>OY282586.1:47704220-48904220 GCA_958298965.1 Chrysolina haemoptera | reverse complement strand
AACGAAGTCTTGCAGTCCATGAACGAAACGGTCTTGATGAAAGTGTTCTCTCCGGTGTTGTCTGACGAATTGAACGTGTCGAATATGCCCAAGCTGAAAGTGAACGAGACTGCTACGACTTCTACGGATCATGTCGATACGTACGTGTATGCCGTTGGGTTGATCAATGAGCTGTCGCAGCACGACGCGCGGTGGCTGGAGTTGCTCAGCACGTTGATGGAAAACAGGTAATAATAATGATGGTCTTCATTCACGTATTGATTAATGGTATACCTATTGCCTTTACAATAGTAATGAAGAGGTTTTAACGCTGTATATACTTGTTTTTTAAAAAAATTTAAAGTTCCAGCAAAAATGCCCAGTTCATGTTCATTTATTTAATAATAACGTTTATTAATTCATTGCTACAATACCCATTTTTTAATAACTATTGTTAATCGAAGAGTTCTATCAGTTGAAATATTGTGCTGTAATTAGTGTTTTAAAAGGAATAGCAAATATGTTATGATCTATCAAAGGTACAGTTGGGAATCTGAATTATATTTTCTCTATTTTGTAGAGCTATATGATGCAATGGACGTTTTCACACTAAGGGAACACTAATTACAAAGCGTATACGCTGATATAAATAACTCAGGAATTTTATTTTTTTCTGCCTGCCAGCTTCTCTATAATAAAGAAACATGTGGTTTTGTGACGTCACGTTAATCAAAATAAGACTTGACAACATTTTATAAGTGCATCATCGAATCGCAAATCCACAGACCACAAAAATAGTCTTTGCCAAATTTTCACTGCGTTATCCCGAACACGTGATGTAAGGGGTTTATTTTCCTAATAACTGGAACCTTTAGCGTCTGCGGTGTTTCCACTCCTTAGTTCAGCCCTTCCCCTATATTTAGTATTTATCTGCCACCATTCCGAATTGTGGATGTTGATGCCTAAGGCTAACTGGTTCCGGGAATACCAGTAGTGTTCCTTGTAGGGCAACTGGATCTTCCTTCTTATTTTTAAGGGTCTATTTTCAGAAAACGCTAATGAAATTCGTGCCCCATGCACGAGAGGAAGTCTTATAGCAAGCTTGATGTTTATCAGTAGTAAGAGTAGTTGTTAGAGTTCAAATTAAATGCAGAGGTTCAACAATATATAGAGAACTTCCATTAGCCTTTTCGAAAAAAAATCCCTCAAAGAATGGGAGGAAAGACCCAGTTGCCCTACAAGGGAACGCCTTACTGGTTCGGCATTAACATCCACAATTTGGGATGGTGACAGATTGCTGCTAAATATATAAAAAAGGGCTGAACTAAGGGGTGCAAAAACCGCAGACCCTAGAGATCATAGTTAATAGGAAAATAAACCATCAGCCAATTATTACATTGGTGACAGCGGTGGGATAACATATCCTTGGACATTATGTGCATCCTAAGATTCCTCTTCTTGTGTGGGGCACTAATTCCATTAGCTTTTTCGGAAATGAGACCCTCAAAAAGAGGAGAGAAGATCCATTTGCCCTTCAAGGGAACAATTTACTGGTATTTCCGGAACCTAACCTTCGGCATTAACATCCACAATTCGGGATGGAGACAGATTGCTGCTAAATATACCAGTAAAGTGTTCTCTTGTAGGGCAACTAGATCTTCCCTCCGATTTTTGAGGGTCTCTTTTCCGAAAAGGCTAATGAAACTTGTGTCCAACGCACGAAGGTGGGTCTTAGGATGTACAGTGTACTCAAAGACATGTTATTCTACCGCTGTCACCAATGTAATAATTGGCTGATGGTTTATTTTCCTAATTACTTGAACCTTTATGGTCTGCGGTGTTTCCACCCCTTAGTTCAGCCATTTCCTTATATGTAGCAGTAATCTGTCGAAAAGGGAGGCCTTCAAGAATAGAAGGTAAGATCCAGTGGCCCTACAAGGGAACAATTTACTGGTATTCCCAGAACCAGTTAACCTTTGGCATTGACATCCACAATTCGGGATGGTGACAGATTGCTGCTAAATATAGAGAAAGGGTTGAATTAAAGAGTGAAAACACCGCAGACCCTAGAGATCCCAGTTATTGGGAAAATGATTTCCTGATAGCTGGTGGAAGTTAATGCTGAATGCTAACTGGTTCCGGGAATACCAGTAAAATGTTCCCTTGTAGGCCAACTGGTTCTTCCCTCTTTTCCGAAAACGCTAATGGTGCTCCACGCACGAAGGTGGTCTTGGGATGCACAGGGTGCTCAAGGACATGTTATCCCACCGCTGTCACCAATGTAATAATTCGCTAAGGGTTCATTTTCCTAATAACTGGAACCTCTAAGGTCTGCGGTGTTTCTACCATTTAGTTCAGCCCTTGCCCTATATTAAGCAGCAATCTGTCACCGTACAGAATTGTGGAAGTTGATGCCAAAGACTAACTGGTACCGGGATTACCAGTAAAGTGTTCCCTTGTAGGGCAACTGGACCTTCCCTCCTATTTTTGAAGGTTTGTCTTGGACATATCGGGTAGTTAATATCCCAAAATATACGAATTTCGTAAAAAAAAATTGCTTTTGGGAAAATATTTCACCACAGGAAGACATTTAGAGCGAAGGTCGTGTCTTTCTAATAAGGCAGATAATGGCCAAGTTATACTGTAGAGTGAAAATGACAGCTGTGAAATTCAATAGTTTTGGACTGTTAGGACTATTCGATGTACCAAGAAACCCCTGGATTTGTATGCAGTGCATGATATAATCATCCATTTGACATGAATAAAAGAATACCTTCTATTGAAGATTTACTTCATTAAGAATTTACGTATTTAGTAGTTCATTTTATAAGTAACCAACTTGACAATGGTAATATTGGTAGCCACATATTATTTAAAACACAGCACACTGTTAGTATTTTATCTAAAATGGGATCACCATCACCAGAAGAAAGTAGAGAAATAGGCACATCATTAAACCAAATTCTATATTTTTGTCGATGGTAACCTATTATCTACTCTTTCTACGTGAAGCATAACATGTGTGTTGGAGGCTCGAGTTGCTTCTAATTCTAATGGATGCATTCGCATTTTGCCTTTTGTAAATGCTGGGTGAAGGTCAATAAATAAACATTACATCCGAAATATTTTCTGGTATAATTTTCCTTCTTTCTGTTCTTGTTTTTTTGGCTGTTGTGATAAGGAGTTGAATGTTGATTGAAAATTAAACTATTGCAATTAAAAACAAACATTTACCTCAAATCTCGATATAACTTTTGATCCGTGAGAACAGTTATTACGATTTGCGGTGTTGCCAATGATTTTTCTTCTTAAGGGAGAACGTTATTACCTTTTTCGGAACGTGGATTATGTTGGGGGTATTTCCGATGAACGTGACATCAGAGATATACTTTTAAATGTGATATTGTTTTGAAAATGAAGAAATAATGTAACCAAATGATAGGTTTGCTTTAAAAAATATTAAGGATTATATTGATCGTATCATAAGCAGTTAAACGCCTTGAATTTTTCAGGACCATTCATGTTATATTCGCACTAGCTCTCTATGGAAGCGGAACCAAAGTGAAACAGTTGGTCTTGGAAATGTCGAGGTATCCTAGATTCCCCATCGAGAAAATCGCTTCTGCAATGGAATCATCGCAAAACATGTTTTGTAACACAAGTAATTCTAAAAGTCAATTCAGCCCGCAGAAATCAAGTGATATGGTACACCCGATACTATCGTATACTCAAATGGAAATATTGGACGACACTCTGAAAGGTTTCAAGGTAGATGCTAATGAGATTTCACGATTAGTTAAGTAAAGAACAGCAATTTTTTTAGCCAACGTTTCGAAATTTATTATATTCCTATTTAGGCTTCACTTCTGTGAAGTGAAAAACGATGCAAATTAAACATAAATATACAAAGTCTACAAATGTCTAACATAAGTTGTTTTACTCATATTTTTAATTATCGAGTCCTGAAGATGGATTTAATAAAATTAAAAACGTTGCCTAGAAGAAGTATTTTCTTATATAGAATTATTTCCATCTCATTAACTAAACTTGAAAATTCATAATATTAAATTCAATCACTAAACTGCTGAAGTAAATACCAATGATCTTTATAATCCGGTCAAGTCAGCCCAACAAATAGGTGTAATGTTACAATAATTCGCATTTAGCTGAAAATTTGTACTAATGTTTGGAACATTCATACAAATTTTCAGCTCTATGTAAATTTTTTTAATCTTGCATGTCTAACTTGACTGGACTATTAGTGCTTTGGAGAATTGTAATATTTGATTATTTGGTAGAGACTGATGACCGAACAGAACTTTTCCAACGCGTCAATCAGTCAGGTGATGGAGCTGTACGAGTATAAGGTAGCCTCGCTGGCGCACTCTGAACTATCCGCTTCGAAAAGTTTGGAGGCTGCTTCAGAACGCTGCATTCACCTCCAACACCGGTTGGCCCAGTTGACGGCGGAGCACAACAAACTCGGGCAGCTCATTCACCATTACGAGAATAGGTTAGAGAAAACCAATAAAACAATGGAAGATATGGGGAAAATCTACTTGGAAGGACGAAAACAGGCTGACGAGGAACTTGGTAAGTTTGGTTTTCCATTGCAGTGTGAAAAGAGTAAAGGACCTCGCTTAAACCTTATGGAAAAGTTCTCATTATTCTTGCTGTTTTTAAATTCTAAATCAACCCCTTTAAACTTAGAATTAACACCTTCAAACTCAATATTAGTTGAAATTTGTATTTCAGCACCTTATGTTTCATTTTATTTTAATTATAATTCAAAATTGTAATTTATACTTTAAATGGGCTTCCCGTAAATGAATAAATAAATAAATAATCAAGATACTTTCCTTCTTTCTCCACGAAAATGAGGATTTGAGTGGTTTTTTATTCCTTGAAAAAGCACAGCACTGTGCAAGAGGTGTTTTGTTTTGGTTCGACTGTCAAAAATCAAAAACAATAGTCCGTAGGAGAGTTTTTTCGCTTCAAAACATTGCTTGAATATTAGGCATCAGGCCTATCTAGGATTCTTTATTGAGATAAGGTCACTACTCACTGTTTACTGACTGTTTCATACATTTATGCATTTTAGAAAAATACAGTATTTTGCGCCAAATATAACTCGACAGTCATCATTTGATAATACGACGACAATTTATAACATAAAACATTGAAATTAATGATACAGTTGCTATAATTTGGCAATATAATAACTGTCAAAGAAAAAACATTGCATGATACACTTTCATATAGGGGTTTTATGTACCCACGTGTTTGTTAAACTCGGCTGCGCCTCATTCAACAGACTTTACGCTCATACAAAAAAGTCTACTTTACGAACTTGTATCATAAATAGCTAATTTTGTACAAGCGCATAAAAAAAACAATAGTGCGTCAAAACATCAGCTGTGCGTAAAGTAGTTTTTCACATATTGTTCATACATTTATGCGTACACTTTCATAAGAACTTTTTTGTACTCGTATGTTTGTTGACCTCTGTTTCACCTCATTCAACAAACTTCCCACTCATACAAAAAAGTCCTACTTTACTGACTTGTATCATAAATAGCTATTCTTATTCTTTAATTTTAGCAAAGCAAAACAAAAGTGTAGCAGAAATCGAAGGCAAGCTCAAGGAAACCAAGATGAAACTGTTGGAAGTGACCGAAAGTAAAACTAGCCTTGAAGAACAACTTTCCAAGTGCAGACAAGTTATACAAAAATTAGAAGACAGTGGAAATAGATTGGAAAAGCAGCTGCTTAAACGAGAGGAGCAACTTAAAAATGCCAATTTACATATAGACACAATTAATTTGGTGATACTTGTTATTTATGAGTATTATTATTACCTCCTGTTTATGTATTTTTTTTTTCAGCAAAATCAGGACCTCCAGAAAATGCTGAGTCAGAAGGAAACGAAACTTGCTGAAGTTACGAAACAGTATGTTGCCACAAAGGAATGCCTGAATACTATAACGAAAGTGGCAAATACACACCTTACTTGACGGGATGGGCTGGACCTCCACCAAAAGAAAACTAAAATGACTGATTTTTTATCATTTTATTTTATAACTGTTTATAGTGGATATTTAATTGAGGTTTCTCAATATTTTAGGTGATTTTTATTATACATCTTTTTTAAAAACTGTTTTTATTTTGTAATTCACTCTTGTACATTTTTATCAGTAAGCCATTAAAATAGTATGTTTCTTAGTTTTTGCTTTTCATTATTCCAATGTTTTCACTAGCATTGCTATTGGTATACCTGGTGACCACGAGGTGAGGTATGCGTACATTGGCGCAGTCAGGGGGGGCTTTGGGGCTGCAGCCCCCCTCCCCCCTAAGCAACTAATTACTTCTGTTATTCATAAAACTCATGACAAAAAAAAAGCTTTGACGAATTGTATGTTCAGCCCCCCCCCAAAGTAAAATCCTGGCTGCGCCTCTGGGCCTCATGCCATCTCTTGGACAGTAGCCGAAGTTGATTTCCACCTCGTGTCGATACTGAATCAGATTGAAATTTTGCCAAAATATTCATTTTTATAAGTAGAACTAATGCTATTCCGCAGTATATAATAGCTTCGAAAGCCTGTACATCGGATTTGACTGCACTTGGAAAGTATTTTTTTTTATCGTTTTAAGAAACAGGGTTAACCACTTGAGACATTCTCTGGCTGGAAATAGAAAATAGATTTGCTTCAAAATGCACACTAGGTGGAATCTTGACGAGCAGAATCCAGAAATGTTATCCATTTTCTTCTATCTATTCTATCTATTCTATGGTTGTCGAGAGATTTTAATTCTCATTTCGTAAAAGCTATTTTTTGACGACCGCTCTGCCATCTCTTGGACAGTAGCTGAAGTTGACATCCACCGCGTGTCGATACTGAATCAGATTGAAATTTTGCCAAGTTTTGTGAAAGAACTTAATATTAATTTTTATAATTAGATTTAATGCTTGCTATTCCACAGTAGAGCTTCAAGAGCCCGCATACCGAATTTGGCTGCTCTAGGAAGAACTTTATTTTATGATCGTTTCAAGAAACAAGGTTAACCCACTTTGGAATTTTTTTTGCTGGAAATAGAAAATAGATTTGCTTCAAAATGCACACAGGGGAGTACCTTGACGAGCAGAATCCAGAAAAGTAATCAGTTTCCCTTTATCTTTTATAGTTTTCGAGATATTTTAATTTTTGTATGGCAAAAAAATTTTCTGGATTGTACTGCCATCTCTTGGACAGTAGCCAAAGTTGATTTCTACCGCGTGTCGATACTGAATCTGATTGAAATTTTGCCAAGTTTTGTGAAAGAACTAAACTTTAGCCATTCAGTAGTAGATGAAAGCTTCAAAAGCCTGCACACCGAATTTGGCTGCTCTAGGAAGAAATTTATTTTTGGATCGTTTCATGAAACAAGGTTAAATAAACCCTTTGGAAATTTTTTTGCTGAAAATTGAAAATATATTTGCTTCAAAATGCACACAGGGGAGGACCTTAACGAGCATAATCCAGAAAAGTAACCAGTTTTGTTTTATCTCTTATAGTTTTCGAGATATTTGAATTTTTGTATCGCAGAAAACATTTTTCTTTTCTGTCCTGCCATCTCTTGGACAGTAGCTGAAGTTGACTTCTACCGCGAGTCGATACTGAATCTGATTGAAATTTTGCCAAGTTTTGTAAAATAACTAAACATTAATTTTTATAATTAGAACTAATGCTATTCCGCAGTAGATGAAAGCTTCAGAAGCCCGCGCACCGAATTTGGCTGCTCTAGGAAGAACTTTATTTTATGATCGTTTCAAGAAACAAGGTTTAACCCATTTGGAATTTTTTTTCCTGGAAATGGAAAATATATTTGCTTCAAAATGAACACAGGGAAGGGCCTTAACGGGTAGAATCCAGAAACGTTATCAGTTTTCTTTTATCTTTTATAGTTTTCGAGATATTTGAATTTTTGTATCGCAGAAAACATTTTTCTTCACTGTCCTGCCATCTCTTGGACAGTAGCTGAAGTTGACTTCTACCGCGAGTCGAAACTCTGATCTGATTAAAATTTTGCCAAGTTTTGTGAAATAACTAATCATTAATTTTTATAATTAGAACTATTGCTATTCCGTAGTAGATAAAAGCTTCAAAAGCCTGCACACCGAATTTGGCTGCTCTAGGATGAAATTTATTTTTGGATAGTTTCATGAAACAAGGTTAACCCCTTTGGAATTTTTTTTGCTGAAAATTGAAAATATATTTGCTTCAAAATGCACACAGGGGAGAACCTTAACGAGCAGAATCCAGAAAAGTAACCAGTTTTGTTTTATCTTTTATATTTTCCGAAATATTTGAATTTTTGTATCGCAGAAATCATTTTTCCTTACTGTCCTGCCATCTCTTGGACAGTAGCTGAAGTTGACTTCTACCGCGAGTCGATACTGAATCTGATTGAAATTTTGCCAAGTTTTGTAAAATAACTAAACATTAATTTTTATAATTAGAACTAATGCTATTCCGCAGTAGATGAAAGCTTCAGAAGCCCGCGCACCGAATTTGGCTGCTCTAGGAAGAACTTTATTTTATGATCGTTTCAAGAAACAAGGTTTAACCCCTTTGGATTTTTTTTGCTGGAAATGGAAAATAGATTTGCTTCAAAATACACACAGGGGAGTATCATGACGAGCAGAATCCAGAAAAGTGATCAGTTCTCTTTTATCTTTTATAGTTTTCGAGATATTTGAATTTTCTATTCGCAAAAAAAATGTTCTAGATTGTGCTGCCATCTCTTGGACAGTAGCCAAAGTTGACTTCTACTGCGTGTCGATACTGAATCAGATTGAAATTTTGCCAAGTTTTGTGAAATAACTAAACATTAAAATCCGGGAAAGGGAAATACAGGAGGTCGCAGAACACTACCGAGAGCACTATACCAAACAAATGAAGGCTGAGAAGGACAACCTCCTCAAAATGTTGGAAATAGTAAAATCACCGAAAACCACCCCCAGACAAGGGGAAAAAGCCAAAGAAGATTTTACTGAGCCGAAGAAGAGAGGAAAAAAGAAGTTCGTTACCCTGAATCTGCAGGAGACTCCCATCCACAACTCCTTCGAGGTGCTTGATAGCCTCGACGAGAGTGAAGAAGGAGAAGAGCAGTCAAGCAGACAGGGAGATAACAAAAACAAGGGTGGGGGAAGGAAAAGAGCCACCGCCCAAAAAGGGAAGAAGAAGGCGCCTCCGGTAGAGGAAAACCGAACGAAGACAAAGAAGTGTCCACCCATCATCGTCGATGGCACGATAAAGTTGGACAACGCCACGAAGTCGATACTCCAGAAGGACATCAAGGGTGCTCTAGAGTATAAATACACCAACAAATCTTCACTGATCTATGCTAAATCGGCAGAGGACCACGAGAAGCTCAAGAGCACCCTGAAAGCCGCCGAAGTGGAGTATCATACGTTCACTCTACCGGAGGACAGAAAACACGCCTTTATCGTGAAGGGGCTGGACCATAGCCCGGAGATTGGAGACATTAAAGCGGACCTGGCCAGGCAAGGACTGGAAACCTTTGGGATCACGCCAATAACCAACACGGCGCGGCAGCTGTATATCGTCCAAACAGGCAAGAAGGTTACAGTCAACTTCCTGAACAGGAATATAAGGGCTGTAGATGGAGTGCTGGTAAAATGGGAGATCAAGCAGAACAACAGGGCAGTCACACAGTGTTTCAGATGCCAGGCTTGGGGACATGCCCAGTCTAACTGTACGAGAGCCATAAGGTGCATGAAGTGCGCAGAGAGTCACTGGTCCAGAGCATGCCCCAGGCCGAAAACCACGCCAGCGGTATGCTGCAACTGCGGTGGAGCCCACGTATCAAGCTCCACCCACTGCGAAGCATACCAACTCCATCTGGAGACCCAGGAGAAGCGCAAGGCCATGTCCGCCCCCGCCAAGCCGAGATATGTTCCAGCCCCTCCTGTAGAAGGAAACGCCTGGCAACGCAGAACCAGAGAGAAAGAAGATGCGAGCCAAAGCCAAGCAGAAAGAAGACCCGAAGCAAGAAGAGAAAGAAGACTGGAAGAGAGCCACAGGGTAAATATTCCCCCCACTCCTTCCCAACCCCTTCCCAACAATCCCCCCTGGCAGCAGAGGGCTAACCAGCGAACCCCCACTCTCACGGATAATGTGATGAGTAGGTTCATGGAGAGACATCAGACCATTGGAGGGATGGTAAACATCGAAGGCCTATTGCAGGCTATGGATGATATCATCGAGGGTCTGAGTAGGGCCCGGAATGGCAGCGAAAAATTCCTCGCCTTTTGGGGGGTGATGGACAATATCCAGAGGTACGGCTTATAGATGCCACTAAAGACATGCATGCTCAATGTGAACGGAATCCGCAGCAAGTACCATCTTGTTGCGGATTTCGTTCGCAGACATCAGATCGACATATTGCTCCTGTCCGAGACGAAGCTCCGACAGGAACATAAGCTGAAATTCAGAGGATACACCACCATCCGAACCGACAGGCCCAACGCCGTGAGAGGAGGCGGAGTCGCGATCCTCGTGAGGACTAGTATACCGCATATAGTACTGCCTCCCAGGCAGAGCTCGATAGAGCACGCCGGCATCCAACTGGAAACGGGAGTCAAGATATATGCGGTATACAACCCCCCGGACAACCGTTTTACGGCATTGGATGTGGATAATCTCTGCAGCAGCGGGCATAAAGTGCTGCTAGCCGGGGACTTCAACGCGAAGAGTCCTCAGTGGAATCGGACCAGACACAATAATGCAATGGGAAAGACGCTCTGGGAGTATTCCCTGAACAACAATGTCGTTGTCGACTTTCCCGACACGCCCACGCATTTCCCCTGGAACGGAACCGATCCCTCCACCCTCGACCTGGTAGTAAACAAAAATGTCACAGATATTACGGAGCTAAGATCAGTCCCTGAGCTTATCTCGGACCACAACCCGGTGTTCTTTTCAGTCAAGGGAGGAAATAACTCCAAGAGGGCGAGAAAAGTATACGATTACTCCACTACTGACTGGAAGGAGTACCGGAGGGTGCTGAACGAGATGACAGTCATCACTCCGGATATACCGGAGAGGAGACTGGACGAAGAAGCTCAGAGGCTGATCGAAAACATCCAAGAAGCTCGGAAGCTCACTACCAGGAAGAAGGAGGTGGGAGAGGACAAGGAGCTTCTTCCAGACTACATCTCTGACTTAGTAAAACTCAAAAACAACGAGAGGAAAAAGTGGCAGGTTTCTCGAAACCCCACTCATAAAGAGAACATGCTGAGTCTGGGCAGGGAGATCAACGAACTGATCCAGACTCATAGAGATGAAGCCTGGAGGAGGAAACTTGAAAGTCTAAATGTGCACGACAGCTCCCTATGGCGGATGACCAAACGTCTTCAAAAGAGATTCAAGGACATTCCGGCCGTAGAGAATGGTCGTGCACATGCGATGACCGAAAAGGGGAAAGCAGAGATGTTCGGTGAATATTTCCAGGATGCTTTCCGGACGGGTGCTGACTATATGCGCGAGCATGAGTCGGTTGCTAGGGAAGCCAAGAAATTCAGAGCCAAACCAAAAGAGATAATAGATAAAAGAACCTTCTCGAAGTTGATGACCAACTTCGGGGAGGTTCAGGATACTATAAAAAGGCTCCCTAGGAACAAAGCACCCGGCATAGATGGTGTTGATGCGATTCTACTGAGGAACCTCCCGAGGAAGTCCCTGGTACAATTGATTTATATCATTAATGCAATAATCAGGTGGCAGCACTACCCGCAATGCCTAAAGCAAGCAGAGATTATCCCTATCCTAAAACCGGGAAAGTCCGACGCGAGGGTCGAGAGTTACCGCCCGATCTCGCTGTTGAGCATTGTCGCGAAATTGGTGGACAGGATCCTGCTGAAGAGATTTGTCGAACTTGAGGAAAGGCTCAACCTTATCCCGGAGGAACAGTTCGGCTTCCGAAAGGGGCATTCTACCTCCTCCCAGGTGGCCAGAATTGTCCACGGGGTAAGGGGGGCCTTCCAACAACGACATAACACGCTTATGATCCTGTTGGACATTAAGAAAGCTTTTGATACCGTCTGGACAGAGGGCATGGTTGTAAAGATGTTAAGGGCAGGCATGCCTGCTCATATGGTCAGGATTATCGACTCTTACCTGGTCAATAGGGCTTTTCGGGTGAGGGTGAATAACACCAGCTCATCAATGAAGCCGATCGGAGCTGGAGTACCGCAGGGGTCGTGCTTGTCGCCGCTCTTGTACTCGCTATATACGTATGATTTCCCCATGTCCAACCTGGTGGACACGGCCATTTACGCAGATGACACCGCTCTTTACACGCATTCAGAGCATAGCGTTGTGGCCGCGTCCAGGTTGAGAACACACTTGGAAAGGGCAGTCGTACCGTATATGGCGAGAAACAAAATTGAGCTAAATCCGGATAAAACAGAACTCATGACCTTCTCGAGGAGAGTGAAAGACGTATACCTACCCGGGGGGGTCAGGGTTCTGGGAAACCGGATGCACGAGTGCGACGCCGTGCGGTACCTGGGGGTACAGCTGGACAGGCGTCTGTTCCTACATAAACATGTCAACCTGGCGGTCCAGCGGGGAGCGGCGGCGCTCAAAAGAGTGTATCCGCTCATCGCTAGGGCCTCTAGGCTGAGCATGGAAAACAAAATATTACTCTACAAACAGGTCATAAGGCCTGCAATGACCTACGCCTGTCCCGTATTCTGCGGAGTCTCCAAAACCCAGATGGGGCGTTTGGAGGTGATGCAGAACAAAGTACTACGTATCGTCACGAATAGTGATAGATACATTCGGTTGGCCGACTTGCGTGGGCTGGCCAAAGTACCAAAAATCGAGGAATATATTAATAACCAAGCCGACAAATTCTATCGGCACTTCATTCGAGGAAGTCCTTTGACCAGGGATATAACATCTGTAAGAGAGCACCACGACATACCCTGGCGGTATGGGGGCTATATATACCAAACCCTGGATATTTTCCGGGAGATCCCCGAAGACGAGTAGAAACTCATTGACCGAGGACACGATGTACACAACCGGTTTTTTCGTTGTTTTTCCGGACACTAGTCAGATCTTCAAACGATGATGAATCCAATCGCCTGATGGCTCTCTATGAAAATACTAGTTTCCCCTGCATGGTTCACCAGGAGGCAAGGACTCAACAGAAAGGTGACAAAGCCCATATCCGTGGAAGTGGCCCACACAACACCGTGGGGCCTGCCCTTCGGGCAGGTGAGTCATGGTTTCATCCCGCCCGCTGGACCACCAGAAGGGCAGGAGGGAAACCTCGCTCCGGGAAAAAACAATTCACAAAACTCCCTCCTTTACCCCTACCCTGTGGTATAGCGATAGTTTTAAATTGTTTTTATATATTTTCCTGTTTTATGTGTGCGGCCGTATTTTATATATTTCTATTAAATAAACGTTTTTTGCTTTTGCTTTTGCTTCAGAAGCCCGCGCACCGAATTTGGCTGCTGTAGGAAGAACTTTATTTTTTGATCGTTTCAAGCAACAAGGTTAACCCTTTTGGAAATTTATTTGTTGGAAATGGAAAATAGATTTGCTTCATAATGCACACAGGGGAGTACCTTGACGGGTAGAATTCAGAAACGTTATCAGTTTTCTTTAATCTGTTATTATTTTCGAGATATTTGAATTTTTGTATGACACAAAGATTTTTCTGCACTGTCCTGTTATCTCTTGGACAGTAGCCGAAGGTGACTTCTACTGCGTGTCGATACTGAATCTGATTGAAAATTTGCCAAGTTTTGTGAAAAAACTAAACATTAATTTTTATAATTAGAACCGTTTAGAACTAATGCTATTCCGCAGTAGATAAAAGCTTCAGAAGCCCGCACACCGAATTTGGCTGCTCTAGAAAGAAATTTATTTTTTGATCGTTTCATGAAACAAGGTAACCCCTTTGGAAATTTTCTTGCTGAAAATGGAAAATATATTTGCTTCAAAATGCACACAGGGGAAGACCATGACGAGCAGAATCCAGAAACGTTATCAGTTTTCTTTCATCTCTCACTGTTTTCGAGATATTTGAATTTTTGTATCACAAAGATTTTTCTGCACTGTCCTGCCACCTCTTGGACAGTAGCCGAGGTTGACTTCTACCGCGTGTCGATATCGAATCAGACAGAAATTTTGCCAAGTTTTCTGAAAAAACTAAATAATAATTTTCATAATTAGAACTAATGCTATTTCGCAGTAGATAATAGTTTCAAAAGCATGCACACCGAATTTGGCTGCTCTAGGAAGAAATTTATTTTTGGATCGTTTCATGAAACAAGGTTAACCCCTTTGCTGAAAATGGAAAATATATTTGCTTCAAAATGCACACAGGGGAGGACCTCAACGAGCAGAATCCAGAAGAGTAACCAGTTTTCTTTTATCTCTTATGGTTTTCGAGATATTTAAATTTTTGTATCGCAGAAAATCGACCTGTCCGATGATTTTTACGACATATCTGTATATTCAGAATTAATGAAATTATTCTATAATTTATCGTCGCACTATATATATAACTAAGGTGAAAAAATAGAACAGGAACTGTGATCTTAACACCAGGGTATTGAAGACACCATCCCGGCAGGCTATTATAAATCCCTTGGTGTCCGAAAGTTCTTGATAAGTCAAGGTCATCAAAGAAAACCCCATGCATTGGATTATCCTGATGTAGCTGCAGTAAGACCTCAATCTCTGTATCTTTAATGTAAGCTTTTTGCTGAAAGCACTCCAACTCGGTGGCAAAGTTTGGGTCACCGTTCAGTGTCAAAAACGAGACCAAGATCATCGTTGCATGTGCTGCTGCCTTGAAAGGAAATGCTCAGATCTCTGCTGTTTCATGGCCATCTCCATTTATTATTATTATTATTTTTAACCGTTAGGAATATCCTAGTCCCCGTCTCCGGAGCCGCAGTACATCCGGAGGGACCCAGATAGTCACTTCCCACTCAATTAGGAAAATATTCTTACTTTGATGGTAGAGGAGGACTACATCAGGCTTGTTGACTTGTATTTTCCTGAAGGTTGGGAATGAGTAGTTCCAACGGAGCAATGTAAGTCAAGGTCTATGATGTTCTTCCCCTTGCATTGGCTTATCCTTATGTAGCTGCAGAAGTACCTACTTCAGACTCCGCAGTTTCAAGCTGACTTTTTTGCTGAACCGGCTAACTCGGTACCGGAGCAGAGCTGAGCCGGGTACTGATCAATTGTACTCGAGAACTGGGTACCGGGTACTTTCAATAATTGAAGAACGAGTACAGAGTACCAAGTACTTTACTCTTTACACATGCTCTCGAGTACAGTACTCGAATTCTAATAGTACTTTTTGCAAGTACTTTCTCATTAAGTTGTATGTTGCATGTCCAAAAATAATTGAGGAATATATTTACCCATTGGGTTTTCTCTGGATCTTGCATTATATACCTTCACCATATTTTGCACCCTATAACTAATCATGAACTATCAAATCATTAATGACTTAACTATTTTGTAGTTTTCAGTTTATAAAGGATAAAATTATCGAAACAATTCATTAGAAATGTATTTATTAATAAATATAAAACCATAATAATAACTGGTTAATTATGTTTGCCAGGTTTGAGTTCATAATAACTAATTTTGATAATTTATAAAGCCTTTTGAGTTTTGAGGTTGCTGGGTGAGGCATGCTGGACTAGACAGACAGACCTGGCGCAGACGCGTTGCATATTAAGTACTCGTAAAAATGTACTCTCCTAAGAAGCGCGGGTATCGGATACTTTTACCCGATAGGTACGGGTACGAGTACCGAGTACTTTATATAAAATGTACTGGGTAACGGGTACAGAGTACCAGAAATGTACTCAAGAGTACAATATTCGGGTATTTGTACTGAGTACTTCCCAGCTCTGTACCGGAGTTTGGGTCAACCCGTTCAATATTATTATTTTATAAAGAAAAAGCGTTACTATTTCAATACAAATATATTCCTAATTAGTATACATGCGGGTTTTCAGACTTTTATTTTTATCCATGTTCTTTGAATAATGTTTAGAGTACAACCCAGACTATATTTCATAAAATTATATCAAAATGGCAAAGCCTCTGTGGGCTTTGCAGATTCAAGATTCTCAGCGACATTGTCGTTTGAGCTCTGCACTTCATGGTTTGGAAGTTGAGCAGCTGGGGCAATACTTGTCGGATTGTGTAATGAAACTTTAGTAGGTTCATCAATGACTCTAGATTCTTTATCAGGCACTGGATTGTCTACTGCGCTACTTGGAGACACTGGATGAGGTGTTACTGTTGATGTTGGAAGTATATCTTCAATGGCAATCGTGGATGTTTCCTGAGGGCACCTGCAAATCGAATAATCAATAAGGAAAAGTGACTTCTACTTAATCTAATCCTCGTTTCGTGGCTTGTAAGTAGAGAATTATTTGTTTCAGATTAAATAATTTTCATCTGTTTTTGTACTTCATGAGTTGCTTTGTTGCTTACACAGAAGACAGAGTCCACTAGCATTGAAAACTACTGGGACTAGTTCCCTGAAAATTTCACTATTACAGCTATAATATTTTCATTTTGCTGCTTATAAAGGAAATGCACTTTAATTATTAGTGTGAACTTATCCATAGTTTTCCAGCCATACTTTTTATGAATTGGGAGAATTTACATGCGGCCGTACTGCGGCGTTGCCAAGTTTTTTGAATATCCCTGAACTGAATACTTATTTATTCGTTAATATTTTTAGCAGAAATTATTTATTATTGTTCATTATTTTTCGACCCTGATCCATACATTCAATCTGGGAAAGCAATTGAAATATGATTTTTGTTGCATATGAGTGATTTATGATGGATTTGAACTGGAATATTGGTAATGATTTGGTAGGGAATATCTTAAATATTATAACTGAGATAATCCTGGTAATCCGCACCTACAGAGTCATAAATCAATTTGGAACGTCTTTCGGGAGACCGACAGGGATAAAAGCTGTGATTTTAAATAAATATATTTTTTAATACAGAAACGTTTGGAATAAGGCAAATATGCCTACAAAACAATTTGGGGCGCCGTAGGAGAGACAGGATCTCTCATTTTTTACATATTTTTGCTGATAACTCGGTTAATACTGGACGAATCAAAGAAAAAATTACACCTAAATAATCCTGGTAATTCATAGAATGCCCCTGTATCATCAGATCAATTTTTAGCAGCACGAAATTTCTTCCACGGTTTTATCTCTCGAGTTATCTCGGTTATTAGTTGATATGTTAGGATGATTCACTCATAGAGACGTTCAGTTATATGGAAGGAACACGAATCAATTCTAAAATGAATTTGACCCCACGTCGAACAAGTAGAAAAAACATATTTTTCGAAATTCATGGATGGGTATTAGCTCGGTTATTAGTGGCTGTGTTAGGATGATCCACTCATAGAGACGTTCAGTTATATGGAAGGAACACGAATCAATTCTAAAATCAATTTGACCCCACGTCGAACAAGTAGAAAAAACACATTTTACGAAATTCATGGTTGGGCATTAGCTCGATTATTAGTTGCTGTGTTAGGATGATTCACTCATAGAGATGTTTGGTTATCTGAAAGGAACACGAATCAATTCTAAAATCAATTTGACCCCACGTCGAACAAGTAGAAAAAACATATTATATGATAACTCGTGAACCAATAGTCTGATCGAAAAATTGCAAAGAACAGAATGTGTTTTTTTATGGAAATCTATTGTAGAGAGCTGGAATATTTTAGATTTTGGGGTTTTTAATTTTTAATTATGAAAATTCCCCCTGTGATAAATAGAAACTCTCAAAAATAACTTGGACGGTTTGAATCGAGTCCTGACCAAACAACTACCTCAAAATCACGACATGATTGGTTTAGAACCATCAAACATACTAAGTTAACCAGGTGGAAAAAACTGAAAATCAGTATTCCGTTTCGAGGCCGGAACAAACTGATTATAGAACTTCATCTTGTTTCTTTCATCTGACAGAACCTTCTCATGGATTATTCATCATGACACATCAACCAATAACCGAGCTAATGCCCAACCATGAATTTCCAAAAATGTGTGTTTTCTACTTGTTCGACGTGGGGTCAAATTGATTTTAGAATTGATTCGTGTTCCTTTCATATAACTGAACTTTCCTATGCGTGAATCATCCTAACACAGCCACTAATAATCGAGCTAATACCCATCCATGAATTTCGAAAAATATGTTTTTTCTACTTGTTCGACGTGGGGTCAAATTGATTTTAGAATTGATTCGTGTTCCTTTCATATAACTGAACCTCTCTATGAAAGAATCATCCTAACACAGCAACTAATAACCGAGCTAATACCCATCCATGAATTTCGAAAAATATGTTTCTTCTACTTGTTCGACGTGGGGTCAAATTGATTTTAGAATTGATTCGTGTTCCTTCCATATAACTGAGCGTCTCTATGAGTGAATCATCCTAACACAGCAACTAATAACAGAGCTAATGCTCAACCATAAATTTCTAAAAATATGTTTTTTCTACTTGTTCGACGTGGGGTCAAATTGATTTTAGAATTGATTCGTGTTCCTTTCATATAACCAAACCTCTCTATGAGTGAATAATCCTAACACATCAACTAATAACCGAGATAACTCGAGATATAAAACCGTGGAAGAAATTTCGTGCCGCTAAAAATTGATCTGATGATACAGGGGCATTCTATGTATTACCAGGATTATTTAGGTGTAATTTTTTCTTTGATTCGTCGAGTATTAACCGAGTTATCAGCAATTGTTTTGTAGGTATATTTGCCTTATTCCAAACGTTTCTGTATTAAAAAAAATATTTATTTAAAATCACAGTTTTTATCCCTGTCGGTCTCCCGAAAGACGTTCCAAATTGATTTATGACTCTGTAGGTGCGGATTACCAGGATTATCTCAGTTATAATATTTAAGATATTCCCTACCAAATCATTACCAATATTTCAGTTCAAATCCATCATAAATCACTCATATGCAACAAAAGTCATATTTCAATTGCTCTCTCAGATTGAATGCATGGATCAGGGTCGAAAAATAATGAACAATAATAAATAATTTCTGCTAAAAATATTAACGAATAAATAAGTATTCAGTTCAGGGATATTCAAAAAACTTGGCAACGCCGCAGTACGGCCGCATGTAAATTCTCCCAATTTATTAAAAATATGGCTGGAAAACCATGGATAACTTCACACTAATCTTTAATTTAACCTTCCGGACCACGCACCATTTTTTCGTACACGGGCACACGTACTGTATCTGCCATATCATTATACATAGTAATTATTATAAACATAAAATAAGAAACAGAAATAGGCTACAATTTATTTGTACATAAATGACAGTAAAAAACAACACTTACTTATTCTAGAAGGTTTCATTATTAAAAAATATATTCTAAAGTTGTCAAAGTAATGGGAGCTTCCCTAAAGTATGAAAATCAAAATTAAAAACAGTAACATTAAACCTAGTCTTTAAAAAAACTGAACGTTGTTTCCTATTGAGAACAATTTTTGCACAAAATGAGAGAGTGTTCCAAATACAAATAACTTCTACATTTATATATATTTTTGTTCTTTCTTTTTCTTGAATCTCTCTCTCCAGAGTAATTTTCAGACTTTGTTTCGATAATTGTATTAGTATACTTCACAATTTCTTCAATAATGTTACAGATAAATATACAACTCCAGCAATCCAACGGATTGGTTTTATCCTTTGATAATGCAGTTGTACCAGGGGCATGAAATATAATGTTACATGATCTCGTTCTCACATTTTGATTCAAAGGGTGCTTGAACATTTTATAGCATCATTTGGTTTATTTTTTGAGGGCTTTCCCAGGTAATAAGGTTTATTTGAATCTTCTTCAGTCAAATCCTCTATATCCCTAAGATCTTGCTCCGATCCGGAATCTTCTTCCCTAGTTTCAAAAACATCCAACTCTTCGTTTATAAATTCTTCATTATCAAGCATCAAGCCCTTCTTCATCACATATTTCGTCCATGAGATATACCAGACGAGGCTGTTCTGCTTCATAAGTAACCATTGCAACTATAAAGTGAATTGTAAATCAAACAAAATTGTAAATCACGCAAAATTGTAAATCACACAAAATTGTAAATCACACAAAATTGTAATTCACACAAAAATATTTGAAATTATTCAAAAATTAAACTTACCAGACCATTTACACCTTGCGTCAGTCAGAATAATTGTGCTTACACCAGCACACGCACTGTATCCCTCAGATCTATTTGTGACCTAGCTTTTACCAACGAGTTATAGTAAATTCAAGTTAAACTCAAGCCAGTAAACAATAGTGGTAAAGACGTGATCAACGCGTGCTTTGCTCGTGATCGAGGAAAGGCGGGCCGCTATTGGTCTATGTTTCTCAGGCAGGTTTGAGTGGGAAACACGCCCTGCCTATTTCACCAATCCGACATCAATGATCACGAAGTAACAGCGTGCATTTGTTTTGATGCGTTGACCTGGAGTTGTATAGACTATTGGGGATTCAACATTAGATGCCAGCGCCAAAGTGGGAAAAATGGAACTACTCTCGAGTACATTATGTCAACAGAAGAACTGAATATTCACCATTTATATATGTACCAGAAATTCATCACTTATCAATAATGATTACAGGTTCAACAAAATGCACATGCCAAAATCATGTGAATTTTGACTAAAACAATAATTTCAATGTACTTATCTATAGTGTCAAATCTTGACACCAGAGGGAGTATCCCTTATGTTGAATTCCCAATAGAACTAACGAATTCAACATCTAAGCACAACGCATTGTTCACTACAGCTACCAAGAATGAAAGATCGTAACCGAAGTTCAATCCTGAGATATCATGATAAACATGAATGGTTGATCTCTCAGATCAGTTGCGTGTTCCGGAAGGTTAAATAAAATACCACAATTTGTTTTGACATTTTGGAATCTACGCAAAATTTGAGTTATTTGAGTTATTCAGAAATTTTTGTCAGTCTGGCCAAATATTTTATAGGATTTGCACAGATAAGATATACAGTATCGAAAAGTTTTTATTTTGGGTATGGTGGTTTCATGAGAGCGTGCAGAATAGCTTGCTATATGTTGAGCGGGCATTACAATTTCTCCTCTACTCGCTCGAGGAAGGGATTTCGACGTGAGCTGTTAATTTGTCGGGTGGGGTAACAGGATAGGCGCACAGTAGTGCGTCTCTCTTTTTTATGTGGCATTATAATATCATTGCATTCCTTGTTGCTCGCGTAGATTTCTGTCTATACCCCAGATAAAATAAGCGTCTATATAATAATCTATATAATGGCAGGTTCGAAATCCAACGTTGACAATTAATATGGGTGTGCTGTATTTTCACAATTCTCAACTTGCAAGCTAGGTTAGTCAGGTCAGGTTAGGTTTGGCTAATGATTTAAACTCCCGCCCATAGAGTGACCAATCACAGAGCGCGTGCAGCTCGTAGCAGATCTGGCAACGTTGGATTTCAAACCTGCCATTAGAGGCTTGTCAGATAAATTGTTTCTGATACTGTATACAGCGTGACTCACGGCCGATGATATGTTAGACGTTTATGGAAAGCGCAACGCAGGATATTTCTGAAAATTTCGTATCTTACATTTTCGTTCCTGTTCTATGAATCTAAAATACTCCCAGCATTGCGACGTTGCCGCTTCTATCAAAAAATTTTAGCAATTTTTTTTTAATAGAGCACCCCGTAACATAATTTGTGTTGAATATGGTCCAAAACATAACCCTAATTGAACTTAAGAAGGCATGAGTGCGATCACATTTGGGACACTTTTTAAGGTAAAAGAGTCAATTGATTACTCAAAAACGATTCGTCTTATCGATTTCAAACAAGAATAGGCTTCTAGAGGACGTTTGATTCTACGTGTCGTGCTATAATGGAAATTGAATTTTCAATCCATTTTTTCACAAAAAGTTTTACTTATCGACGCATTTAGTTTAGCAACCAGTAAACAAAACTTACCGTTTTAAACAGATACCGAAAGTAGCTGAAACAAGCACACCCATAATGCGCATTTGTCGTACAACGAACTATAGTCCGTAATATCTCCAGTGATAAAAAAAATTTAAATTGTTTTTTCCGTTAACCAGCTGTCGTTCCCTTACGAACGGCAGCCCTGTAAAGTCGAAACTTGTGCGAGCCAAGAATTAACGAGGTCTTACCTTTTAACGTGCGATTCCTAGCACTTTCTCGGGCCATCAGATAAAAATCTGTAGTCGCTAGGATTCGAACCCAGCCAACCAGCAGTCAATAGTTTTGAACGCGACAGTCTGAACCACTGAGCTACTTGGCCTATAAGGCAAAGAACATGAGCGTTCGCGTAAAAAATGAGAATTTCACATGTTCAGCTATGTTGGTAGCACTGTAGATATTCAATAAAACTGGATCGTGCAACAAGAATTCATTTCGTGGTAGCCAGCGCGATGACCTGATCTCACGCCGTTTTACTTTTTTCATGGGGTATTTTGAAAGAAACAGTATATTTAGTTAGTTAGTTATCTAGTTTGTTAGCTAGTATTATTACATCGATTTGAAAAAGTTCTCCGAAGCACAGTGCTCGGCACAGCTTTGCAGCATTCATCATTGTAAAAATGTTATATTAGTTTACAATTTTGTTAGTTTTATTGTCTAATATTCGAAGGTAGTAAACCCGTCGCCAAGATTACCTGATCCACTAATCCGACAAGTAAATTGGTCGCCGGGTTTTTAAATCGGAACATTCTTTTAACTTTTCCAGGAAGACATATATGGAGAGATGTGTTGCGTAAAAGGAAGAATTAAATAGAATTAAATTCACCTTCTTCCGCCCACATAGTAGGAGGAAAGTTTGATACTCAAGAAAACGCCGGCGACGAATTAACATGTCATAAGTAGCGACACCCTTTTCAAAATACAGGTGAAGGGATTACCTTGGCGACCAATTTACATCCGTTTCTAATTCTGTTATTTTCTTTACTTTCACATGCTATAGAACAGTATATCTAGCTTTTTAACTAGAAATGCGGGATAAAAAGCTGACTTTTGGTACAAAAGTTCCCTGGAAACTTTGAGCCACAGTTAATGAAATTATTTTGTAATCTCAAAAACTTTCTCTTGGTTCCATGAAATATCGTAATGCGACAGTCCGTAACGCCACAAATGGTAACGGACAATTCGTAACGGCGACACTTCGTAACATCGATAGTTCCTAACCACTTGGTAACTGTATAATTCGTAACGCCAACATTTAGTTTTTTTGCAAGTTTTGCATTACTGGATTTAGACCGTCTATCAGTTTGTCTAAATTGGTAAAAAAATTAACAAGTGGACATTGAAATAAAATACTTGTTTAAGAAGTAATTATTTAGTCTAAACTAACCAGAACGAACTAAACTTACCTAGGACATAAGAAATTGAATTGGTGTTACGAATTGTACCATTACGAATAGTTGTCCTTACGAACTGTCGATGACATGAAGTGTCGCCGTTATATACGAATTGACGGCTTTAAAAGCAATAGTTAAAAAAAAACTAAAGAACACGTTTGACTTCCCATGGACTAAAAAGTAAAAAATCATTGACAAATATTCTCATATTTTTCAGTTTAATTTAACAATACAGAGCGTTCAAGAGCTCAAGAGAACTTTATCAAGCACCCCACGCTTTTTTTACATTGGAGAAACTAAATTATCAATTATTTTTTACTTTTTAGTCCATGGGAAGTAAAGCGTGCTCTTTAGTTTTTTAAACTATCATTTTTTTTACTAAAATCCCGAAAACCATACCAATTTTGAATCAAATCTGACCATGAGCACAATACTCGTCCATCATCTTGGGCCGCCATCTTGAATTCATAAATTTTTACGAAAAATTCATAATCTCTAACCCCGAAAACCCTCACAAACTAATTTTGAATCCAATCAGACCACAATGACATTTTGGAGCTGCCATATTTAATTTATGAATTTTTACAGAAAATTCGAAATGTACGACCTAAAAAAACCTCACGTACCAATTTTGAGTCGAATCTGATGATCATAATCACAAATCTCGTCCGCCATCTTGGAGCCGCCATTTTGAATTTATAAATTTTGATAAAAAATCCTAATCTCTGACTCCGAAAACCTTTATATACCAATTTTGAATGGAATCAGTTACAAACATACAAACAAACAAGCAAACATACAAACAAACAAGCAAACATACAAACAAACAAACATATAAGTGAAGAAAAATTGTCCATTACCATTTGTGGGGTTATGAACTGTCATCGCGTTACGATGTCTTGTCACCGGTCTGGAATACCTAGTATATTGTTTTATAAAATATTTGAATATATTGATTTTTTGAATTACCTGTCCAAATCACTGGGAATTTTCATCGGTTTGCAACCTTTAACAGCATAAGTAACAACAACTCTTGGGTCTTGCATAACGGTTGTTTCGAATTTCGTCAAGGTCACTGTCACAGTCGGAGCATAAAATCCAAAGTACTCACCCCAAGCGAGCGGGGTGAATTTTATCAGCGGATCTGATTCTGGCAGAGTTGAATTATCTTCTTTGTCTTCAGTATTCAATGGTTGCCTGAAAATGTAATTTTTTTCATAAAAGAAGTGATAGTGATAGGGCGATTTGAATTTGACAGCATGAAATGGTCCAAAACTGCGTGCAACTTCAACAATATCAATAATAGACTACAAGCAAGCATAACAATTTGAGGGGGTCATTTGACCCAGCATGAAACATATACAGAACGATTCTGCTATATAAAAAATAACCTTAGTCACTATGCCGTCAATTCTGGGTGTTTTTCTGGGTATTTGACTATAATGATAATGATAATTTTTCATCTGAAGATGTGGTTTTTGGACAAAATATTCTTGTACGTCATTCCTCACGTTGGGTAGATTATGGAATAAAAATCTCGTAGAACCTACTGCTGTACAAAAATAATGGGACCGGAAGTCAGGATTTTTTTTTTATTTTAAAAATTTAATTCGATTCGATTTTTCATCTTAGCTTGCGTAGTTTTTGAGCAATTAGTCTTTATCGATAGGCTGCGCGGGAAGAAATGTAAATGAACAAATTCACGCGCAATTCCAATTTGGGAATCTTGACAAAATCTAAATAAAAAATATTAACAAAAATATTAACAAAATTAGTAGAAAACTTCTACTTAGGAATTTCATCAACCTTCCTTTTTTGTGAAAAATATTTTTTTTTATTTTCCACGATTGACTAGGTATAGGCGAAAACAGACCTAAGGAGTGTTTTTTAGGGGTGAAGCCATGCCCCTCCAAAACGGATTATTGTGGTTTTATAATATATTATGAGATCTCTATTGACATTTCATGAAGGAAAATATCCATGCCCATTTATTGGGTAGATATAATGTATATTTACTTCAGTGACTGTACTATCAGCAGTGACACACCGAGAAAAAACTTTAATAACCATTATTAAAATTTCAGTATTGGCAATAAAAAAGAACTCTGACTGGGTCTCACGTTAATTGCCACTAGGAAAAAAAGACCCAGACAGTGTTTAATGGCCACTATCAAACTAAAATTCAAATACTTTCAAAGTAGTGCTTCCTACTATCACATGGAGTACTTATAGTAATGACACAGAAATTTATGAGGCACCGTTCGGATAAAAAGTGTTTTGCAAATATAAATAATTTCTGTCAGTATATTTATTAATTGTGGCAATATATATTATATTACGTGCCGGTATTTATTAATTGCTGCAATATATATTGTTTTGCGTGCTGATATATTTATTTTTGATCAAACACAATATATTTATATTTCAAGTGTTACTAATATACAAAAACGAGAAGTCTCATATATTTTTATATTTGATCCGTTTTATGTCGTCAAGAGATGGCGCAATCGACGCCATTTGTGACACATTCGAGCATATGGTAACATGGGAACGAAGCAAAGTCATTAGTACAGAAATTGCCGAATAGATGGCGGCAGTATAATATTTCAGATAGGGTCATTTAATCCTAGAGGGCCTTTGTTTGACCTACACATAGGGTCACTGAATTTAAAAGGCCATGCCGTTCAAGTAAATGCCCAATTGTAAAGTAGAAAACTACACAATAACAAAACTGCCTGTGCTACTGCTACCTGTTAGCCACTTTATGTACTAATGACTGCCTAGTTGCCATGTTGCCACATGCTCTGGCTTGGACAAATTGCGTCGGTTGCGCCATCTCTTGGCGACAAAATAGATCGAATTTAAAAATATATGGGAATTCACGTTTTTATATATTTGTTATGCTTGGAAAGTAAATATATTGTGTTTTCTCGAAAATAATATAATCGGAAAGTAAAATGAAAGTATTTGCTACAACTAATAAATATATTGACACAAAATTAAATATATTTGCGAAAACAGTTATTACCCGAACGGCGCATCATAGAAATTGGCCCTTAATAAATATTTTAATTGTTGTTCTTGTCGATTTTATTTGTCATAAGGAAAAAGTTATTTGTGTCGTGAACTAGGTATTTGATGGATTTCCTGAAATTACTGGAAGCTTGGGGATTACCAACATTTTTGATTATTTCCAAGGTGACTACAAGTTATTGCATCAGAAAAGTTTTAATTGAACTTTATAAGCTTACCATCTTTTATCCATATCTAAAGAAAGTTAGGCTAAAGTATGATTTTCATTTTGAAGCGGCGGATTACATATGATCAACATTATACATATAACTAAAATAAAATTCTTCGTGTCCTTAAACCCGTTTTTATGCATTGAACTGTTAGGCCAATCACTTTGGCAAAAATGGGGAAAAAATTACAAAACAGATGAAACTTTAACAATAGTTGAATTTTAGTGCTCAGTAACACTTTACAACATTGCCACTTCATACAAGCTCGGCAACATTGTAAAATTACGAACTATTGTGGCTATTTATTTGTAGAGAAAAAACGCAAAAGAGTCGCAAAATGGTGGAAGTAAAGAAAATATCATCCTTTATACTTTTTCAAGTTTGCGACCATTTCCAAGTTTGGCATGAGAGTAAATAAATTATTTATTCTACGACCACATGGAAATATGCCCATTTTATGCACTTTATCGATCAAGGAAGTAGGCCGATTGTAATAGTAATTTACGTAACAAGTCCGGAAAACACTGTTTTTTTGGACGCGTGGACAAGATTCTAGGACGAGCGTAGCGAGTCCTGGAAGTCTGCGAGTCCAAAAAAACTGTTTTTGGACATGTTGCGTACACAATTTTTTCGGCAACCGTGTTGAATAACAAATCGAGATATATTTATTTATTATATTTCTTTGTAGAAGAAAATTTTGAACATTTTAATTCTTATTTGTATTGAATATTGAAATTCGAAGAGAAGATAGGTACTAACAGAAACATTCTGATTGTTATTTATATTAATATTTTTATTAAAATTCGAGCATTTCCCGGACTAGTCCGGAAAGTAAGTACTTCCCGGACTAGTCAGGGAAGTGATACTTTCTCAAAGAAAAATCGTCCAGGAAGTAGGTACTTCCCGGACGGTTGTCGAAAAACACTTTTTCATTTCTACATCACCAGCTGTACTGTAATGATCATTTCAGTACAGGATATTTCATTTCCGACGACTTTCATGAACTACTAGACTATCATTTTTATGATCAGAAATAATATGAGATCGATTCAAGTTTGTTAATTTTCTAATAATTTGACATTTCACATCAGTATTTACAAAATTCGTTAAAAAAAATAAGTATTCGAAAAAGAGTAGTAGTATTATTGAGGATGATTTGACATGACACCGCTGATTTCAATATAAAGATTGATGAAACTCGAATTCCATATTTTCTATAGCCGTTGATTTCATAATATTATCATGTAGCAATATTTGTATCTTCAATTCCTTTTTTATGTTGTATGTATTATGGGAATCATGACGGCACGAAAGTTTATGATAAAAAGTGTTATTAAAAATATTACAGATTTGTTTAGGATTCAGATGTCCGTAGAAAAAGTATAGTGTACAATTTGCATAAAATGACTCTTTCCTACTCGTAGGTATATAAACTATTGTAGTACTAGCTACGCTTGTACTACAAAATTGCATATACCTATTCGTGGGAAATGTATGCCATTCTTGCTCATTGTACAATATACTATTACGTTCGCTAGGAACTCTTTTATATTTTGTAACAAAAGTTTGAATAACTAATTGATGCACTTTGATGCCTAACTTGGAAATGGTCGCAAAATTGGAGACCGATGCAGAGTGATATTTTCTTTGTTTTCAACATTTTGCGACTCTTTTGCATTTTTCTCCAAAAAATAGCAAAAACGCCAATGATTCCTTTAACAATGTTAAAATAAAAGTTTTGTAAACGTTTGCATTGTTTTGCCAATCTCTCCATTTTTGGTTTAAAATATCAAATTGATTGGCCTATGTTAATCTATCATTTGAAAACTGTAAACTTACCTGTTGTAAGTTGTAAGTTTTGTAAACTTTTGCATTGTTTTGCCATTCTCTCCATTTTTGACTTAAAATGTCAAATTGATTGGCCTATGTTAATCTATCATTTAAAACTGTAAACTTACCTGTTGTAAGTTGTAAGTTTTGTAAACGTTTGCATTGTTTTGCCATTCTCTCCATTTTTGATTTAAAATGTCAAATTGATTGGCCTATGTTAATCTATCATTTGAAAACTGTGAACTTACCTGTTGGAACTAAAATACGGGAATCTAAGAAATCTGACGCTCCTACATGGCGGCAAAGTGGCATCCACCTGTACACAAGACGACGGTATCAAAGACGTTACGACACTGGTGTCGACAACGGTACTCGTGTAAGTGCCTCTGATTCCTCTGACGAAACGTCGATCGTTGATGCCATGTCCACGGCCTACGTGAAATATCGAAACGGAAGTCAACAATAAGATAATCGCCGAATGCATTTTGAATGCGACTGACCCATTTGTTATTTCACCAAAGGTATTTATTGTGCTCCTATCTACCTGCATTTTGTCTGTTTCTTCTGGGACTAAGTGGTGGGTGGCGTCGTTTCCTGTCTCCACTCGAATGAATGCAAACAGAAATAACTGGAAAATTTATACAGGTATGACACTGCAAACAAAATAATGCCTTTTGCCCTCAACGCTAGGAGGAAAAGTAAATTTTGTTGGCTGGGTATTTTTTTAAAACAGATAAATTAAGAATGCAACGCAACATACAGTCTATTTTTTTTGCTGGTTTAGAAAGAATTCTGAATGGAAGGTACTATAGGTCTATCATTTTTGGCTACTAGTGAATATTTCTTTATACAAACTGTTTTAATTTAATTTAGCTCCTTGCCAGTCCGTTATTTTTGATACTACGAACACATTTTCAAAAAAGGCTGTTATCAATTTTTGCTGAATTTAAAAAAATAAAAAATTTCAGTTTAGAAAACTGAAAATTGGAACTAAAAAGTATTAAATAAATTATAGTTGAAAAAAACTAGAGAAACACGCTTTTAAATTAATATGGAATTATGTACTGGGACCCACTTTTATTTATTTTCCATATATAAACGGGATTGATACTCTAGCTATACTTATATCAAACATAGGAGACCATGCTCTCATAGAAAAAAATTGGGATCAATTATTGAATAATGTGTATTCATGATGCAGTGCAAGCTTCCTCTAATTTAACACACAATGAACCCATATGACACACTGAACGATAAAAAGGAAATAGCTGATGAGTTCAACAAATTTTATACTCAGGTAGGGAAGAAGATGACAGACAAAATAATCAAAGATCCCAATTATACCCCTCACAGAAAAACTTCAATAGATTCGTTCGTTCTCCTTCCAACACATAGTGAGGAAATTGAAAATATGATTTGTGGACTGAAGACTAAGAAATCTTGCTGTATATCAAGGAACCTCTAACTTTCATAATAAATATGTGCCTGGAAAGAAGCTGTTGTTGTACCCATCATCTTCAAAAAGGGCGAAGAGACCAAGATCTCTAACTACAGGCCAATATCTCTGATTACACACCTTCCAAATTTTTTTGAAATGATCCTTAAAAAGAGGCTAACTGCCTTCATATCAAAATATAACATAATATCTGAAAAACAGTTCGGGTTCAGAGAAAAAATCTCCACGCAAGATGCAGTTAGTTAAATACAATCAAGTGACATCCAGTACTTCAAATATAATTTCAGGAGTTCCTCAAGGGTCAGTATTGGGTCCACTGCTATTCTTGCTGTACATTAATGACATTGTGATGCATGTTAAAAGGTGTAAGATAAAACTGTTTGCCGACGACACTATGTTGTATTGTTCTGGGACACCTAATGAAATCACAAGTGGTTATGTGCCACCGGCCTCAAGTTAAATGTTAATAAAACAAAATGTATGTTAGTAGGTAGCAAATATCGTTTAAGACAACTACAAGATGAACAGCTGTCATTGGATATTCATATTAATAATGTCAACATTGAGAGGGTTACAACTTTTAAATATTTAGGAGTGGTACTAGATCAAGAATTGAATCTTAATGCCCACTGCAGCTATATTCAGAAGAAAATTCATCCTTTATATAGATTAAATAATAAAATAAGTAAATATGCAAAATTAACAATATATAAATCAATAATAGCACCCCACTTTGACTATTGCAGTACATTGCTCTATTTTGTAAGCAAAGAAAATCTCAGATTACAGAAGCTTCAGAACAGACCCATAAGGGCGATACTAAATTGTAATAAACGCACATCTGTGAAAAATATGTTGGAAGCACTGTCTCTTATGTCTGCTAAACAAAGGATAACACTGAATATGCTATTATTTATATTTAAAATAAAACACAATATGTTGCCAAACTATCTGAGTGATCAGTTAACCTACACAAGTAGTATTCATACACACTCCACTAAAAATAGAATAGGAAATTTTTATATCAACAGAGAGCATATAGGTTGTGACTCTTTGTATAGTTCTGGTCTGATTTTATTCAATAATTTGCCTAGTCATAAAAGCTGTGATTCATTAAATTCATTCAGAAGAAAATGTATCGAATATATTTCAAATGATGATCATTAATAACTTGTCTTGTTTTCTTGTTTCTTGTTTTTTCAATGTGACTTTTCTCTATTTTTATATTTTTTGTATTGTAGTTTGTAAGTGACTGACTGCACTATGAAGAGCATTATTTGCTAATAAAGAGTGATATACTATTAGCATGCCAAGCCTGTGTGTATTCATTGATTTGTCAAAGGCATTTGATACGATGAGTCACACGTTACTTCTGCAGACTCTGGAAGACATTGGTATCAGAAATAACTGTCTAAAACTCTTCGAAAGCTATCTGACCAATAGATTCCAGTCTGTGAGAGTATAGATAACGTACTCAGTGACAAAAAGAGAATCGAGTATGGAATGCCTCAAGGATCCATTCCAGGCCCGATTCTTTTCAATATATATATATATATATTTATGGCATGTTTTCATTAAGGAGTCAGGGAGAAATTCTAAGATTTGCTAATGATACTGCGATCTTTTATACGGCGAAAACCTGGCAGGACTTGAAGGTTACTGTAGAATCTGATCTCCCTTTAATAAAAAATTGGCTAGAGCACAAACTGCTAACCGTCAATCTAGGAAAAACTCACTACCTACCGTTCAGTTGCAATCAATCCAACACTACGTTCTTCAATAGTCTTACAATTGAAACAATGGGACAACAGCAAATCATTCTTCCCAAAAAGAACGTTAAATATCTTGGAGTAATTATAGACACTAACCTTAGATGGATGCACATATCAATTATGTCTGTAATAAATTACGAACAATAATATATAAATTCAAATATCTAAGAAATATATTAACTTTTGCCCAATTGAAAGTGCTGTACCACGCTTTGGTGGAGAGCCACCTTCGATATGGTATAATAAGTTGGGGAGGAACACTAAAGACACATCTTCGCCACTAGAGATCTTACAAAAAAGATTCCTTAAACTGAATATGTTTAAGGAGTTTAAATATCAAATAGATTATTTTCCGAAGCAAGTGTGTTTGATATTTGCCAAATGTTTTATTATAATATAAATATAAAGTACTATAGTAAAAAAAAATCATTCTCACCTTACTTGACAGAGACATCACCACTAAGTTCCGCAAATGCATAGAGCTATTGGCCAGCGATCATATCATTGAATAGCTCCAAAAATGTACAACACTGTTCCTCAACCATTACAGAAAATCAATAACTTACTAGTACTCAAAAAAGAATTGAAAGCATTCATATTGACGCAACCACGACAAAATATTTCCCAACTTAGTGGAAATAATTTGTCTATGAATTTTCCTTCCTAAAACTGTTATGGTTATTTTTATTTGTAATACATTGTTTTCAACCACTTCTATATCTCTGCTGTTTGATATGTGACACTCTGGTTATATTACCAATTGTAACACTTAATATTATTTCTATTTTAGTGTTTATTGCTCGATTTCACAGTGATTTAATTTAATTTGTGTCAATATGTTTTTATGGTTAGACATATACCAATGTATTTTACCTATTTCACTTATTTCACGTTTTATCTCTACCTTATTTTATACCATCCTATCTTATTGTCTACAATTCTGATATTTTTATATTTATATTTACACATTACGATTTTTATCTTTACAGAGTTATTTAACTCAAAACGATTGTTTCAATATTAACTAAATATTTTTGATATTGTTTTACACTTATTGAGAAAGTTGTTATTTATTTCACATTATTGTACATTGCAGAATTGTGCTTCTTGTTTTTTTTTCTTCTCGTGAATAAATATCTTATATTATTATATATAATGAGGTATTATTTTCTGATACATATAACGCATGTATATACAGTGTAGATTTTAATTGTCCCCACCCTGTTAACTTTTGAACGGCTAGACGTAGACACATAAAAAAAAAAAATTCGACGGTTTCACTGATACTATTTTTGAGATGAAAAATATTGATTGCTCGATAGGGGGCGTGGGAGGGCACATCAACTCAAATATTTTATATGGTATGGGGGGTCAAGTGTCACATCGTTCAAAAGATAATTCAGTTCTCTTCAGAACCATCTAAATATTTTTGAAGTTTGTTAAAAATTTTTTCCCCAATTTCTTCTTTTATGGATTTCTAAATTTCATAGTAGATGTGCCCCCTGCCCCATCTACCGAGTAATTGCAATGTTTCTTCTCTCAAAACGAAGTATCGGTAATCCCCTTCAAAAAATTTTTGGTTTCATTGTTCCACATCAAACCGTTCAAATTTATCGAGGTATGAGTAGTATTCAGATCCGCATTTATATTAGATATTTGGAATTTGAATTGCAAAAAATTATATGAAATTCAAAAAAAAAAATTAGATGGTTAGATGGTTATAAAGAGAATGGAATGGGGGGTCAAGTGTCACATCACTCGTGGAGATGTATTTTCCCCAATATGGACTTTTCATTGCCATAAGCCTTTTCATCTTTGAACTGTGTTTTTGTGTTCATCAACAAAAATTATTTCAATCTAGATGAAGACATTCACAGTGTCCAAACTATACGTAATAAAGAATATTATATTACATATCATGTAATATGTACACATACATGTATACGTGTCGATTGGAACATTAAGATATTATTAAAATCATGATAACCAACATTCCGATTTTCCGAAATAAAATTAGAAATAAAGTAATTATGTTGACAATCCACCCTTAAAAAAAGCTAATGTTTTCAATGACTAATGAAGAAGAATGTGAAGAACAGTTCAGTGATCCAACTTTATTTAAGAAATAACTATGGCATTCATAATTATTTCTGATAAAAATATATCATGAATTACGAAAACACTTTAGATATACTTTTGTGAATACATTCATTAACTTTCTATCTTGACAACAATTACAATTTTTTCTTGGAATATAATCACATAGGTACGTATTGAGTGAGTTCCATTTTTCCGTGCATTAGGAAATTTTGACTCCGGGGGCACTGAAACCTGAAAATAGTGTAACGAAAAAAAAAATTGTCTCAACGTTTAATTCAATTTTATTCGCACAAATGTTTATTTACACTAATTTCTCATTTATTTCTTACTGTGGGTTATAATTGATATTTCACTTCTGCACACTTGAATATCTAACCTCCGACTCTGATTCAAAAACTTCCCTTCTGGACACGAAGATTCCTTTATATAGCATAGTCGAAGGTTTCCGGAAAGATCTGGAATTTCTAGTCGCGACTAGATGGCGCTAGAAGGGGGCCGATTTGCTCTATTGGTATCGAAGGTGATAGACCATGACTCGCGCGATCGTTATCTGCGCTAGCGGCAATGAGAGCCGGTTCACGGCCGGCCTTAAAATTTTCACAATAGCTTATTATGCCTCCCCGATGATTATTTCAAACTCACGACATATTACATTTCCTATATGATCCACACCTCTGATAAAATAACAGACTCCATATAGAACTGTGCTATTACGGCAACAGACCCTCTGAAGTCAGAAGTCAAACTAATTTGGTTTGCGTATGGCATATGCCTACGTATTTCTGAGAGTTTACTCTTCGTTATTCTTCAAGTAGAGTATAATACTCACCTATAATATATGGATAACTGAAAAAGATAGTTCAGTCTTGCAAATAAAAATTCTTCTACTGTATAAAGTGTCACCTGTCGTTTAAAATATTTGAATATATGACAACTTTGACCAAAATATTGTCAATCTCGAGTTTTAATAATAATAATGAAAACCGTCTTTATTATTTTGGACCAAAATACAAATAAAAATAAATGTTACTCAAATACTTTTGACGATAATAGTCGAGGTTTATTTTTATCGAGGCGTTAAAAAAATAGCGGGTCGGTGTTGGGATAAAATTATTTTTATTACTACACCAAAGGTTCCAAACAATGGCAGGCAAGATTTAAAATAATGGTTCGATTCTGAAGCCGCCATTTTGTTTTTTGCCTTAGAAAAATTGAATTAGCTTGCAAATGAAGTATCATAATTTGGAATACGGAACAGTTGTTTTTCCCGCAAGAGGACGCTAAAATAGGAAGTTAGGTAGCGAAAATTGACATGGCTGAATTCCTTATGAAATTACCTTTTTAATGATGTGTCACACTCACTACTTTCCATATTCAAATTGTTTGGGTGATAGTGACCAAGGGGAGGGGGAGAGGTATGACAGTTGAAGTTATGATAGGAAGAAGTCCGCCTTGGATTAAAAATCGACGTATTTTTGAATTTTTTTTAAAACACATGCCTTTTGAAGATATTCGATCTGTCTCGTTTTCGGTGCCCCACCCTGTATGTACCTTATAGCACAACAAAAAATATTCTTACCTCAATCCTGAATAGAACTATCTGGCAAACGTATCAACTTTTTGATGGTTCACATTCATTGTGATGTGCATTATACAGTGAGTTTTAAAAAGTTTGCACCATATGGGAATCTTTTCTATTATGCATTTGTCAGAAAATTTTATTGTTCATAAAAGTTGATGCTTCGCGAAAAACTTGTATTTGAGTTATCAAAATTCTGAATTTCCAAACGGCGTACAGGGGAGAAGAAATAATAGGAATTTTGATAAAGAGTAGTCTGCATTATTTTTGATATTATCAAAGAAGTTTATTCTAACTATCAGTATGATTTTATAGAAGGAAATTATTGAATAAATCAATTAATTATTTGTTGATCGAATAAATGATACAATTGGGCAATTTTACGATCACTTTAATCATAAAATGTTGTATATTTTCATTTTTATGATTAAAGGGATCGTAAAGTTGCAGATCTGTATTATTTAATCGTTTACCAAGAATTAATTGATATATTGCGCCAAAAAACTAGTAAAAATTGAAACAATTCTAGTATGAATGATAAATTGTACCAAATTCTGCTTTAAAATATGGTTGTAGGAATATGGGGACGCCTAAGGTACACATGAGATGGGGCTAGAACTATAAAAATTTAGGAAAATACATTTTTGTTGTGTAGATGGCTGTGATTCCAAATCTTGATATTGTTTTCGATTCTAAACAACTTTTTTAAATAAACTTCTTTGATAATATCAAAAATAAGGGTAGTTTACTCCTGATAAAAATCCCTATTTTTGTTCTCCCTTGTGCACCGTTTGGAAATTCAAAATTTTGTTAACTCAAATACAAGTTTTTCGCGAAGCACCAGCTTTTCTGAAAAATAAAATTTTCTGACAAATGCATAACAAAAAAGTTTTCCATGTGGTGCAAACTTTTTGAAACTCACTGTATATAGAGGAAGGAGACAAGTTTTGCAATCTCTGCGGTTCTACATCTGATAATTCACGCAAAAACTCCTTTTGAGGTGTCCTTGTACCCAGTGGCGGCGCGTGGGTGAGAAACGGGGGGTGGTAGACAATCAAAAAGTTTATTGAATGGAAGTTGAATGGAAGAGCAGAATTCTGCGTGTCTCACACGCTGACTCCTGAATTTCGCTCCGAGACTTTACCACCACTTATAATAAATCTTGTTTGCACCCTTTTTATTATTACGTTGGTAAATAAAAGACATTATTATTATTATTATATTAAAAATGGACTCTTCGTTGTGACGCACTACTATTTACTCTTTTATGGATAAATTGGAAGAAAACATTGAGCTATAGTAAATGAAATTATATTGTAATCTTAAAAACTTGTTTTTTATTAAGAAAACTTGATGATTTAGGTATAGGGACATGATATGTCATCTTGAAGCCTTCTTCTTCATCTTTCAATTCATTGAGTACGAGAACAAAAAGTATTTTACCCAGTAGTAATCCTACTGATGAAGGTAACTTTGTTATCGAAATGCGCATCTAGGAATTAAATTACTTGTGTGGTGAAGGGGTAAAATACTTTTTGTTCTCATTGAGTGACACCACAGGCGTCCAATATCCCATTTTCGATGGTTTCAATTCATTGAGTAATAAGCAGGGGGTTTCATTTAGAAAAAACGAACTTTTGACCACTTTTACGCATAACGGAACTAATAGTATTTTAGCACACCCTGTATGATATGATATGAAGCCGATTATCCGGTGTAAACTAAATACTTCGAGTTTGTTCAAACTACCATTAAAATATAAACTCTTTGGTGATATTTCGTTTACAACATTCACACGTTTTATGATGAAGTTTGTGATAATATTTACTATTGAAAAAGTTTTTGACTGCGTCTACCCTCTTGGCTTCAGCGTTATTGAACCCCTAGGGTGGTATATGATTTTTCGGCACCAACGTGGGGTAGGATGTAAATGCATGTGTTCACACTGATTCCTTTTTGAGATGAACCGTTCACGCTTATTGATGCTTAATAGGAAACAAACTAATTCAATATTATTATCATCAACAACATCATTCTCATAGTATTAACACTGTTGTGGACTCTCAGGTGAAATGGAAATATTTCTAAGCTGTAAAACTGTATTTATTATTACCTATTCAAGTGTATAATAATGTAAACATGGAAAACCTAGTATTAAAGTCTATAAACACATGGAGCTTTAAACAGCATTGTTCATTGTTATTTATTTACCTATCAAAGGCACCTTTCCGTTAAATGCGTTTCAAAGAAAGTAGGGAAACCTGAATATGCCACTTTTCATTACAGACAACGAAAATGTTTGAATTGGACCAATTTTATTGTTTTCCGTTATAATGAAGAGTATTTGTTACTACTGATCAATTTATTGTCGACCTGGTTTATGGTGCATTACATATATGCGGTCGGTTAACGTCAAGTCGGGAACGAGTTGATTATGTGCCTATCCTATATGTTTGCATTTCCTCCAACAAGATCATTCCAAGTATATTCAGTAGTACTTTGTACTACCTGTTATATGTCTATCATTTTTCTTTGTTCAAAGCTATGAGCAAAATGCAAAACATTTCTTATATTAATATTTTTTGTGGGCAGTGAAAAATTGGCTGTAAACTGCAGAACCAACCTTGCAATGCTGTATGACAATAGCATTAAGATAATACAAATACATAATAAGTAAATTTTTTCACCCATCATTTCGAATGATTCAACCGTAGCAGAATTCGATTTGATTGATCTGATTTGAATCAGAAATTACCGCATTCTCATTGATGGATTTATTTCGGAATTTGATTCATTCACAAATTCAATTCCATGGAAGGCTTACGCTAGGTTTTCTTTGGTTATTTAATTATTTGGGAATGAAATTAGTGGGTTAGTGAAACGATTCAAACCAATTTGATCGAATTTTTGGATACGATTGGAACAAACACGGCATGAAAACCTACCGTGACACAAGATGGCCCAGTTAGCTTCAAAGTTCGCTAGAAGAAACATTGTAAAGCTACATTTCCACCGGAAGAATGTTGATAAACCGGTTTCCATTTTTAGCGGCAAACTTCAAATAATCCAGTACGATTGTAGATTTTTGCTGTAATCTTGGAAAGTATATGATTTATCGAAAAAACAACTCAACTAGATGAAAGACAATTCGATTCTCCACAAAAATGACTCCTAGTAATTTTTTACGAAATGCGCTCTCATTTTCTCAGAAAATGTGATTGAAAGCCGACATCAAATCTCAGGTTCACGCTTACCCGCCACTGGAAGTTCTGGCGGAGCCGAATATTTGATTGGTCATAACTCTGCTAAAAATTATTGGAGAAGGAAAAGGAAAAGTTCATATCGTTTCCGAAGACTCCTACCTTGTCCTGCAAATATAATATGCGAGTATTTGAGTAACTAAAATGTGTTTGTCGCACTTCATGACCAATTTAGTAAATATGGAATTATTATTCTAAAGCAGCAACCCATACAAAAAAAACTTTGCATTACTTTGCATTACTCCTGCCTCATTTTCAACTTACCCATAAAACCGGCATTCTCTTCGGAAAATGTTGAAAATAATCGCTTATTTGTATCCTGCATATATGTCTAATTTTTGATAAATCTTATATTTCCTGATATAACAACAAAAAAAAAATATATATTTTTTAAATGAAAATTTTTTAGGTTCCACCCCTGATTTTTTGGTAAACATTGTTTTTTTCTAATAATACATATGTGCTGAGTTTCAGAGTGCTACAATTCATTCTTCACTTTTTGCTCGAGTTTGTCTGTCGTTACTGGATTGATTAGTTCTCGAAGAAACTTTTGTCAACAAACTTAAAAATATTACGGTAAATCTTTCTTTTTGAGAATAAAAAAATTCATCGAGTAACCTGTGACCAACACAAATGATATAACAAAATCATCAATCCAAAAACTATTATCTCCTTGTATAAATGATATTATTAACATGTTTTTCAATGAATGGCGTACACGACAGTTTCCTACTTTAGATTTGGAGAAATGAGGTAAGATAACATAACAACAATTCCGGCACCCATAACTAATAATTACAAAAAAGACCACTCTCCAATTTCAATACCCTGCATCTCAAAAACTAATCATAGGATTGAGTTGTGCCCACAGGCACTTTTGTTCAGGACGTCAAACTCAATAACATACCAAAAATTCACAAATATTAACTGTTGATAATTTTTGCATAAGGCGGCTCTGCCTGGTCCTTCAAATTCATTTAAAAATTGACATATCTGAATAAACAGTACCGTACGCATCTCAGCCGCTTCTAAACCGCAATACCCGTACTACAACGAGGGAGGCTATAAGAACTATCGCCTCGCAAATCCAGTTAGTATTATAATAATCTCCGGTCGGCGCATTCTTACGCAAAAATGCATAGAGTAATCGTGATCGCGACTCTCGTAACCGTTACCGCAGCCAACATCTACCAGGAATGCGCGAAATTGTACCATCCCAGAAACTTCATGAGCCACCTGCCCTCCCTGAGCTTGCCCTACTTGGGCGACGTGCCCATCCCCAATAACATGCCGGCGATCAACCCTTCGCCGGTGGTGAAAACGAAAGCTATCAAGGTGGTGACGAGGTACGTGTACAAGAATCCGGTGTGCGTGAAGTACAACAAGAAAAAGGGGATGTGCAAGCAGGATAACAGTGTGAAGCATAAGGGGAATGTGGAGCAATTGGTGACGAAGGAATACTTTGTGAGGGATAGAAAAAATGACGCCGAAGAGGGCAACAACAGACATCGTAGGGGTTTTGGGAGAGATGGAGACAACGAATTTAGTGACAGAAATAGGTGAATGAGAAAACTCATTAATGATTGCTTTTGGTTGAAAAAGTTGGAAAAAGGTCGGGATACATTTCTAACCTGAATAGAACGATCAATAAGAATATGTTATTAAAATTCCTGGAACTGGTAATCAAACTCTTCTGCTATTATTGGGAATAATAAATTGTTAAACTGATTAAACTGAAAAAAAAAACTGGCTTCAAACCACTTGAAAGATAAAAGTAATGTTTTCAATATGAACGAATACTTCAATATACAGTCATCTGTCCATAAAGTAACCCCCCCCCCTGTTAACTTTTGAACGGAGTGGAACTTTCCTTTGAAATTTTTCTTGGTCAAATGGTAGTTTATAAGCTACTTTTTGACAATGATAAAAAAATTCTATCTTTCAAAATGGCGGCCAGGCCACATTTTGAAATATTTTTTTAAATCTCATGGGGGGTCAAGTTATACCTCATTCGATTCGTCTTTCAATTCTCCATTCGACAGCAAAATTTCAAACAAAAATATTGGTCCAAAACAAAATGGTGTTACATTATTTTAGACTCTCACAAGATGATCCTTTCGAATAAATGGCTATTAAAGAGCTTTAGTGCAATGATAAAACATTTTTTCAGTAGGAGATTTGAGCCGGTTCTGGGCCTCCCCCCACCACTATGACGTCATCAGTGACCTTGACCTATGACCTATGACCTCGACCTATGACCTTGACCCATGACCTTGACCTTGACCTATGACCTTGACCTATGACCTCGACCTATGACCTCGACCTAGGACTTGACCTAGGACTTGGGCTTGCCCTTAGCCTTGACCATGATGTATATTGTTGGGAGGTGTTCAGGGTTTGTGTTTGACATTGAGATTATAATGACTTGGATTTTTTTTTCATACACGGACAAGTACTTTTTCCAAGTACTTAATTTATTTTTCTTACCTCAATGTCTTCCATGTCCTTCATGTATACTTACTCTGCCATTGTGTATGACCCTTATGTGTGGAGTACACATACAAATCTATACCGAAGTATAGAGAGGGTACAACACGTCTGCACACCACGGAGATCCAGTCAGATATGTGAACTCTGATTACTCTCCAGTGATGTATACCTTGCGATGGTGGTGGGAGGAGGGGTCGCGTGACGCTATGCGCATCCACCCTCGCTCTCGATAGGGTGGGTTGGATCCGCGCTGACGTCACACACCCATACGCTGCGGTGACTCATCGACTACTATTTACTCTCCGCCCTCTATCGATGCGATGCAAACTCGCGCATGGTGGGGGCTTTGTATCATACATGTTTCATAAGTCTGTGGTGGGGGGTGGTTCACTATCTATTATAAAAGAAGTTGGTATGGTGATATGAAATCAGAAGTTGTATACCTAGCAGTCGAGCAGTCAGCAAGAGTAGTGAAGTTATTCAGTGCCTACACAGTGAGAGAGATCAGTGAGTGTGTTTTTCTATTGAAAATTATTTATATTTTCCATATATATTATCATCATGTCAGTTCCAAAAGTAGATTTACAAAAAATCAATTCTATAATTAAACAAGAGATGGAAGTGTTAGAGCAAAAAGTAATATCATCTTTGCCACTGAATGAAGCTTACCCAATTAAGACGATGTCAGTTTGTTCTACCCGGTTTGGTAAATCCATTTTATTGATACTACTTGATGTAAGCAATGATACATTATTCAAAACATGGCTGCCAAAACGCGTTTCAGAACAATTTACCGATGATGATGTAGCATGCATCAATTCATCAGGTGGTAAATATACAGTAGCATATTTGGGTCAGAGTCCACAAAGCTTTGCCGGCATGAAAACGAGATCGTTGGTCAAATTTGATCTCACTGAATAATTGTAATATATAATTTCCACTTGTCATATCTTCTAATTCTGATTCTTTTATATTATAGGTGATAATTGTAAGGAAAATATAAAAACTTTTCATACATTGTTAAACACACTCTTCGGTGGAGACATCATCAAAAGTCTAATGTGAGTAGTACTGATTATTTTTGTAGCATTCTTATTTCAATAATTTCTCTTTGATCATAGCTTCATTTTTGAAAAATGTGGATGATGTATGCAAGTCAACACTGGACCGAAGCCATAGACATCTCTTCCGCCGTTGAAAGGTTAACTTCTGAGTTGCGTGCTTTGAGCGAGGATGCTCACCACGCCACCATTTATGACCTGAGCGTATGCTATGATGAAGAAAGGATCCAACACTGTATGCGTGATTACGAGAACTACAAAAAGGGTGTGGATCTCTGCGAGAAATATACAGATGGTTCTTTCGATCTACATCACCTCTGCGACGCAATGATTGAATGTGAGCTGAAAAGATTTCTCCACCGCCTCCTACCATACCTACCTGAAGACATCATCAAAAAGTACCAACTGGATGATGATGATAGTGAAATCGAAGAAGGAGAAAATTATGATGAAGATGAAGAAGAAGTTATATTAGATTGTTTATACATACCTAAGACTATTTGAATTCTAAGCTAATGATATTTGAATAAAAAAACATAAAAATTTTTTACACATGTTTTATTTACCTATTTCTCTTTTACATGAATAAAGAAAGAAAAATGAAAAAAATGTGTGTGTGTGTGTGTCTTCATCAATATCTGCAGTGAACTGAACCATCCAATGCATTGTATGTCAAAAATGTATCATGCAGAATGAGTGCATATACTTTGGTGTTGGCTGGGAAGTTGACTTTCCTAGTTTCAAACTCGAGCTTAATATCAATAGTTGATGATTTTGTGGCATTCGGCTGATGTGAACAATCAATGATGAATAGTGGATTTTGTCGAAATTGACCAATGTCCATGAGAGGTTCACTCATATCTTTATCATAATAACTTCGTTGAAAGTTCTCATAGGCATAATAAGCCGAAGTATCGAGTTTTTTATCGAAATCCAAATTCCAACGTTCATATGGGTATACTTCAGAGTTCAAGTACACACGAATGTTATTGATATCAGCAGTTGTGAATTTAGTGATGTCCTTTGTCCTGTCTTCAGAAGTGGTAGTGCTTTGGAATCCAATGATGATGTAACGAGGTGTTTCAAGGGCGTTGGTTGTCTTGATAGCCCATATGTCTGAAGACGTGCCACGTAGTGATGGAAGTTCATAGAGATCCCACATGCGATAAGCCAACTTGATTTTAGCATTCAGACCGCTTTTGTTGATTCTATTTAAAAGTTTGAGCTTGTGCTTATCTTCTGGCACTATGTGTCTTATTTTCCACTCAATTTTATTGATTTCCAAATCAGCATCAACCTCACCAATATATGAGTTCTTGAAGGATCGAGCGATTATTAAAATCATTTCTTGTTTGGCATTCAAGATACTTTTGTTGTAATCTTCAGCGAAACCCATCAAATATTTCAGTGGTAATTTACCACTGAATACGTGACTAGTTGTATCCAAGATATCCTGTTTAGTTTCCGAAAGTCCCCATCCAGTTGTCAATAAAGTGTTAGCATGCGATTGTCCAAATGATATCATATTCTTCATTGTAGATGTTATCCCCGGCTTCCTGACCACAGCAACTTGTTCACCACCCATTTCGTAGCGAATTTCATCAAAAAGGAAGGCGATTGCATTATTCGAGAGATAACATAATTTTGTTTCATCTTTAGGTGTGAATTTACCCTCTATATAAATGAAACTCTCAGCAATGTCAAGTATAACGTCTTGATTATTGATTGCAATTCGAATTTCATCTGAATTCCTAAACAATGGTGATCCATATGGTTTATATGTATGCTCATGTAAACTTGTGAGGGAATGATCGAGCATCGGCTCGTCAAATATATTCAACTTTTCACTATTTGTTTCGAGCACCATTGTTCCTTACTTTCAGTCCAATTGATTTCAAAAATTTGAGATCTCTCAGCGAGAGAGCAGTGTGGTGTGCTAACTGTTTAGCGTACACTTTTGGAATGAGCCTTTTTCTATTCGAACCTTCCTTTTTAGCTATTTGTGGAATGTTTTCAAATCCTTGTCGATTCTGTCTATTATAACAAAAACCCATAATAGTTATTAGATTTTTTTCAATTCCAAAATTATAACAATCTCTTCTGCACTTCCAAAATCAATGAGATTATTATTATGATCCAAAATACGCACTGTGATGTTGTGAATCAACTGACGACCTTCTGGACTGATGGGCATATATATAATCTTGTGTGGTTCTTTTGTGAGATTGAATCCAGGCTCCACATCGATATCGAATGAAAAAAGAATGTGGGATTCTTCATTGTTTATGTATGAACCAGATATAATGTTGCAATCTAAGCGGATTAGTCTCACAGTTGTTATATTTATCGGATGTGAGGATTCGTGTATCTGATTCGGTTGAAATCTATCAAAATTAAAACCCATCATCTTTGCTATGGAATTCGGATGAGTTAGATCAATTTCATATTTTGATCGCATCTCACATTTGAAAGTATTATTATTGGCATGTAGGTAGAATATATCATCTGCATTGGTATCGTTTTGATTTTTCCCATGAAACAATCGAAACATGATATGTTTCTGAATAACTGCATTGATCTCATCTATTTCATAGGCACCACATGGAATTTCAATTGTGTACTTCTGAAGTATTGGTGAACTTATATCACTGATTCTAAAACTGATCACATTGTTTTTTTCAGTTATATTATTTACTGTGTTGCATCCATAGAATCCTAAAAGTCCCAATCCATAACGACTGTTTCTATCCAATTCAACGGGTGGGAAAAAGTCTGCACTCAAGACACTCGTCCCGACAGCTTGTAGTTCGAACTTCCGTGACATGACTGATACATTTTATGGATTTCACTTCAATTTATTGTTGTCTACAACACACTCGGGACAACCTACGCTTTTTCGGAGATGGTTCATCAATATCCATTTCATTTTTATTAGCACCAATATTCATATCCTTTATATTGCAATAACAGCAGAATATTTTTCGAGGTATAGGACCATCATTCACATCAGAATCTGAAACGCTTTCGCCGTCAAGATTGTGGTGGTCATTGCAATATCTATATTTCATTATATCAACATCATCTTGTAGACTTTTAGGTAACTTTTCCCAAACAGAAGCAATCTCATGTGCAGCGCATGCGAGTATCACTTCCTTCGGCATATTTGCAAGCATCACTCGATCCATTCTTGTCAAGGTCCGATATTTTGAATACATTTTGAGTGATAATCCCATCGTCCTAATAGCCTCTCGAGTCATTGCTGGAGTTTTATCCATTCTATAATAATTCAGAGAGAAACTTCAGGCACAAGTGACCGCAGAAAACTGTGTTGAACTTCTGCTGGCGATCATAGTTATATAGAATTTTCACTTTCGAACATTTCTGGAAGTATTGAATCAACTCTATTGGTGGGGGTAGATTTCCAAAACTATCAAAGTATGTAATGTCTTTCCCACATTTGCTGTATGCCACCCAATGTGTTCCCGATCCTCTTATTCCATCTAAATTGACAATGGCGGTCTCGCGGTGTCGTGGACCTCTAGTGGGTAATGTATCACGCATGAAAATACCGCGAAAGTATGGAATTTTCATTTTCTTGGCATAATAAGTGAGATCGATGTCGGTGAGAGGTTTTCGAGGTAGGGAATCAACTAGTTTTTTGGATTGTATGGTTTCAAATAGAGTCCGAGTCCTTTACGGTAAGGTTTAAGGTATATACCACTACCACTTTTACCCAATGCCACACTTTCCATTTTCCTATTATGACGATTCGCTTCGATCAGGGCGGTTCTGCTTGCTTTTGCTGAATTCACAGCTCTGGTGATGCCTGCAACAGCACCAGCTAAACTTCCGAGCGCAGACAATCCAGCAAAAATTGGTATCAATGGTAGAATCCCTCCGACTTTAGGTATTGGAATTATGCGAGGCGTGCGGATCGTTTTCTTTCCACCGGCAGCTTTGAGGTATTTACGTGCTGCATGCAATGCCACTACGGTGGCTTTTTTCAAATTATTCGTCACAAATTGCTCACCCCCAGCTTTTTTCAGTACATTCCGCACTTTATGAACCACCCCAGAACCAAAGGCGATTTTTATGAGATTATTTTTCTTCTTCTTCGGTTGATTTCTCTTCTTTTTCTTCGGTTGATTCCTCTTCTTTGTCTTCACAGTAGTACTACTACAACCCATACCGAAACGTCTCTTTGATTTCATAATGTTGGTAACGAGTAGGGCAGCTATTCTTTCCTTAATACCAGCGTCCTTCGATTTAACCCTGTTCCAAGCTGCGTATTCGAGTTCTTTGTCTGCTCTATGTCTCGCTGTGAGATCAGTTAGATGATTCAAATATTGAATATCGTGTTGTTTGCATGCAATATCCAATTTATTGATTCCAGGATCTTTGCGGGCTAAACGTTTTTCCAATTTTGTACCGGGTCCACAATACTGATATCCTCCGGGTAAATGTAATTCGAACGGCAATTTGTTTATTAAATTATTAACGAATCCACGACCGCTTTTTCTGCATCCACTACGAACACATCCGTATCGTTTGATGGTACTCATTTAAATGAAATGTTCACAGCATATCATCGCTTACATAGTCTCCAACCACGGTACGATGCGCATTGTGAAGCAGAAAGAAAAGTTTGCTGTAGATAATCTAGATGAAAAATTCGGTTGTGGATTGAATGGACAGAAAGTGTTGCGGCATGGTCCACTACTTCCATCATCTGTTCGAGGACTCATTATCGGACCATCGAATTGTGGAAAGACGAATGCCATGATCTCTCTTTTAACACATCCACAAGGACTGCGATTCACAAATGTTTATCTCTATTCGAAATCACTCAATCAACCCAAATATCAATTCCTACGAAATGTATTGGAACCCATCAAGGGGTTGGGATTTTATACATTCAGTAATAATGCAGAAATAGTGGAACCATCCGATGCCAAACCAAATTCTGTTTTCATTTTCGATGATGTAATATGTGAAAAACAGGATATTATAAGATCATATTTCTGTATGGGACGTCATAAAGATGTTGACTGTTTTTATCTTGCTCAAACATATTCACGAGTGCCCAAACAGTTAGTGCGAGATAATACCAACTTTATCGTAATGTTCAAGCAAGATGAAACGAATCTACACCATATTTATTCGGATCACGTGTCACCCGATGTAACATTTAAGCAATTCCAATTGATGTGTGTTAAATGTTGGGAGGATCAATATGGATTTTTGGTCATTGATAAGGATAGAAAAATGCATGAAGGTAGATATCGCATGGGGTTCGATAGTTTTATATATCCATGATAATACAATACGCATTCAATCGATCGCTGAATTGCATAGAGGTTACTTCAGTGTATTCTCTCTCTTGTGAAGCAAAATGAAGACAAAAAATGATAAAGTAGTTGAAGATAAAAACAATGAATTGAATTTGAAACGCCAACTTGTTGAGACAACAGAAGCTGTACGGCAGAAATTTAACTCTATCAAGAGTGGACTTATTGAAAATCGAATGGCGCTTGAAAAACTCTATGATCCCATAATGAAGCCATTAAATGTTCTTTCTTCAGCTGCTGCTACCACGAAACCACAGCCACCACAGCCGACGTTTTCGATGAAGCAAGTGAATTCTCAGTCTACTCCAATAAAAGTTAGGAGTACTTCAGTGGGAAATAATTCATCATATAGTAGTGAATTATCATCTGTTGACAGTGAGACAGATACCATCAAAGAATTCGGAAAAGATGAAAAGTCCGTATTTGATAATTTTGAAGACAATACTGGAGATGTTTTGAAAAGACATTTGGAAAATGTCAAAACTAAGAATGCAGCTTATGACAGAATATTTGGCATACGGTTAGATCCTACTACACAAAAACTGAAAATGGGGAGTCACAATGTACGTTTCAGTGATGGAAATATATTATTTTGGAACAAAAATAAAACACGAACACATGAATTCCCAAGTAGTCTGGAGTTATACAACATGATTTTTTTGAAAAACCCACCTGAAGTTGATGATGATGATGAAGTTCGTCATACATATGCTAAAATATTGAGGCTAACAAATGCACCTTACAAACAACATCTACTGCGAAATGGTTTCAAACACCCGAAATCTAAAAAATTCCGTGAAGTTATTAAACCTATACTAAACTTATCACATTATCAGACGACCAGAAGTAGGACAAAAAAAGGTGAAGGGTTCCATCGAATGAAAATGCAGAAAATGTATGATCCCAAACCTGCGAATTATGTTTACTGGAATTCACCCAAGGAGTTAGTCGCTCGTTTGCGGCTATTGATATCTTCAAAGTCAGCTGGACACACTGGACATGATAATGAAATAATTTCCATAATTGAAGAATTACGTGAGGAAGGTATAATAATCTAATACATCAGCAAAAATGATCAGTTTGTTCTCATTATATGATGCCGTAACATTGTCAAATTGTTTGTCTGAATGAAAACAAATAAGTGATTGCGAGGAGATGGATAATGAAATAAGTGATGTCAAACGACAAGTTGTCAATGAGTTACATAAGCCGGCAAGACGTAATTTCATCAGAAGAACCACCACCGTCAAAGGTTTTGCAGATCTGTGGCAAATAGATCTTGCCGAATTACAACCTTATGCTAAACATAACAAAGGATATCGATATGTTCTTGTGGTCATTGATTGCTACTCGAAATATCTATGGACGAAGCCGATTAAAAATAAAACAGGTAGTGCTGTAACCAATGCAATGGAAGATGTGCTGAAAGAAGCCAACTATTCCCCGAAACATCTACAAAGCGATCAAGGATCAGAATTTTTCAATAGTTCTTTTTCATTTTTGATGCGAAAATATAAGATCAACCATTATTCAACATTCAGCACCATGAAGGCGGCCATAGCTGAAAGAGTAATACGAACAATAAAGACGTGGCTTTATAGAGAATTTTCAGCGATGGGACACAACAAATGGTTGAATATTCTTCCAATCATAACAAGCAAATATAACAATAAGGTGCATCGTACAATTGGTATGAAACCAATCGATGTTATGCCAGCAACAAAACTGAAATTCAAAAGTTCCAAAGTAATCCCTCGAAGAAAACAAAGTATTTCCAAATTTCGAATGAATGATATTGTACGTATAAGCAAGTACAAGAATATTTTCGAAAAGGGTTACACTGCCAATTACACAACAGAACTATTCAAAATTGTTAAAATTAACCAAACATACCCCATAACTTATATTCTTGAAGACATGGATGGGAGCCCGATTAGAGGATGTTTTTATGGAGAAGAATTATTGAAAACGCAAAATCCTGACGTATACCTAGTTGAAAAAGTGTTGAGGAGGAAAGGAAATAAACTATACATTAAGTGGTTAGGCCTTCCAAGCGGAAAGAATTCATGGTTACACAAAAGTGCTATGGTTTAATATTTGAATGAAATTGTATTACTTATTATTCTCACTAAGCTGTAAGATTATTAATAAACTATAGAAAATATAGAACTATTTTTGAGTTTTTTTTCAAAATGAATAAATCATGAAGTGGTGAACGTTGCCCCAACCAAACGCAACGCCCAGTGTATGCCAAAACCGAAATAATCTGCATACTCCTCCCCACTTCATAGATTTTTGAAAAAGTCTTTCATTTCAACTCACAACATTGATAACATTTCATAATCCTCAGAGCTAATCACTATCAGATTGGAATGCGTGATCAAACTCTTTTCGCCACTTATCACGTACAGATGCTACCATATCAAAAAGTTTAGTGGACTCCTGAAGCTCAATCTCAGCTTGCATTTTCAAACAAAGGGCGGACTGATTCTTCTGTGTGATTTTGAAACGGAGTTTATCTGCATCTTCACACATTTTGATCAGTTCAGCCTTCGATGATACAATCTTTGCATCGAGCTTCTGAAGAACCACCTCGTCGTCCATGCTACCTCTTCGAACATCGTCATCGCATTTGACGATGATAGCTCTCGATTTTACGATGCTGCATTTCGCTTTCTTAAGCATGTCTCCACAACGCTGCAGTGGACCAAAAGAATGAAGCGATACATCTTCCAAATCACCTATCACATTCTTGAAGGTGTCATCTACTTTCTTCTTACGGGGTTTCCGTACACCCTTACTTGTTTTCTTGGGATTTGAAGCAGTAGATGCACACTTTCTCCTAGATGGTTTCGCTTTCGTATCGACACTAAGAGGAGAGAGAAGTGACGGGCATTTTGGTAGTGACAATTGTGAAAGGGTTGGATCAACACTTTCTGAAGGTTCCGGTATATCTCCCATCTTCAGATAATCATCAATGTTATATTCATCGATGAAACCTTCTTGGGATGACAAGTGATATACCGGAATATCTTCAAAACCAAAGTCATCATTTGTTGCAATACATGGCATTGCTTCTTCTTCAGCAGACAAATTTGGTAATGAGTTCATATTTAGCTCGTAGGAATGTGTGATATCAATGGGATGTGGACAGAAATGGTGCTGATGTTAATGCGACTCTAAGTTTTATTCAAACAAGTCGACTGGTACATGCGCACAATGAACATGACAACAAACCACCATAGAAGGAGAGGGAGTAGATATCCCTCCCTCCCAGGAGTTACCTTCACAAACTTCATAGGAAAAAGAAGTGTTGGACATCAAGAAAGTGAAAAATTCAAAATAATAGACCTACGGACGAATCCGCGGATTCGAGACCTTGACCGCTGTTTTGATTCGCGAGCGCGAATCAAAACGCGATTAAATTCGCGGCCGCGAATCGAACTGCGATTAAATTCGCGGCCGCGAATCGAACCGCGAAATAATTTGCTGGTTGAAAGTTATGATGGTGGAGGTAGGTCCAGAACCGGCTCAGATCTCCTACTCCTACTTATTTTTGAAAATTATATCTCACTCATGAATGATAATAAAGAAAAAGTTTGTTGGTCAAAAACATTAAAAATGATCATATCTTCCAAGAAAAAATATAAAATTGTAGGTTATACTTGAAATAAATTTTACAACAAAATCTCGATATCAATATTTAAAAAAATCATATCTCACTCATAAGTGGGAATTTCAAAAAAGTTCTATGATGAAAAACTTTCGCAATGATCATATATTTCCAAAAAAATATATAAAAAAAATCGCAGCAAAATATCTGAAAAGCGGTTCAATGCATTGCCCCTAATCAAAACATTCTGCACTTCAATGGCTGGTGGATACGCCAAGATTCAGATACATGGGTGCCCACCCAGGGTTTTTGACCCTTCATGTTAAATTCCTCCAGTATTAACAAAGTTAATACTTCTGAACTAAAGAAAATATCTCTTTTGAATAGGAACGTATGTGAACTGTTAGCAGTTTATAAACACAAGCAAGGGTCAAAAATATATGCTTGTAAATTGCCCATGCAGAGTTTTTGAAGCATGTACAATTTACAAGCCTGTAAACTGCAAGATATTTCACATACGTTCCTTTTACTTGCACTTCTATCACAAAAAGTCATATTTTCTTTGGGGGAATTTATCATGAGGGGTTAAATAAAGGTCTTTAGAGGTAGCTATAACGAATTCCTTCGGAGATCGCATTAGCTCAGTTGGTATAGTTTATATGTGTTGTGCTATTTGGCACTAGATGGACCAACTCTTCAGTTTTACGGAATTGTAGGAGCATGTATATTTAGTCGCATACATTTCAGGGGTTTGATTTAAAACATTCATATAGAAGAAATTTGACTAATTCTTTCGGAGGCTGCGTAGCTCAGTGGTGAGTTTGCAGTGTGCCCCGAGAAAGAAATCTCTCTATATCACCTAGGAGGTGGGTGGAGGGTGATATTAAGAGATTTATTTCTCGGGCTTTTTTTGGTTTTGTGACCTTGAACTCGCCCATCAAAAAAAAAACCTATCTTTTCTGTTCGATTATATTTTTTTTGCATAATTCCATTTTTATTTTTCATATCTAGAATTTTGCGCTGTACAGGTTCGAATCCCAGCCTAAAATAGTTTTTTTTATTTATCGTTTTTTAATCAATGAACCTCTCTTTTCTATTCGATTATAATTTTTTTTTGCATTTCGGATCCCAGCTTAAATTAGATTTTTTATTTCAAATAATTAATCAATGAATATTTCCATTTTTATTTTTCATTTCTAGAATTTTGTTCCGATCCCAGCTTAAAATAGATTTTTTATTTCAAATAATTAATCAATGAAAGTCCGTGAAGGGCCCCTCTACATCGCCCTTCACTGTGTACATCGACCAATTAATATATATGCACTCCTTTCAGAACTTTCATCAACTAATCATTTCCTGAAAAAAAATTGCATATTAATCATTTCCTGAAAAAAAAATTGCATAGTTTTCCATCATCTGCTTCCTGAATTCTATTGCTTCTTCACGCTTTCCTATCTTATTTTTCAGTTGGTCACGTTGTATCTGAGCTTCCCGAAATTTCTTTTCATACCTATCACATGTACTGTTCAGTTTTTTCAAATTTTCATTGTCTGTATCAGTCGATAAATCAAGTTTCTCCAGTAAAGCAAACATACGCTTGCTTTCCTTGACAAAATTCTCCGTTTCTGTAGACCTTTGTTGTTTGTTGTCTGTCTGTTTTGTGTCTGTATCTGTAGATGAAGTATCTGTGTCTGTAGAAGAACTCCCTGAGTCTGTAGTCTTTTTTGTGTCTTTTGGTTTGTCTGTCTGTTGTTCTGTTGGTTCGTCGTCGTCGCTAAAGTCCTCCACTCTATATTCTTCCCTAACACTCGGTTGTAATGAAAAGTTCGGTTTTCTCCATGCATTCCGGGCATATGGGCTAGCTTTTTTGACGATTTCTTTGAATTTGTCTATTTTCGATATCGGCCTACTACGCTTCCTTGCACTTTTCACAGGTGATTGTTCCACAATTTCGTTTTCTCTAATGGGTGATATGATAGTCGGCACTATATTTTCCATGTCCAACAGTGCCTTAACCGCCGCTTCACTTTCTGATTGAGATTTTGTTACTAACGCCATTACAGATAAAACACAACTGAACTATCGCAAAGAGACGCTATGAAATAAAAATTTACCCAAATGAAATGAATTTACGGTCATCTCAGGTAAAATTCACCCTCACCGGTCAGTTACTAAAATATTAAAGCTATTGTAGACGGCAGGTATCATTGGCGTTTCCATGCGGGGTTGAATCAGTGCATATTGGAATTGCTGTAATGTATTGTATCCGCGATATAATGGATTTTATCGAAATTTGTCATACTTGATAAAAGATTTGAAAGAGTAAATTCAACTAGAAAAAATATTTGAAAATATTTTTTTTGTCATGTTTCTGCACTTTTATTCGAAAATCAAACATTTCTTTTTAGAATCTCTAATATTTTTGTATCCACGTTATAATGGATTTTATCGAAAAATGTCATACTTGATAAAAGATTTGAAAGGATGAATTCTAATAGAAAAAAATTTGAAAATATATTTATGTCATGATTCTGCGGTTTCATTCGAAAATCAAATATTTTTTCCTAATAATCTCTAAGATTTTTTTATCCACGTTATAATGGATTTTATCGAAATATGTCATACTTGATAAAAGATTTGAATGGGTGGATTCTACTAGAAAAAAAATTGAAGATATATTTTTGTCATGTTTCTGTGGTTTAATTCGAAAATCAAATATTTTTTCCTAAATATCTTCAGTATTTTTGTATCCTCGTTGTTTGCATTTGCGTCACTAATTAGATGACGAGGAAATCTAGGTTAATGGAGGAATTGCTATTCTCAGGAGATGAAGTGTGGGTTTAGTGGAGGTGGTAACCCCCACTCACGATTGTAACATATAAAATCGGTCCAAAATCCTAACATTTCATTCGACTTTTGTATTTTCTGTTAGAAACTGTGTTTGTAAAGCAATTATGGTTGATCAAGTTGGTTTTGCATTGGAAGCCCTCTCCCAATTAGATGCCAACAATCAAGTTGATGTGTTGGCAGGTGACGAGTTTGTTTGGGAACAAGAAGATGAAGTTGTAGTGGGTGAGAATGGTGACAATGGCGAATTCCATGACCTGGTAGATTTTGAAGATGGCCGCCAAGACATACCCGCTGGGGATGACTTCGTCGAAGAAGAGTTCCTAGAAGATGACGGAGAAGAACCAGAAGTAGACGATGGAATTGTACCAGACTGTGAGGATGTCCCCGAAACGATCGTGAGCAATGCCCATCAGATAAATATGACAGAGGTGTTAGAAGACGTTGCAACAAATTTGTACTGTTGCAGCTTTTCATTTGTTACTATCAAAACTTGTGATAATGAAAAACGCTTCCTATGTGATATTTGTTTTGTACGGTATTGCGGCATGAATAATAATGGTGAGTGGTATCAGCATGTTAATTCACATGATACACTCGAGTATGCAAATGTTCCCACTCATAATTGTTATTCTTGTCACTCACCCCTATATCTGCTCTGTCCCGTAGGTGGATGTGTACATTGTAACAAATAACAGAGCTGAAATAGGGGTGGGGTTATGATGGGGTGGGGTTTTCTGGTCTGAGGGATACTGGCTAAAGAAAGAGGTGTGGCTTAAGACATAGTGGGGATTGAAGTGGAAGGTCGGAGTAGGTGGTCGAAGTGGGGACTGGAGTAGGAGGTCGGAGAAGAAGAAGAGGAGTGGGTGGTCGGAGTGGGGATTGGAGTAGGAGGTCGGAGAAGAAGAGGAGTGGGTGGTCGGAGTGGGGATTGGAGTAGGAGGTCGGAGAAGAAGAAGAGGAGTGGGGTGGAGGTCTGAGTGTTTAAAACAAGAACTTCCTCCGAATAATCTTCAGTCACTCTTCTGAACTGACATCAGCTACCACATCATCCACAAGATCACCCGCCAGATCAACCACCAGCCAACTGAATTAGCAGACTATAGCAAGCTGTAATAATTTGAGAGTAAGTTAACAATCTTGTAATCATGAACCCGTTTAATTTTTTTTTGTATGTTTAGCTATGGATTCTCCCGCATTAACTGGTCTTGCAGCAATAACGATCCTGAGTAACATCAGGGTGGATGGCGCCGCACCTCAAATGCCAGACGAAGAGCACTTCAATGACGTTATGGACGTCATCAGGAGAGAGGTCCCCGAAATGCAGTCGCTGACGATGGACCAACGCAGACGGCAAGGTGGGTTCATTAACGGAGTTGCTTCCAAGAGATCCCGTGACGCAGGAGCAAATTCGTCGATGGAAGGTTTGCCTATAATCCAAATTGCTGACAGCGATGATGATTTCCTGCCTCCAAAACCACCGAAGAAATCATCATCGAGGAAGCACGCACACAACAGCAGAAGAAGGGTGTCCAAGAAGACATCCTCAACTGTTGTGACACCGGTTATAGACGCACCTTTACCACCTGTCGTTGAAGTTGCCCCTCCACAACCCACTGCTGAAGAAGTCCACCCTCCAGCACCTATCGTACCTGAGCTGGAGATGAGTGTGCAACGGGCAAAGCGTGGGATAGAGGAGGCCCAGCGGGACTATGATGACAGTCAGCTGGCGCGGGCAGAACTCAACCGCCAGCTGGAAGAGCTTGAGCGCCAGCAGGCAGAGCTGATGGCCCGCGATCGGCAGCAAAGTCTCCGGGAGGTCCAGCTAGTCACCAGGCTGGAAGACGCCAAGGCGCAGGGGGTGGCTTTGGTGGCACGGCTCCGAAGCAACCTGGAGCAATTTGCTAATTTTAATTTTTAGATATGTTAAGGTTGAGGTTAAGTTATTTGTAAGTAGATATAAGTTTTGTATATGTAGATTTAGAATAAAAATAGAAAAAAAGATGAAGTGAAATAGGAGTGCACATTTAATGGTCTGGTGCACATTGAACAATGCGGAGGATGGGGCATTTTTCTTCAATTCATCTGAATTATGTTTTTACATATTTTATTTATATTTTATTTATATACATATTTTATTTATATTTTATTTACATATTTTATAAAATAATATAATGTGTATTTCTCCCATCTCCTGATTTCTCTCAGCCTTCAAACCCCCACTCTTTTCTCCCACCCTACACTGCCACCCCCGAACTAGTATAAATTCAATGCCAGCTCAGATTATAGTATCAGTCTTCCAAGATGCCTCTTCCAGACTCCACCTCGTCTCCGAGACATTGTGCCGAATTCGAAGATGATTTGGAACGGGAAGCGATGATAGCAAGATATCAGATCGTCTCTGCCGTACAGGTCCAGCAGGTATACCAGGGTGAGAGGCAGGATCCATTTTACCATCGAGATCCACGGGGTCCGATTCAGGTGAATGAGGTGTCGGACTCCACAGATGTGTGGAACTATCCATCTCCGTCGACTTCGGACGACGAAGATATGGATCAACGCGTCGACGACTTCGATAGCTCCTCGGAGGATGAGTTCGAGGATGATGGCCAAGTGGTCCATATCCGTGTCGAGGACATAAATATGGACCTCGACCCGGACGAGTTCCCCGTAGAGGACGACTCCGATGATGACACCATCATCTTGGTGTCATCGGATGACGAGGATGACGATGTCATCTAAGTCCTCACCCCCCCCCCCCCGTGGTCGTCCCGCATAAATATGCGGGATGGCACCCAGCTCTTCGGAGCACCCAATAGGCCTTTTTCAGGGCCACACAAAGAACATAAACACACGCATCTGCGCCACTCAATGGCAAAAATGTACAAAGTTTCCATAACTTGAATTGATACTTTTCAAAAAGAACTCACCCACTACCAAATTCTATAATATATTTGGTGAGTAAGAAATGAAAAATTTCAACATTGATTTAGAACATTTTATTTGTAATATTTTCATAATACAAATTTATTTTTCAAACAGCGGGTTCTGGATCACTACCTGGAGCCCACAGTTTTGGTCTATGTGTGAGCCAAACATCAGGATGTTTATTCTCCAATTCAGCTAACCTTCTTTCCAAATCATTATATTTCAGCATCACTGCAGATGTGACATTCAATGCATTGGCATCCAAATCATTTTTCAGATTTTTGCTGTTGTAATCGAGTTCAGTTGTCAACTCTGATATTTTTCGTGTCATTGTGGCTGTAGCATCCCATACTTTGATATCCACATCACTTTTTAGATTTTTGTATTTGCGATCTAGATCATCAGTCACCTCCTCTACTTTTTCATTGAATGCTTGACGGGCTTCAGGTACAATCTTAGCCATTGTGGCATGTATGGCAGCCTGCAAGGCTTTAAGGACAAGTGCCTTCGTCTCCGTAATTTGTTCATTGAGATATAATTGAGTTACACAATCACTCTCGTCTATCGGTTCACCAGCATTTTTCAGTCTTTTACCTTGCATATCATATTGGTCGTCAGGCGAAAGCTTGAATCCCATACCTTGAGGACCTTGGGAACCTTGAAGAACTCGAACTTTGACAGTACCCCATTTTCGTCTACGGCCGAATTTATCAATAGCTTTGGACATCTTTCTTCCACCTTGATATCTTTCATACTGATGATTTCAAGACAATTAAAATCTATATATCTCTGTGTAGATATTTATTCTCTTAAATGAAACAATAGGAAATCAGAATAACGTGTATATTTATATATTTTTATATATTTGGTAACTGGACAAGACATTAACTAAAATTGACTAGTATAATTTGACTTTTATATAATAAGCGTAATTACATCTCAAATACAAATAAATAAGTATGGTGGTGAATTTTCCATTTGAAATGATATTTCATTTGTTCAATTCAGCTGTTAATAAATGAAGTAATTGATCCAAAGGACTCTCTTGGGAAAAAGATTGAATAATATTGGAAACCCAACGAATATTCTCTACTGGATCATTCTGGTAGAATTCTATATCGCTATGACCCCAAGGAAGAGTGTGTGTCGTATTGGGAATGATGAACCGTTTATCATCATGGTATGACAATGCAACTTTGTTCTTCAATTCAGTATACATGTCATGCAATATGCTTCTGAACGAGTTCATCTTCCTGAATATTAGACCACCCTGTTCGACAATTTTCTTATAATCTTCACATGTCAATTCATTCTTTATGACGGATCTTTTGACACCTTTTGCTTTTTTGAATTCACTACCTACAGACTGAACATAATATGCTTTGGCACCGGTACCATAAAAGCTAATTATGGGATCATTCGGAAATTCATCTTTGAAATTACCCAGAATTGACTTTGTAATAGGAATATTGAATTGGTTTCCTACGTTGTAATTGGAAGTATCAAACTCGCATATATTGTTGGTCATGAAATCATAAAAATTATCGGTATTTACTTTCAAAATTAAAGAATCCGTGTCAGTGTAGAGTAAGGTGGCATTTTCTGCATAATGACGTTTAATACATCCATAGAAAAAGTTGTACATGACTGTTTTGGATAATTCTAGAATACAAAATCCCAAATATAGCGGTTTATCGTACAATACATTAACTTTGCCCAATTGAATAGCAACAAAATTTTCTGAAAAAATTGAACAGCTTTTGAAATTTGGACGTGATATTAGGGCGCTAGCACCAATTTTCCTCTTGATACTTTCCCAATGCGTAACCAGTCTAACATCAATTCTGTTATCAACGTTTTCCATTGTTTTCCCATAAACTGCATTATTCATGAGTTTATAGAAATCTTTTTCAGCTTTGTTGTTAGATCGATTTCGCATTTCAGTGTTCAAATCAATATAAGGTTTCATCCAACATGACTGCTTGAATCTCAACACTCTATGTGTGTTCATAATAATAAGACCATTGGCCACAGCCTGCTGTAAGTTTTTATAATGTACAATATATTTTCTTTTGTCATTTAAATTTGGAATTAATTTAGGAATTTTTGATTTCGAGTGTGGTGGTATTAAACTTTCAACGAGAAAGGGAAGATCAGCATGTTTGTCATGTAACTCTTGGGGATAATGAACATCTACTTCAAGAACATAACCGTATGGACTATCAGATGCCACTCCCATTACATCCAAATTGATTATTTCATCGGGTGTTAGCCATGCAAAATCGTTGGTGGGTAATGGTTGTGACATACTGTGACCATATAGGTTAGTTGCATCTAAATATGATATGTATGATGAAGGTTCATCTGGGTTATAATCGGGTAAAAATTTATTATTAGCTATATGCTTCCTTTCACTACACTGACTTATTCCGCCCCGTATTCCTTTTTTGAAAAAATTAATCATGTCAATGTCTGTCAATAATTCCAATTCAATATTCGTATACTTCAGCATTGCATCCCATGATATTCCGGGCGCTGTATAATACTGTGCCGGATCTAATTTATATTTATCTAAGCATATATTTCGAAAATTCTCAAATATGTCGCATAATAGAAGAACATCGGACTTCAAATATAAATCCGAGTATTCCCCTAAACTCTTACACTCGAATAAATGCCAAACAAGTTTTGCTCTCATATAATCCTTATCTGATATATGCTCTCCGTTAAGATTGTCATAAAACTGATTTTTAGTGGGTAGAGTTGGATAATTCAACTTGTCAATATGATCAACAAAGTTATATGGAAAAACACCTTTCTGTCTCATCAAATTGAATTTGTCAATTTGTGGAAAATGTTTATGCATCTCAATACACTGATCGGATGTTAAGTTAGCACCTAAGTTCTGCAAAGAATTCGACATGAATTTGAAACTATCTATAAATCTCATTTTCAAAAAATTCTTTTTTTCTTTTCCGTCTTTGTCAGTGTATGTGTGAGTGAATAGATGCTTAGTGAAAGAAATGTATTTTTCCTTAGTTTGTGGAATAACATCCACTTTGTCTTTGTTTCTATACAGTTCTTTTATGAACAAATGACAATCATACCCACTCAGATTATGGAAAATGATTGGAACAAAATTTGGCAATTTGAAATTTAAGTTACATACGGAATGTGCGGCAGGTGATCTTTTTTTTCCAGTGAGGTGGCAATGGTCTCTCACTTTCACATCACCACCCGTGAATGGTTTATCACATATTCCACAAAATTGTGTAGAAGAAAACTCTGCTTCTTCCGCGGGGGTTTGTGCAGCCATAGGAATTGGATACCTCAAATAATTGTGATAAATATTTCTCAAATCATCTTCAAGTTTTGTAACAAATTTCTCGGCTGCATCCTCACCCCTATATGTAACAAATTTCGATAATTTATCATTGTATGAACATTTTATCGAATAAGCAAATGAATAAGGTTCGTGTTTGTATGTTTTATTCGAGAATGAGTGTTTAGGGTTGGGTTGACTAGTTTGAATGGGTTTGAGAACTGATTCAAAATCAGCATAAACTACAAATGGCACCTTCATTTGTTTCTCAAAATTTTCAAACATAAGTGCATTACCCGGTAACATTTTACCATATTTGTTGATTCTGAAATTGACTGATGGTGTTGTAGTACTCAAGTGATTACAGTCATGCAACTGATGACGTAACAGTAATCGCTCGTGAGAGAAATACAATAAACATCCATCACAAAAATATTTTTTATGCTCATGCGCAGATAGTTGACTTGAAACTAACCTAGAAAGGTCTTTAATCCAACAATAATGACTATTGCCAGAATCATCTGTTATAAGTAACAAATTAACATGTCTTCTAAGTCTTCTCTGTGAGTAACGCAACGGACCAACCACTTCATATTTCATTTTACCCTTATCAAGTTTTGACTCTAACCCATACACATTAATTGAAATATCATTCATGTCCTCAAACTTTTTTATAGCTTGAAGTTTAACTGGAAAATCCATACCTGTTACATTCAAGACATTGGCGTAGTGGGGGTATGAGGAAACTTCTGACACTCTACCATTCGCAGGAAACAATGCAGATGTGATGGCCCATGCAAAACAATGTTGATCTTCATTACGAATATTCACAACGCCTTTTCTTGTCTCAATGAACTCGGGCAGCTTCACATACGAACATCCGCTGAGTGGACTATACTTGTTGATGTTCACTTCGAGGAACTTAATTTTTTCACAACTCCATCCTGAAACATAACAATAATTTATTATTCATATAAATAGAAATGAAACTTTAAATAAATACCTGAATCACGTTCTTCAAATTCCGTAGTCTGAGCAATAATGACATCACGGAATCCATCGAATAATGCACCCAAATCCGTAGACTGATCCACAATTTTATTCTGTGAATTGAATGACTTCGTGTCACTCAAATCCCGTGTTTGAACAATGTAGCTGCCAAATACTTCCATATTCACTTTAAAGATCTTGTGAACCTTTATTGCCTCTTCAAGTAATCCAATAACCTTCTCCCTGATCTCATTGAAGAATGGCATATATTCAGTGTAAACATTGGTACTTTCCACTCTATAACTCACAATTCTACACTTGAAAGCATTCCTTATAATCTGTATGCCATCACTCACTTGCACACATGCATTGTTCCTGTGTTGGAGAGTTCTTTTGTGAGAATTAACTTGGGATGTAGGAATTGTCACATTACAACAATTGCATGTGTACATTGGTGTCGATGCAGCCACATCTAACTTAATCCTTTTCACAGAAGGGCCACCTTGGCAACTTTGAAGTTGATGCCGACGGAGATTATCACTACGAGTGAACGATTTACCACAACCACAGGAATACATTTTATCGATGTCGTCTTCTCAGCACAAAACTCAACAAAATACTGATTTCACAATCATTCCCACCTCCTTTATATGTAATATCGATGAGTGGGAGAGAGGGTGAACAAATTCTATCCGCTTCGACTATTCATACAACGTCACAGCAGAACCATCCCCACCATATCAATGAAGAGAGGACGGAGAGTAGTCGATGAGTCACCGCAGTGTATGGGTGTGTGACGCCAGTTCACATATCTGACTGGATATCCGTGGCGTGCAGACGTCTCTATACTTCGGTTTAGATTTTTATGCGTACTCCACACATTAGATCATACACAATGGCAGAGTAAGTATACATGAAAGACATTGAGGTAAGAAAAATATATTAAGTACTTGGCAAAAGGTACTTGTCCGTGTATGAAAAAAAATCAAGTCATCACAATCTCTAGGACAAACACAAACCCTGAACACCTCCAAACAATATACATCATGGTCAAGGCTAAGGGCAAGCCCAAGTCCTAGGTCAAGTCCTAGGTCGAGGTCATAGGTCGAGGTCATAGGTCAAGGTCATAGGTCATAGGTCAAGGTCATGGGTCAAGGTCATAGGTCGAGGTCATAGGTCATAGGTCAAGGTCACTGATGACGTCATAGTGGTGGGGGGAGGCCCAGAACCGGCTCAAATCTCCTACTTTTTTCGTTTCTGCAAGAGCTTTTCGTCACTCAAAATGACAGATGGGTGCCATATTAGAAAAAAAAAATCGAATAAGTAGATAAGTAGTGTGATACCTCGTTTTATTGAATCTCAGTAAATCTGAGAAATTATGTCCCATATGCGATTCTGAGGGACAGGGAACATTTGTAGATATCAAAAAATATTTTTTCATATCAATTGAGCTCGTTTAAAGCCATTTATTCAAAGAAATCGCATATAAAAGTTCTAACATAATGTGCCGCCATTTTGTTTAGGATGAATATTTTTGTCTGAAATTTTGCAGTCGTATAGAAAATCAAAATACAATTCGAATGAGGTATCATTCGACCCCCCATGCCATATAAAAAAATCTTTCAAAATGGAGTCTGGCCGCCATTTTGGAGTGTAGACATTTTTTATTACTGTCAAAAAGTAGCTTATATCGTACAATTTCACCAAAAAAAAATTCAAAAGAAAATTCATCTCCGTTCAAAAGTTAACAGGGGGGGTTACTTTATGGACACACTGTATAATAATACGATACCTAATAATAATTATACTTTAATTTTGGAAATGAAGAAACTTCAACCATCGAATGAGAAATTGAAGTAGAGTTTCAAAAATTCATAATAACGAATGTTACTATATTATGTCTTTACAAAAAGTGAAATGGTTTAAAAAAATTGAATTAGGGCATAAAATGTACTGATATTTGAGGTGATTTTCATATTTTTATGTTTAAAATAAAAATGGCAATGGTTAAGGGATATAAATCATACAACAATTGACGGAAAAATAACATTTTTCACGACTCTAGTCAACGAAAAAGGGCCAGTTCCAAGCATGGAAAGTGGCAAACACTGCGATTGTATTTATAAGATTCTCGATTATTTGCATGCAGAAGAAGTTGCCGGCCTCGATCGGCAATAGTTTAGGGATGTGAATCAGATAACAATTAATGAAAAAATTACTTTTTGCACGACTCTAGTCAACAAAAAAGTGCCAGCTCCAAGCATGGGAAATGGGGATTTTCGATTATTTGCAAGCAGAAGGCCTCGACCGGGAATGGTTGAGGGATGTAAATCAGATAACAAAAAATTAAAAAATAACTTTTTGCACGACCCCTCTAACCGAAGTGCCAGCTCCAAGCATACGAAGTATAGTAGTTCTTTTTTATTGAAGTCGCTCAAAAAGTCATTTTTGCAGTAATACATAGCTTATTTACATCCCAAAAAAAGCCGTCAAGGCCAGACATTTCTTCAGCTTCAGCTGTTTTGGTGAAAATATAGCGAGATGTCATGAACTGACAAGAAGTAATTTTTGCATTAAAAATCATCTTAATTTATCCCAGAGTCCTTGCCGTTCGAGGCTGGTCACTTCTTCGTGTTGAAAATAATCGAGTGTTATGGTTAAAATATTGCGAGATTTGAAGTCGTTAAAATACTTACAATAAACACAATCAACTTTCCATAGGAAAAAAAAGCAGGCTCCCCTTGTGACCGTTGTGGAACAATCAAGCTTGGAGCTGGCCGGCCGGGAGCTAATGAAAGTGATCTAAGTTATCCCAAAAAGTACGGAAAGTATATTTAGTGAATTGCGCACGCTTGTGGAAAAAATATGTTTCATATCTCTTCAAGCATATTGAGAAAACTATCCGACAGGAAACAACTACTTTCCTGGTTATTATAAAACATGTATATTAATCTTTACTATATAGTGTGGCGGCTTCAATCTCATCAATTTCTCATCGATTTTTGAAAGAGTATGAGGAAAAAATTAAATGTATTAGCTGTAACTGGTTGAAATGGGTTTGAGGTACCTATTCAAGAAAGGGTCTGCATCGAGTAGAGAGCGTTCAAAGATATGGTGAAGACAACTTATTACGTTATATCTCTAAAAATACATTTGAGATTGAAACTCATATGAGACCGACTACAGAGAGGAACAGACAGATATAAAGAGATAGAAAAAGATGCAGAGTGATATAGAGAGAATGAGAGAGAGCTAGAGAGGCAGAAAGAGAGAGAATGAACGATTACCATGATATGATTAATTAGGCATGCAATATACCTACCTAATTCAAATGATCTCATTCCTCTTAGGTTCTATTTTCAAATGTTTCTGGAAAAACCATAATGTCAGTGGCATGGAAGTTTCTTGACTGATACGATAATCTTCTGAAAATGTTCAAAATAGTGTTCGGGGGTTCATGAATATTCAGCATCCTCGATTTACATCTCTGAACTTGATGACATGGAATTATCTTCACTTAGAATGCAGGCAGTTTCTTAGATTTTTATTTTTATCATATCATGTTGACTTGTTATTGCTCTAATATGCTATATTGATGGCTAAGAGGACATATGTCCATTGTCTATGTATTATGACTATTATTTCAATCGAGAGGAAATCTTTATGATGCCCTAATATTGTTCATCCACTTGAAACTATTTACTGAAGTTACTGACATGACAATCAAGACTGATCCAGAAGCAAAAACATTAATTGATAGATCTATAAATTGATTTTAATCAAAACTACTTTTTGGACATACTTTATTCGTCCTCTTAGCCATCGTTATGGGAATTTTGATGTCGGTCTTAATAGATTATTAGTGTCAACGAACAAACAGTAAAGACAGTGGAGAGAGAATAAGGCCAAGACGAAAGTTTTACTGAGGCAATAAAATTTTTCAATACAATGTTGGCTTTCGTGATATACTTTACGGTTCGAAGTAATTATATTACGTCCATGTTGCATATACGAACTCACTGGCGGTTAAACCTAATTTATTTTAATGTCGCACTCAAAATAATTTTTTTTTTCTGTTATTCTTGCTAAAGTAAGTAACATTTTGATGAAAATTCTTCCATCTGATGAAATGTGAGAGTAAAAATTATTTATTTTTCATTTCAGAAGAAGTAGAAGCTCAAACGAGTTACCATTTAATGTAATACTTACCAAAAACCGGAATTTTGTGCTATTTGAGAAAAGTTGATATAGAAAGTACTATTTCTCATTGAAATATTGTTTTATTTCATCAGTTACTCATAATTACTGATGATGAAAAATGTATTGAATGATCCAATATTCTACATGAACCTATACCATTTATTTTTGCCGGCAATTCTTCAACATACAGTGTCACACATAAAGTTCGCCACATATGGAAGTTTTTTTATTAACAAATATAATGAAAATTTGACTCCGCAGTTAGTTTGTGCTTCAAAACAGTCTCTTTTGTTTTGTTACTTGCTACTCTAAACCTGTCAAATTTGACATTATTTTCAAAAATGCTCAAAAACTCAAGTTTTTTTTGGGAGTTTCAAAAAATGCTAAATAAAAAAGTTGCTCAGTTTCCAATTTCTTACCTTTGCTCCAAATTTGGACTCTCTACTGCCACTTCGATTTTCAAATTTTTTTAATTTTTCGAAATTTTCGCTTTATCGATTCGAACGAAACATTATTCAAATTTCATAATTTTGATAAATACGAGACTTCAATGTCATATCTTGCCCAGAAAATACCGACATTGGCCTGTTACCAGAAAAAAGAATAAATGAACCTCCAGAAATTCGTCTTTGTTGTTGCAAAGTTCATCTAGTTTTTTCATTTCATTATCATACTGATTCATATTTTCGTTGTATGGACGTTAATATGTTCGGTAACGAATAAACGTATTTCTCTTAATTCTTATTATACTCGTATTCCTTTTTTAAAAGATTTGTGTCCCGTTAGCTGCAGATGAGTTCGAAATATTTTGATGTATGTAATTTTCGAGCAAATAATAATTTTTCGCAACATTTTTTGAATTAATTTCATAAATTTTATATTCTATATTTTCACCATTAGACGTGTAATAACATTAAACCAAAAAAACCGTAGCAAAATTCACAACAAAACATCCCAACATTCATTGATTAATCTCAATAATTTTATAAACAACCCGAATTCATCATTCATTGTGCCGTCATTCCTGTTCTATATAGAATATAGTCCTTTTATTCACAGACTTTGTCGCATTTTTAATAAATAGGGAATATGTGAATTATAAATGTACGAAAATCTGTACACAAAACAAATAATTTGAATTCAACCAAAACTAAAAATTTGTTTCAAAAGCCTACTAACTAACTGTACCTACTATTTTCTTCCCAAGATGTTACATTAGTCTTGTATTGTTTAAAATCACGAAATTTCATATCATGTTTAGTACAAATCGCTAGAACGAAAGTATTGAATAGTTATAAAACTGTAGGTCATTGTTTAGTTTACAGAAAATTATGATATTTCGGGTTTGTTTGTAACTGAATTATTGATCAGAAAAATAATCAAACTGGATAAAAATCTATTAAAAAAAGAAATACTAGTGTAATAAAAATGAAAAGGAATTCTTTTTTTCGATCACCGACATATTAACGTCCATATATTGAAAATGCAAATCAGTTTAACAAGGAAATGAAAAAACTAGATGAACTTTGCAACAACAAAGACGAATTTCTGGAGGTGAATTTCAGGTAAGAGACCAATTTGGGTATTTTCTGGGCAAGGATTGACGTTGACGTCTCGTAGTCATCAAAATTATGAAATTTGAATCATGAAGTTTCGAAAAATGAAAAAAATTGGAAAAATGACAGTAGAGAATCCAAATTTGGAGCAGAGGTATAAAATTGGAAACCGAGCAACTTTTTTTTTAGCATATATCAAAATTTCCAAAATACTTGATTTCTTGAGGATTTTTGAAAAAAATGTCAAATTTGACAGGTTTAGAATAGCATGTGACGAAACAAAAGAGGCTGTTTTTTACTCATTTTTCAAGCACAAACTAACTGGCGGAGTCAAATTTTTATTATATTTGTTAATAAAAAAACTTCCATATGTGGTGAACCTTATGTGTGACAAGTACTGCCCCTACCAACGTTGAATGATATCGGCTGAACTTTTTTGAAATTCACTTTATTTTCATATTTTCCCATAATATCGTGATTGAGTTTGTCTTGATTGATTTATTCCTGCTAATGGCAGCATAAAGTAAAGCACTTTGCGTGCCCAGCAGACTATGAAACAAAAGCACTACCCTACCAATTTACTTCATTGCACACAATTGAATAGGTGTAATTGTGCGAAACAAGCGTGAAGAATCAACTAATATCACTCCGATTTACGCCCAATACTAATCACCATAATCATCGGTACAGTAACATTTATTTTTATTTTACAGTTACCAAAAAGGAAACGAACACAACGAAAAGGCCGAATACGATGAAGATTGGAACAATCAGTACATTAAAGCGAGCGAATCTCAAATTATGCCATCGAAGGAAAACAGGAAAACGCCGATTCTTTCCTCGAATGAAATCGAGGAAATGCTCATCGAGGACAGACTGGACCAGCTGGAGACCATCCTGCCCCATTACACCAGGAGGCGGACCTACCAGACATCTACCATAACGGTGACGAAGGTATTGAGCAACAGGAAGGCCACAGCCACGATGGTAGTGAAGAATTGCATTCCATATGGATACGAGTTTTGTGAACCGAAATCGAGGAGTCGAAAATCGAAAGTGGCCAGACCTGCCGACGATGGTAATGAGAGACATTATTATGGGTAGATCGGTGGAACTCTAAGTGAGGTGTCGTGATAGAGAGTGAAATTGACAATGAATAATTTATTTTAATTTACGCCGCTATGAATAAGTTCCTTCCTGTCTTTGTTTTACAATAAAAGTATGTGAGTGAGTGAATTCGTTGTTGTTTCTATGATTGCAATAATAATTAATAATACATTTTAGAAGACGGCTAGTTTCTTAACTCTGCTAGATGAAAAAAAATTAAGTTTTGAAAAATACACTAACTGAAATTAGTCTTGAGGTAGCAGTCAATTGGGAATAGCCATTGTAAAGAAAAAACTCTTTGTTGAATTGTCGAGCTTTCATTATCAAGGCATTAGATCAGATTATATTAATGAGGAGCTTATGTGCTTCTAGGACTGCTAGAGTTCTTCTTATATACCCGTTACTAAACTTCATAGGCCAGACCTCAGGTCCTCCATGTTTTTGGAGGGTTGTGATTTTTTTCTTCCATATTGTTGAAAATCTTAGTCTTGTCACACCTTCACAGTAGCACAGTTTGTGTGCTGAGGTTTCCTCATCTTCTTGGCGGAACCTACTTATTATTGTGTCCGCCAATCCGATGTTGTAAATGTATTTGTTGAATCTGCAGTCTTTTGGAGGAAAGACATTGACTATTTCACGTTGCGGAGAGTGCGGGACCAAGAGTGAGCGAGTGGATAGTTTCAGAGAGCTCCAGCTTTCTTTCCCGAACCTGTCTGAGAACCAAACAGTACAATCCTTGATGGAGTATTACTTACAACACGAAAAGTTAACAGGCGATAACCAATATCACTGTGATCTGTGCAGCAGATTAACAGACAGCGAGAAGACCACCAGTATAGTGGAAGCACCAGCTAGACTGATACTCACTCTAAAACACTTTCGTTATGACCCAGCTTCACACCAGCACACCAAGCTCATGCAGTCCGTTATTTTAGATGAACACCTCACACTAGATAACTGTCACTATGAGCTGTATGCGGCTGTGTTCCATTGCGGTTCAAGTGTGGATTCCGGCCACTATTATACGCTTGCCAGAGATAAAACGGAATGGTTCAAATTCAATGACGCGCATGTTTCTAAAGTCACACCGGAGAACCTGAGTCGCTTGAAACCCCCTGAAACGCCGTATATACTGTTTTATTATCGGGAAGACCTTTCAGATCTGGAGAACCTGCCGTCTACTATGCTTTCGTATAAGTTACAGATACTTTTAGGTAGAGATAATTTAGAATCCGAGCAGGCTGTAGGGTCTGTGAATTTAATTTAATTGTATTGTATATTTATAGTTTTATATTTTGTATTTACTTCATGGATAATTTTTTCAAGAGATCAATCTGCAGTACCCCGTTAGGAGCCAAACTAGGATACTGGTTGTCCGTCTCTTCTGGCTCAGTAGGTACTTTTCGCGATGGTACTTTAATGAACCCTTTGGCCTATCTCATTGCCCACGCCTTGTTCTATTACTCTCGAGATTGATTTTTCATTGTGAATCTGCCTCTTCAATGCTAAGGACAGTCTGTCTTGACCCTATCATGCTATCATGGGTCTGGTATATAGCCATATGATCAGTTTTTCCAGCACATTCTTCTGCACATGTATAGGACTATCGTGCTTTTCTGGATTATTTTCTGTTGGTATTGATTCCACGCCAACTTGTGGTCAAAGACGATTCCCAAGTATGTTGCCTTTTGTGCAAAGGATTTTTCTACCCTCTTAAGTACTGATGACTTCTGTCCTGTCAGTACTTTCTTCTTGGTGAAAACTTTTATTGTGGTTTTAAGAGGGTTTACAGTTAGTTCCTCCTCTTCACACCACTAGTTAATTATGTGTATGCTCCTAGACTGTTTCTGAGGATTTGCCCTTTGCAATAATCGCAAGATGGCCGGCGTACCCTTAGGAATGCTAGCCTTTTATTTAACTCGTCTACTAGGTAAAAATGGTTCGGTAATTCCTTCAGTTTCCTATATTATAATTGCTGGAAATCACTTATAAAGTCGAATGATTTGGAGTTGAGAGATGGCGAGAGAGAACAACTGTGATTTCTCACCTAGAATGATTGGAGATAACTGGAGCACTTTTGTAGGATGAGGATGAAAAAGCATGGGAGTAGGTATGGGGTATTTAAGGTACCTATTTCAATAACAAACTAATTTAATTTTAAATTGAATCAAATAGATGAACGGAAACTGTACAGGAGGTGAAACCCTTCCTTATGGACAACCTCTGCCTGTTCTAGCTGTGACTGTGGTTTTCCCAAGGGATGAAATAATTACCCTTTTCTAGAAGCTGGCATTTAACCACCGAGACACGAGGGATGGAACCTTTTTTATCTCGAGCTTTGTTAACTGATTTTATAGATGCATTGTTGAAAGCACCCTCAATGTCTACAAATGTCGCCATTAGTACCTCTTTGTCCAACCAGTGCCAAGTCTGTTGACTTGTCTGGCTGAAACATGTATTGGAGCTTGTTGAGGAGGTTGATAAAAGCTCATCTTTAATGAATTTGTATTCTGATTTTTGGAGCTGTTTTGTTTATTGTTTATGTTTTTTCATTTGTTGTTTCATACTTCTTAAAATAAACTCAATGTATCTGTCTATTAGTCCTTCTAGAGTTTTAAGCAGAAAGGATACTAGACTTATTGGATAGTGACTTGAGCATCTAGTTCCAATTCTGTCCCATTACACCAGGAGGCGGACCTACCAGACATCTACCATAACGGTGACTAAGGTATTGAGCAATAGGAAGGCCACAGCCACGATGGTAGTGAAGATTGACATTCCATATGGATATGAGTTTTGTGAGCCGAAATCCAGGATTCGAAAATTGAAAGTGTCCAGACCTGCTGACGATGGTAACGAGAGACGTTATTATAGGTAGTGGAGAGGGCTTTAAGTGAGGTGTCGTGATAGAGAGTGAAATTGACAATGAATAGTTTATCTTAGTTTACGTCGCTATGAATAAGTTCCTTCCTGTCTTTGTTACGTAATAAAAGTATAAGAGTGGGTGAATCGTTGTTGTTTCTATGATTTTAATAATAATAACTAATACATTCCAAAAGACGGGTAGTTTCTTGAATGAAAAAATTGAAAAAAAAAAAACTGAAGGATTGGAAGAATTGTCGAGCTTTCATTATACAAGACATAAGAATAGATAGATCAAAAAGTGGCTTATGTGCTTCTAGGAGCCTCTCCACTTCCACCTTTGAAGATCTACTGTGTGTGTGCCCTCATGTTATGTTAGAGTTCCTTGTCTGGACTCCATAGGCCAGACCTTAAGTCCTCCATTCATTTGGAAGATTTTGTTTTTTCCTTCCCTATCGTTGAAAACCTCAGCCTAATTAGACTTTCACAGTATTAGCACATTATGTTTGCTGAGGTTTTCTCATAGTTTGCACACTGCATGTAAACTATATCGGATTTTTATATTTTAACCTTTATGGTCCTCAATCAAACAAAAATCCAGGAAATCGTTCATTTCTAACTTCTAAGTTTTGATAAAATCAAAAATTGAATTTTTCCTTTTGGTTGTACTCAGTGTAAAGAAAAAACTTCCATCACAACGATCATCATATGCCCGATACCGCCTTTCTTACTAATACCTTGTAGAGTTGTTCTAATATAGCTGAAACCCTGAAAACATGCACGCACATAGCCCATAGTGCAGTGATAAGGCACCCAACATCAGCGTTGGCGCAATGAAGGAGAATTTCACATTCTCAGCTATGTTGGTAGGACTATACTTTTCAGGAAGTCGGTCCCTTACAAATTCGAATGTTAGAAATAAGGTACGATAGCCTAGAAGAACAAGATATTCAGTCAGGCAGGAGTGAGGGGGGCAGGGGGGTCAAATGTCCCGGGGCCCCAGAAGTCAGGAGGCCCGGAGTTCTCTTGAAACGTAATGATTATATACAATGCCAACACCTAACTATTAGTCAGACACGACTCAGTGGTTTGGCAATGCTCTCAATAGAGTCACTATCAGCTAGGCAGCTGAATTTTTAATAAATATTAAATAGTTTTGCCGCTAGAAAAGTCAGAAAGGCGAATTTGTTTAAAAAAATTATTGTATTTGGGTGGCCGGTAGCTCAGCGGTCTAAGGCACAGGCTGTTCGAAACTTCAGCATAAAGATAGTCGGTTCGAGCCCGATGTAGGTACGAGAGATATTTTCTCAAATACTTGATATCGGATCGATAGGCGATCACATGCCTTGTTGAAAAGCAAGTGTATTGTAAGTTTTCAAAATTCTGTCAAAATAATGCAAGATGGACGCGTTCTCTGAATTTTGGATAAAAGGTCTTTGTATGAACAATTTTGGATGGATATTCGGTTCATGTAAGCAGTAAGGTTAGTCAGGTCAGATTAGGTGTTGGATAAACAGACGTTATATCGAAAAATTTTGTATAGTTATTCTTTCTACGCAAGGTTAGTCAGGTCAGGTTAGGTTGGGCTAATAATTCAAGCATTTTCAACTCAGTATCCCTAACAATTTTCACAATTCCCAACTTGCAAGCTAGGTTAGTCAGGTCAGGTTAGAGCGGCTAATAATTCACGCATTTTCAACTCATTACCGCTAACAATTTTCAGCTTGCAAACTAGGTTAGTCAGGTTAGATCGGCTAATAATTTGCCATTTAAATTTCCCGCCAATACACTGACCAATCACAGAGCGCGTAGCAGACAAGTTGTTACTGTCGCGAGACGCTAGTGCTCTGAGAGACTACCCAAGTGTGACGTCAAAGTGGCTGAAACTTGGTAAACCTTTCCAAACATTGAAATTGTTTTTTTCGGCAAAAGGTTTCAACTAACTGAATCTTTATTGAAAATAATATCAATTATCCTTATTGTCGACGGAATTATGCAAAATCATCAAATCAATAATTCCTTATGGGCTTTTAACACGTATTACAAGTTTGTTTTGAAAGGTTTTATAAGCTCCGCCTACTAATGGCGTTAGTGCTTAGGTAGGCTATTGGGGAGAGGGGTGGTGCTTGGTGCTTGGTAGTTCCTTTCATCTCGCGTCAACCTTAGGGGGTACATGGGTTATTCTAATTTGTCTAATTCGTAATTCGACAAAGAACAACGAAAAACCGAAGTATATACCATATTATATTCTACCGTATTTTTTTGTCGAAAACTATAAGTACTACGAGAAAAAAGAAACAAAAAAGTTGAGGATAGAACAGGAATTCTGAAATAGTTATTTACGTAATCAGTTATGAAAAGACCGATATTGTTCGATGAGTGTAATATTTGCCAAAACGAGCGAACGGAGTGAGTGAGTTTTGCAAATTACGCGAGTCGAACAAATTAATCTTTTCATAACGTATTTCGTACAAAATTTTATCCAATGATATCATTTCATGAATATAATACAATGGTTTTCTCCTGATCTGGGACAGTGGCATTGGCACTTGTCAGAATGAATATTTAATAAGCAATATCAAACGTGTCAGTCAGACTTATGTCAAAAATGAGTAGTTGTTCCGACGAAATAGCGTCTGATACAGAAGAATCGGCAAATGAAGCATAAAATGAATTATTAATCCCACAAAAATCCGCAGCAAATCCTGTTTTGAATATTTTCAAAGATAAAATTATTAGTTTCTTATTCTATTTCATTACACCACTAGTTGGTTAATGAATATTACACAACTCGTTTTCACTTGTCTCAAGTGACAGTTTTGAAAAAACTGACGTTTTATAATTCACAAACGTCATGTAAAACCTGACTTTTAGAAACTGAATTAGATAATAGTTATTTAGTACGGAAATTAGTACCTTTCCGCACGCGACGGCAGTTGCACGAACGACGCGGAGCGGAGTTCGGGCAAGCCGTTAAGGGCGGAAAAGACATTTTCCGTAAGAGTTAGGTACAATATTTTTCCTACGAGTGTTTTTGTCCATCTTATTTATGAAAAAACAAGGTTTTTAATAAACAAGTTTTTATAATAATGCTACAAAATGACTAATAAGACAGAATAGTTACATAGATCATTTAGTTAGTCCTAAATATCATCATTTTCAACAATACAAAAATCGTGCGGAAAAGTAAAAATAGTACGGAAAAGTAAAAATCGTGCGGAAAAGTACAACTTTCAAAACGAAAAATCGTGCGGAAAAGTAACTTTTCCGCACGCTCGTAGGAAATAGTTATTTACCTAACAAGTGCGGAAAGTAGTACTTTTCCACACGTGACGGCAATTGCACGAGCGACGCGGAGCGGAGTTCGGGCAAGCCGTTAAGGGCGGAAAAGACATTTTCCGTAAGAGTTAGGTACAATATTTTTCCTACGAGTGTTATTGTCCATCTTATTTATGAAAAAACAAGGTTTTTAATAAACAAGTTTTTATAATAATGCTACAAAATGACTAATAAGACAGAATAGTTACATAGATCATTTAGTTAGTCCTAAATATCCTCATTTTCAACAATACAAAAATCGTGCGGAAAAGTAACTTTACCGCACGATTTTGAATCCTACGGAAAAGTACAACTTTCAAAACGAAAAATCGTGCGGAAAAGTTACTTTTCCGCACGCTCGTAGGAAAAGTTACTTTTCCGCACGCTCGTAGGAAAACTATCTTTCATCAACAACATTCAATTCCATGAAAAAGTTCTTATAAAAAATATATGAGGGTTCTTAGGTTCTTAGGTTATTTCACTCCTTCATAACATGATGGTAAATAAAAAATACGTATATTTGTCTCTTTAATGTACTTAGAAATTTGAAGAATAGATTTCAGTCGTTTTATAGAGGTGATGTCTCTGAAGGGGTTGGAGTGAGACCATATTTTTATCGAAAAAATCCTTCATAATTTACGTTGAATTTTCTCCTGTATTTATCCGTATAAATTTAGCAACAATCAGTACCTATTTTCCTAGATATTATTATGATTGTCATGCACGCTAGTGCAGCTCAATGACTTTCCACAATTTGTAAAATTGTTGAATATCCTTGTGGCATCTATGTCAGAAATCTGGAAACATCGGCGCACCTCCGAGTGGAAAAATTTTCAAGACAGCCGTTTCCTTTCCTGTCTGCAGATCTTTGTTGAAAACAGTTTGGCACTTCATTGATAGATGCCAGCAGTTGGTAGTGAACACAAAATTTGCTTTAAAAACAGTGAAATAAAATGGTAGAAAACAAGGGTTGCCTATTTTGTAATTTGATGATTGCCATGAAGACAAATTAAAAGTCATTCTGAAAACTGAATAATAATTTATTGAATAATACTGAAGAATTGAATTTTACCTACCATCAATAATGTAATGTCAATCATAACGATACTGATATGAGTTTCGTAAAGAGGTTAATTACAACAGTGGAACTTCATTTCGACACTGGAAGATACATACCTGGAATTCCTGGAAAGTAATTGATAATATGCGACCCAGATTAAGAAAAATTCACAAATGTACACTGTTAAATGAATTCAAGATTAAGTGGAAAACATAAATAACCAAATATCATTGATTGAACATAATAAATAACGAAAAGTGAATGTGCGATACTGCTAATTTCGAACTGGGAATGTAATTTGGAATAGAACTGAATACACAAATCAGTATAAAAAATAATCATTATACAAAGTGTCCGCTCAAGTTGAATTTTTTTCAAATCCTACTCAATTTATGAAAAAAAGTTTCTGACCGAGATGTGGAGAAGGATCTACTCTTGGATCATAAATCATATTTGGTGTCGACGTTATTTTAGAACTTTTCAAAAACAAATAATGCTATATTTTCCATGAAATTCTGTACCAAAAAAGTTTTTCTTTAAATGCACCGAGTAAAACGTGATCGAAAGTCGAAAGTGCGATTTTCTCAATCTTTTATGCTCTCTCATTCAGTCACATAATGATATTTTCCGGATCACCTTGTTCCATAGTATTCATGTGTCTCGACTATGAATAACAAAAGAGTCAGTTGATCCTGAAAATATCATTATGTGACTGAATGAGAGACCACTTAAAATTGAGACATTTTTGTGGAGAACTTTATGAAAAAAATTATAGCATCATTTGTTATAGAAAAAACAGGATTTTTCGATTTTTCTCGGAAATGTTTTCCCGGCTTTCACCCACCCTGTAAATTGAGATTCAGCGGGTCAAAAGTCGAAAAAAATGAAAATTTTCTCAATTATTAATGTTCTTTGTAGAAAATTTTATGAAAAATATAGAATCATTTGTGTTATAAAAACCAGAATTTTTCGATTCTCCTCTGAAAATTGTCTAATCAATGCTTTCCCTTCTAAATTCGGATTCAGCGGGTCAAAATACATAAGGAAAACTGGGGTGACCGTACTATACCATACAAAAACCACTTAATGGGTTTGGTCCAGGTATCGACAGCTAGTATTGGGCGTGTAAGATAATAATAATTAGTCTCATCAACATCAACACGTACATACACAAATAGAAACTGGAATTTTGGTGATAAATCAATGATAGAAAAAATCGTCTACAGAATTTTCAGTTTGACATCTTTGTTTCTCATTCTACTATGAATATGTAAGTCAGAGTCGTCAGAGTTAATTTATTTTATCCTGACATCTCATATTATGAAAAGTCAACAAGAAATATAAAAATGAAAAATCGAATAATTATGGTAAATATTTTTTTCTAATTTGAAAGCTCACAATAAATTTCGTAGCCTGACACGTTTAGAAAGTTTCTCAAAATCCCCCGATTGACACTTGGAACGATTGCGTTTTCGTGTGTTGTTTCTATAGTGAACATAACTCCTATTAGGAAAGTTAGAATTTGAATCAAACACAGATCCGGACTTTTGGCAAAACGCATTCACTTCTGATCCGTTCCTGTGGAGGAAATTAGACGTCGAACTGGAAAGCTGATGGTTCATTTCTTTATTTTTTGACGGAGATATGGACCCGGATCTACTCTGGGAACATGAATCATATTTGTTGTCGATGCTATTCAAGAACTTTTTCATCAAGAATCGTTTTCCAGATTTTTCTGAATGATAACTGAATCGGAAACGTTTCGATTGGCGGCGTTCAATTTCATGGTCTAACTTGTTAGGACTTGTAGAAGAATTCGAGCTAGACTCGCTTGCAGAACTAGGTACCTAAGTAATTCCTCAAATCCTGTAAACACAGGAACGATGATAAAATTTTCATGATTATCTTGATTCCAGCGCGGATTTGCGACCCTTATTTTCCACTGGAGGATCTTTGATCCTTGATGAACACTACTTTCTAAGCTTTCACGGAAAGAACAAACTTATTCACTCCAAACCACTGAGACTAAACAACAATGCTGCAGAATACACTGACGATTTGAGTTTAGGTAACAAGGTTTTATACCAATACAATTAATATTTATTTAATAAGTCTTCATTGTTAAGGACAGGTATCGATGGTCAGTTTTAGCGGCCTAAGGTAATTATTATATACAGGGTGGGCCAACTATTGCAGATCGGAAGATAGCTCCTAAACCACTATGGATAAAAAAATATTTTTCACCTGGAGATCAAATGGCACACAAATGACTATTTCTGTAAAATATGCTGAAGTATACAGAGGGTTCCGTAAGCAGGTGCCAAAAAATTTTTTTTTTCTTAAATGACCCACCCTGTATTTTTTTCCATTTTTGGATAGTGCGAATAACAAGCTATCCAACAGTTTTTGATTTTTTTCAATTGTATGCGAGGTTGCCGAGTTATTGCATTTCAAATGAAAATTTCTGAAAAATCATTGTGGAGGGTTAAATTCCATAAAAACTCATCATTAAAAGGAGTCACAAAAAAAGTATTGCAGCTCCCAGTAAAGGAATGAAGATTTCCACTGAATCATTGAAAATTGTTTAAAAATATACAGGGCGCTCGCTAGACGACTGCCAGAATTACAGATTTCAAACGACGAAAACTTTTTTTTTTAAATGGAACACCCTGTATATTTCAATGTTTTTTGAAAGTTCATTCTTTAGGCTTTCCATCGATATAATATTTTCTATTGTGAAATTTAGTAGTTGCCGAGTTATTGGGGAAATATGGCATTTTCTCAGTATTTCTCGATTTCAAACCAAATCCGAACTCTGTTATTTTAACGTATTTGACGATCTAATAGTCTGTTAGTACATAATTTTTGTCTTGTTGATAAAAGTGATTTGACATATGTCATTAGTTCACCTATATTCGAATTAGTGAAAATTATTGATTCAACATGAATTATTTGAATGAAGAGATGAATAATATGATTTTTGTATTCGGTGAGTGTGACAAAAATTGTTTCCTTGCTAGTATACTGGCGAAGATACCCAAAACATCGACACCCCAATTATCAATAGAGCGATTCAGTGAAACGGGATCGTAAGGTACCAGAAAACAAACATACGCCCCCCTGTTGTATTGACCGAAGAAAATGAGAAAATAATCATGACCGCTGTTGTGGAGGACCCTCACATAAGTACGAGAGAGTTAAGTAGGAATTATGATATATCAACAACTACAATAAGCCGCATTTTGAAGAAGAATAAGTTTCATCCCTATCATGTTTAGCTCCATCAGGAACTTCTGCCGCGTGATATCATTCATAGGCGGAGACATTGCATTTGGTTAATAAATAAAACTAACAATGAAAGAAATTTTTTGAATAAAATTTTATTTTCAGACGATGCTACCTTTCACCGAAATGGAACATCGTCACAACTACCATTATTACTATGACGAAAACCCACATTTGTTCAGAACCACGTCGCAGCAAAGATGGCCCTTGAATGTATGGGGCAGAATGATTGATAACTATGAGACTGGCCCTTTTTTCTTCGAAGGTCCTGTGAATGGCCTAATATTCCTACAGTTCCTCCAGAATTAGAAATGTGCCTTTGAATATTATCAATATTGTGTGTCTTCAGTAGGACGTTGCTCATTTTTCGGATATAGTGAGACAGTGGATTGATGAAGAGTTTAGTGAAAGATGGATTGGTCGCGGAGGTCCAGTTAGGTGGTCAGCTCGATAGCCAGACCTCACACCCTGTAATTTTTTCTTATGAAAATATGTGAAAGATAAAGTCTATGCAGAGCCAGTCACAACGAAAGAAGACATGCAGCTAAGAATTAAACAGGTTTTTTCTACAATTTCCCCAGCTATGCTTCAGAATGTACGCAGATCCATTAAAACTTGAGTAAGAAAATGTAGCGCACAGAATGGCCGACATTTCGAACACCTTTTAAAATAATATTCGTTTGTTGGTACTGTGACTTTAAATGTTTTATACGTACATCATTGATGGGAAATGAAGAATTTGATTAACTATTCGTTTGTTTCCTCCAATATAATGAATACCTTTCACTTATCTTTTTCATATCTCTCGTCAGTCGAGTATTCCGTTTATTATTGACATCCATTCTCTATCATCATGTGAATAGTAACACTAAACCAAACTAACAAAGAAGGAATTTGGTTTGAAATCGAGAAATACTGAGAAAATGCCATATTTCCCCAATAACTCGGAAGCTAATGAATTTCACCATCGAAAATATTATATCGATGGAAAGCCTAAAGAATGAACTTTTAAAAAACATCGAAATATACAGGATGTTCCATTTGAAAAAAAAAGTTTCCGTCGTTTGAAATCTGTGATTCTGGGAGTCGTCTAGCGAGCGCCCTGTATATTTCAACACAATTTTCAATGATTCAGTGGATATCTTCATTCCCATACTGGGAGCTGCAATACTTTTTTTTGCGACTCCTCTTAGTGCTGAGTTTTTATGGAATTTTACCCTTCACAATGATTTTTCAGAAATTTTCAATGGAAATGCAATAACTCAGCAACCTCGCATACAATCGAAAAAAATTAAAAGCTGTTGTATAGCTTGTTATTCGCACTACCCAAAAATGGAAAAAAATACAGGGTGGGTCATTTAAGAAAAAGAAAATTTTTTTGGCACCCGCTCACGGAACCCTCTGTATACTTCAGCATATTTTGCAGAAATAGTCATTTGTGTGCCATTTGATCTCCAGGTGAAAAATATTTTTTATCTACAATTGTTTAGGAGCTATCCTCCGATCTGCAATAGTTGGCCCACCCTGATGTATGTAATCAGCCTTATCAACGAATAAAGCCATCATCAAAAACTCCTTCTATTTTTATTATAATCGTATTATCGTTCACCCATGGAATTCTGATTTTTAAACACGTACATACAAGTTGAACTGTTAAACTGACACTCTTTGTAATTATGCAACAAGTTATCAATATTATAACCTGGATATTTTGAAGTACTTGCCTTATTCATGTAATCGAAAATTGTGTAGTTTTGTCACTTCTTGGTGAAAAACTAAAAAAAGGACACAATTAGACTGGATTAATAACAACTGGTCCACGAACTCTTCATCTACGGTTCATCAAATGAGTCCGAGCACACGTACAAGCATTTTCATTTCTTCTCGCTGTAACGAGTTACATTTCATCCGAGCAAAAGTTACTTCCTTCAATTCCGAAACAAGGGATGTTTTTCATTGAATTAGCTCCACGACCGGGTGCAACCACAATATATCCGGGGCAATCTCCATCACGATGTCTCCGGTAAACTTTGAGCGTTGTTGAAGATTGTGTTCCTGGCATCGAGTTACTCTTTTCGATCTCGGTGTGTTTGCAGTGGGAGTAAACACCCCACCGTGTGTATTCAGTTCGATGGTTTTTCACCGCAGACTGAAATTTCAGTTTCAATCGTGACGAGAAGTGATTCCACTGGAAACTATTCTCAATTTTATGTCGAATAAAACAGGCTGGTGAGCATGAGTCCATAGTGGTGAAGAGTCCAAGGGCGGATTTATGAGGGAGAATAATGGGGGTAATTACCCCCTTCCCAGACTGATCCGATTCATAACAAACAATATAATAATAATTGAAAGAATATCGTTTTGAATTATTCAATGATTACAATTTCCATTCACAACTAAAATATGGTATATTCTATTGGACTAACTCTTCCTCTGCAAGCAGAGTTTTCATTTAGCAGAAATGTGATGTTAGGATTTATAAGATAAGCTCTAAAGAGAGACTCATATAGGGATTATTTTAATTAGTTTATAGTTATTTATGTATCAAGGGAATTACAAAAGCCTAAATTGCCTGAGATAATTAAGGCTCATTAATTTCCGTGGTACATATAGAAAATTGTATTTCTGACCGCTTTTAATAAAATTTTGTTTATATTTGAAACGGAATAAAGTTTCAATTCATTAATTCTCCAGTATATTTGAATCAGGCACCACCGATTATGGGAGTTTTGGTAGTTGTTATGTTACTTGTTTATGAAAAGACCTTTGTTATCAATCACTGATTTTGCGTTAAAATAGTTATTAGTGATCGAGAACTGATTCTCAAAAATAAAGCAAAATACGAAACAAATTCTTGAATTTTTAGTTTTAGTTGCTTAATGAGAAACAAATACAAAAACTGCAAAAAAACAAGTGGCGCACATTTTTTATGTCAAAAATATTGGTTAAGGTGCATTCCACGACGCCATTGGATATGATAATTTTGATCTATTTAGGATTTAATAAGCCCCTTACTACCCTTAATAACACTGCCAAATTTCAACAAAATCGGTGAAAGATTTTTTAAGATATTTACGAAAAAAAAAAGATATCTTTTAAAAATGTTGACACCCTGTATTTTGAAAACGAAGTATTATCGGACCTATGTTCATGTAAACTTTTCGTCTTAGAATCACTAAAAGAATCCCCCTTCAAGTTTGGCCACGTACTTACATAACACCCTGTATTTCATGCTGGGTCGTTATTTGACACCTTCAAAATGTAATATGGGCTTGTAGTCTATTCGTTTTCAAATTTTGAACTGATCGAAAAAATTATTGATTCTTATAAAAATTGTCATAATTTTCACTCTCACATTCTGACTAACCATTCATATTTACCCATGTTTCCTGCCAAATCAGCAATAAGTCTGGCGAAACATTTCGAAGTATGAATAACTGAACATTCATGTTGTTGAAAAATATTCGTATTCGTGCCCGAAGCATCGACGTGATGAAGTCATTTGTATTTTTGTACTTGCTTTCGAGGTAACGTAACTTTATTCTTCACGAACGATCAATACGTCGATAAACACTCCTACAGTTAGTTACTTTCGAGTTTTGAACTATATGTATTTTGTGTGTAAGTAGTGCCAGTTTGGTGCGAGTGAAAGTGAACATGGATTTTCTACATAGCCTATTCAAGGTGCGTACTTTACTACTTCATACGATTCGAAAGTGTCACCAACGAGAAATGAGATGCTGTTTGATTCAAAAGTACTTTTGCAACCCCTCATGTTGAATATTGTTGTTCTGCCACTTTTTATTTTGATGAAATATGTCATGATATGAAAGTGACGGTAAACTCGTAACCAAGAAACTAAATAGTATGTAAATATAAATATAATAAAGTAATCTGGACCAACCAATTTTGAATACTATTATAGTTACATGTATGAGATGAGGATAAGATATAAATTGTATGTTGGTGACAATACATATAACCAATCAGTACCCAGCCAACCATGTGATGCAAGAAACATGTAAAGGTAACATCTCATTGTGACATGCTACATCGCATTTGAAGTCACAAACATTTATCGAATATATTGAGGAATATTCGCTTCAAGGAAAATTATTGTGATGTTTTCCAGACATGAAATGCGACGTCACATAGAAAGTCACAACAGGTATTATACAAGTCTTCATTTCATATCACAAATAGGTCAAACTGTGATTTCAACTGTTTATATATATAGTGTTTCGTGGTTTTCTAGATCTCGATATTTCTCTACTAACTGAAATAGGTAAGCCGAGAGTGTGGATGACCTCTGGCATGCGTATTTTACCTTTACGATACCTACAACCACATTGTTGAAACCTAGAAAACAAATTTCTTCCAAAATTTCTCGAAAACTGTAAAAAATATATAAGACAGAACAAATAACTCCAGTTTTCCTTGAAGACTTTTGCACCTGACATAAGAACGCTCATAACCAGTGTGGGACTTCAATTGACAGTTAAATTATGAGTATTTGTCAAAAACAAACTAAATTCTAGAAAACTCACTTGTATGATTGTGAGCGAATATTAAACCAAAAGCAACTATTATTTTTTTTCAAAATTCAAATGCCAAAAGTCTGAACTCCTTAGATTATCGTTCAATAAACACAAAATTTGAAACCCGATTTTTATGTTATGATCGTTTATGGAACAACGCGCAACACCCTCTTGTCGAGAAACAAACGAAAGACTGCTAATTTAGCGGCGAGTTCGCATGCCACGGTTGTGTGCATCCTATAATATTATTCTAAAATATTTGTCTAAATGGGATATGACGACATCACATTGTTTCCTGTTTGTGATGTGTTATTGTGACTGTAATATCAAATATGTGTCAAATATAGGCAAAGCCTGAACATCGCATTGTTGCAACATTGTTACATCACATAATTCTTGATGTCACACGATGATTGGCTGGGTAGATCTTAAATTTTGAATTTCAGCCAACACAAACGATAACAAGGTGAAAATTACAGCTTGTCATTGAATTTTCGAAGTGGTGAGGCTGCCTGGATTTTATTTGTTTTGTTTCCACGTTTGTAGGAAAAATCGACGAGTACCTCTATGTAATTAAAATGGGAAAAAATCCAAATTTGACACGCTACCGTGTACGGAAAACAAAAAAAATTCGTAACATTTTTCCGAGTCGTCCGAATGCGAAACGAAAAAACCGAAGATCATCGTCGTCAAGATATAGATGAAGTTAAAATTCCAAAGCGATATCTCCGAAGACTCGAAAAATATAGACGTTTGAAATTTTCGAAATCCGACAAACGGACCGACAAAATTTTTTTTTTCTTCAAAAATTCTTTTTTCATTCTAAACACTTTCGGTTCTCCATGACTTTTTCCCTATTCGTAAAATAAAAAATTTTGTGGAGGAGTATCACGTCGAATACAGTTGAAAATAAAATATCAATTACCAGGAAATTTAACAATGCTTGCACGAAAGTGGACATTGTTATCAAATCGATATATTGTCGTCGTAAATATTTTTTTCACATTCATTTTTCTTATTGACAAAATCACATGGTATAGAAATATCAGTTTAACTGTGGTTACGTCACAAATAAACACAATTACCTCAAATATAAAAGTACATACAGTAACAGTACGTGCAATTGTGGATAGTCTTGCTTTCAGTGGAACACGAACAAAATAATTTGCTTAAAAAAGTGAAATAATAGGAACAGTACACAAAATTGTGACCACGTCTGGATTCATGTTACATACCGTACCCATATCGCGTCATGGGTACGTCCATTTTGGGCCCAATTTAGGTCTAAACGTCCTGGAGCTCTTCATGACGTAGGTACTGAAAATGTCCATTTCTGGATGTTGTCTACTTTCGAAAAGATGTTCTCACTTGAGGACAAAACTTACTGGGTGGTAAGAATAAACATTGGAAAGCATAAGCGATATTTATTGCACTATTAATGAAGAATCTATAAACATAAAAATAACAATTCTCAGTGATACAAAGCATTTAAATAATTTTGATTTTTTATCGTTCTGCTTGGCTTTATCGAACATGCTAAGGCAGATGGTCCACTTCGTTACATCGTAGGTAAGGTAGAGTTTCAGCTTTAACGACCCTGCCTGTTTTTTTTGGCATCGCATGGGGGAGGGGGGGTGCCTTTTCTTACCTCGCAAAATAATTGTTCTTCCTTCAAATTTTTTCTGAAACAGAAAACAACATTAATTTTTTATAATGTAAAGAACTTTCTCGATTTCACTTTAAAATTCTTTATTCAACACTTAAAACAGAATAAATACACTACAAAACATAATTTATATATACTACGGTTCACTGGACTATTTTTATTTATCTTCAAAGTACAAAGAGTCGACTTCCAGACGTCCCAATAGCGATGCGCAAGGCCTCTTATAGTTAGAAACAGGTTCCAGATCTTTCGAGAACTCCGCCATTCTTCGTCCATAGGTGGCGTGATCACTCACGCCGCTTTTATCATTTCGCTCTTCTCCACCTAGATGGCGCCAGGTCTGAATATTTCCGTGACAATAATTTTTGGAACTTCCTTTTAATAAAATTTTAGTAAAATATACGATGATGAGCTCGGTCGACGTGTATATGGAAAATAACTGGAAGTATTTTATACCGGAAGTGGACCCCAATTTTGTTTTACCTAATGGAAAACCATGTTTTTTATTACAATTTTAGTTTCTACGATGCATGTCAATATAACTACATTCGAAACATCAGACGTATAATGGGTTCCAGTTTTCAGTTATTTAAATTAAAACTGTTTAGAAGTTGGGGGCAACCAGTTCCAACATTTTTACTATAGTTTGGTCAATTTTTTATTTGTTCCTGTGGATGATCCGCGTACATTGTCTAGGACAGGTTTGATTTTGTTTAGCTTTTTAACAAACTGCCCATGTGTGAATGAATGATTTGCGTTATGGTGTCATGAGTGTGCTTTGATCTATCCGGATTTCGCGGAGGAAAGGTTTCACAGGCTCTTTCAATAACTATGTCAAATTCTACTTTAATTTAGATATAGGGCTGCAAGCATAAACTCCCTCTAATTTTAAGCGTAAAATCCACTGGGGTTGAGAAAAAAATGGGGTTGCATTTTCAAGAAATTTGGCGCCAATTTCTGAGGACCCCGTATAATTTTTTGAAAAGCTACTTAAGATTTAGGAAGCTTCAGGTCTTATTCAGGCAAATTCTAGTAATTTTTGACCTGGTTCTCTTTGTTTTCAATTTTTTTTTGGTGGCTGCGTCTGCCAAAAATTTTCATTGTTTTTTCAAGAAACTGATAATTGGAGCCCTTCAAACATATGCAAATGCAAATTCAATCAAAAACAGGGTGTTCCATTTGAAAAAAACACTTCCGGTATAACTGGTAGTCTTAGACAACTGAAAATATTCTAACTGAAAGGAGCTATATACAGTGTGACCCAGGGTTAAACCGCCAAACGTTCAGTATCGGTTTTTTAGGTGAAAATAAGATTTTTTCTTAATGTAAACAAGTGTCCCAAATTGTTTCGTTTTCAAGATACAGGTTGTCAAAATTTTTAGATTAAAATATATTATAAATTACAGTACATTAGAGTAAGCTTTTTATCACCGCAAATAAGCATGGCAAATTTTATCAAAATCAGGCGAACGGTTTTTGAGTAATGAATAAAAAATTGATTTTTTCTGTATCTCGAAAACGAAGCAAGTTGGTACACATGCTTATTTGATGAAAACAATTTATTTTCACCTGAAAAACCGATTCTGAACGTTTGGCGTTTAACCCTGGGTCACCCTGTATATATATATATATATATATATATATATATATATATATACATATTGACTCAGCTCATCATACACTGAATCTACCGTTAAGTTATACCATACAATCAGAAATAATCAGTTATTACATGGATTCAAAGGAATGAATGAAGGGCCATGTAGCTCAGTGGTTGAGACTTTCGCGTTCGAAATCATTGATTGCTGGTCGGCTGGGTTCGAATCCTTAGCAACTACAGATTTTTATTTTATTATGGCCCGAGAAAGTGCTATGAATCGCACGTTAAAAGGTAAGACCTTGTTAATCCTTGGCTCGCACAAGTTTCGACTTTTGAGGTCTGCCGTTCGTAAGGGGGCGACAGCTGGTTAACGGATAAAACAATTTCAACAACAATATATAATAGATCAGCATACATGTTAGCATCAGAGAACTCCACAAAACAGTGACATGTTTTTTTATAATACACCAGAACAACTGGGTTTCCTTCTGCCATATATCTGTCAACGATAGAAATACGAAAATGTTTAGTAGAATTCTTGAGTTTTGAGAATACTTCAAATAACGTGTCTTTATTTGAGGACAGTATAACTGACAGAGTTGAGCTAATAGACCGTCAGATATTTTGTTGACTCATTTTCTCGTTTCAGGGATTTTAACCACTGAAAATTATGTCAGTGTTGAGCTCAATAAATGAAAATTTTGCGATCGGACGTGTGCTAGGCATATAGAAAATTGATTTCCCTTTTGCAGAAAAAAATTGTTTTTGTACAACTGACATTAAAAATGACGTTTTTAATTCATTGACACATGAACTAAAAACTGACGTTTTCACAAAATCACTTTTAACACTAGTGTTAAAAGTACTTTTAACACTAGTGTTAAAAGTAAAATGACAGATGAGATGATGGATACTCAGTAATATAGATCTCTCTAATAGAAACACTTCAATCAGATATTATAATCAGAACACCTACTCAAGAGGAATCGTTTATAAAAGTTCACACATGTATTTGGTCGTTTGCGCAATTGATAATACTAATTCCTTTTGAAGTTACAAACGAAGTAGTATTTAGTCCAACTGTAGAATGTCCTTCATCACTGACAAATAATGACATTCATAAATAAAGTGCGTTGGGGTTTATTATATTTGAAGTATCTGTCAGTCAGCCTTGTAATCCAAAGATCGTGTGTTCGAATCCTTATGGATCTTATTTTTTTTTTGTTTTTTTCTTACTAGCAGTAACTGTTGAACAAAAAATTTTGTATGATACATTTGTTAAAAGTGATTTTATTTTGCTCGTGGGGTTGCTCCACTCGCTAACGCTCGTTTCGCAATATTCCCCACTCACAAAATAAAATGCCACTTTTAACACTTGTATCATAAATAACTATTTTTTCCCAATTTTCTCGTTTATGGCATTTTAACACATCAATAGGTATAACAATCTAATAGTGCAAAACCAAAGCCATAAGGTTTGCACGTACTTAAAGGGTTGAAATAAGGTCACGATCTTGTAAAAAAATACTTGGATGCTAATGCATTTTCTCGCTTATGGCAATCGACAGAATGAAATATCGTTCGGAACCCAAAAACAAAATTCCCATAAGCCGGCAGCTGTTGAAGTAAATTTTCCGGTAGGAAAATTTTGTGAAATTTTTTTTCATTTTCCGGCAAACTTTTTCGTGAACGAAGTAGAGTGCAATATAAATTTGTTAATGTAAAATGCATCAGCAACCAAGTATTTTTTTACAAGATCGCGCCCTTATTTCAACCCTTTAAGTACGTGCAAACCTTATGACTTTGGTTTTTCACTATTGAATTGTTTTACTTATTGATGTGTTAAAATGCCATAAACGAGAAAAGTGGGAAAAAACCATCATCATTATTATTTTAATGGTCTTCCGTCAAATAGTGTCATTATTTTCTCATTAGTTTATGGGGATGACTAGAATATTTGAACGATTTTTAATTTTTATATCATGATTTTCTGACAAGTGACCATGTAATAAAATTAAGAAATATATCAAAACACACTGTACATAACAAGTAATTTAACCAACATGGAGATCCGAAATATTGAACATAATTGAATTAACAGTGTTCTGTGCTAATATAATATGTTAACAGAACTCGAATGATATGTCAATAAGAGATGGTAAATACGACCTTTCCCTCTATTTTCATTAGCGACTGAGTGGCAGGTTTAATTATTATTTCCACCTTGATACTACTTAGTAATCGTACGTGCTGTGATTATGAAATTTGATGTAATATTTCTGGTTTGGTGCGAGTATACTCGTCATATTAATGGCATCTTTCACACTGTAATGGGGAAACAGCGAATTTACAGTGATTTAATACTCAGTACAGAATATCAAATATTTCATACATTTTTTATGTTTGAATTATTGTAATAGTAATTATAGTGTTACGAAATTGGGGTTCGTGGCTACAGAAAATTAGGTATTACTCGTTTATTTGTATCTTCCAAATCGTCTATTAAATCCAATAATTTATTTATACCATTATACAATAATCTGCCTGATTCAATGGATACTAATTTATATTATATCTCGCTTATTTGACAAGATAATTAAAAAATAGAAAACCTGCTTTGAATGGCATTAAAGTACTTTTCTAATAACGTATAATTAAATGAATTTCATTTGTCAGCCCTGTGGTAGCTACCCCTCACTTTTTATTCTATTACATTATACATTATATTGCAATGGAAAATTGTGTGTTATTCTATTTGGAATACAACGATAGCACATATTTGGTATTTTTTATTAATAAATACAAAATCATTAACATTTTGTTAATTTTTCAAGTTACCTAATTATCCTTATAAAAATGAAAAATTGCCTCCGCCCATGTTTATAATAACTAGACAGAATAGGAGTAGCCTTGCAAATGACTGATGTCCTACACTATGAAATAGAATCACTGTCATTCATTTTTTGACATAAAAATATTCCCTTTTTTTAACAAAAAATAAAGCTATACAGTATGTGTAATTTTAGCTGTGCCCATACTAATCAGAATTCTTGTCACCATTCTGGTTATTACAATTTTTTTTTGTTTTCAACAAATATTTCATTATTTTTTTTTGTTTCGTGCCCTCTATATGCAGGGGACAAAAAAGTTCTGAGAACGGTCCTGCCTCTTTTATATTCGTAGTTGTAGCTTCACACTCGTATATTATGTCAATTGTGGTCATTCATGAAATCGCTTCAGGCGCGGACGCCAAAACAGTGATTCATAAGTTAATTGAAGCAACCTACTTAAGAATTGGTCATAATTTTGATATGACGCCGTATTCAATTTACATTCTTATTTTTCGTAGGAATTTGGAATGAACAGAATTGGTTATCTTGAGATGATGTATTCATATTGTCAGAGGTAATATAATAAGTGATATGATTATTACCGATAATTTTTTGGAATATTAATGAATTGCAATCCCAAAGCTGAAAATACAATGGGTTGTATGCATAAAACTGAAGCAAATGCTCTTACTCGGATTTCTTGAAAAAGACCTATTCGTTTTGTTAAGTAATGAGAGAGACAAACCTGAAGTATAAGCATTTGCTACTGTTTATGAATACCACCCAATGAGTCCGCAGGACGAGTTGTATTTTCTTGCATTGGGTTTGCCAATGAATTGATATTCCAAAAAAATTACAGGTTTTTATTCAAACCACGAATTATATTTGGGACGACAATATATCGATTTAAAATAAAGAAAAATCGTGTCACCTTGATGCTTTACCTCTAGCCGTATTAACCGAATACTCTTTTCCACGGCCTCATCTATGATACCAATGGACATTTGTCCCCAACGATCGCTCATATTGATAAATAAATATAACTAGTCAAAACACATAAATTTGACTAAGCAGGTTTATCACCGTGAAAATACAGCGACAAGCTATATTTTCACTGTAGTTCCGATTCTATTGGCTGAATTTCAAAATTTGAAATCCACTGATTGGTTGTTAAGCAAGGAAATATATTGTCGTAAACAATATGTTGGTAAAATTATATTGATGACAATTCAATTCATGTATAAAAAATCGCATATGCCACAGTGTAATTGTCATTTTGACAGCGGCAAAAGTTAGCTTTAACTTTTACAGCGACAAATACCTACACTAGTGGTTTTTTTACTTATTCATTTGTTTATCAATTATCGCGGTGATGGTTGCCAAAATGAATAGTTTGACATTGATATGTTTCTGAATTTCTTATTCATTGAATTGTCCTGCCGAATTACACTCGAGGTTTTTATTGATATCGGGTAAATTTGTGTTGTTTAATGAGAAACTGTTTCCTAGCAATTCGACGAGAATAACTGTCAACTATTAAAAACACGACACCGAACTTTCTCGATTTCACTTTAAAATTCTTTATTCAAACACTTAAAACAGAATAAATACACTACAAAACTCAATTTATATGTACTACGGTTCGCTGGAATATTTCTGTTTATCTTCAAAGTACAAACAGCCGACTTCCAGACTTTTTCCAATACGGCCTCTTATAGTTAGAAACATAGGTTCCAGATCTTTCGAGAACTCTGCCATCCTTCCGGGCGATTCTAGGCTTGAGCAACCATTCTTCGTCCTTATGTGGCGTGATCACTTACGCCGCTGATATCATTTCGCTCTTCTCCACCTAGATGGCGCCAGGTCTGAATATTTCCGTGACAATAAGTTCAAATAAAATCTACCAAGTATATATTTTTGACATATATTTCAGTCAACCTATCCACTATATGAATATTCTAAAATACATTATAAATAGTATTATCACCTCACTACTTCAAACTTTTGCTGAAACCCAAATTGAAACTGTACCGTTCATACGGAAGTTCTGAACCATATCAGCTACTCATCATACAAAACATTACTAATTTGGGTAATAAAACTTTTCATCTTTCAATAATCAGACCATGAAATGTGGATTTTATGCATAAAATTGTCATAAAACTCAAATCTTCGAGAGGAAATAGTGGGGTATTTACCAAGAATATTTAACGAAAGCTATAAAATGTTTCTCAAGCAGACCGAAATTGCAAAAAAATTATAATTACTTTCATAGCGGAGAAAGGCTGGTTTAGATGAAGAAAAAAACATGATTTTCAGATCAATCGTTCATCAAAAATAATGTCGAAATCCTTCCAAAATTATAAAAATATTTGACTTTTATTCAAATTGCTTGAATTTCTATTATTGTGTAATTACTATTCTAACTTAAAGTTTCTAATGATATAATCTTCTCTAAGCCATGTTTTCACCTGAAATGCACTCGACTTGAGAATAATATCCTTTGCTAGTTTATACCAGATTCAGAAACTTTGAATTTGTGACAGCATTTCCAATGTTGATGTTTTCTATTATTTATTGGTTTAGAAAATTGTGCCAGATGTGGATCTCTTCTTCAGTTTTCTAAAAATAATTTTTTTCTCCGATTGACAGTAAATGTATATTTTGCAGACACATATCAATCAGCAAATCATTACACTTGATGCCTAGGCAGCAAAGTAAGGACTTTTCTGTCTAGGCATCAAAATGATTATTCTCAATGCGATAATTTCATCCGAGACTTCTCTGGCAACAAATTTAACTCAATATTTTTGCAACCTCCCTTATTTCTAAAGGAAAAAGTACTTCTAAGTCGCTATCACTGTCCATAATATAAATATATTTTTCCACAAGACTGTCAGAAATTTCATGAGTTGGCAAAAAATGCCCCCCCCCCCCCAAGTAACCAAATTACTACCTTAATCATCACTTCCAGCTGACGAAAGCTCTGGTAACTGATAAATTATATGTGCAACCCCCCCAAAACTTAAATCATGGCTGCGCCACTGCACTGATTCATCTTATCAACAGGAACCACTATTTTGTTGCACCTTTATTTCTCCTTCAGATCTTCAATTCATATTAGTCTTTGAATAATACGTTGATCACTTTGAAAGGCTTTTTGACCTTAGGTAAGGTCTTTTTTACCGTGCTGCACTAGCACCATCACCAGAACAGAAGATATCTTAGTTTCAACATAGTGGGCGATGAAACCTCCGCTTTTGATTTCTTTGATCTTGTGTTAATTTTTCTTGGATCTTCCATTTTAGGGACTGGTTTCCTTGCGGTCGTGTCTGCGGCGTTCAACGGGCGCCAACAGATTCGCTGTACTCTACGTCGACGTTATCCTAGGAAACCATTTGTACCTAAGCCCGTATTTGAAATTATAAATAAAGGGCCCAAAATAGAACCTTGCGGTACTCCACTGTTGACTATAACTGACGTAGATAACGAATCGCCGACGATAACTTTCCATCACACCTCGTACAAAGAACGAGATAAAATATGCACGTGAGTGACTGAACCTCACCTGCCCGAGAGGAAATACAGCAGCGCAGCGGCTCAGTGCAGTCGCTGTAATCGAAGGCTTAGGAAAGGTCGCCTACTGGATCAACTCGCGATCGCGAGGTCGACTCGTAACTTGACTGTGTTTTGTTTTGGTCGATTACCGCGGCCGGTTGTGTCGTCTAACGTCAGTAACGTCTGTGATTGTGCGCGGCCAAAAATGGGCAACAAATTGTGCAAGAAGAAAGTGGACTCGGTGGATAATGCGGCGATTAAGGCGCCCACTACTCTCGACAGGATAATCAATAGATTACACGTGAGTTTGGGTAACTGCTTCAAAATGTCTTTAATGCGTATCGTGCAAGTAACCTTTGTTTACTTCTCGTTGAAGGTGGTGAATGGGATTGTTTGAGGTTGAGTCAACAACAGGTTTAGCCGTGATGTGCTCAGCAAACGCGTAAACAGATGCTGAGACGGATATTCGGAGTCGGTGGATAATATTAATGTGTTTTTAACTTCACGATTGAAAAGTCATTATTTTTACAGCTATTTGAGTCTGAAGTATTAATTGCCCCATCTCAGTGAAGCAAACAAATTCAATGACGCATTACAGGGATAGTTTTCTGGAATATTTTCAAATTTCCCTACGCGCAATCTATGATTTTTGTGGCTAGCTTTGCTCATTTCACAAAATCACAATAATTCTTTTCGTGTAAAATAAACGCTATTGTTATTATCATTATTAGTATTGGTATTAGTATGCTAGGGATTACAAGAATAATATATTTTTTCTACAACCACATAACAAAGTAGCCTTTGGCGTGTTCAAATCTCAATGCAAAGTTAATGTTCTCTGAGGAATGTCATCAATTGACAGCTTTTTCGCTCTAGAGCGAGAAAATTGATAAAAACGCTCTCATATTCAGATTTTTCCGATTTTTTGGCGTATATATTATGAATAACGTGGAACTTGACATTGTCAAGGAGTTCTTGTAGACTAATGGTTACAGGTTAGAGATTCTGCCTTTCACACCAGCACCAACATTTCCTGCTCAGAAGTGTATTGACCAGGAATATAACAGCAGTCAGAGCCCACCACAATGAGCCAAGAAGGGTGGGCTCCTCTATCAGGCCTTGGATGTTAGTAATACCTAATCCAAGGTGAAGTTTTATCTTGGTTTTCCGCGTTTTTCCAGAAACCCACTGATACCTTGATACCCGATGAATACATGAAGTAGATGCTCTACTGACAAAAAATACCCCCTGTATAACAACGAGGAGACGGGGTAGCTCCACAGTCAGACTCAAGAGCCGACAGGGCATTAAACCGCACAACTTCGCGGGGCTGTCTTCTCACAGTTTGACAGAACTCCCTCCTAACCCCACCCTGTGGTCCAGTGATAGATTTGGCCTCTTTCATTTATTTATATGTTATGTTGCTCTATTTTGTATATTTTATTCAAATTCCATTCATTAATCTTTTTGAACTCGAACTTCACGTCAGCGATCGGGGTTCAAATCCTTTTTATGTGTTATAGATATGGATTGTATTGCCAGCAATTTGGAAACCGACTTTGGCTATATCTATCAAAAATTGTCAAAATGGTACATTCAATTTCAATCTAGTGAATAATAAAAAAAATGAATTTGAGATCTGCGATTGTCGAAAAAGTATTCTGTATTTCAAGCACAAAGTGTAATTGTCGCTCTCCAAAGAGGTCGAACGGCAATCCATCACTTTGCGCTCTAAATACACAAATAGCTAATAACTTTCAATTTGTTTGCTTCTATAAGAAGTAAGCTGAACATTTTTCAATAAATACTTGTATTGGTTTTCGAGAAAAAAAAAAGAAGGCGGGGAGAATAATTTTAAAATCATTGTCATCAACCTTCATGAAGGAGTAATAATCGATTGGGACTGAATAGATCATTATTTTATTTCAAAAGATGTTCAAAATTTTCTATGTATATTATTTTCCATACAATGATAATAATAGTCAGCATTTTCTTATGGCTTAAAGAGGGCGTCAGATCTAATTAGTTTCTTAATAGTTAAAAACAAGTGCAAAAAGTAAGTGCAATAAACAATTTTTGCACGAGTTGCATACAACATTTTTTCTAGGTTCATGCAAAAAGCAAAAAATGATGTACTAAGGGATGGCATTAGACGTTGGAAAATGAAAAGCGCAACTTAAATAATTGATTATTACTATCGATTTGCATTGAAACAGATCACTATCATCTATTTTCCATTAATAGTACTCATTTTAAAACTTTCAATTCTGTAATTGTCAGAAATAATTTTTGACTGACGTTTCTATAACCACAGTTGCATTATAAAAATCAAAATCATAGTAGCCGTGAGCGCGTGTGTTATCACGAGGTGTGGTCATAGTGACAGTTTGCTTTATGCAGGTAGACGGTTTAGAACAAAGCGGATCAGTTTTGAATTTAGAGTTTTTCTCGGGAAGATATTGTTTGTTTAGCTCTGGCTGCTAACATTAGTACAAAATAATATAAAATATGTTTGAAAGGGAGTTTGCATTTTGGGCACCAAGGCAATAAAAGGACTAATTCAACATGCATTTTGGGCACCAACCCAAAAGGTCCCCATCACAAAAATTGCATTTTGGGCACCGAGCCTTATTATTCATTCGTCATTTTTATAATTTTGGGTAGGTTAATAGGTAAATAATACAAAACTATTTTAAAGCATACGAAAATATGTTTATTATTGTATTATGATTACATTAATTGTACAAAATATCTTGTTTATTGACATAACAATGGAATGACAAACATTTAATAAAGTGTAGCCTATTGATTTCCTTATTTTGGTATTTAATAATCATTGATTCAATAAATTTATGTCTTTTTTAACTTTCCTGTCATGGATTTGTATAGGTTTTTGAAGACTTTGAATTTTAATATATGTGTCTCTCTAATCCGACAGGCCTTTTCGACACCATTCCTTAAAAAACGGTAATCAGGTAGGGAACAATAAAATAATTATATTCCTATCGTTATTTTGATGACAATAATTCATGATTTGCCTTCTTGTTTCTTACACCCAATTAAAATTCATTTGTTCAATTTCCACGCACTGAAGTGTCTACGTAAGGTTAGTTCGTTCTGGTTCAATTATACTAAATAATTACTTTTCGCAAAATATATGTATTCAAGTTCCACGCACTCAAATGTCTACGTAAGGTTAGTTCGTTCTAGTTCAATTATACTAAAGTAGCTCATTGGTTGAGACTGTCGCGTTCAAAACCGTTGACATACGTACTTAAATCGTAATTAAATCTTCGGTACCCAAATTGCAGTTTTCATAATCCCTCGAAACTGACCGCAAAGGGTAACTACCTGTTTGGTGCCCGATTTGCATGCGCCCGTTTTAAACGCATTGCCAATCTCACAGAATATCTGCTAAATTTGTAATGGGTTGGAATATTTATGTTTGTCATGATGACAGAACATTGAAGTTGAATGACAGATGAGTACAATAAAAACTTTATTGCACTAGTGCAATAAAGTACTTCTTTTTCCACTAAATATAGTTCAATAAAGTTTTGCTTTTTGCATGAATGTAGAAAAATTATAATTTTTGTTTCTCTCTATCGATGTCGTAAGATTTTTTTGAACTTGTAGAATTCATATCTCGGCAACATTTCAACCTTTAGCGACATGAGTGTAGCTAATTTTATTGGTTGAATTTTTGATGTAATTGCTCGTCAGTCTAATTGGAAAATTAACTTCCTTATTTATGATCGATAAGATAAAAGTTTCAGGACCGATACTCAATTAATAATAATTCAATAATGATGTGTCATCAATAATCAAACTGTTGCTGAACATTTACGAAATAAAAAGTTCGCGTTTTGTCATTGAGCGAATAAAAAAACAGAAACACCTTCACCACCCAAGGCCATTATAGAAACCACTGCACTGACTCGATTTTAAATAGAAATTAGGTATATGGGTATAAAAAATGTTAAATGTCTTTCACATCGATTCATTCTCGACAAGCTCGTAAAAAACAGTTCCGAAGGAGAAGTCTCAGAAAGGAAAGAAAACATTCATCAAATCGTATCGACCGTGTATATCTGAATTTGGTTAGGAACCGACATAAATAGAAACGTGTTGTGGGCGAGAATCACAACAGAGCGAATTTTTTTCAAGGATGGACATGTATGTTTTAGAAATGATCTCAACGTTTGTTTGAGCGTAATAGCTAATGTGAACTCAGGCAAGAATAATTGTTTGGTATGTAGGTACAGGGTTCAATGTGTAATTGTTCATTCATATACGGGGACCAGTGAAAGTTAGATAGGGATCGTTTGACTTATTGTCACCAGTGGCGGTTCTAGAAATTTAGGGCGGGGGAGCATACCGTCGCTAAGCGCCGAGTATTCGAAAAAAAGGCGCAGGCAGCTTTGTTTGTTCTGGAGCGGGGGTGATAGACAATAGAAAAGCGCCGTAGGCGAAAGTTTTTTAGATAGTTAGGTTTGTCAGTGGGGTATCATAATGGCAAGAAAAAAAGGATGTCAAATTGCGTTTGTTTTATTTAATATGAAAAACGAAAACCATAGTCGAACAAACACCTTCCAAATGAAAGAGAAAATGAGTCTAATTGAGATTAGAATTAGATGCTCCCGTTACTTTGTAACGAACGTACAGGTGTTCGTTGCCACGTTGCAGTTTGGGCATTTTTCAATTTTTAGGAAGAAATAGTTTAGATTATTTAGATTTAGAAATAAAAATAAATTAAATAAAATTAAACAAAACAAAATTAAATGAAATAAAATTAAATAACAATAAATTAAATAGAATAAAATTAAAATAATTAAATAACATTAAAATAAACTATACCATACAAAATATATTATTCATCATCTAGTTATAATAACTATTGATTATTATACCAATAGATATACAAAAGCACACGGAAGGATTCGCGGTGACGTCATTTGACGATCAATTGAGAGACTACATTGCAACATAGGGAGTGGGCCATCCTTGACAAATAGTGTTAACATCCTTGAAGCCGAAGTACATAATCTCCTGTACCTTAGACCAGTATGATCCTTTTGACACCGTTTTATTTTTCAAACAGGGAATAACCAAACTTTTGCAAAGCTGGGGATCATCTGAAGGCAACGGCAAGCTGGCATATTAGTTAGAGTGTTCATCGCCAAAAACTTTACTGATAGAAACTAACTCTCTCCAAACCTTCTGTATGGCTTCATTGGACCTAGTCTGCCATCGTTTTCCTCTGTGGCTTTTTTTTGTTTCGGGGGCGTTTTTTCAAAAAAAAAAAATCCCAAACATGTCGTTTTGACGACTACTAATAATTTATAGATACTGTTTTATTTTCAAATGGAATAGCTTGAAATATTGAACTGAAACCCAAAAATAAAATTCTCTGACAAAAAACATGGGGCATTCAAGGTGTCCGCCCCCTCGAACATGTCGAAAAAACGACCATGGAAAAATTTATTATTAACCAGCTGATTTTCTCAGGATCCATTCATTGAGAGCTATAAAACAAAATTTTTATATTGTCTGGCACAGAACATGGGGCGTTTTTTCAGTCAGACGCGTCAAAGTGATCGATTTCATGACCACAAAAAAATTATAGATACTCTCTCCAAACTTTCTGTTGGCTTCGTTGGACCTAGTTTGACACGTTTTCCTACGTGACTTTTTTGTTTCAGGGGCGTTTTTTCAAAAAAAAAAATCCCAAACATGTCGTTTTGACGACTACAAATAATTTATAGATACTGTTTTATTTTCAAATGGAATAGCTTGAAATATTGAACTGAAACCCAAAAATAAAATTCTCTGACAAAAAACATGGGGCATTCAAGGTGTCCGCCCCCTCGAACATGTCGAAAAAACGACAATGGGAAAATTTATTATTAACCAGCTGATTTTCTCAGGATCCATTCATTGAGAGCTATAAAACAAAATTTTTATATTGTCTGGCACAGAACATGGGGCGTTTTTTCAGTCAGACGCGTCAAAGTGGTCGATTTCATGACCACAACAAAATTATAGATACTCGCTCCAAACTTTCTGTTGGCTTCATTGGACCTAGTTTGACACGTTTTCCTACGTGACTTTTTTGTTTCAGGGGCGTTTTTTCAAAAAAAAAAAATCCCAAACATGTCGTTTTGACGACTACAAATAATTTATAGATACTGTTTTATTTTCAAATGGAATAGCTTGAAATATTGAACTGAAACCCAAAAATAAAATTCTCTGACAAAAAACATGGGGCATTCAAGGTGTCCGCTCCCTCGAACATGTCGAAAAAACGACAATGGGAAAATTTATTATTAACCAGCTGATTTTCTCAGGATCCATTCATTGAGAGCTATAAAACAAAATTTTCATATTGTCTGACACAGAATATGTGGCGTTTTTTCAGTCAGACGCGTCAAAGTGGTCGATTTCATGACCACAACAAAATTATAGATACTCTCTCCAAACTTTCTGTTGGCTTCATTGGACCTAGTCTGCCATCGTTTTCCTCTGTGGCTTTTTTTTTGTTTCGGGGGCGTTTTTTCAAAATAAAAAAAATCCCAAACATGTCGTTTTGACGACTACAAATAATTTATAGATACTGTTTTATTTTCAAATGGAATAGCTTGAAATATTGAACTGAAACCCAAAAATAAAATTCTCTGACAAAAAACATGGGGCATTCAAGGTGTCCGCCCCCTCGAACATGTCGAAAAAACGACCATGGAAAAATTTATTATTAACCAGCTGATTTTCTCAGGATCCATTCATTGAGAGCTATAAAACAAAATTTTTATATTGTCTGGCACAGAACATGGGGCGTTTTTTCAGTCAGACGCGTCAAAGTGATCGATTTCATGACCACAAAAAAATTATAGATACTCTCTCCAAACTTTCTGTTGGCTTCATTGGACCTAGTTTGACACGTTTTCCTACGTGACTTTTTTGTTTCAGGGGCGTTTTTTCAAAAAAAAAAAAATCCCAAACATGTCGTTTTGACGACTACAAATAATTTATAGATACTGTTTTATTTTCAAATGGAATAGCTTGAAATATTGAACTGAAACCCAAAAATAAAATTCTCTGACAAAAAACATGGGGCATTCAAGGTGTCCGCCCCCTCGAACATGTCGAAAAAACGACAATGGGAAAATTTATTATTAACCAGCTGATTTTCTCAGGATCCATTCATTGAGAGCTATAAAACAAAATTTTCATATTGTCTGACACAGAATATGTGGCGTTTTTTCAGTCAGACGCGTCAAAGTGGTCGATTTCATGACCACAACAAAATTATAGATACTCTCTCCAAACTTTCTGTTGGCTTCATTGGACCTAGTCTGCCATCGTTTTCCTCTGTGGCTTTTTTTTTGTTTCGGGGGCGTTTTTTCCAAAAAAAAAAAATCCCAAACATGTCGTTTTGACGACTACAAATAATTTATAGATACTGTTTTATTTTCAAATGGAATAGCTTGAAATATTGAACTGAAACCCAAAAATAAAATTCTCTGACAAAAAACATGGGGCATTCAAGGTGTCCGCCCCCTCGAACATGTCGAAAAAACGACCATGGAAAAATTTATTATTAACCAGCTGATTTTCTCAGGATCCATTCATTGAGAGCTATAAAACAAAATTTTTATATTGTCTGACACAGAACATGGGGCGTTTTTTCAGTCAGACGCGTCAAAGTGGTCGATTTCATGACCACAGAAAATGTATAGATACTCTCTCCTAACTTTCTGTATGGCTTCATTGGACCTAGTCTGACAAGTCTTCCTCTGTGACTTTTTTTGTTTCAGGGGCGTTTTTCCAAACAAAATTCCGCAATTTTTTTTGTGTTTCCTAACTACGTTACGAAAATACAAATGGTTATTTGTTAGGTAATTTCAAGAATAAAAGTTCCTATGAACATATTATGCCCGGAGTTGCTTCGTTTTTGAGATACAGGGCAATGGAGCTTTTTTAAAAAACGGTATTTATAGAATATTATGAATATCCTCGGACTGATTTGGTTGAAATTTGGTATAGTTATTTAAACTAATAAGGCGCCTATGTAGCCCTGACTAGATTGCAATTTTTAGGGCCAGTGGCGTCTCAGTGGTCACTACAGCAAATAATATTGTGAAAAAAAGTACACTATTGAGTTTTTTTTGGGTTTTGATTTATTTTGTTAAATCAGGCTACTAAAAATTAATCTTTTTGGTCTCCTATGTTTTCTTCATATCACTTATGTGTAGGAAAAACCCTACTATCACTGTCAGCTGGCCTCCAAAGAAGGTGTTCATGATATGCAATAGAATGGCTGTAATTTTTTTTTAAAACGAAGCTGGATATGAAGAAAACACAAGAGACCAAAAAGATTTATTTTCAGTAGCATAATCTAAATAAAGATAAAAACCCACAAAAAATAGTCGGTGGCGTATTTTTTTTCACAATATTGTTGGCTTTTGTGCCCACTGAGACGCCACTGGCCCTAATAATTTCAATCTAGTTAGGGCTAAATAAGCACCTCATTATCAATCTACAGGTATTTCATCATCGCCAGCGTCAGATTTAGTGTTGTTTAGAATTTTTTTCAGTTATACTTTTTCCTTTAGTATAATTTCGTGCAGCAAGGTCATCACAGATTATTTGAATCCAATTCTCAAGATTTAAATATTTTACGAAATGAAAACAAGACAATCCAAGGATGAGACATTTCTCAAAATGAACTGGTGCCATTGTTTGATTGCATATATTTTTAAAAATTTACCAAACATTTGGAACTTTCCATCTTCTACACTTCGGATTTATATATATTTAGAAATTTCATACATTGAAATTGAATGCTTATTTTCACAACGTCCACATTAACTATTTAACTTAGAGCGATAGATTAACGATTTTCAAAAATAGATTTTTGTTTTGAAAACTTTGTATATGTTTCATGATATTGAACAAATGATTACATTGCATACTTACCAAATTTTTGGATGGGTTTTAAATCATAATGATCAGTATATCTACAAGTAGTCTCAGTACGTTTGGTAATTAGATATGGGATGTAGTTAGGTGGTATTCTCTAACACCTGCCATTCTTAAATAATCTTTGATTGGTTGATTGAAATTTGGAGATTGTTAAATGGTTTTGTTGAAATTGTTGAATAGTTTTGTTGAAATTGTTAAATGGTTTTGGTGAAATTGTTAAAATTGTTTTTTCCGCCAACCAGCTGCACCCTTAGGAGCAACCCTCAGAAGTCCTCGAAAGACTTGTGCGAGCTAGTGAAGACGCAGCCCTTATCTTTTAACGTGTGATCTCATGTACGAGGTCGGTGAAGAAGAGGATGATAAGAATATTAAAACACGTAGAAGTATAAAATTATGTGATTTTGTATTGGGTTACTTCAAAAGAGAAGGAATGTGAGCAAACATCATAGCAAAACCGCACTCATTTCCTTTACACGCAAAATAATTTGGCGGATATGTTACCCAAGTTCTTTGGCGTAACACTACAACTTGCAGATCAATTAAATACTTAAGTCAAATACAAAAGCAAAGTAATCGTTCATAATATGCAGAAGAGATTTGGGAAAAACTTGGGACCGAAACCAAAAGTCATGCACTGGCTATATACACCGCGATCATAAGACCCAGAATCACATATGTGGTGACCAAAAATGAAACAAAGAGTCAAAAACCAATCTTGGTAAACTACAGAGGCTTGCCTGGCTATGTATCACTCTAACCGCTATGGAAATCATCCTAAACCTTCCACTTTTGGACATCACATTCATGTAAATAAAGGGCGAGAGTTAGTGAAAACAGACTCAAGCAAATAGGTAAATGGAGAATCCAACCACATATTGGACACACCATAATCACCCATGAAGTCAACATTACCGAATTGGGCTATTAGTACTACTATATCAGAATATTTACATACTACCCCAGGTGGAGTGGAGTGCTGCAATATAATGCAACAAAGTTTGAAAGAAGAACTCCTAAAAAATTCGTATAGTTTGAAAGGAGAATTTCTAGAAAGTTCGAAGAATTTGAGAGACGAGCTTCTAGAAAGCTCGAAAAGTTTGAGAGAAGAATTTCAAGAAAGTTCTAAGAATCTGTAAGAAAAGCTTTTAGAAAATTCGAAGAGTTTGAGAGAAGAAATTCGAAAAAATTTAAAGATTGCGGAAGACAGAAGATATAACAAAAGAACTGGTGTAGCAAATCCTGAAAGAAAGAATGGAAACCGTCGAGAAAGAGACGGAGAAAATCAAAGATGGAATCGAAGAGAAAATGGAAAAATTGAAGGAAATAATCAGTCGTGAAATCAAAGGAGGACTCGAGGCGGAAATCAACAAAATGAAAGAAACTATCTGTGAGTTGAAAAATCAAATTGAAACTACCCATACCACAGAATCTGTCAATAAAAATTCAATGCTGGAACTGAGTTTGAACTTGTATGACGTTCAAAAGGGTTTGAAAAATGTCAGGGTCAGTTCGATGGAAAAACGCCATTGGCCAATCCCGTCGTCAATTTGAAGCTGCAGCGAAGGCGAATGGATGGAATGCAGGGGAGACAGCTGTAGCCTGTAGCATTGACATTGGCGAAACAAAATATCCTGCCCTACCAGGACCATGCTTATTGCCATAATCCTATACAATAGGAATAATTGGGTCGAAAATCCATCAGTGAACAAGTACTTTTCTGGTTGAAAAGGGGAACATTCTCCATGAAAATTGAAAAATGAAAAATGTGACTTATTTGTTATATCTAACAGAAAACAACTACTTCCCCGGCACAAGCCACGCTGGACATTCAACTACATCTGATAGATATTGTGAAAAGACTCTAACTGAAAAGGAAAGAAAAAATCTGAAAGTGAAAATTTGCATTTTCCGTCAGATAGCTGACTTTTTTAATTCTTTCTAGTTTTCCTCGAAAAAAACCATTAAATAAATTAGATAAGGAGAATGTTTTTAAAAAAATATCACTCACAGAAATCGTTCATTTAATTGAAGCAAGTTTCGCTTCTCTCGCATTCAATCCCCAATACATTTTGGTCGACAAAAATCTATTTCGCTTTGCCAAGCTCTTCAGGAGGATTGATATAGGATTGGAATAAAACAGGCTCTTCAGAAGCATACACATCAGGGATGGATATGAGAGAAACATTTCTTCTGCGGTAACACTTTGAAAATTATTTTTTGACATAGACCTGTCATGAGCATTTTGATTTTAGTTCGAAAATATGAATAGGAAATTCATAAAATCTTTTGTGGAATCATCTGCGACTGAAAGACAAAATTTAGTCGCTATTTTCCATCGTTCAAGATAACCTCTTGGGAGGTATTCATGTACCATCTGAACTCCAGCCCCTCAATCAGAGCAATACCCAACACTTGCGTAATTAATTTAACCACCAATACAAATGAAGAAATCTGCATTGCTCACAATAAGCTTGTCAAGAGAGAAACAAGATGTCCTGCACTACCAGGACGACGCTTATTGCCATAATCCTATAAAATAAGAATGATTGGGTCGAAAATCCATCAGTGAACAACTACTTTCCTGGCTAATACCACGACGAACGTTGAATTACATCTAATGAATTTTCGTGCAGAATTCCTACGAGGATGTCTCCGCAATTGCTAGTTGTATGAAAATGTTCATGGAAACATTCGGACCACCTATAGATTGATTTCTGGGTTCTTGCCCCTCATCAGTATAGGGTAGGTCTCTGTAGACAATAACTAATGTCTGCAACAAATGGTTCAACAAACTCTCCATTTCAAGGCAGAAGCTGAGAAGTAGCAGATTTTTTCATTTATAATGGCGTTGCGTGGAGAAGCAAAGAATATTTTACAAACCCTCACGGCCCAAGAATAGGAGGACTACGAGCTGATAATTACGGTATAGAGAGACCCATCTAGAACATACCACTCACAGCTTAAAAACCGCTGCCAGAAATCAAACGAATCCTTACAGGAATTTGAAGCAGACATAGCACGCTTGCAAGAGCCAAAGTAAGGTTCGGATGATGAAATAAGATCCACAGGAGCCTTCCACTCTTCAAGCTGCCATAAGGAAGGTGACGAAGGAAGTGTTGCATGGCAAAATTCAAATAAGAAGCTGGAATTGTGGTAAAATTGGGCATGTGCGAAGCAAATTTCCAACTTTTGAAGAATCGATACCTACGCAGGAAATTAGTTATTAATTCATTTATTAGCGCATGCACCGAAAAATTAAGCCTATACGTTTCACTCTTGAAAAAATCTATTTTTGTAGTAGATTCCACGCCCCAACTGAGCTGCTGGAACAGTTAGTGGGTGCTAAGACCTTTTGCATACCCACTGCCCTTCCCACAATGTCCTAACATATTTTCACATCATAAGAATGTATTATTGAGCATTTGCTAAATATAGATCATGCAAATATTATTTTGAAGGGATACATTGAAAAAAATCGGCAATCCCTCGATGTACAGAAAAACGATGATATTTTTCATTCATCGCCTCTATTTTCGTTATCCGTACTTATCTTCTGTTTGGATAAGCTGAGTGTGGATTTTGATAATACTAGTGAGATACAACTTTTTAAATGCGCAAATCTGTTACTTTTAACAGCATTTTTGTCGATATGGTCGAGTTGAAAACGAATCAGAATAACTATGCATCATGTTCCATGTAGAATAATCCAATTAGACCCAAGTTCAATGCAAACATCAACGAATTAGCATGCAACTGTGAATCATTTGAGTTTATTGGGTTTGTGAGCACGTTTAGGAGATTATAATTATTATGGCTTCTACAAAAATGTGCAGAGATTCGTTTATTTCATAGATGAACAATCAATTCATTGAATCGTGTACGACCAAAAAGTTCTGTTCCAATTTTGGGTTGAGTTGATGAACCTTGCAATCATACCGGACACCTTGTCCTTTCGATTTCCTTTCAATTGGACGATGGTTCATTTCCTGTTTTTTTATTTTGTGAAAGAGATCTTTCGTCTCTCATGATTCAAATTTTGTCTGTTGGGTTGAAGGGCATACATTACAATCTTAGTTGTCGATTTCAATCGGACAATTAAAATTGTGCATGCAAGATTGAAGTTTATGGTATGGAATTGATAATTTTACCAGACGATTTTAATCACGGTTTGGACCATAATTTTACCCATCGTAAACTGAAGCAATGCATAGCTATCGTTCGGGTATCGTGAATTTCAAATGGATGCAGGAACTTATTCGAAACATAATTAAACTAGTCATCTTTTCTAAATATTAATTCCTTTAGTAAGATCACGTTTGAAAAATGTTTGCTTTTGACAATTTATAACTTTTTTCTCAAATTTTCCTTTTTGCTACTGAAACCTCTGCTACATCTAATACATGTTTTCGTTTCGTATCGCACGTTTAAAACTGAACAACTAGACTTGCTAGTGGATGTAAAAGTTGATTCACAATCTTAAGGCCCCATTCATTACAATCTTAGTTATCAATTTTAATCGGACAAATAAAATTGTGCTGGAAAGATTGAAGTCTATGGTCTAAAGGGCCCCAATATTACAATCTTAGTTGTTAGTTTTAATCGTACAACTAAAATTATGCACCTACGATTTTGAATGGACTCACACATATACTAGCAAGTATAGTTGTCCATTTTAAGACGTGCGACATTTAAACCCCACAACAAAATCTTTTGAATGAGTTTATACAACCATTTCGAATATACTTCACGATACTCAAGACGATAGCTACGAAATGCACTACTTCAAACGTCATTTTACGGTTGTGAAGGTAAAATTATAGTTCAGAGCGTGACTAAAATCACCTGGTGAAATTGCCAATTATTAATATTGACAACTGATTGAAAATAGTATATTATATAGCAAGGGACTAAAGTAAATGTTTTAATCCTGCACGTGATGTTTATTGCCTGAGGGCTTGTATTGCCCGAAGGCCAATAATCACGTAAGAGATAAAATATCACTTTAGTCCTGCGGCATATACGCTATTTTTTACACTTCCCAGTATTATAAATTTCAATAATAATACAACTAATTATTTTGATGAGGTATATAAACATGGTACTTGGATTACTCGGTATGTAACGTCAAAAAACTTTATGTTGACATTAACCGATACGTCAAGAACATAACATCTCTTCACTTTCCTCTTATATTCACTTATCAAATACAAATAATCGCCCATTCAGTTTCATCAATTGTAATAATGTTAATATCACCTACAATTTTAATTCAATCAATAAAAATGTATAATCGAATATTTCCTAATTTTTGTCCTAGTTATTAATAGTGTAGCTTCGGTAATGTTTAATTTTTACTTTATGTCCCTAGTGATTTGAAATGCAACTTTAGGGACTGAAAGATACATTTTAGTCCCTGTTATACGGGACTAAAGTTGGAAGTGCAAAAAGGTTGTTATGTATGGGGTACTCAAAATTGACAATTTTACCAGACGATTTTAATCACAGTCCGGACCATAATTTAAACCATACAATTATTCTGCCAGTCTGTCAAAATAGACAGTGTTCGGCCTTCGCAATCGTAAAGTGACAGTTTCAATGTTTGAAGCAGTGCATTTTCTACCTATCTTATCGGGTATCGTGAAGTAAATTTAAAATGGATGCACGAACTTATTCGAAAGATTTTGTTGTGGAGTTTGAAGCACTCCGTCACGTCACACGTTTGAAATTGAACAACTAGACTTGCTAGTGGAGGTGTTTTAGTTGTTCTTTTGAAATTCACAAATAAGATTGTCATTTGAATGATGGTTTTCCGTGTTCTTAGGCCAACGTTTATTATGCGATTTACTCGACGTTCACAGTCACTGAGTCAGAGAACGGTGAACGGAGTAACTTTAAACATCTCTCTTGAAAATGCCAACCAGACGTGTTGGCGAAACGTCGAGTACATCTCATAATAAACGTCGGCCTAAGAACCCAAAAAACCATCATTCAAGCAACGACTTCACAATTTGTAATGTATGGATACCATTTAGACTTTGAGTTATAAGTGAAGATGCCAAATTTCGAAATAATAGGACGACTAGGAGTAGGTAACAGACACCGTGACAGGTGAAACTTAATAAAAGCTTGTACAAATAAATTTGCATTCAATAAAACACTGATACGATTTTTTTGAATAAACTGCATGGAATTGAAAAAATCAGTTATAATATTGATACCTGAATAATACGACATTTAATCCTATTGAATAAAATCGATTTTTTGTTCACTATTTAAACATATATTAAACAATAGATAGCAATATGAGAAGTGACCTTTTTTTTTCATTTTTCTATGTTACCACGACACCGTGCACGATAGTGTGCGAAATACATATTTCGCAAACTGCATGCATGTAAACTATATGAGAATTTTATATTTTAACCATCATGGTCCTCAATCAAGCAAAAATAAATGAAATCATTTAATTCTAAATAATTAACAATAACTAATTAATTAAATTTTAACTAAAATAACATTTTAATCAGTTTTCATTTAAACAATAATTTATTTATAGTTATTTATGCAACAAGTGCAAAATTTTTGCACGAGTTGCATACAATATTTTTTATACGTTCATGCAAAAAGCAAAAAATGATTCATTAAGGTACGGCACTAGGTGTTGGAAAATAAAATGCACAACTTGAATAATTGCAATTATCATCTATTTTCCATTAATAATACTCATTTTAAAACTTTCAATTCTGTAATTGTCAGAAAAGATTCTTGACTGACATTTAAATATTCACAGTTGCATTATAAAAATCAAAATCATAGTAGCCGTGAGTGCGTATGTTATCACGAGTTGTGGTCATAGTACAGACGTTTGCTCTATGCAGGTAAAAGGGTTTAGAACAAAGTGGATCAGTTTTGATTATGTTGTTTTTCTCGGGAAGACATTGTTTGTTTAGCTCCGGCTACTAACATTAATACAAAATAATTTAAAATATGTAACTGTTTAAAACGTATTGCCAATCTCAGAGAATATACTAGTGCAATAAAGAACTTTTTTTCCACTAAATATAGTTCAAAAAAGTTTTGCTTTTTGCATGAATGTAGAAAAATGTATTTTTTGTACAACTGACATTAAAAATGACGTTTTTAATTCATTGACACATGAACTAAAAACTGACGTTTTCACAAAATCACTTTTAACACTAGTGTTAAAAGTACTTTTAACACTAGTGTTAAAAGTAAAATGACAGATGAGATGATGGATACTCAGTAATATAGATCTCTCTAACACTTCAATCAGATATTATAAACAGAGCACCTACTCAAGAGGAATCGTTTATAAAAGTTCACACATGTATTTGGCCGTTTGCGCAATTGGTTACCTTGTAACCCAAAGATCGTGTGTTCGAATCCTTATGGATCTTATTTTTTTTTTGTTTTTTTTCTTACTAGCAGTAACTGTTGAACAAAAAATTTTGTATGATACATTTGTTAAAAGTGATTTTATTTTGCTCGTGGGGTTGCTCCACTCGCTAACGCTCGTTTCGCAATATTCCCCACTCACAAAATAAAATGCCACTTTTAACACTTGTATCATAAATAACTATTTTCATTTCGAAGACATTCCCACTGACAACTTAAAATTTAACACAGTGTACGTACATATTTTATCCATACTGTTTTTGTCGGAGGTTCCAACGCTGCCGGCATGCAGTGTACGTTATTTGAATGAAATTTTGTTTTGCGATTCTACAAAACTCAAAATTCTACTTCAAAAATTACGGAAGTTACGAGTGTGTTTGACTAAAAGTTGTTATGGACTGCTAAAATCTGCAGTTGTTTTCAAAATGAAAAACGGAGGCAAATGTATATCAGTCAAAAAACGACTTTCCCTTACGAACACTGATGGACTACAACTGACACTGACAACTGACACTGACAACTGACACTGACAACTGACACTGACAACTGACGAGTGTGTTTCCATGAAAACTGAGACACATTGAATCTAATCGTACTGCTACAAAATATTCGTTCAATATACATAATATGTTCTCCAGTACGCAATATCAACAAGCAGATTTTCAAAAACTTAACTTTTTCATTTTATTTCCTTTGCGACTTGAAACCTTCTGTGAATATAAAAATACTACCAGGTAATGAGTCCATAACGTGATATGATATATTACACCTATTCGTATATTCAGAATTAACCATAACGGATTTATAACATAACCGCAATTAAGTCATAACCTGGAAATATCAATGATATTGAATTCTCGCTGAATGTTCTCAACATATCTTGTGGATGTAACAGGAAAAGTAACATCATTAAACAATTGAGGTTGTCGATCTACAAATATTTAACTGTAACGATATTATTTTCTGCTTCTTCTCTCGGCATTGCCTAGTGGAATAATTTGCAATCTGTTCGTCCATCAGTCAACAGCTGCGCTCAGATTCATTTTATGAATTTTTTATACAGTGTGACCCATTTAAAATGGAAGCACCCTTATAAAACTTACATTTTTCAACCGATTGGAATCATTTTTTTTTTCGTTAGGTAGACATTCAAAAAGTCTACTAGAGCACCAAATTTCATGATTAAATCTCAATTTCCAGGGCCAACTAATCTTATTTTTCAAGGTCTAAAAAAATTACTAGCGATTTAAAAAAAAATATCTGACTACACCATTGGATTCGCACCATTTTCAAACGGTGATCTCCGTTATAAGGAAATGAAATTTGAAAAATATGCCGTTTAATCAAGTCACCAATTCAATTTCAGAACTTTTATCAACATTGGGAAAACACTGCTACATTAAGAAGGTTTCGATATATCACTAGTCAAAATTTCATCGAAATCTGTAAATAAATAAAGAAATCATAGGATAATAATATTTGAAAAATTTATTAATGGATTTTCAGGAAAATGTCATTTTATCTCATAATTTTTATTTATCAACAGATTTCAATGAAATTATAGTCAGTGATATTTCGAGAAACCCTCAATACAGTGGTGTAGTCAAAGTTTTGATTAAAGTTCATTGAATTGTTGGGTTGATTAAACGACATATTTTTCAAATTTTATTCCCTTATAACTTTTTTATTCATTGACGCATTTCAACGTAATTCACACATGAACCATTTGAAAATGTCGCGAATCCAGTGATGTAGTCATATTTTTTCTGAAAAAATCGCTAGTAATTTTTCTAGATATTTTACATTGAAAAATAAAATTAGTTGGCCCTGGAAATGGAGATTTATTCATGAAATTTGTTGTCCTAGTAGATATTTTGGATGTCTACCTAACGAAACAAAAATCATTTCAATCGGTTGAAAAATGTAAGTTTTACAAGGGTGCTTCCATCTTAAATGGGTCACACTGTATATTGTGTATTGATGTTACAATAGATAGATATATGTACTTATTCTCAACATTCTTGCTATTATAAAATCAATTGAGATTTCATATCTGAACTCGACTTGGCCAACTTCAACATTTTTTCTTTTCGTATTAGGATTTGAGAGAACTGATTTTGATTTTATGGAAATTATTATCTTCATTTGTCGGAACTCAATTTTCATACATCCAATAGCTGAGTACAAAACTATCGAACTTGTAAAAAAAAATCCAAAGCAAGCGGCTATGATCATTTATCTTAAAACTATGTTATTATTGAAAATTTAAATATCCAGCAACGAATTTTATCTAATAAATTAAAAACTCTCATATTTAAAAAAGTTAGTTGACTTATACTTATACTCATTTTAGGGTATATGTTTATTGGAACTTTCAGCCTTAAAATGAAGTGAGGATTCTACCCTCGGAGTTTGTCCCCTTTATTCTGGGACACCCTGTTTAATCAATTCTTCTATCTCCTCTCCAAAATGCTATCGGTATCTTTTTTCTATACAGTCTCTTACGGAACAAGAAGACTGTCTGAAAATTGAAGATGGTAGGAGTATAAAAATGATGGTCCTTGGTTTAAATGAAGACATCCGAGGCATCAGTTTATTTTCAAGCTGTGTTGCCAAGTGGCAAAGGCAATCTTTTATCTCAGGGGTTTATTTTGGTTCATTTTGGGTTGACACTAAAGGATTTCGATATACAGGGTCTCCCAGAATAAAGGGGACAAACTCCATGGGTAGAATCCTCACTCCATTTTAAGGCTGAAAGTTCCAATAAACAAATACCATAAAATGAGTATCAACCGAGTTACAGGGTGTTGAAAGTGTACGGCAGGTGGGTACCCCTATTCGCCCCTCCCCAACTTTCACGCCAAATATCGATTTTGTCTTTTTTTTCTTAATCCCCAATATTTCCTATACAAAAAAGGAATACGTTTCGTTGTTGGTTGTGAACTTGATTCGTGATATGAAATAATATATTCAATACTACACCAAGTTTGCAGAACTTTTGGAATTTTATCAACGAGTCTACAGCAAACTTCAAGGTAATTGCAATGTTGACAAATTTGCGGACTTCGGAACTGGTTGCAAAAGTTCAAAGTTTGTTTTTAAACCTTTCCCGATCTTGTATTAAAGTTTGGAAACTTTTAGAATTCTTATGAATTGGTTGTCTATTTCTACTAGCTTATAAAGTGAGTATGATATTATGCCGTGGCCCTGTAACCTTTTCAGTCGTAGCAGACGTAATTGATCGAACTGGTAATTATGCAAAAAGTAACAATCTTCCAAACAGTGATGTAATGCACGAGTTAGGAACAGTTGAACTAATGATTTTCTATCAAGCATAATAGTTTTGTAGAATACTTTGTGAATGTACGACGAGTTTATACAATTTATATTCCATAATTATCATATTCTGATGTTAACATAGTTAATGAGATTAGTGTCAAATATATTTTCATAAACAGTTTCGATTCATCTATCTTTGTGTTTTATGACTTATGTTATGTTCTATGTTCTGTCGTTTTATGTCATATGTCAATTGTGTCAGTTGAATAAAAAAATATCTCAAACGTATTTCATTCTTACTAAAACAATAAAAATATACTTCAAAACAAGTATATAAACAACAATTAGAAATGCATGCGAAATTCGTCAAAATATGCGTGCCCATGTTCTTGGTTCACAACTTTTCATCTGAAAACTGTAGCACGCTTGTTGCGCAAACTTTGTAGGTATTTGCATACATGGTTGCAGCGGTGTCCCTATAGAGACTTGGGACATGACTTCTTGACATCATATATTGTTAGAAAAAAAATTGTTTAACAAAATATCAGGGGTCGAACCCAAAAAAAAAAAATTATTTAAAAAAATTATATATTTTTGCTGTTGTTTCGGAAAGTATAAGATTCATCATGAACCAATTTCAACGAGGCGAAAGATAATTCAATTCTCCACAAGAAATATACTCAGTAATTTCTCACAAAATGCACTCGTTTTCTCAGAAAACCGGATTGAATTCCGATATAAAATTTCAGGCTCGCCTAACGTTGCTAAAGAGCCACAATAGGCCATTGGCCGCAGTGGAGAGCCTGATATGGGCTCACTCACATTTAAACCTAACCTAACCTAACGTTGCTAAAAATTGTAGTAGAAGGAAAAGAAATAGTGTATATGGTTCATGAAGACTTGTATTTCCTCATGCAAATATAACATGTGAGTATCTGAGTACCTACCCAGAATGTGTTTTGTCCCACTTTACATAACCCTTCTACGATATTTACGGAGGATCCGAAAGTCATGGATATTTTAGTTGATATGAAATAGTTATACTGAAGCAGGAATCAGTACCCTCTTTGGACCATATGCAACGATTTTAGACTAGTGAGAGGAGGTCTCACTTAGATATGCCAAAGAAAAAACTGAGTTTTATTCCTGCCTCCGTTTTCAACTCACCCATAATCACGTTTCTTCAGTAAATGTTGAAAATTATCGCTCATACACATCCTACATGAAAAATGAAGTATGTGATTTCAAGCTTTAGGTTTGCACTTCACAATAGTGTTATTAAACATAAATGCAGGATATGAATAAGCGATTATTTTCAACATTTACTGATAGAAATGCCGATTGTATGGGTAAGATGAAAATGAGGCAGGAGTGAAAAAAAGTTTTTATTTTTGCATGTATAAGTAAGTAAGACCTGTCACATTACTTTGAAATTATTGCATATATTACAAAGAGGGTATGGGATGCTGCTTTAGTATAATAATTCCATATTTACTAAATTATTCATGATTTTCGGATCATCGGCAAACATTTCCGTGAAGTGCGACAAAACACATTTTGGGTACTCGCATATTATGTTTGCATGAGGAGCTCTTTAGAAATGATATGAATTTTTCCTTTTTCTTCTCTGATAATTTTTAGCAGAGTTTATGACCAATCAAATATTCGGCTCCGCCAGAATTTTCAGTGGCAGGTAAGGGTGAACCTAAAAGTTGATGTCGGCGTTCAATCACGTTTTCTGAGAAAACGAGCGCATTTCATAAGAAATTACTAAAAATCTATTTATTTATTTTTAAACGAAAAAAAAAAAAAACACTTGCATACCAAGTTTGGTGGTGTGACCAATTGATCTTCGTCTCAAAACCCAATCGTACGGGATTAGTAATGACCCGACTGATGACATTATAAAAGTGATCGATCAAAGATTTTCAATTCCAAGAACTCGGTTCTTCCAGGAAGGAATGGTTATATCGACTGATAATCAAATCAACCATATAAGTAGCGTGTGCTTCTGGTTTCTTTCACTTTAATAATAATTGTGTTGTGTCTCATGAATTTTGATGTGATTTAATCATTCGATAATGACCGTAAATTAATATTATTATAAAGTGAAAAATGATTGAGTAGTTGATGGATTATTCCTTTTAGTGTACATTAAGCCAGTATGAGAGAAATTGCTAATTAAAATTTCACGCACTGCAAATTTTAGTGAGTTTGTATACCTTGGTGTGTTTTATTGATATTTCAATCCATCTTAACCGAAAATTACCTGTTTTGTTCCCATTGGTAATGATGTATGATAGATATTATTTCAAACAAATTCATTGGTTACCAAAAAAAGTGGAAGTGTAGTATTTCAAAATTGAATATACAGGTTGTTTCAAAATTCAATACAAATATTTCAAGGGCGTATTCCTGGGGACAAAATAAGTATTGTTTTCCATAAACATATGTCCTAAAATTCACCCCCTCCAAGCTACAGAAAAAACACAAAATTTACACTAAACTGAAAAACATAAAAAAATTTAAACCGTTTAAGAAACGCCAAACCTATCAGTGAATCAAAGTGCTGTTTTACAATATGAACGTCAAAAAGGGAGTCATAGCCCACTAAGTATTTTAGTTTGTTACTTTAATATTCCCCTTTTATTTACCAACGATTTTTTTGAGAACGGTTAGGTGATTCAAAAAAACTGCAGGAGGCCAAAATTTTATAATTTCGAATGGCCAACTTAATTACCTTATATTTGACCAAGAAATGAGTGTCCAAAAACCAAGGGCCTGTTAATTTTCCAAATATTTTATGTATAATGGACAAGTTTCCATTTTTTAAAGGATTAATTATATAAATTTAAGTAAAACGAAATGAAAAGGTGAAAGAATCATTAAAATATCTCTAGAAATGAAACTGTTGTGGTTTAGCAATTTTAGATGTCACATGACGTCAAACATGAGTCAGAGACAAGACGTTCCGCGCTAAAATACGTAAACTCAAACAATCTTTTTTTGTCATTTATTAACGGATTAAAAAAAAAAATCAATAGATTTATTAGTTATGATCTATATTTTAATTCCATCGCGATGAATGTAGTATTAGTAACATCATTAAACTTGTTCATTCTAGCCACAATTCTAAATTTACTATTTTTTCGCGCCACATGCTACATATATGGTTGGAGGGGGTACATTTTAGGACACAAATTCACAAAAAAAAAAGACTTATCATTAAAATGTTTTTATGGCATTATGAAACACCCTGCAGAGGAACAGAGAAGCTAGTTAAAAAGGATACGTGTCTGATATTTTTTTAGCAATAAATGCAGAATAAACTGAATAACTTTCACGATACCTACTATAACAGAAGAGCAGTGATTTGCTCCAGTGAACATCTTGATTGAATTTCTGAAATGAACAATAATGTGTGTTTTTCTTAATGCCATTGTTTCCTTTATCCCCTTCAATTTAGTTTTTGGGCCATTGTTTTGTTACCCACTCAATGGATGACATCCTGTCAAGGTAAACAGAAAAAGGCACCGATCAATAGATTTCCTTGCACTACTAACTTATATAACAGTTACCGCAGCGCAGATAATGCCTAGACTCACATCGGACCACCGTTATGCATTCTGCCGAGGTATCACTTATTGGCGAGAAATAAACAATAATTAGCGAAATTGCCGTAATGAGCCACACGTGAGAGAATACACAGTTAATAAATAATATTCTTGTTTCAGATACGACCCAGTGCTTGGAAATCGGATTCGCAGCTCAACCAGAAGCACGTGAACAGGTGAAAAAAAAAAATACTATTTCACTCATCTAATAGCCGTCCACTAGTTAGATTTCTATGACAACAGAGATTCGTGCATCTAGTTAAAATATCAAAAAATTACCACCACTTGTATAATTACTGTTAAAAATTCACACTTTTGATAGCTATTAAAATACTTGTTTATTGGAAACAAAAAACATGGGGTACAGGAATACATAACTATAAAAAGTGAAGAGAGTAGCTATCAATAAAAGAACTTAATAATTATCGGTTCACATTATTTGCGGTGCAATTAAATTGAAAGTTGAGCTATCAATGCATCAATTTTCTGCTGCATTCGCCCCATGTTTTTCGTTTCCAATCTTACAAGTATTTTAATAGCGATCAAAAGTCGCCAAGTATGAATTTTCAAGATAATTTAAAAAAAGTTAGAAATCTGTATGTGGCTTTATCCATCATAAGGATTCGGGAAATTATTTAATTTTTTCAGTTCGTTATAAAAACATCGTACATTAATTTTTTTAATTTCATTATATTATTTGTGCAACTACACAGGGATATCGAAATCAGCCCTTTTGCAAGGGTAGTCCGTTAGGCCTTTCAATTCGAATAATTATTCGCAGAAAAACCTAAAATAGTCTCCACAATTTGAATTTTGAGTTTTTCAGCGTCTTGAACTCATACCACTACACTTTGAGATACAATGGACTTCTACCACAGGTTCTAATAATTATGTGAAACTGTAGAGCTGTTACTTATAAAAATGGAATGTTAGGCTACCACGGCTGGCGACAAATATTTTGGTTAGTGTCCGAATTTTGCCATGGTCTTCTTCAGTTAAAATCTTGCTATAATGTTGAGAGAGCATTATAATTTCTCCTCTACTCGCTGGAGGAAGGGATATGTTAATTCGTCGGGCAAGACAACAGGAGAGGCGCGCAGTAGTGCGTCTCTCTTATTTATATGGTATTATCCTACCATTTCGTTCCTTGTTGCTCGCGTAGATTTATGTCTATACCCCAGATGAAAAGTTTCCGATACTGTATGTATATGTTTCGTCCACGCGCGCCGCAGTGATGGGGCCAACAGCATTTGTATCGTGTTGGGAGTCAAGTTGGTCCAAACGTTGGTCCCAACATTGGCCCCAGTATGTGGAGCTGACGATACTGAATATGCATCCGCTACGGCTTGAGCGTTCTGTTTGTTGTTCGGCTCCTTGTTCTGTTTGTTGTTTGGCGTAAAGCTTCGGACACACCTGAACATTAAATAGAACAAGAAACAGAACAACGAACCGCTAACAGAACACTAATTTGGACGCGGCTATGAACGCGTTTGCAGACCGTTCCGCAAATCCTGGCCGTTCGGCGAACGGTTCGCAGCGTTACCATCACTTGTCGGTTTTCTCTCCGACATCAAAGAAAATGCTCGCGAATACGTTCGCAGGTTTGGACGGGTGGAAACAAAACAACGAGAACGAAGCACTACTGAAACAATTCTGCGAACAACTCAAACGTTCCGTTTGTTCTTCTGCTCGTTGAAATCGAATACGTCCATTCGCCGTTTTGTTTGACGTTCGGCTCGTTGTTCTGTTTGTTGTTTGGCGTCAAGCTTCGGACACACCTGAACATTAAACAGAACAAGAAACAGAACAACGAACCGCTAACAGAACACTAATTTGGACGCGGCTACGAACGCGTTTGCAAACCGTTCCGCAAATCCTGGCCGTTCGGCGAACGGTTCGCAGCGTTACCATCACTTGTCGGTTTTCTCTCCGACATCAAAGAAAATGCTCGCGAATACGTTCGCAGGTTTGGACGGGTCGAAACAAAACAACGAGAACGAAGCACTACTGAAACAATTCTGCGAACAACTCAAACGTTCCGTTTGTTCTTCTGCTCGTTGAAATCGAATACGTCCATTCGCCGTTTTGTTTGACGTTGTTGTTCTGTTTGTTGTTTGGCGTAAAGCTTCGGACACACCTGAACATTAAACAGAACAAGAAACAGAACAACGAACCGCTAACAGAACACTAATTTTGACGCAGCTACGAACGCGTTTGCAAACCGTTCCGCAAATCCTGGCCGTTCGGCGAACGGTTCGCAGCGTTACCATCACTTGTCGGTTTTCTCTCCGACATCAAAGAAAATGCTCGCGAATACGTTCAAAGGATTGGACGGGTCGAAACAATTCAACCAGAAAGAGGCACTACTGAAACAATTCTGCGAACAACTCAAACGTTTCGTTTGTTGTTCGGCTCGTTGAAATCGAATACGTCCATTCGCCGTTTTGTTTGACGTTCGGCTCGTTGTTCTGTTTGTTGTTTGGCGTAAAGCTTCGGACAGACCTGAACATTATGACGAACAACAAACCGAAAAACGAACCAAACGGCTAACAGAACACTAATTTGGCGGGGCTACGAACGCATTTGCAAACCATTCCGCAAATCCTGGCCGTTCGGCGAACGGTTCGCAGCGTTACTATCACTTGTCGGTTTTCTCTCCAACATCAAAGAAAATGCTCGCGAATACGTTCGCAGGTTTGGACGGCTTGAAACAAAACAACGAGTAGACCATTGCTGGTCCAGTGAACGAAGCACTACCGAAACGATTCTGGAAACAACTCCCTTTGTTGTTCGGCTCGTTGGAATCGAATACGTCCATTCGCCGTTCTGTTTGACGTTTGGCTCGTTGTTCTGTTTGTTGTTCGGCGAAATGTTCAGGTCTTTACGAAGGTTTAGGAAAATATCTATTTTGTGTCACCAAACACATATATCACATACGCCTTTTGCAAGACTGGTTCACTTTTATATACGCTTGATAGGAGAGCACATTTTATCCACTCTTTGTTCTTTGTCTCACCCCATAGCAAAGCATCATTTGTGATGACGATGAAGAATATTTTATGAGCTCAATAGAAATCCGGACACACTATTTTTCTCTCAAATTGTCGGAACCAATGGAGAACAGGAAACAAAGATCTCAATGTGCTCCGAAACCACATAAATAGACATGACGTAACGTTTGCTTGTTTACCTTCTTCATTGACTGACAGAAGTAATTAAGGAACTTGTTTTCCCATTGTGCTCATTAATTCACAATGAGCCTGATAAACATACGAATATGGTCAATGTCATTAGATCCATAGAGACATGGGAAATTTTATAGAATATTTTAATTGCACGCTTGTTGGTTCGCCTTGACAAGGTGTATGGTACCCCACGCATCGTTACTGATGAACAGACTAACAACCTGCCTTTGTGAAGTCGGAACAATTATTCCGGTGAAATTGATGTAACTGATGCTGAATTTAATTGAACTTTTGCTTTTAATTTCAGAGAGTTTTTTCAAAGTTAATAAAAGCTGTGAATCGTGCCACGTTAGTACAATCGCTGGAATAAAATATACATTAAATTATTTTCCAAAGAATAATATTTTGTAACAGTACCTATTCCTACTCCAGAGCCAAAAAATTTAAAAAATGCCTGATCAAACTATTATAAACAGATAGGTCCCAGATTTGATCTCGGCCGGCGCTTCTTTTTTTGGCATGAGTCCTTTTTGTTAGGATTACTATCGAGTGTAAATTTTCTTTTAGGTAATATAATGTGCCTATGTTGAATGAGGTATCGAGTATTTTTGTCTAAAAGCGTTTGTAGAAAAAATGTTGTGTGTATTTAGAGCACAAAGTAGATTACTACTCTCCAAAAATTAACGCGCTTCGCTTTGCGTCGATCGGTAACTCTCTTTGTCAAGCGGGAATCTATCATTCCTCTTCCTTGAAGCTTTGGCACATCTGGAGGGCACGTTGGTATCATTGGGAAACATTTATTGCACTCAATTAGTAACGATAGAAATAAGGAAATATAAAACTTTACAATAATTTCGTGCACGAATTAAACAAGTTGATATTGACCTGGGCAAAACTGTGAACAAATGTTTTTCGAATTCATGGAACACACCAGATGGTGTTTTGAAGTTTGTGTCTCAAAAACAAATAGCAAACAAAACTATATGAATAGAGAAGAGAAAATGATTTTTGTCTGATTTGTTACGACCAGTTTCGGTTTATTCAACCATTTTTCCGGTTGGTTTCCGGGTATTGCTGTGGTCTTCTCTGGTTGAAATCTCCCAAAATTTGGTTGAAGAAACTCCAGAGAGGGAGAAAATGAACACCGTCTTCAACCCAACGAAGAAAATATCGCAATATTTGAGATCAGCAAAAGGCAGCAGTGATCCTCGTAAATTAGCAGGAGTATATAAGATTTCATGTACAAAAATCTTTATACTTATGTATATACAGAGTGGGCCATTGAAAACGAAACAGCGGCTCTGTAGGTCGGCAGAACCGAGTTATATAAAAACGCTCGGACACGTCAACAACATTTTCGAGGGGGACATCGTTCACGATGAAATTCACCCGAAATACATTCCATCCCTCGGAGCTGTGACCGCCACCCCTAAATATCAAACAACAAAAATAAATTAATTCTATCGATTCGTTTCCGAGATATAGGAACTTGAAGTTGGAAAATCACTTTTTTTTCACTCAATCAATAAAAATAAGATCTAACAATGCAACTGTTTAAAGATAATTATCATTGTCAAGGAATTAAATGATCTAACTGTTTACCAACAAATAACATGCAATTCCGTTTCAAATTCTTATTTCATCTTCAATTACTTGATCGAAAAAATGTTAAAGTTCTTGAGAATCGATAAAAAGACGTTTTCTCGAATTCGACTCCAATGCGCGTACAACAAAAACATGTATGCGATAATTTTTTTCGACAAATCGCAATTTTGGACGACTGGCAATGTCAAACTGATCGTTGATTGAACTACATTAGAGTGAATTACAGCAGCTGAATATTTCCTCAATAATGGTGTATACGATCGCGGAAAGAGTTGAAATAATAACAATTTTTTTCAAGAATGATGAGTGCGGTAACCGTACAGCTAATTTGTTCAATGAAACGCATCCAGATAAACTTGTTGCTAGAAAATACGTTCTAGAATTAGTGCAAAAGTTTCGTCAAACTGGATCAGTAGCCAACAAGAAACGAGACCCAGAACGTGAATTTCCTGTGAGAAATGAACCTGTTGAAGTTGCACTTTTAGGACAAGTTCATGCAGACCCAACATTGAGCACAAGGAAATTGGCAAGTGTTACCAATATTAGTAGAACCAGTATCCGCCGAATCCTGAAACATCATGAACTTCACCCCTACAAATTACATTTGGTACACCAATTGAATGAAGATGATTTTGATAGGCGACAGGAATTTTGTGAAATTATGACTACGAAAATAGATGCTGATGAGAATTTTCTTTTCAACATCTGCTTTTCTGATGAGTCTACATTCTTTTTGAATTCGACTGTGAATCGTCATAATTGTCGTTATTGGTCAGATGCCAATCCACATGTTTTCCACGAAGTCCATACTCAAACTCCCGAAAAACTCAATGTCTGGGCCGGTATTTTTGGGGACCGTTTGATCGGACCAGTATTTCTCGACGGTAACCTGACAGGAGAAACTTATTTGGAATTATTGAATGAATTTGTTTATCCACAATTAGTAGACATCATTGAAAATGACAATCGTTACCACGAAGACCACTTGAAATTTCAACAAGACGGGGCACCTCCACATTATGCACAGCCTGTTAGGGCGTTTTTGGATAGAATGTTTCCTGGAAGTTGGATTGGAAGCAGAGGCGCTATAGAGTGGCCACCCAGATCTCCAGATTTAACCCCACTCGACTTTTTCCTGTGGGGTCACTTGAAAAACAAAATCTATGCAACCGAACCAGAATCTCTGGAAGAATTACGATGTAGAATTATTGAAGAATGCCGTCGAATAACGCCGGAAATGCTACGAAATGTGAGGTCTCATTTTGAGCAGAACTTGTACTATTGTATGGAAATGGGTGGTAGACAGTTTGAACATTTAATTCATTAACAATAATAATTATTGCGACAGTTGCTTTATCAGATATTGTTTTTATTGATTGAGTGAATAAAAAGTGATTTCCCAACTTCAAGTTCCTATATCTCGAAAACGAATCGATGGAATTGATTTATTTTTGTTGTTTGATATTAAGAAGGAAAATACCTTTCAAATGAGGTATCACTTGCCATATGTTACCATTTAAAAATTTAGGGATGGCAGTCACAGCTCCGAGGGATGGAATGTATTTCGGGTGAATTTCATCGCGAACGATGTCCCCCTCGAAAATGTGGTTGAGGTCTCCGAGCGTTTTTATATAACTCGGTTCTGTCGACCTACAGAGCCGCTGTTTCGTTTTCAATGGCCCACTCTGTATATATTTTTTCCACCAACCTTCGAAAACCACGTATGTTCATCTAGGGGCGGCGCTTTCCCACACTCACAAAAGGTAATTTTTCTTGTCCAGATTTCCAAATTTCCCTTTTTTTTCTACTTCTTTTGGTGGGGAAAGCACACTATATAATTTGCTGCCAGTGGTCATAATTCACCCTGTTCATTGGGCCAAGCTACCAAGGTTTCTAGAGATTTCATAATTCTAAAGCGTATTATAAAATTCATATTTGATCTCACGAACAATGAATATTACAAAAAATAACGAAATTCTCACAGTAACAAGTATATAAATATATTTATTCAAATCACTCTGTTATGTAAATAAGAACTTGGATTCATAAAAAAAATAATATCTATAACTACTCAAGAAGAAGAGATACGATGTGCATACACAAAACAATTATAATCTAGGTACAGCAGTTTGGAAAGTTGCCTTCAAGAACCTACAGGCCAACCAAACCAAAAACTGAAAATTGGATACGCAGTAGACCAAACTCCGGAGTTCACTATCCTATGACAAACTAGTGTTGTTCATAATAAGATTATTTCCATAATCGAATTCTGGAAATTTGATGATTTGAAGAATCCGATTATCATTCGAATTAAATATAACTTGAATAGTTGTTAATTTTCACTAGTCAGTTGTCATGTGTCACGTCAGTTGTAGTTGTTTTGTCATATGTCACTTGATTCAACACAATTCTTTTTCAGCATATATGTATTTATGCATATGTAACAATATTTACAGTTGACAGTACTGACAACTTTCACGACGTTGTCATAAGCTAAAGTACATTCACTAATCATATTATTTTTCATTCTAATTCTCCCAACACACTAATCTCCCAACCCGGAGAATCGGAGTGCTTCTTGATCGTCTCGCCACCAGGTGGAGCGGCTTAGGCTGACATCAAGAAATCAAAAATATTTTAACGCATAACGTTTTTGACTAATTTAGGTAGAATTTGTTTTTCCTCCACGAATTATATGAAGTGACACACGGTACGGCAAAATTTTTAATTTTTTTAAACAATTTTTAAATTTTTCAAACTTCTCGAAACAAACTGTTTTTGAATGAATCTGTTTCGTGTGATTTGTGTATTTCAAAATGTTTTGTCTTGCTACAAAATGTTTTGAATGAAAGCGTTTGGGACAACGCGTCGAAGCGCCTTCTCTATTGACACTGTTTTGCTGTGCAGCAAAACGTTTTGCTTTAAGGCGTTTTTGATTTATCAGTGTGTGGTCAGCCTTCATTCAGAATACACTTGAGTATAATAAATGAAGAAAGAAAAGTGTCTTTTTAATGATAATGCGAAGCACTTTCGACTTTCGTCATCTTCAGTACTTCCTAAAAGTAATAGCTATTTATGATGCAAGTTCGTAAAGTAGGACTTTTTTTATGAGCTTGAAGTTTGTTGGATGAGGCGCAGCCGAGTTCAAAGAGGCCCTTTACGAAAGTGTATGAAACTTTCGAAGAAAAAACTTTGTATTCAATTATATCAATAATTTGAATGTTTTATGTTATGAATAGCGAAACGAAAAATACTTTCATTGGTTTGAAATATAACGAAAAACAAAGGCCATGTCTATTTTCAATTGCTACATTATTCACTTTATATGTCAAATGTCAATAAGTAAATTTATGTTATCAACTTGTGATAGTGAGAAATTGACTTTTGATTTTATAAAAAGCGTTGACAACATGAGTTTAATTCTTTAGTTTGAAGGAGGAAAATCTCTGTACAAGTATTCATTTGATTTGATCTTCACAAACTTTTATTTAATCACATGCGCTATCACAGTAGCTTCCTCAAGTGATTATGAGTGATTATGACTGAGTGATGATCACTTGGGGAAGCTACTGTGATAGCGCATGTCGTGGTTAAATAAAAGTTTGTGAACATCAAATTGTCTCTTGTCTATACAATTACTTTGGATATTCATCAAGTAACGGCCGAATCAATCAGAAATTTCTGTTAGAACTGAAGTGTTTGGTAATTGAATTTTAAATGGTGTCCTAATGCAGATTTGTCCGATTTTTCTTCTTTTTCTTAATAGAAAGATCATGTGACGATAACTGTCATACAATAAACGATAAACTTCAATTCTTACTTCAATGTTCGTGATTATTCTCGATTGATAACTTGAAAATTACTTCATCGCCTGGACTATGAGGGCAATCCCCCAAGCCAAACCCCATCCTGTTAAGTGAACTCCATTCAAATGAAGTTTCTCGTTAGCAACCAAAAACAAGTCTAATGTTCTCAGTACGCAAAAGTACACAATATAAGAATGATTGCAGGAGACCGCCAGGTTATTGCACCATTATGCTGAAGACCTAGAGCAGCAGGAAACTCGTTTCTGAATTATGGTGCAATTGTAGTACAACGGAATAATTATAATTATTTCTCGTATAACTGCTCAAGATAGGATTCCGACACAGTATAAGAGACTTGACTGAGAACTGTTTCTTTAGACATTAAAGTACATATTTTATAGCCTTCAGAAATAGAGTGCACACCAGAGAATATAGTGCAGAATATACACAGTGATTATTTGATAATAATGGGTCAATTCCTTCAGTCCAGTAAAATATCAACCTATCGACTATAAGTGGTGTAAAATGTACTTCAATCTATTATTCGAAGCACGAGATTCACAGACTTCGTATTGAGTTTGTCCATTTTTTCAAGGTGATACCTTGGAGGGCAGTACCAATTTCAAGTCTTTCTTGTCCAACTTGAGAAGCTGTTTAACTTTCTTGGCGATATGCTCACTAACCGTTTCATTTGACTTTTTCCTGAAACTATATTCCAGTTAGATTTAATTTCATTGGTCACCTACCTAAAATTATTCTTCCAAGTGGTCTGACACTCACATTGAAATGACTTGTTTGTTTGTAATTAGGAATTACACACAGTCCCAAATCAACTCACAAGTTTATGACTTCATCGGATGTCCCATTTGAGGTACTCCTGGGCATATATCTCTAGAGCATGTTACCAATGGATTTCTTGAGTCTGGAATTTGGCCCTGTAACGCCCATTCCAGTACTTTTACCTATCTTACGAGTTCTCTGTTAAAATGTAGTGGTTGTTTCTGACCACTCCAAAATCATACGTAAATGGCATGCTTTCCGGTTTAGACATAGCTTCTAGGAAAAGGTGCTCTAAAATCGTCAAATGTTTGATCAGATTTTCGGCTTTTGAGTTCACTATCTAGCTCATTTTGAAGGCACTGATTGCCGCTTGTTTTATTACACACAGGTGAAATGGGGAAAGTTTCAACATTATCTGTAAGGACACAAGATTTGACATTTGTATTCCCAAATTTAAATATAAATATAAGGGAAAGAATAATTTTCCATTCTGGTATACTCCTGCCATTATCCGTATGTTGCAGGAAAAATAATTTCATAGAAAACTCAAAAGTCAATCTGAATTTCACTTGGATGAATACAAAAAATTGGTATCCATTTTGAAACAAGAAATTAAAAAAGAACACAGTACATATATACAGAATACAGAAGATAATATACATATAGATCCACATTTATTTTGGAATATTGTTGATAAAACTGAGTAATCCTGAAAACTTATACTTCATAGGGCACGATAAAAAGTTGATAAGAGACACAATTGATATAATATCTGAAGGTTCTGCGGAATATTTTAAATCTGTTTATGATCAGAACTCATCAACATATGATTTAACCACATAAAAAGAACATTTTATAACCAAAGTACTGATGTTCGTCATTTGAATTTCAACAGAGTAACGATGGATGATATCCTAAACGCATTTAAAAAGTTGGAACCAAAGTTTTCAGCGGGACCTGATGATATCCCAGGACATATATTCAAAGCTTGTCGGGACTACTTGATATATCCCCTACTGATTATCTTTCAAAAATCTTCGGAATCCGGAATTTTTCCGAATACATTCAAACTAACAAATGTTACACCAATCCACAAAAAAGGTCCTAAAAATGAATTCATTAACAACTACAGGTAATAGCAGTTTTGAATCGCGGTCAAGAATATCACCCCAGAACTGTTGCTAGATGGTTTATTAATTTTACTATTTTTAATAAATAATTGTATGATTATTTAGATATGTCTTGCCTTTTTATCCTTTTGTTATTTCATTAATGATAATCGTCCATTTTTTATTTTTGTTGGTTACTCTATTTGTCGACATCAAATACAATAAAATGAAGAAAACTACTGACAGTATTTTTTTACAGATGTGACATCGGCGCCCCCCATCCCATTTCCAAGCAGAACAACGTGATTAAAACCAAACCCCTTTCACGATCTTCCGACTGGACAGACGTAGACCTAGAGGTACCCGACAAAGAGGAACACATTCACTTACGCAATCCGAAACTTTCCATCATATTCAACAATGAAAACGGCACTCCGACACCTCCCCCAAGAAAACACAAGAAAAACTTCAGGGAGAAAATCGAAGCGGTGGCCAAATCGGGGTTGCAAGCTTTCCAGCAAAAGAAACCCGTCGAAGAGACGCTTTGCGTCAAGAAAACCATCAATTACAAATGTCCACTGTGCGACCAAGACGAGAACAATCACAACAGGGATCACCATCATAATCATATCGACAATAATGCGAAAACGAACAAGGCGGACACTCAGAAGACGAGAAGGAAGTCGAAGGATGAGGATAGTCTCAAGAGGATGAATAAGAACTTGTCAGTGATGTCACTACCAAATTATGACGAATTGAAGTTGACCGTGACTCACTTTGATGATATTGATAAAGGTAAACCTCATTCATAAAATAATAATGTAGAATTTTTGAACAGAATGGAATAGTATGGAATCTTCTTAAACTGAACCATAATTAAAAATACATACAGAATTAAACTCAACAGGTACAAACTGTAAAGTCCAATGAATTTTAAAGTTTTTTGTGAAAATTGGTATAGCGTAAAAATTATTAATTATGAATAATAATCCATTCAATATAATATATTTAGTAGATAAGGCAATATTGTTTTGAATTGATTTAAGACAATTGACACGCAAATATCTAGCAGCAGTATCTGATGGGTATAAATAAGGTCAATTCTGTTTGTAGATTCAGTTCAATCTTTCCTCTTGAATATGATCACATGGTGACTGAAACACTTACTAGGTGTTGAACATAACAGTTTGGTGTTGGGATAAAACTCCATTATATTCATAAAGTTATAATTCAACTTGAACTTGTCTGATTTAATCTCTCTGGGACTCAACATTCCCGTCTGCACGAATCGACCTCCTTATATGATCCGATGGAAGTATCGAGATCTGCAGCGACGAAAATGCATTAAATCGTCTATTTTAGAGTGCATCGTCCGATTTAGAAGGTCTGCCATAGTAATCCAAGTGCTTGTTCACATTAACTAAGTTCCCAGAAGTGCATTTGTCGCCAAGCAAACATTCGCCATGCAGTGGCATAGGGTAGTTCTGGGGCTGCGTTGAATTCTGTAGACTTCTTCACCTTTCCCAGGGTGGCATTAGTTTCTTTCTTCCTACGGAGATTATACGGTAAACCCGGTCACCTCCTTTGAATTTTTCTGAATTAGATTTCAAGTCTAAACGGGCCTTTATCCTGTCGTTTGCCAATGTCAACTTCTTCCAGGCTATTTTGTGGATCTTCAGCAAGCTTTTCTTCAGTTGACGCCAGTCTTGACAGAATATATTCCTATATTTTTTTCGTTTCTTCGTTTCTTTGGCGCTCAGTGATCTAAACACTAGTGACAGGGCAATCGAAGTTCCCTTCCAAAGATAATACTAGCTGGGGTGAGCTTCTTTGAATAATGGGCAGCTGCTCTGTATGCCATCAGACGTAGAGGAATATGTCTTCCCTAGTCTGAAACTTCTCTACGGGAGGGGTCTATTAATTCTTGTTCTTACTACCAACATAAAAAGACCTATATGTTCAGGTCGATTTTTTGGTCCTGTCTCATTTGTGTGGTAGTCTATTCATCTTCAGCTGTCAGCCTCGGTAGTCTGATATCAACAACTCCTTCATGGCATTCAATTCGTCGACGCTTACTGAGATAGAGCAAACATTGATGGTGGAGATAAAGTGTTACTTCTCTAACCCTAGTGGTTAAGAATCGCTGACTCTTGGTGGTAATCGAGATAAAGCATAGGTTGCTTCCAGCTCGTGGCCTTATCCAGTCATTCCTTTAAGTTTTTCTAATTTCATTTCTATGATTTTTCTGACGAATACTCGATGCTGTTCTATGTGATTTCAAAAAATCTAGATTGAACGAAACTTTCTAGCATGTGTACAGCGGCTGTAGCGACTATGGAATTGAGGCTGAACATTGTGGAGGGACATCTGATTTGTGAAATAGCGAAGGGATCCACAATCTTACTTCTTTTCCTTTTTTTTTAGTTAATCATGTACATATTGACAGAACTTGATGAGAAGAACTCTACTTGGCAGGACGAAGAGTGGTACGATTCTTTTCAGAAATGAATTCATTTCTGTTATAGTCATTGCTTTCGAAGATATTCATGAATAATCTTTGTTGGGCCACCTGGTATAATATTGCGTAAAACCGGCGGAACGTTATCCGCAAATTATTTGATTCCTTGCAAAGAGCAAAAAGCAAAGAGCAAAAAGCAAATAGCCATATAAATTTCTGGGGGCACTTATCATGTTTTCTTTACTGAAAACATGTAATAACCTTCAAACTCAAGTCCATATATCGATATTCGTTTTTGGTAAAAACCTGAACGTATTTAAACAGTACTTGTAGAACGAAAAAAACTAACAGTTTAATAACAAGTCTTCTCTGAAAGGTATCGTCATGGTCACCTTAAATCAATCAGCTGTATTTGTTGAACACATATAGGAAAGTATTAGTTCTCACATAATATTTATCTTTTCCAGGTCCGTCTTCTCTGAAAATCGACTCGAATAAACGACACATCTCCGAAATCTCCCTACCAACCGATTCGAAGAAAACAACCACTGGCTCCACAGGAAAACTTGATGCTTACATCACGAGATGCCGCAGTTTCGGATCTATCTTCCCTCAACAGCTCAAGAAACTGCGTACCCGCAAAGCCCCAGCAGAAATAGAAAGCGATGACTCATTTGGAGGCTTGGAAGACTGGGATCTAGGCCTGCTGGAGCATTATAACCCTAAGGATGCAAGTCTACCTCGACCAAGAAAGACGCAGAGGAACAGCAAGGAACTAATCTCTGACATAGAAAGTCTTATAGTTGCTGAGGAGGATATAGAAAAGCCTAGGCCACCGATTAGACGATCAGAGTCCCTAGTGAAAAAAATCAATAGGGAGAACGCCCAAACTGCCCACAAAAGATCCAGTGAGATGCTGTTTACCAAAAACGAACAATCTAACAATCCGACGCCACCTCCTTCTCCAAACCCCAAGCCACAACCAAGAATCGTCATTTCTACCTTACCTACCGAAGCCGATGGTAAGGTTGAACACTCAAGCTTGATGAGGATTCTCGAGCAATTTAGTATAAAGGACAAGCAGAGTAGCGAAGAGGTTCCAAGAGCTGATGAAATTATGGTCAAATCGGCAATAAACAGCAATGAGTCCTCTTTAACACCATCCTTGCTGGAGTTCGAGAAAAATATCCAAGTTAACTCGGTAGAAGATTTCATAAATGCTGAGAAAATAAACACAGATAGGGATATGGCGAACAATAATTTTAAGGCACTAGTTACATAGGTAGGGGTGGTGTCGATTTAGATATAGATTTGGATCAGTTTTCGGTTTCAATTACTGCAACCTAAGGGCCGCTGTACATTATGCTATTTCCTGGCAAGTTCAATGCAATGTAATGTCGATTCACTCAAATCGCATGCGTCTATCATATTTTAGAGCAAGTTTCATGCTAGTAGATGATTTTCCCAAAGTAATAGGACTGTTTACAAACAAACATGAAACTTACTGAAAAATATGATAGGCGCATAAGCTTTGATCGATTCGAAATTGCGTTGCATTGAACTTGCCAGGAAATAGCATAATGTACGGCGGCCTTTAGAGTACTTGATACCGAGAAAAGATAAGATCGCATAATTGAAGAGCCATCTTTCCTGTATGTACGTTTCTTGTTGGTTATGGTGGAATTTCAGTTTTCTACTCAATACTTTTGGAATTTATGAAACATTTTGATTGAGTTTATGATGGTCGATCTTTTGCTTTCATACAAGGATTCCTTTCGAAATTTGAAACGAAATATATTCAATTAGTGAAACATAGTCACTTACAGATTCTCAAAAACAGTCCATCAGTATATGAAACTACTTTTACCTCTGTTCATGTATCTTCAACATTATTTGTTCCTAGAAATATTAGCAAAGTATGTATAGTTGAACTTTTGGAACATGTTAACCAAAAATTTCACAAGATGTCCGTGAATACTCCTCATTTGATGATGCCAGTCCAAGCTCACCTATGTAATCGCCGGAAAGGCGGCTTTCTTTGTTATTATTAATATTACTTCCTGGTTCCAGAAACTTGAAGAATAGAACGGCAATTGAGCAGATATGCTTTTAAAATATGGAAATCATTTTTATTTTGTGAGAATGTACGAAGTAATTTTGGGTAAAAACGTGTAGAAACAATCTATTATTCATACGAAGGTAGTAGTCCATATGATCTAGAGATTTTCGAAATATTTGGTTGATCATCAAAATAATTAGATAGGTAATTATATTTTTTCAAATATGTTGGCATCTGTAATATAGTTTGAATTGTACATAATACATATAGATTTTTATATGTTATTAAATTAAGTATAAATTATTTAATAAAAAAAATTGTACTAACGAATTTTGTAGTATTCATGTAGGCTTAGGCGTTCATTGTTTATTCTATGAGAACTGTAATCACTTTCTTACATTTTAAAAGTTTGTGCTCCACTTGGGAACTCCCAACACAACGTTATTTCCACCCTTTGCTCTTCTTCTACACCATCGATCAGCACAAGCCTGCCCCTGTCTCATATAGTACAACAATTCTGCCGACTGGGATGGTCTTCGCATATTTCTCTCACTCTCAGCATTTCCATGGAAAAAAGTGTGCTTCTCTTTTTGGAGATCAAACAAAATGAATAGAGACAATTTCTGAGACCATGATGCTGGGCATAATTCACCAACAAACACATCATCTGAAAAACCCCGGTTTGGCAGAAACTGCTTCAGAGCTGTCACCTCGAGACCAGATTGGAAGATGTTGAGAAACATCTGCAAGGAGACAATCGAATCCTCGAAAGAGACCAACAACGCCAAGATACGATCAGAACATGTTGTCCTAATTGGGCTTGTTCGTTTTGGTCATTTGCCAAAACCGTGGGAAGAAATTTCACTTCCACTAACCAAGGACGATAGAATATTAGCAGAGAAGGCTCATTGACAGTCATGTGTTCGAGATTATCTTCCACCAACGAACAGAAGCATTTGTCTGGGTCTTTACAACAATAAAGCTAGTCATTTGATAGAATTTCGCTGGTTGTTCTCAAGAGATGTGCTCCTGAACTAACACCAGTTTTTTTTATTTGTTTTTCAATCTCTCATGTGAGCCATCAACATGAAATATCTACAACGCTCAGGAATTATCAATGATCGACAATACGGTTTCCGGCATCAGACATCAATTGGTGACCTGCTTGCTTATGTCTCACATATTTGACAGCATACTATCAAGAAATGTGTTGAAACTCTCGACCTCGCATTATATTTATCTCCATGGCATTTGATCGCGTTTGACACCGGGGATTCCTTGTCAAACTTCCATCTTATGGCTTGCCTCCGCATTTGTAATCCTTGCTATCTGGCTTTCTCTCAGACAAATCCACGAGGTGGTTAATGGAATATCATTTGACACTGTCAAAAAATAATTATAATTGGCCATTGAATTCTACACTATTTGAGATAAAGGAATAATTATCTCTTATTAGCATGCTTGGGTGTGATCTTACTTGATGGTCATTATGTAGTATAGAGGACCACAACCACGTTATAATCATCATCTTGCGCGTCTTGACGTTGTGTTGTCGCTGCTCGATAGTTATGATGACCAGAACTCTCATGGTTTAAGCTGTACTTGCCGCGAAGAGAGTTTTTGATGAAGATAACTTCTGGAGAGTGATGTCGTTCCACTCGCAAGTATGTATATGTCTTTCCGACATCCAAATGACAAAGGATGTATTCTACTACGTGCTGGACCACTCTCAGTAATCTTCGCAACGTCCTTCTTCGAGATGAATTGTTGTACATTTGTCGGTTCCAAACTTCATGCCGATATTCTGCGTGTACCTTCAAAGACTCCACCTTCACCTGATGTATCTACGTCTCCTCGACCTTAGGCATGGGGTTTGAGGTTATCCATGTTAAATAGAGTGTTAAATAGGGTGACTTAATGCCCCCGATTGCTGAGGGTGTCGCAGTTGTATTTACAAGTTTTTCCGAGCGCAATGGACACTGGCAATAGTGAGAAGCAAATGAGACGATGGCTGGGAGAATCCTTTTGAAACACCCCCCTCCTACAGATAACCTGATGTGTTCGAACTGTTGTTACGGTAAAGCAACTCCTCCAGTCATTTAATGCGTCCCACTATTTGATCGGATACCGTAAGGCATCTGAGTAAAGGCAATATGAGCTCATGCGATGTTGTATCAAATGAATTGCAGTAATGCCCCTTAACAAACCAACATGGATCTGCAGCTCCCCATTCAGCCATGACTTGAAAACTGGTTATAGGAAATTGTTTTCACCAGTAGTTTGCCAGTTCATCAGGATCAGGATCAGAAGCGCTGAATTATTTTTATTATGAGAGAAGAAACGAATTGTTCCATCATAAATCGGTTATATCTTCGGTATTTATTATATCAATTTTCGTGTTTTTCTTGTTACAAACTTTTTTTGGAGATTCATGGTAAGATTTCAAATATCATAATAATTCAAATGATGGTATCCTTTTATTTTTGAATCTCATGGAACATGGAAGCTTTGTTTCTGAATTTAAACATGAGCTTCAAATTATAAGTTATCCAAGGTATTTTCTTCTTGGTGTGTTTGATCGTTATATTAGTGAGAAAAATCAGTTTCTCATATTGCATGCAAATCTGCGAAAAAGAATTCGTGTTTAAACTTCCTGTAGTCTCTGTAATCCATTATCCGTTGAAGTTTCCTTTCGATGTTTAATTCACACAAGTCTGGGATATTTTTTTTTACAAACAGCTCAAACATTATTCCTCACCAAGTTCTCCTATGGCTAAGAAATACATCACTGTCGGGCCTAATCTACATTTCTATGGTGCATCTGAATGTTTGTTGCATCCATAATCTATAATGTTATGATTCCCGCTCCGATCTAAATTATGAATGTCCATTGCTGTTCATTGTGAAGATGGAGGCAATATTAGCGGACAATAATGTAGTAATATTTGTATTCTCATCTTATTTATCCTATCGTATCCTACAGCATTTCATTTTACACCTAGTTATAAATAATCTTGAATATTTCTGAAATGAGAAATAATTATAATTATTCATCGTATTATCAGAAAAACAGGATTGTTCCATCAACAACTGTCCAGTTCCTCAGCATTCATTAGGTGCTCTTCTTTGTTGTTGTACACGTTTCTATAAGCCAGTTCTCTCCATAATTGTCTGCTTATTCTTAAAAATTAATTTCTACTGTCTTTATAATAATTCAAATGATGTGGAGCCTTCGTTCATTTGAATCTCATTGCCCCCTTACGACCAACTCTCTGAAGTCTTCGAGAGACTTGTGCAAGCTAGGGAAGATGCAGCCCTTCCTTTTAACATGTGATGCCATGCACGAGGTCGGTATCGGCGGCCGGCGCGGCGATTCGAACCCGCGTACCTTGGCATAGCGAGCAAGAACACTACCTGCGTGCCACCAAGACCCATTATGGGAGCTTTGTTTCTGAGTTTGAACATTAGCTTCGAATTATCAGTTATTAGTGAGTAAAATGGGTTCTTCATCAGTATCATCTACGTCGTAAATGATAACAAAATTGATTCCATGTAAATCTGCGAGAGACAGTTCCTGATTGAATTTTTTGAAAATTCGAATTGATAATGTACCTGTTGAAGATCCCCTTCCGTTGTTATTGTCTAAATCACACCCCACCTCTGCGTTCTCGTGAAAAAAACAAGTCTGTGATATTTTGTTTTTAAAAACCGTTTATACATTATTCCTGGCCAAGTTATCCTATGGCTAACATATACATCACTTAGCACACTCTTTTTTACAAAACGTATTAGATAAACCCGGTATTCGCTCTGAAACATGTACACCTTTAACGGCAATCCAGGTCCATATTTAAAACGTTCAATATTATAAAAATGCTAAAGCGATACTATCCAAGCTAGAAGCGTATCGTAACTTGCAAAGCTTATACAGACATATCATAAACGCCATCGGCGGAATACAAATAGACACGCGAGCGTCGCGACGCCTCTTTGAACTCTTTAAGGCAAACTGGAAAGGATGATCGTTTGGCTTTGGTATGCATTTTGTGGGTGTCGCATCCAGTAAATATATTACAGGGATAATTTCACAATCATGAGAAATATTAGCGTATTAGCCAGAAATAACCGGAAGCTGCAAATAATAATCTCACAGAGAAAATGTTGACAAATGAATCATTTCTCTTTGCTTTTCCTCAATGCAATATTTTGATTCTTTTATGGTGTTTTGGCATCGACTGCTATGGTCATTAGCCACGTGTTCTGGATAAGCTGTGTTCCTAATTCCTCACGCCACTTTAGGAGCAGCACTGTTAATTTTTAACGCTACAGTGAATCGTGGAGGACTATTTCCAGCCGGCAACGATATTCAATCATTCAGAAAACTGAAAAATGTCCGACCCATCTGGGAACCGACCGGGACCTCTCGGTCACCAGATGCGATCGCTAACCACTGCGCTAATCCTTGCTCCTTTTGGATGTAGAAGTTGATGTTCAAGTACGTCATTATCGTATAAACGAAGCTCCATATTTTATTTTCAATCCAGTACTCTCGTGCTTTGATGAGTTTGTACAACAAGTTCATTTCTTGGTGGGACCAGTACAGTTCTGGATTGCCAGATAGCTGCCCGGAAATTGCCTGTCTTTTGCAGTCTAGTGTCTTACAACAGCACAGTATGTGTGTCACTGTTTCTGGATCCTTACCGCACCCTGTACGTCAGGTCCTCATTATACAGTCCCATTTTGTTGAGGTGCTCTTTCACTAGTGCATGACCGGTTCTTAGCTGGCTCCTGTTCATCGCTAAGGTCTGCCGTTCTTTTATGGCACGGTCCTTTGATGTTTTCTTTCCCGTGTTCATTACCTGGGATGATATTCCAATAGTTATTGTGTCTGTCTCCAATCCAATCTCTTACAGTCGCTCTTACTGTACACTTTGGTGCTCCTAGTTTTTCCTTGGTTTGGGGGATTTCCAGAAACTGTTCTTGCGAGTTCGTCTACAGTTTAATTGTCTGCAACTCCCTGTTGTCCTGAGAACCATATCAATATGACGTGATTTCGGTCTACCAGCGCTCTCAGCTCTTCTTTGCAGTCCCGTGCCAGTTTGGACGTCACTGCCTTGATGCACAAGACTTTATGCCTCTTCACCATCTGACAGGAAGTTGGAATTAGCGTTTTCGACATTTCCTTTGTAGCTGTACCGCAGTGCTCAGATTCCTGGAAAATACTCCTCTGAGCCCGCTCCATCTTGGATCCATCTCTGAACCAGATTATTCTCTGTAGCATGTCACATCGAGGTGCGAAGCGTCCTACTCAGTTCTGTTTGGTATCAGCACCATGAATTAGTTATTGAAACAGTAACGTTTCGGGATGTGGTCCGTTCTCGTTTCCAGCACAACCCCAAAACAGTTCTAAAGATGATCACGTGTCTCCATCTAATGATCAGGTTGGGTATGTTCTGCAGTATGAAGGCACCAGGCCTTGCTTTCCCTTGCTCCAATAGGTGGAGAGAAAGTGAGGGTGTCTCCACGGCTGCAGGTGGTGTTGATTCAATTGTTCCTGCGATTCCAAGACAGGCAAATCTTCGCACTTTGCACCTTGCGCAGTCTTGTTATAGCTTCTCTTTGTTGTGTCTTGGGCCACCATACCAAAGAGGCGTATGTTATAGAAGACATGACCACCGAGCTGTATAACCAGTGGAGCCTACAGTAAGATCCTGATGAAACGGATACATTAATTCTCTTCACCCTGTGACAAAAAAAATCACCCCTCTGCCAACCCCCTCGAAGTGACAGCCACCCCCAATTTTTTCAAGTGGTATAAGGGTTCAAGTTAAACCTTATTCAGAAAGGTTTTAAATTTCGTTCATGCGTCATAAAAATAAATATTTTTGAAATGACATTTTCAAGAAAAGTCCTGAAACAACTGATTAATGTTTTCGAAAAGACACTCTGTGATATAAAAAAATCACACCTCTGCCAACCCCTCGAAGTCACAGAGACTTCCCATTTTTTCAAATGAAATAGGTGGTCAAGTTATGCGTCATTGATAAGGGTATTTAATTGTTTATATGGCTATATTTCAACAAAAAAAAAAATGAAAATTAAGGTGCATTGGATATACAGCAAATTCAATAGTACCTATATGTAATACTTTTTAACGTTTTGAAATTTTTTTCTTCAGGTCGCATGAACGGAATTTAAAAAAGGCATTGCTGTATAGACAAGACCCTTTTCCTATTTCGTTTAAAAAAATTGGGGAAATTATTATTATGGGGAGATTTTTATATGTCAGAGTGTATTTCCGAAAACATAAATCGACGTAGAAAAGGAAATTATCCTTTACTTTCGGACCTCACTGTATGTGGTTTTCATCCCTATTATTTTTTCAGAATATCGCCTTCCATCACTAGTGAGGTCACCGCTCATTCGATTGTTTTTTCTAGATGCTGGTTCCAGGTCAGAATCTAGATTTACTTCAAGATTTTTGACTTCTACCTTTATCCTTATGCCCCCCCGTTGAAGTCGTATAGGTCATAGGCCAGTTTCCTCTTCGCTTGGATGCTACTATAGTGTTGATGTTCAGCCCTTCTAAGTCCGTCCACTCCATAACCAGGTTCTATTAATTTTCTAATTTTCACTCCTCTCAATTTTGAATAATATAGATAAGACAAATTTGAAAAATAAAGCATCCTCTTTTTGTCAGACACTCGAACGGCACATACAATCATAATAGAGCAGCATGAACCCCGACTCAGGTACGAATTTAATTTAATACCCTCCTGAGTAATTCGCTCGGCATGCGAATTGTTCCTGCTAAACGACGGCATTTTCTTGGATGAGTTTGCCTCAAAATATCCGCAGGACGCGTTTTTTCCCGCCAACTCTAATAACGTTGATAGCATGCAGTTGCATATCGCTATGCATAAATTTCCGAAGATACTTCGCGCTCTTCCTGCGGGCTTCCTCTTGATCACTGCGACAGACGAACTTAAAAAGCAGGACTCACATCCTGGCGAGCATTATCATAATCTGACATTTATGGCCGTATGAGCTTTGCCTGTATATTGCACTCAAGTCGAAACCGTTCTTGGAAAACTGCTATTATATCGGATATGGAAAGCAGCAGAGGTGTAGAATGGAAGGTGAACACACCAGAAGGCGTGTGCATAGATATCATCAAAGTGAAGCATAATTTAATGAAATCATTTTTGGAAATATAAAATAAAATTTGTCGTAGCAAAATTGAAAATAATAACGGATAATCCTGCGGATGATAATCAAAAAAGAGTAAGTTACTGTAAGGAATAAACATTTAACACTATATAAATAATTCATTTATATTTTATTTTTTTACACGTAATTTATTTCACGTCTCATAATAATTTATATTCGCTATAATGCTTCGCTTCACTGTATCTTCCATCAGAATTGTCTTCCAAGCGGCTGGCGCGGCGTAAAATAAATGGAATAAACCTACCGAGATCTCTCTCGATACTTCTACTCGCTCCGAGAGGGCTAGAGTCATCTCGATGTACGTGACTGATGAAATCATTTCCCGTATTCATGAAAACAAGGCTTTCTCTCATTAGAAATTCTAAAATGTACTCACCTCAACTGTTTGTATCAGCGCTGTCCTATGTTGTATTGAAGGCGTTAGCATCACATTTCATAAATAGAGGGGTCGTCTATCCCCGCAGTAGGCTATGAACTCTTCCAGATCTCGTGAGAGGTTCACCTTTACTGTCACCAAGTTCGTGAAGCAAAAGTCAAGAAGAGGTGAGTGTCTGATAATGTCTCTCACATACATGCATGCGCGTACCTTATCAGGTTTGCAATCGTAGATCAAATTACATCCCAGTCCTTCTAGTCCTGTCACATATCCCTTGGGAGTCTATAGTTCTTGTAAGAGGACTAGATAACATAATTCGGCGAACTGAAGCTAGCAGCCGTGGCTGCTTCCATATGTTGAGGGTTTATCTGCAGCACGGTCGCCATCTTCCTTGTGACTCTGTTGGTTTTCGCTTCAACTGCTTTCTGGAAAGCCTCTGAAAATAACTATTTATTCAATTAAATGTACTACAAAGAAATAAAAATTAATTCAAAAATATAAAAGCTATTTAAATATAAAATAATATTAAGATGAAAATCTTGACTTGAAGTGCTTGCTGTTCCAGTTGGAGGAAAACCCGGAAAAACCCACAATATCATCAGAATTCAGATTATCAACTCTCTCGTAGAAAAGGACACATGCTCCCTGAGAGATGAGAAAACCAATCTTTGATGACAGACGGGAGTCATCGAAAAGGTGCCAACAATTAGAATAAGTGTTTGTAATATACTGTATAGTGTCCATTGGAAATGCTGCTGCTATGATTAGTATTAATTCTATCCTGAGCAGAATATTCACCAAATTCAAATTTTGTATTGGAAAATCAATCACATTGTCCATTTGAGTTTTTTGGAAATGTTTGTTTACGAATCATCTTTTGAATATCCTTTTCATTCCACAAGTTGAACAGTATGGGCTCGCATCGTCAGTCAAAGTCTCCTCTTCTGTCAATAGTTCAATACATTGTGTTGAATTCACGGCTTCGTTTGGTAAGTCTGGAATAGGGATTGAAAGTACCCAGAAAGGTTCAAAGGTAAGTAATTACAGAAAGTACATCTCAATGTAGACTTGAGCTGACCGGCAAATGTATCAACAATTTTGGAATTATGAATAGATATATATTTTGTCTAAAAAATGGAATCTTTCTGATTATCATTCATGATAACCAAATCATATTGTGATGGATGATTCTCTGCCACTCGTCATGTTAAATTCTTCATGTAAGCCTACCAGGAGGTGTCTTAGAAACTCTTCCGAATCTGCTGGGATGTTATGATTAAAGGAAGGAGCAAACTTTTTGAATACATGAACGAAATGTGAAGTATCCACCAAAGATATAAAAGTTTTCACTAGATTTCCTTTCATTCTTGATGTAGTGGTATTCAAATTCTCCATACAAAAAATCAATCTTGAAAAATGACAACAAAATCTTGGTGTTAGAAAGACACTGGATCATGCTATTTATAAAACAGGTATTTCCTACATTCTTCAATCCTCTTAGGCTAAATGTAGAAATGGAGTCTCTTGTTGTAATCGCATGCTTATTAATGTTCAACGAAGAATCCATAGGTTCATTGTTCCTGTAATTCAAAGAAGGTGATAGATAAACTGATAATGATTTTTCGGAAGGTACTGAGTGATTGTTTTTGATAACTGATATTTATCTCGTTGGAAAATTGGGACGATAAAATATTTCATCCAGTCGATGCGATGAAGAAATTGTTCCCATTACGGAAGATGCATTGCCCCTTGGAATATCTATACTAATTCTTTGAATCAAAAATGACATTGAACGTTTATGTTTTGTTGTGCGGCCCAGTCTCCTTCCAATTCCATGGATAAAGGACAGAGATTCATGGCCAAAGACACCAAAAGTTTCGACAGATATTGGATGGAAAAGATAATTAGGTTCAAGATTTTGATATTTCTTCCTTTTCAATATTTCGCTGGAAATTGCTGCAGCCCCTGCAGAGAAGTGTTTGCTAAATGAGACGCTGCAACTGTGTCAGCACAAGTGTAGTCCCACACCACATTTCCAAGGTATCAGCGTCATACCATCAAGACGTTTACCATCATCTGGGCTAGTGCTAAGAGGTTCTAACACAAATAAAATTAAGTTCCCCTCCCGCGACGTGGACGCCAGTGCTCACGAATTGGTTGGGGGGTTTATTGGGGCTTCCCCGTTCAATACAAACTGACCAGTGCCAGGTGCCGATGCTTAATACTGGAGAGGGTTTTTTTATCATCCCTGTGATAGACCCTTAACTATGCATATCCAGGCATTTTATTGGTTCACATGGAATACCTATTTCCTCAGTTACATAAGAATTCATTACATTACTAGTGACATATCAAAACGTCAAAAATGCATTTGAAATGTGACCGTTCATATCTGGTATCATGTCATGATAAGCTTCTCTTCTACCAGATTGAAGATTGAACAGTGGTTACATTTTCTGACCCATTTACAGAGCTGTGTTTAATCGGGTACACAAGCTGAATAAAACTAATCGAGGCAGACAAGGACAAAGGACGAAACAACAAACACAAATAAGTAATTTGTTTGTCGCTTAATGTTGCGGGATATGCGTTGGGTAAACGTTTGGATTCGACATGCAAATCTGCGTCTTAGAGAAGCTGCTGCAGCCGGCGGAGGCGCATTTCCCTCATAATAACAATAACAAACTACGAACTATTAAACGGTTGTATAAGTTATTAGGGTGTATGCTAGTTTACACAACAGCGTGGCCTCGAACAACACGGAATTAATTAAATCGTCATTAGAATTAATCCGAATGCGGGATTATTCGTCAAATGCGCCTCGCAAAATGGCTCTGAGAGATGTATCACGTAGCGTGGTGGTGTTTGAAAATGTTTGATATCTTTTTTGGAATCAAATTCCTTTATGGGTATATCTGAAACATTACGCACCCTTTTCACAAGCTTTTATTTAACTTACTCTGTTTCTATGTCCTCCATTCGTTCTGTCTGTCTTTGCTGGCATCCGATACAATAATTTTGAAAAAATACCCCCGCCCCCAAAAAGGCTATTGAGAACGCGTAGAAATTAGAAAAAAAATCCGACAGTTTCAAAACTTGCAGCAAAACAAATTCGGTCAGCGGATTATACCCCTCTCCTCAAAAAAAAATGCAAGAACTCTCGAAAATACTATCGAAAAAATGTGTAAAAATAGTGAAAAACATAAAACTATCGAATAATTCAATTTAGTTGAAAAACATTATAGATAGTTTTCTACCCCACTCCTTTTCGAAAGGAAGAATAATATAAAATATTTATACCCTCTACCTCCTACTCGAAAAAAGTTGTGAAAACTCGCGAAACTAATATCAGAAAAATTCGTAAAAATAGTAAAACACATGAAACAATCTGGAAATTAAATATGAAAAAAACATCGGTCCATAGAATGATTTCTTTTAAAATAATTATACTCCCTATAGCCTATAATAATAAAAAAACATGGAATCATTGAATGATGTCATTCAAAATAATTTTATCCTGAATCCAGAATAAAAATTGATTGGAGGATTCGAACCTCCTTAGTGTTCGAAAAACTCGAGAAAATAAAATCGGAAAAATCTCCCAAAATAGTAGAAAACGTAGGATACTAAAATCAAAAAAAAAAAAATATATTGAAAAATATGGAATTATCGCATAATGTAGAATCCAGATAGAGAATGCGTGAGAATTTGGAAACGGTTGCAGCCATCGAAAATTACGGCAAAAAAGACGAATAAAATTGAGGACCCTCGCAAAAATAGAATACTATCGAAATCTTTATTTTTTGAAAAATTACCTTTCCACTCTCCTCCTCGAAAATAATTGTGAAACCTTGCATAATCAAAATCAAAAAGTCCATAAAAATAGTAAAAAATATGAAAATAGAAATCGTTTAGGAATTCGTAGAAATGTCTGAAAGTTTCAGATGTGAAAAATTATGAAAAAAATATATGTTGGTAAGGGAAGTCAGAACCTCACCAAAAAAAGGGGGAAGACTCGCAAAAATGAAACTGGAATATTTCTTAAAATTTTTGAAAAAAAAAGATGTTAGTACTTATTTTCTTGTGTATATAACTTCATATCCCAATGCCCAAATTGTTGTTCAAATATAACATTTATATTTTGTTATTATATCTTACGAGTTCTCTTCAGTGATAGTATCTGTAGTAGAGGCCAAGAAAGCCTTTTCTTGACAATATGTTCACGGAACACCGTTTTGTTCGGGGGTGTGTGAGACAGTCAAAAAATTGACGAATTTATTTGACCGTGTAAATTTTCGGATTTGCTGTTTTCACGTTCGCTGTTTGAATGACTACAGTTCATAATAATATGTAGGTAAGATTACCGAAAAAACGAATCTTAGTCGCCCAAGTACTCCTCATTGATTCGACACATGCCGGTTTTGTGGTTTCAGAGTAACTTCTGAGGCAATAGGTTCTGAGTCACTTCCACTGAACAGATCGTAGATCGTAGAAAGTTATTTGTCAAATCGAACACAAGTTGTGCAAATTAACAATACCCATAGTGAATCAAGAATTGTTAAATACGGAATTCCTCAAGGAACAGTTTTGGGTCCACTCCTGTTCACAGTTTATATAAACAGTCTTCTATCAATGAACTCCTCAGGAGAAATACTTTGCTTTGCGGATGATACAGCGATCTTTTACGATGCCGAATCTTGGAAAGAGTTGAAGAAGAAATCTGAGTCAGATTTCCAAAAAATTAAAGAATGGTTTAAATTTAATGTTCTTACTTTAAATTGCCTCAAAACACACTATCTACCATTTACCTCCTATTCCAACAATCTATCCAATTTAGGACCACTTATCATTGACAAAAATACTCACATACCAGAAGCAAAATCAGTAAAATACCTAGGAATAATGATTGATAGACATTTACGATGGGATCTTCAAGTTAAGCACATAGTAGCTAAAGTGAGAGGTCTTTTATACAAATTCAAACAACTGAACTCACTCTTGGATACCAAATATTTGAAAATTCTCTACTACTCGCTTGTACAATCACATTTGAACTATGTTATTTTGGTTGGAGTGGGGTCAGTGACGTTCATCTACGGAACCTGAATGTGTTACACAAATGGATTCTGAAAGTAATTTTCAATAAAAAAAAGTCCTTTTCAAGCAATGATCTTTACAGGCAATCGAAAATACTAGATATCAGGCAACTCTTTGCTTATAATATTTTACTAAAAATTGCCCAAAAAAAGATAAAAATAAATCACGTTACTCACCATAACTATGGAACAAGAAATGAAAGATTCAATACTCGAAAGCAACTGTCAAACAAAACAATTGGACAAAAAAACTATGTCTACTTAGCCCCTAGATTATATGACATTCTTCCCGATGAGCTTAAACAAAAACAGGTAAAGAAGCCAAACGAACTGAAAGCATACAAAAAAATTCTAAAAGGATGGATGCTCCAAATTCCAAGACAAAATATTCATATCATAATAAATTCGAAATGATTTTAGAATTTATATTTCCATCATTTCTGTTGAAATTGTTTCCTCTAGGCAGTCCACGAATTCACAATATTTTCAAATAGTAGTTAGTAGTTTTGATGCAATGTACCTATTGCGATTTGTTTTTATTTGAAGTAGGATGTTCTTTTATATTACCTAAAAGTGATTTTATGTGATATTTATATACAACTCTTCTCGAACCCTTCATACTTCTATGTTTTTCTCTTTTTTTTTATCCTTTTATATGACAGACCCTGTTCAAGATCCTATATTTATACATTTTAATTCATTATATCATAACCATTTTATACGTACTGCATTACTATATATATATATATATATATATATATAACTATTAATATTCTATGATAATTTTACCAATAGTATATCACGCACAAGCTTGTAGCTTCAGTGATTTCTCATGTTTATTTTTCACCATCGTTATATTTGTTCGCTGTATTTGTAAATTTTTGAATTTTTTAAAAAATAAACATTATTATTATTATTATTAGATTGGTCAGTATTCGTTGCTTCAATTTGCTTGAAGACATACAATGTAATTACGTTATTGTTTAATCAAAAACATTTAGGAAACAATATCTTTGTAACGATAGTCGTTGTCCACTAATGTTTCACTTGCAGGCTTTTTGTGGCAAGAACCTATCAGAAAATAACCACCCCCTACCTAATTCTGGAATGTAAATTTGCTGATCAAGTAGAAGCACAGCTAATCTCTCGTGTAGAGTAACTTTTTCAATTTAATGATTGAGTGATTAAAAAAAAAAACTGCAAGAACCTGCGTCGACTCGCCCCTACATGGGCATAAAATGCATAGTTTTCCGTTAATGTTTCATAACATCTGAACCATCAGCCGCTTCATCCCCTGTGTCTACAGCTTCTGGCCCAATGAGAAGACAGAAATCCCTTTATGCTGCGACTTTACTAAACCCTGACAACTAAATATCTTCCGAGCGTGTCGTTTCATATTTTCCCAACCAGACACATTAATCGAAACTCCCCTGCAAGAGATTAGTGCAAAGACCCCGCCGCGAAACATCCCAGTTAAACTTCTAATAGCTCAAAGCTAGAACGTCCAGCCTCACGAAAATAGCAGCATAAAAAATAAACTAAGAGAATAAGGATTCCAACAAACTACATCCATGTTAAAACGCAATTTAGAAAATCTTTCCCTAATACCCTCTGCAAGTGCCTCGAGCCAAAGTCGTGACGGAACACATTCTCCTCGCAAACAATGCACCCAAACGACAAAAGTTAAAGCAAAACAGATAAAAGCAAGTGCAATACTACCTATAACGGGTGACTTTTGAGACCCGAACAATTTTGGTGGATGCGCCGGGTCAACTGCTTCCCGCGCTATAACTGATTTAGTCAGAGCGCTGGTTGTTTATTTTCTTCGTTATATCATGGATATTTCTACAATTCCAACGTGAAATATATAGTGAATTTTTTCGTTTAGGAAATGAATGAAATTTGTTATGGACTTTCAATTGCCTGAAAAATAAAATAATAAAACAGAAAAAACTAGTTTTCTCTTTACGATTACCAAATCACGACGTTTCGACTACTTAAATCTGGTAGCTGTTATCAAATATCTGTCAGTCAACAACTATTCCCCTTACGAACATTGAATTACAACTGATATCTATTTGTTGCCTCTTGCCTCCCAAGTGGAAACGTTTCCACTCGGGGGACATCATACACAACTTATGAATCGAGAAATAGTCAAATTCAACAATATCTGGATAAAAAAAATAACAAAACTGAAGACTGCTTGTTAAATAATGAATCAAAATGTAAAAAAAAATCAACTGAAGTAAAAAAGTATCGGCTGAGGATTGTATAAAAATCAAAATTCTGCTAATGTATTCAAGAAAAAAATTCTCACCTTTCACTTTAATACTTTTATACTTGCTCGTACTTTCACTTAGTTACTTTTCAAGGTTAGGCATGATGTTTTATCAGTCTAACCCATCGTTTCGTTTTGATAAAAAGTCGTATTCTACTATAAGTTAAAGAATTGGTCTCTTCTCAACTATCTATTTTTTTTTAATTTTCGTCAATATTTCTTTTTCAATTCAAATTCAAAATATCAAATATAAATGCGGATCTGAATACTACTCATACATCGAAAAATTTTGAGTTAGTGCCCCCCCCCCTCGCGCCTCCTGTCGAGCAATCGCCATATTTTTTATTTCAAGAAGTAGTATTGGTGAAACCTTCAAAACAGTTTTTTTTTCATGGTTCTACATGAAACCGTTAAAAAGTTAACCGGGGGGGGGAGTGGGGACTATTAAAAGCCGTACTGTATAACTACATTTAGTTTTTCGTACACAGATTGAAAAAATTCGAGCATACAAAGTTGTGTGAAACATTTAAATGTTTGTCAGAGATTAACTTCTTCAATAAACTCTTCTTCGCAGTAAGAAAGGTATACCTTTCTTACAGGGAGGCTATCCATTTATCACAAAAGTCGAAATAAGTGACTGACAAAATATGATGAAAAATAAAAAGTCATCAGTGATAGATGAATTCTTTATATGACCTTACTATAAATGTGAGAAACAACGTTTTCATGTCAAGAGAGCAGGATGTCAATTTAAGTGTATCGCAAGGGTCAGTCTTGGAACCCCTAAGTAAAATTTTTTCCGATGGGCATTCTATCATATTCAAGGATTTCCGTAAGACCAAAATTATTAAAAAAAATGGGCACTTCCAAACTTCATCAATTTGCATTCCGCAAACTAGTCATAAGACTGAGTTGTACCTATGGACCGTTCAGGTCAAACTCTACATCGAATAGAAAATTCAGAAAAATTACCCAGTGAAAATTTTTCCAAAAGGCGTCCTAGTCCTGCATAACATTTCTTTTTGTATCTTGCAGCGCCCTGAATATGCCAAAATAAATCTCACGAAACGTTGGATTTGAAAATTGTTATTGGTTCCTTCATGTCAAGACCTTGAAACAAAAAAACTTCAGGCGCCATTTTTCATAATTCAATTTTCTATAAACTCTACAAATATTTTGGATGAAGATGTCAGCAGCCTTTGGACTATCGGGGGTGACGTTCGAAAACGGAGCGGTAATAGTGCGGAGCGGGGATTATCTCTTCGGTCTCGAGCTTTAAAACTCACTCTGCAAAACTAGTATCAGTTGCATGTTGTCGGCCGGCGTTTGATACGCAGGATTATCCCCTGCTGGGTTCGCTCTGCTAATCACCGCAGCGAATGAATGCAAACTACCCTCAGCCCGGCTCCATGCTAATTTTCTACTTTGAATATCGCTATCTTCCGATACTCTGTTGCAGTGTTGCCGATTGGCGGATAATTATCCGATTTTCGGATATTTTTCTCACCCTGTCAAAAATCGGATAAAAACGGATAATGAGAATCTGACTGAATGATATATTTTTATTCTAGTTGGAAATAATACATTTAATGTAGGGCTTCATTATGCAAGATTTCATTTTAGATTTGACAACATATGACACAATATTTCGTGTTGAAGCTCATGGTTCAGATTCTGTGAAATGAAAGATTCTATGGTTGTCTGTTATGTCTCTGTCTTTGTCTCTCACATGAAGTCAACCATTATGTCATTTCCATTATTCGATTAAAAGTAAAATTCTGTAGTGCATCAAATCCCATCGCAGAGTGTGAGTCACGCAAGGTCATGAGCTGTGTTATGCTTTTTATCCATAGAAATATAATAAATAAATTATATATCTATATTTTATCCCGTAAATCCCATTTCCTTATTCACTATCACATGTCGCGAATATAGCGGATCTTCCCTCACTGGTAGTTTCATTTTCATTTAGACGAAATTGTTCAAGATTGTTATAAAGAATAAATATTAAATAACAAAATAGGTAGGTGTTTATTTTTAGTGTATTTTATTGTAAAGATATAAAATAACTTAATTTTTTTCTTGTGTTGCTACAGAATACCTTAATATATAGAGTAATTTACTATTTTTGGATTTTTTTTAACATATCGCATAATTTCGGGAAAAATCGGATAATTTCGGGCAAAATTGGATAATTTCAAGTTCAAAAGAGGATATTTTCATCCTTGTCCATTGGCAACACTGCTCTGTTGTTGTACTGGGAACGGAGAGAGGTCGGAAAGCAAAACATAGAGTGCATATGTTTCCAAGATGACTATGATAATTCGGCAATTAGATTTCAGTAAAAAGGCACTCTTTGTTCTGATTGCGAAAGAAATTTTCATATGCGGAAACCTGGTCTGTGTAATCAGAATTTAATGCTTTGCTGCAAAAAGGTGGTCATCGCACAACGGTTGGCTATTTTTTGATAGTTTCACATTCAAACTAGTTAGTTTTCCTAAACTGGCCACTATACCGGGTGACCACGAGGTGCGGTACGCCCTACAATTTTTCCAAAGTTTTGAAAATACAGATTTCTCATTTGGTACCTTTTGAGGCCCCGGATGACACTACCCCTCATACCGCTTTCTCTTCCAAAGCTCTGTTATCAGCCAGTAAACTCAGAAATAAACGTGGCAGAAACATGAATTATTTAAATACTGGCTCCAAACATTCAAGAATGGGTATCCAGCAACTGGCAGAATTCAATGCGAACTTGAGATCGTATTCGAAAATGTCTCCCAAACGTCACGAAAACAGTTTTTCCTCCTACCCCTATAGAAAGTACACACTTTCCTCCCTCAAATCAGGAAGGAAACTCATACTTCTCCTCCATATGGAGAAAAAATACTTTCCCTCCCTAGAGGGGAGAAAACAATTGACAATTCATTCAAAATAGGCACATAATATTGCCCATAAGAAAATGAACACTGAATGATTATCCCAAATGGATGAACTATCCAAATATCCAGTAATTTATATCTCTAACAGAAGAAAAAAACGAAAATAACTTGCTTGAAAAAAAAATTGCGATTGCCGCGATCGAACCCAACCCGGTACCTTCAGTTTACTAGTCAGCGTCGCTTACCACTACGCCAGAAGAGTAATTTAAAAATAAATAAAATAAATAAATAGGGGTTTATTTTAAATAGTTGGTCAATACAATTCACAAATAATGACATGACATTTCATACTGTACATATTCTTCAACCCAGGGGGGAGGAGAAGGGATGTACAGACGGGCGCAGAAGTAGCAACTCTCCCGCCCTCGTTCAGGAGAACGGGAGAGCGCCCTGCCAAACCGAACTTAGAACCCCCAAAAGAGAGGGTGCCGTTGCCCGGCCACGCTGGTGGTAACGTAGGGCCAGACATTTCATTATTGCGGTGATATTCTGTGAGATACACGCCTCCTGCATAGCTAATGCGTGTTGTTAGATTTCATTCATTGTAAATAATTGCTAGCAGTTGTTTTTGAGGCTGGTTATTTCGATGTCAATCCCGGAAAAGGCTGAGGCAAAAAACCGGGTCAAGGTACTTTGCGTTTTAGGTATTCCTTTCGTCTTGGTTCCCTAAGGAACCGGTTCTTCCCTTCGTTCTTGGAAGATATCCAACGCTTGATAGATGAGCCCGCCGTGCTTGCGGGGCTCATTATCGAACACTCTGAGCTTTGTAATGCCCTTGGTGAGGGGACTTTTATCGATGTAGTATTTATAGAACTTGTACGACAAGTTTCTAATATATGTCGGGATCGAGTCGACGCCAGCAAGCTCCCTAAGAGTCTCCAATCGAACGTATCTTCGGCTGTTGGTTATGATACGGAGTACTTTATTTTGCATCCTATCCAACCTCATGAGAGGGGTCATTTTTAGGTTGCAAAACACCGGACAAGCGTATGTCATTGATGGCCTGATAATTTGTTTGTACAACAATAACTTGTTATCGAGGCTTAGTTTGGAGCTTCTGGCTATCAGAGGGTAGGTGCGCTTAAGTGCACCACCCGCCCTCTGTATAGCCAGTCTTATATGTCTGCCGAAATTCATACGCTTGTCCAGCTGTACTCCCAGGTATCTCGCAATGTTCACGTTCTCCACAGCTTGGCCATTGATCACCAACTTCCTGTATAATTTCGAGTAAGTGTACTTCTTAGTGAAGTTGATGGTCTCTGACTTCGCCGGGTTCACCACGATCTTGTTCTCGGCCAAATAGGGTATGAACTTCCTATCCAAGTGAACTTGTATCCTATACTGGGCAGCGACGCTCGAGAAGGAATGGGCGAAAATGGTGGTATCATCGGCGTATACCGCCGTGCCCATATCCGGTCTCTCGCACTGAGGAAAGTCATACGTATTTAGCGAGTACAAGTGTGGCGACAAACTTGAACCTTGCGGGACACCTGCTTCGATCGGAAACTCTGCGGAGCGAGTATTATTTACTAGAAGAGTAATTTAGATGGGTATGAATTAATTTTGTATACTTTCCATCATGCAAATATAGGTCCGTTTTAATACAAAAGCAGTTGAGATGCGTTTCAAATTTACAAAAAAAGGTTTATTAAAAGCATGCACGCTTTTAAAATGATTCATATTGTTAGACATTTCGCCGAGCAATTCAAACGATCTTTTACCTATACCATTTCCAAGTTTTATAATAACCTCCCACCGTTCCTCGAATCTAAATCTGTTCTATGTTTAAAAAACTGTTACAAACAAAATCTTCTATCGAATAATTACCGTTATTAAATGCATTATGTTCTTCACTTTCATTATCACCAAATATTTTTGTAAGTTCTCATTCATCTATTACTTATATCGTATTTTTATTCTGTATTCTTCAATGTTTTCTTTTTTCTCTCTATTGTCGTTCTATATTATTCACACTATTATCATACCGCTAGTTGTCTAAGTATGGTAAAAATAGCCATATAGTATTTGTATATTTTCATGTGTTTGTTGTGGATTTCATGATTTCAATTCCTAATGTTTTTTAATGATGTCTCATGATATAGATATATGCTGAACTTCATCTAGAAAACAATTGTATTATAAGTAATTTCACGTTTATATGCTTTCTCTCTATTATGTATTTATTTTTTTTTGTTTTTGTGCGGTACAAGAGTAAGAATGGTTTATACCAATCTTGTAAACTATTGACAGGTTTTTCATTTTTCTTCTTCCCCAAATGTATCTAGGTACTATATTATCTATCAATAAATATATATTATTATTATTATTATTACTCATACCCTCATACGTAAAGCACCAGGAAAATACATTTTCCTGGTGCTTTTTCATGCTTTCATTAATACCCTTCATTTTTGGATAATCATAAAAAAAATATCCCCTTTTTCGCTTCTGCATCAAAAGGAATGCCTTAAGACGTTGTACAGTGCCATTCATCTTCGCATAGCCTCTACAAACCCCCCTACAATTCACAATCTACAAGTTTTCAAATGTAGGTTTTATAGTTCTTACTTGCTATCATGTATAGAATTCAAAATTTCCAGTGTTAAAAAAATACGGATAAATTGACGAACAATATGACAAGAACAATTACCAAGACTGATTCTGAAACAACTTTCTTGAATTCCCTTTTTACTACAGTCACTTCCAAAACCGCCCGACATGTGGATTGTAACTCAGTCCGCAAAGTCCGTCATTTGCATATCATCACGGCGAATCTGGGTAGATTGGGGCGGTATCGCATTAGGAGCGAGTCTGGGTGGCGGTAAGCGAAGGGTTTAACAGATTAAGTCGTACCGCCATCAAAATATTACGTAATTATCCTGAAATGTTATCATTGTTATTTTACATCAGATGTACGAGCTTCGGGGTGCTTTTCTCTGCGATATATGTAAAACTCTAACGGAGTTTAGGGGTTATACGAAACTCCCGTAATAATGAGACGTTTTCTAAGGATTCTAAATTGAAGCTCTTAAAGTGCACAGAAGAAATTAAAGAAAAATCTGCATTGCATTGTTCACAATAAGCTTGTCAAGAGAGAAACAAGATGTCCTGCAATACCAGGACCACGCTTATTACCATAATCCTATACAATAGGAATAATTGGGTCGAAAATCCATCAGAAAATAGCTACTTTCCTGGCTAAAATAAATCAGTTATTCCCCAATATCTCTAACACCACTTGTGCTTTTTTTAAATTTTGGTACATGCCAAAGAAGTTAATTAATTTTCATCAGTTAACATACCCTGTTCTATTTTTGTTCAAAATAATGATACGTCACTGTTTTTTCACAAATAAATATCATTTCAGAAATTGCTCTCTATTTTTCTCATAAAAATGGTCTCTTTTTTTTGGTCCGACGAATGTTTTTTGATTTAAAAAATAAATTGTCTTCATTTGCGAACCTATGTGATGTTTTGTTAGTCTCATGAAGCACATTTTCCATTCGAAAACTATCTACCGAACAAAAAAAAAGTCGTACGGTGAAGTGATAGAGGACAATTACAAATATAATATTCATTTAAGAAAAAGAAAACACAGTGGAGTGTATCATTATGACTTTTGTTAAAGGACCCCGCACGGAATATACAGGGTGGGGCACCGAAAACGAAACAGACCGAATATCTTCAAAACGCATGTGTTGTGAAGAAAATGCAAAAACACGTCGATTTTTAATCCAAGGGGGACATCTTCCTATCATAACCTCAACTGTCATACCTCTCCCCCCACCCCTTGGTCGCTATCACCCAATCAATTTGAATAGGGAAAGTACTAAGTGTGACACATCACTAAAAAGGTAATTCCATAAGGAATTCAGCCATGTCAATTTTTGCTACTTAACTTTCTATTTTGGCGCCCTCTTGCGGGAAAAACAACTGTTCCGTATTCCAAATTATGATACTTCATTTGCAAGCTAATTTAACATAAATTCGGTGACAATGCATTATGGAAAGTTTCTAAGGGAAAAAACAAAATGGCGGATCCAGAACGACGGACAAGATTTGAAATCTTGTCCGTCCGACGGACCTTAGAAACTTTCCATAATTCATTGTCACCGAATTTATGTTAAATTAGCTTGCAAATGAAGTATCATAATTTGGAATACGGAACAGTTGTTTTTCCCGCAAGAGGGCGCCAAAATAGAAAGTTAGGTAGCAAAAATTGACATGGCTGAATTCCTTATGAAATTACCTTTTTAATGATGTGTCACACTTAGTACTTTCCCTATTCAAATTGATTGGGTGATAGCGACCAAGGGGTGGGGGGAGAGGTATGACAGTTGAGGTTATGATAGGAAGATGTCCCCCTTGGATCAAAAATCGACGTGTTTTTGCATTTTCTTCACAACACATGCGTTTTGAAGATATTCGGTCTGTTTCGTTTTCGGTGCCCCACCCTGTATGGTATTTTGGTTGATTGCAGAATTCATTGAAATTCTGGTATATGTTGTAGATCACGAATAGACTATTATCAAATCGTATTATTAGTTTCTGTGAAACAGGGTCATTTTGAAAGTAGTTATATAAACATAAAATAAAGATAATTTATGACAAATTGAGAATAGTTCTGCTTTATTCTCGTGATTTGGTCGTGATGTCATGCCTTTGGAAACGAACCACTTTTATGATACAAAACAGTATTCAGGTCACCAGGGTCGTCACAAACGTTCTCAAAAATATCCCATTTCGACCTTACTTATTACAAATGAGATATTCTCTAGTTTGATTAAGAGTGATAATGATACTTTTAAAAAAATACTATTTTAATACATACACAGTATTTCAGCCATGTCGGCGTCATCAGAAAAGCACCTAAAATCCTATTCTAAACTTATTCAGTTACTTCATTCTTTCAATGTGAACATTAAAGAACCCTATATTACTATTTTAATACATACGCAGTATTTCAACCATGTCGGGGTCATCAGAAAAGTACTTAAAATCCTATTCTGGAGTTATTTAGTTACTTCATTCTTTCAATAGGAACATTAAAGAACCCTATATCATGTTTCAACGTTTAACGTTAATATGGGAAAACCTTCAAGCCATAATACGTAAATAACCTTGAGCCAAATTTACATTTTTGAAATACGAGGGTACTTACTACAAAATATATTTATCGGCTACACTATCGGCCGCATGCATTAGCCAGCGCAGAGTTGCACCGTTCAGCTATATTTGAAAATAGGTTAAATAAAAATGAAAATTGGAGATAGGTGTTTATCCAAAACGTGTATGCTTTTGTGACATTTCTCGTAAATGAATGACATAAATCGGGAAAAAAGAGCGTCGCTGGCAAACATTGTGAAAATATTACAGAAAACCGTACACCGTACACCGTCGCCAAAAAACATATAGGTTTCCTCCGACACTTAGTTAACACATACACAATAACATTACAGAGGAATATGAAAACAGGAAAACAAGTCTCCAGTGGGAGCAGAGAAAGGGGCTCGGATCGGGTGCTGCGGACTGGTAGCTGCGGTAAACGATCGCCGGCATAAAACGGCGTAGGGAGTAAAGGGGGTAATTACTTCCAAAGCTCCTTATATACAGGGTGTTAATTAAGTACTTTGATAAACTTCGGGAGGTGATTCTTCGAAAGTTTTCAGAACGGCTCCCAAACGGCTTGGTTTTCGAGATACAGGGTGATAATATACATTTTTTTCAAGATTTTTTGGAGTTAACTTCGACATTTTGTCAACGTTCTTAATTAGCACCATTTCAGTTATATGTTTAAAAAAACAGTTTTTAATGTTTTGCCATTCGAAAATGTAAATACCTCGAGCATTTTGTAGGTTACAGAAATAGAAATTTGTTCATGGGGCCCAACAGTAATCCAGGTACGGCCCTGGTAAGCAGTGCCCAAAACAAAATTTTCAAGTACATAGCAGTATGCCCGATCTGTGTGAGGCTTGTATCGAATCGAACCATTAAGCAATCGATCGATTCCGGATTCCGGAGACATGCACGCAATGCAGATAATCCGGCCGACGCTGTCGGTTTTACTCATTTCGGACCATCAATCATGCAAATCTTAGGAGGCGAGTGCTGAGCCGTCTTCTTTTCTTCTGATAGTGTTTAGCCGCCCCCGCTTGCATCCCGCATTCGATAGCGGCGGTTAATGTTGATGGCGGTGTTGCCAATTACTTCGTGGGCGTTGAGTGTTCCGTCATTTGCGTAGCAGGTCATATACGGGGTGAGTCAGAACAAATCTGATAAACCAATAGACAGATCTCTTCTCTGTAGGTAATTTTATCTTCAAACTTCTTATAATACAATTAAATAGTACATTCTCATGTACATGTAATCAGGAAGTATCAATTTTTTCACATAATGTTTTTTTTTAAACAAGATACAATTTAAACGGGAAGAAATATCACGAAATCATCTCCACAACTTTAATCTGACAACTATCAAATTCGGAGGGGGTACCTGTTTCGGATTCAGCAAGAATCCATCTTCAGCCTTATTTATACAAGTTTTACAACAAATGTTAGCCCGCTATATTCTTGTTCCTAGGATGCAAAGGTTACTTACATGGAGAGGAAAAAAAATCTTTTTTTATATACAATTATGAAAAACAACCCAAATGTTAGGGGGGGTACTATGTCCAATGACCTAGAAATGGGGTATTGTGGTGATTGTTACAGCAGGATTAATAACTTACCAACAAGTATGGTGAAAGTTAATGAAAAAAGTAATATTATTTAAAAATTGATGTTAATGAATAAAAATATTTAAAAGAACATGGCCAGAAGACTCATATCTTATGTATCTCATAATTTGAGAGAATTAAATATTTGAAAAGTTATTGAGAAAGCGTGGTATCAAATAAGGTTAGGACAATTGAACTGAAAATTTACTTGTCAGCTGTCAAGTCAATATGGACCAGAGAACAAATACTAGGGGATGGGACACGATACATATTTACAATGTTCTGTGGTGAGTTGAAGTATAGAGAAACCGAAATAGATCGAAGTTGACCACACTGGAGAGTAACATAATGACAGTATTAGAAATTTAAGGAATTAAAAAAATTTATGCAATCGAAATTAACCTGTTCGTTCAAAGAGTTAACATTGGTATCTTTCAAAGAACTATTTATTTCGAAGATTTCAAGTGAATTCAACAATGTACCTTTTTGACAGATATGTAGAATTTCAAGGTCCTGATCAATATCAAAGTGTTGGATAGAATTGAGATACTTTTAGTGTTATGAACGTCATGTCCAGAGTTTCTAGATTTTTCTATAATTTGGAACATACTAAACATGTTTGAAGGTGGTCAAAATACTGAACATGTTTAACCATGCGTCACCTTGCATTCAATACTACTCCGTCTGTGACTACGATAGTTTTTTGGTCTTTTATTCATTTATTTATTGTGATGTATAATTTTTAATGGAAATTTCACGAATATACCCTTTTTGTTTTTGCTCTTGCTTTGCTACAGAACAAAGAGCTTTTCAGATATTCGACCCTCTAATACTTATTGCGTATTTAAGGTTTTCCGAAGTTCTACGAATTTTGGGAAACATCCTGTCTGCTCGGACAAATCGTGATGATAAAATACCTCAGCCTGTATTAGTGATCCAAGCAAAAATCAAATAACTTCGGCATTCATACGATGCGGCATCACACCGCACATTCGGAGGACTAAAACGGACCCATATTTAGTCGATTTAGCGAGCTTCCACCAATCGTTCGTGAGTTTTGGACGCGAAATGTGACATTTAAATGCATTGGACGTTCCAACGCGAGGCAGCTGTTCAAATTAGCAGTTCGCAGTTCCATTCTTCCTCAGAAATTAGGCATACCGTTTGCGAAATAACTTCATACGGCTCTTTCCTCTCCCCCTTCGCGTTTTTATTCGGATACTTCGAATTATTCCGACGAATTTGAATTTAAAGTGGTTTTCCGATCGGAAAAGTCGTCGTTTACATTGTGGAACAGTTATATTAAAATAGGAACGTATGGAATATTTTTAATGTTTTTCCAATGAGAGAACGAACTACCGCGAACGACTGTATAATAGAGAGAATATCACTGAGTTGGTGCGATCTACACCGAAAATAGACTGATGATAGGTAGCTGTTTCATAGACCAAACTTTTGGAAGGGTCCTCCGATGACAGTAAAAGGCAGAGCAAGCTTTTTTTAAATACTAGCTATAAAAATTAGCAGTTCGCAGTTCCCTTCTTCCTCAGAAATTAGGCATACCGTTTGCGAAATAACTTCATACGACTCTTTCCTCTCCCCCTTCGCGTTTTTATTCGGATACTTCGAATTATTCCGACGAATTTGAATTTAAAGTGGTTTTCCGATCGGAGAAATCGTCGTTTACATTGTGGAACAGTTATATTAAAATAGGAACGTATGGAATATTTTTAATCTTTTTCCAATGAGAGAACGAACTACCGTGAACGCCTGTATAATATAGAGAATATCACTGAGTTGGTGCGATCTACACCGAAAATAAAATAGACTGATGATAGGTAGCTGTTTCATAGACTAGACTTTTAGAAGGGTCCTCCGTCGTATATGACAGTAAAAGGCAGAGCAAGCTTTATGATAACACACAGGTCTCATAACCTATGCAATATCAATTTATTTAATCAATATTCCTACTCAATTTTTATAATTCAATACCATGTAATGCTATTTCTATAACAAAAAAAAATTACTATAATATGTTGAAAAGGGGGACATTCTCCATGAAAATTGAAAAATGTGATTTATTTGTAATATCTAACAGAAAACAACTACTTCCCCGGCACAAGCCACGCTGGACATTGAACTACATCTGATAGATATTGTGGAAAGACTCTAACTGAAAAAGAAAGAAAAAATCTGAAAGTGAAAATTCGCATTTTCATTCAGATAACTGATTTTTTTAATTCTCTCTAGTTTTCATTGAAAAAATCATTAAATAAATTATTCCACAACAGATTTTATGAATGTCCTATTAATATTTTCGAACTAAAATCAAAATACTATATTATATTTGCACTTGAACATGGACATGACTCAATAATATGGTACTAAATAAACGAAAATATTCTGGATGCAGAACTACAAATAATTAACGTAGTAGTGGACATTATACTCCCATTACAAAACCTTAGAAATTTTTAAAAATGTTCGTGTTGAAAAAAGGTGTAAAGGGTCAAGTCATTAATATTAAAAAGGTTAATGTGTTATTTAATTTCGGATCAATAATCAAACTGAATGGCCGTCATTAAGATTTTGTTGTCCTATTACCCAGGTAGATAAGGAAAAATCAGTAAGGTTTTCAGGAAGGGTTTATACACGTTGATAATTAATTGCCTTGATGACTGGTTTGATTTTCACATATTATAATACCACTAGAGCTTCAATTATTACTGGAAAGTTTTTCGAGAACTCGAATATTTTTAAAAGTCTTTCGAGTCTACGACGAGAAAGAATTTACTAAACAATATTCATGTTTCTGTTTTTAATTGAAGCCAGAGTGGTATTAGGTAAGAAAATTTCACACCAGAATATTATAAAAAAAAAACTAGGATTACTAGCTGTACGGCCTGTATGCTCACGTTCACACATATTAACATATCTGCTTATTCTGTAAAAATTATATAAACCTGTAACCAAAAGATGTAAAATGGGTAAAAATTAACATAAAAGCTAACAGAATTACCACTAATGTATGTTAATTCAAAAGGATAATATATTTCTTCAGTTAATATCTAAGCAGCTATATAGGTATTCAGATATCAATACCGGTGATTTTATTTCTAAATATTGTTTAAAATTAAATAAATGTGGCTTGTCATATGAGAGATAATTTTGGTCCAAGACTAATAAATTACAAAATACTGACTTTATTTACGCAAAATAATAATAAGGGCAATTGGTCGTACTTCAAACCATTATTCTTGACTAAATTTATTCCACTGAAGATGATGGAAATATATTTTGTTACAAGGAACTCGAAGCAGTATTTAGTATGGATGAAATTCACATGCATAATATTGTTAGGTTAAAATGAACACAATCCATCCAGCTTATATATAATAATAAAAAATAAGTCGATAGTATTTTGTCAGTTTTTTATAAGGACAAGGAACCCGAAGTACTGTTTTGTATAATGAAATGTTAAGTTAAAAATGTAAATGTCATTTTACCTATAAACAAAAAAAAATTCCAAAGTAATATCATGCTTCTTACTTCAAGGAAAAGAAAAATTTCCGGAATTTTTTTTTAGTTGCTATGTTAACGATGAAAAATACAGGCTTTCAATTGGTCGAAAACGTTAGGTGTGGAATTTTTCAAAAAAGAAATTACCAGAAATATTTTCATGGCTCATGTGTTCATAGGCAGCTTCAGGTGTCCTCAAATCTACTGTTAATTACGTAGGTGTGATATTCTAATAAATGATTTTGGGACGTTTTCTTCAATTTGCCTGTTAAAATATAATCATATCTGATTAGTCGATAACCGGTTAACAGAAATAAATCTAGGAAAAAAGATCTACCGAAAAAAAAAAACAGAAAAAAAACGCCTAGGAATGAGGAGTAATTTTTTTTCCTGTGTTTTTTTCCGTTTTTTTTTCTGCGGGGGTATTTTTACTGTTTACCGACGGAAGTAACAATTAAATTTCGTGCTAAGAAGATGGTTGGTGTAAGATAGCTATCAAGAAAAATAAATAAAAAAAAACTATAATGCGAAAAAGTACAAAATGAAGTACATACTTTGTGTGTGGAAACAAAAAACTTCGTAAAATAAAAAAATTTCAATGGTTAAGAAATGGAAGTTTGTTTTTAAGAAGATGTTTACGTTTATTTTATTTAACCTTAATTTCAACCAAATTCTTGTCAAGTAGCTTTCAATACTATTTTCAGATTATAATATTATTGTTGGTATAATTCTTGAAATCATTTTTAGAACATAGAGCAATTTGAGTCCAACCTTCGGATAGTTTCGAAATTTGCATTGGCAAAACTGTTTACCTGGATCCCTTACAAATTGACAAGGTTTTAGGGTAATAACTATTGGTAATACTGACTATAAAAGTAATTAGTAGATCCGTACGTGTTACTAAATCCTTTGTACACAGGCAAAATATCAGTTCATACTGGATGTATCATTCAAAAGAAGAAGTATTCTCCCAAGTGCGATTAAATAAGTAAACTGTGTGCTACTCAAGAATCGTTTTCATCGCCCATTGCGTTTGGAACAGTATACATTATTTGAGGTAAGCGTTTTGAATATTATATTATTTGATTCATGGATGACTTGCTCTATTTTTCATAACATTTTTATAGAATTCAATCATTAAAATATAAATTTATATAGATTAATTTAAAAAGATGAATCAATTCATGTAGAAAAAACTCATTTAATGATGACGTCTGAGTCAATTTGACAGTGATGAAAAATGCCTGCTTAGGACGTCTACTTTCACAACATTTTTCAGAACTCAACTGGGGTACAACTGACAACACACCGAAAAATCAAAAACGCCTTAAAGTAAAACGTTTTTGAGAACTGAAGACTGACCACACACCGATAAATTAAAAATACCTGAAAGTAAAACGGTTTCATACACAATGTTTTGCTGTATAGCAAAATAGTGCAAATAGAGTCGTGTTGCCTACAATGGGGTTTCCCAAACGCTTTTGAATCACACAAAACAGATTCATTCAAAAACAGTTTGTTGCGAACAGTTCTAAGAGCCTGAAGGAATTCGTGGAGAAACTTCTACCTGAATTAGCCAAAAACGTTATGCGTTAAAACGTTTTTGATTCCTTGGTGTGTCGCCAGCCTTAGGAACGGCTCTGATGGGACCGTTTAGCTTAGAACCATAACATACATATTACACAAAAACCATTATTCATCATTATTGCTGCGCATTTATATATCATCGTTGATTTGTCAAAAACACTTTCGAACACCTCCTTTGAAAATTATGCAATTCTTTACAATATTTGGCTGCGTTAAATGGTATTTTTTCAGACAATCTGTACTGAGCATTTTGATTTTCTATAACAGAGAAATGATCCGTTTCCGTTGGTCTCAGAGCTGCAAACTGCTATTGCTAATGGCATTGTTCGTGACAATAAATTGTATTTTCGTTTTGGTGTCTGGCAGTACTATAAATAAAATTTGGCCCATATCTTTTATATTATAGTTGACGGTCATATTACATAACTTGTCACAATCATTAACGGAACCCACAAAAACCAACCAAATAGTGACAAAATGAATAAAATATACCTTCATCATTGTTTGTTTTTCCAAATGTTTGGAAGAGAAAAAATTATTTTAATAAAAAAAAATTATGCTATTTTGGCTCCCGTCCCCTAATTTCGTCAAAAATGTTATTTAGGGGGGGTACTTTATACCTGTATCTTCCTTCATTAAAATTATAACGGAGCATTGAATCTTTTGACCACAATATGGGAGGTTGGAAGGTATTTAGAAAATACGCCAACTTACCCCTTTACTGGTTTTTCTCACTCCTTTTTCACTCATCCATTTTAGTAGAATTTCATACTCTCACCTATATACACATGTCATCGTGTATAACATTTGCATTCGTTTAATTCTTCTATATATACATATAAAATTAAACTGGATAAACTAAATAAATTGATATAGACGTCAAAATTTTGGTATTTTATTTGAAAATATATATGAACGTTTATCTTCTCAATGTAGTCAAAATGTCTGATGTAACTATGTGGAGGACGGTACCGTAGCGGTCTACGGCGCAGCTAGCGATGACCAGTTCGATCCCGGCGTGCCAGAGAATTTTTCTCAAGTCGGAATCGATAGTGGTCCACATGCCTTATTGAAAAACAAGTATGTTGTGAGTTGCCTAGATACCAATCCCCTTCAGTTCTAGCTTGGAGTTCACACTGGCTAGCCGGGGTGGTACTGTATGTTTGATCTACGGCTAAAAAGTGAATAGAGCACCAAAAATCAGTAAGTCACCCCGTAGAACCACAGCGAATAATAATCAATCAAACTATAAATCGCAATTATCTGAGTAAAAGAAAAACAATTAGAGTTCATACTTCTAAACGGTATACAGCAAAAGGAGAAAAAGTAGTACTAATATTTTTTACAAAACATTTGATTTTTTTTTATGTATACCCAGTTGAAGTAATTCTGTTTCATTTCCAATTAGGTTTACAATGTTGCCATGTTTCGTGAAGACTCTTGCTTTCTAGGTTCCAACAGCATTCAACCCGAATTTTTTCTTGGCATCCATTTGAAGTTTGTAATTGTGTGCAGACAAGTTTTCATTGATATATACAGTATCGGAAACTCTTCATCTGGGGTATAGACAGAAATCTACGCGAGCAACAATGAACGCAATGATATGATAATTCCAAATAAACAAGAGAGACGCACTACTGTGCGCCCCTCCTGTTACCTCACCCGGTGCATTAAAGGACCACATGACAAAGCGACTCACCGCACACAGCTCACGCCGATATCCCTTCCTCGAGCGAGTAGAGGAGAAATTGTAATGCTCTCTCAACATATAACAAGCTATTTTTCACGCTCTCATAAAACCACCATACCACAGATGAAAACTTTCCGATACTGTAGGTCTGTTTCTTCCAAGGCCTACTTGGCACGGTACTTTCCATCTCTTTTCAGAAAGGAAACAAACTGTGTGATGACTCTTTATGCTGATTGATCCCACCAAGAATTTTTCCATTTCTGAATAGATTATTTTGTTCCCACAGAGTACAATTTCATATGTAATGAGTCGTTATTGTCAGTGAAAGACTCCCTTTATGCAATTTGCAAAAATCTAATTTTAAAATTCCAAATTGCATGAAGTTCCTGATCGTATATAGGGTTGCAAATTTGTGAATGCATCAGAATAGGCATTTTAAAAATTCTCAACAAATTTTTGTAATTATTTCAAGACCAAAAAAATTACCACGAATTACCACAACTGTTCGTAATGATTCTCCGATGTATCTAGGTTTGCAGAACTTTTGGAATTTTTTCTCATGGTATATCAAAGAAAAGCCTTAGTTTTTAATGAAAAAATGTCCCGTAAGCCTGAATTGGTTGAAAACTTGAGTTATGATATAGAATATTATATTCGATACTACTACAAATTTGCCGAAATTTTGGAATTTTTTCAACGAACATACAGCAAAATTCAAGTTGATTATAATTTTGAAAATGTTTTGGACTCCAGAACAGGTTGCAAACTGAGATTTGGTGCTTTCTCTAGGTACCATTCACTTGGTCAAGGTTTGATAACTTTTGGAATTATTGTTAAATTTTCAATTTTTAATGTTCATCTCTACTTGCCTAATTATGTTCAAGTGATGGGAACGATTTCTTATGTAGTCGTTTCAAATTTCTGTCTACATTTGTCATTGACTAACCTGATCTTCATTTACAGGTCTGAAGAGGACAATAAGATACTTCCAAAAATACCAAGAAGATTATTGTCAGCTAAAAAATGGGTGGAAGAAGGGTTTATGTAGGTGGCATTCCTCGTGGAACACGAGAACGTGATTTGGAACGTTTTTTCAGCGGGTTCCACGTAGGGGATATTCTCTTGAAGAACACATTTGCATTCGTAGAATTTGATAGTAGCAGAGACGCTGAAGACGCAGTATATGAAATGAACGACAGAAAACTTCTAAATAAACGAGTTACAGTGGAAATGGCTAGAAGTACCCCCAGGGGCCGAGATAGATCTTCAACCAGCAAATACACCTCTGAACCTCGCTCCCGTGGACGACAGAGAGGACCACTCCGAACCAAACACCGATTAATGGTGGAAAATTTATCATCGGCCGTCAGTTGGCAGTCGCTTAAAGACTATATGCGGCAGGCCGGAGAAGTGACCTATGGCGATGCTCACAGACCCCATCGTAACGTGGGGGAGGTAGAATTTGCTTCACGCTCTGACTTGAAGGCTGCTATCAGACGTCTTGATGGTACTGAGCTGAATGGTCGGAGAATCCGCCTTGTGGAGGATAAGCGAGCATACCGAGATGATTCTAGCGGGAGTAGTAGGTCACGCAGTAGGTCAGACAGCAGAGGGTCACGCAGGCGCACTAGATCACGAAGTCGTAGTCGATCACCTAGCCGTGGAGGATCACGTAGTTGTACTAGATCTCCTAGCCGTAAAAGTTCACATAGCCGTACACGATCTCCTAGTCGTAAAAGTTCACATAGCCGTACACGATCTCCTAGTCGTAAAAGTTCACATAGCCGTAGTAGATCACCTAGTCGTGAAAGATCACGTAGTCGTACTAGATCACCTAGATCCCGTAGCCATACTGAGTCACATAGCCGTACTAGGTCACCTAGCCATGTTAGAGCAAGAAGCCATACTGAATCACCTAGCTGTGTGAGGTCACAGAAGAGATTTATATCACGTTCGGGTAGTGTCAAGAGAGATGTAGTACGGAAACCTAGTAAACGAACCAGGTCAAGATCTGGTTCAAGTAAATATAGAGAAGAATCCAGTGTCCATTACAAGAGAAGCCGTAGGTCTAGATCTCGGTCTAGATCATCTACCAAGCGCTTCAAATCGGGATCCCAGGGTCGCGATCGTTCTGATTCCCATAAACCCAAACCTGAGAATATATCACCAGCCTCACGTACCCAGGAGTCCCATACACCCAAAGCAGGAAGTATATAACGTTATAGGGCTGAAGGACTTAGGTCAATAGCCGATTGGATCAATATAATTGGTTCAATAAAGTTCATTTATTATTACTATTATTTTATAACGTTATAGCATCCATCTACAAGTGTTCAACTCAGCCAAATTCAAAGTGATGTTGTTTGTTTCTATGATGGGTGTATTTTAGTCAAACTTTCCAGTGTTACTGTTCATTGTACTTTATATTTAAGATGCTTCCTTATTGGACTCTTCATGATTAATTTTTGTTAATTTATATTGTCAATAAAGTTATTAGTGATTGTATAATGTGATTGATGACATTTTTTCAATGTCGATCTTTACCGCTCCTATCCTGTATTTGATTTGAGACCAATTCAAAACGAAGGCACTCTCATAAATCATTAATTACGGCTGGTTAATATGATTTTTTTCTTCATTTACTAGGACAATTTTAAGAATTAATCCTCATTTTCAGGGACAATTACTCTTATTTGTCAAGGTCAAAGATCCAAAAAATTATTAATTCTTTTATAAAAAAATATGACAATATGGCATAAATTCGTGACATTTTCATTGTTCATGTTAAAATTACGTTGGAAAGCGTCCAACAGCAAGAAAGTTATAGGGAAAATTATAGGAAAATATGCCGTTTAATCAAATCACCATCGACGTATTACTGATCAGAATTTCATCGAAATATGTCAATAAACGCAAAAAAATTTTTAGTCGATCTGAAAACTTGTATGTAAGCATAAGTTCAAGTATCCCCATTTGTGTATAGAAGCTAATTTAATCTTCATTTCTTATTTTATTTTACGTGCTTTATAAACTCACCTTTAGACTACAAATTCCGTCAACTGTCAATGGATATTGTGGATCGGGATTGTTTTGGATGAGTACATAAAACAAGTGTTCAAAAACATCGATGCATTTCAACCACCACTGATGAATAAATTATTATAAGGTCGTACTGAGAGTACTTTAAATAGTTCATGCGTTCTTGTCAGCCTAATTTAGGCAATATACAGTGAGAGAATAAAAATATTTTGATGGGCTACGACATTCATTAAATTAGACACTTTTGAAGGTAAGCCATCTTAATATCATTGTAATTAGTTGTATGTCCCATATTTTTTTCATGAATTCATCAATATGCGTGAGACTCAGACGTTCTTAATACAATAAAAATGGTAGTATATGACTAAAAATCACAAAGTTATTTGGGGTCAATAAATCCAGTTTTTGGATGAACTAAGTTAGTCAGAAAAATAACTGTCCACAAAGTCCACTTGTTTGTGTAGTTTGTGTGTTTGGAGTTTCATAATATTTCAATAACAAAATACGATTTCATTATTTCGCAGAAAAGCGTGAAAAAAGTTTACTTTTCTAAAGTTTGTTGCTAGAGACAGAACATTTTATCGACAACAATTACATTTTTTTAGGTCAGTTCTTATTTTCCGTGGTAACTAATAGCCTATAAATATCTAAATTTTTCACCGATAATATTCAAAGCATTTTGGCTATAAGTGTTAGCAGAAATAGAAATATTTGCGGTGATCAGCGAAATATTCACAGCAATATCAGGAAGGTGATTCTTCGAAAGTTTTCAGGACGAAAAGTTCATATAAACATATCCCAAACGGCTTGGTTTTCGAGATACAGGGTGATAAAATATTTTTTTTCCAATATTTTTTGGAGTAAAGTTCGACATTTCAAACAAACAATCAGTTCAAATTAGGCGAGTACAAATATAGTACACACGATACAAAATTCTCCATTTCTTAAATAATTCACAGGGTCCTACTTTTCTGATGGTATTTCGTTTTTAGTGCATTTGTATAAAAGCTTATCTTTATATTTTTTATTTTTTAATTTTCATTCATCGTAGACTTTTCCAATTCTGAAAAAATATTTCTTCCAATTTACAATAATTGAGAATGTTTTATTTTTAAGTTTTTCTAATGTTATGGGACACTGGAAAATGTATACATTAATATTTTCGTTGTACTTACCTAATTTGAACTAATTATTGTCGAAAACGTCAAAGTTTACTCCAAAAAGCCTTGAAAAAAATTTATTTTCATCATCCTGTATCTCGAAAACCAAGCCGTCTGGGACATATGTTTTTATGAACTTTTCGTCCTGAAAACTTTCAAAGAATCGCTTTTTGAAGTTTGTGAGAATATTTGCTTATCAAATATCTTTATGTTATGCGAAACTGGAAAATGTTCGCATTAATATTTTAATTGTAGCTCCTGAACCATACAAGTACCTAAATGAAAATCGACAAGAAAAAAAAATATGTTAAATGAAACAATATTGATTATTCCTGTTTCATAATATGTCAGTGATGGCGGAAAAAAATTATGAAGGGTTGAACAAGGCTCGACTCTGAAAAAAGGAGGACCCTGTGAATTATTTCAGAACTGAGTTATTTTGCATCGTGCGTACTATTGAATGAATTATACTCGCCTAATTTGAACTGATTATTGTCGAAAATGTCGAAGTTAACTACAAAAAATCTTGAAAAAAAATGTATGTTAATCACCCTGTATATCGAAAACCAAGTCGTTTGGGACATATATTTATCTGAACTTTTCGTCCTGAAAACTTTCAAAGAATCTCCTTCCGAAGTTTGTCAACGTACTCAATTAATACCCTGTATATAACACAGCAGAAAAATCCTATTGAGTCCTGATTTCTCATATATCATACAGAAAAAGAAATAGGAAGCTAAGAAATCACGAAAGTGTTTATTGATGGGAACCTAACGATCAAGATATACAAATTTGAATGAAGAAGTGAAATTACGCCAATAATAAAGAATAAGTATATAGTGACCACTTGCCAAGCAAGGCAAAGACTGGGAACAGACAGTGAAACGATGAAAGATTAAATAAAATAATCCATTGAATTGTTTTCGTGTTAGTTTTTCATTTTGTTTTTTGTCTGAAAGGCCAGTTCACACTATGGTTTTTGAATTTTGATATTCAGGAATGATATTTGTGATATTATTTGATTCTAGAATGGTATGTAACTGTTTGAGATGCCCAAAAACCGTAGTGTAGCTAAAAATCTCTCGTACTTGAGAAACAATCTCTGATACACGCGGATCAAACCGGATATCGCTAGCACACTCAATTTATACTGAACTTACTGTAAAATCACACTTGCCTCAAACTGTCACACTGAACTTACAATAACCTTCCTCTAAACGACTTTTGATCCACACTGTTACACCCAACTCACACTGAACTAATACCAAAGTTACACTGAACTCAACTAACACTGGACTCAGTCTTAACTTCTGCTAAACTCACACTGAACTCGCACTGAACGCACCGAACGCACCTTGGCCCACTCAACGTACACTACAATGTACACAGTTCTATCTCACCGTTAAGCTAAACCTACTCTAAACTCACACTTGGCTTACATCGGTTTACACTGTAACATTCAGCTTACACTAAACGCACTCTGAACTCATTCTGCCATACTCAACTCACACTAAACTTATACTAAATCTACTACCAACTACACTTAACTCACGCTATCACACTCAATTTACACTGATCTCACTTCGAACATACTCTGAACTCACACTGTCACAGTCGCACCAAACTTAGTCTTAGTTTCAGCCAAATGTAAGTTATGTGTGAGTTTAGTGTAATAGTGTAAGCTTAGTGTAAATTTAGTGTGATTTGCGCGTGACTTGGAGTCAGTGTGATTTTGACGTTTAGAGTGAGTTCAGGAAAGTTGAGTGTGAGTTTAGTATATGTTGAATGTGAAGGTGCCAGTGCAGTATAAGTTTAAGGAAAGTTTAGTGTAGGTTGAGTGTGAACAGTGCAAGTTTAGATTGAGTATAGTGTATGAATTTGACGGCGTGAGGACAGTGTGAGTTCACAGGGAGTTCAGTGTAAGTTTACTGTACGTTGAAAGTTATAGTGTGAATATTCATTGTAGGCTTGAAGCTGGGTCAGTGTAGGTGGAGTGTGCACGTATTACGTCAGTGTCACTTGAGAGTGAGCTCAGTGCAACTTGAGTGTGAGTTTATTGTAAGTTGAGTGGACGTCCATAGTGAGTATAGCGTGGGATTAGTATGGATTGGGTGTGTCAGTGTGAGGTCAGTGTGAGTTAAGTTTAGGTTTAAGAGATTTATTATTGAATTTTTCAGAAATATTTCGAATACAGAAACTTTTTTTACAGGTTTGAAGCGGGTGCCATTACTTCCAAAGACTTCCAAGACGGTTATTTGCAGTGGAAGATGGGTCGAACAACGGTTTTTGTGGGTGGAATTCCTGGAGACACAAAACAGCGAGATTTGAAGCGTTTTTTCGAGGGTTTTGACGTTTTTGAAATAATTATTGTGAAGAATTCATTTGCGTTCGTCGAATTTGCTACCATTAGAGACGCTGAAGATGCAATTTATGACACAGATGGTAAGAAACTTCTCGGAAAACGGGTTAAAGTTGAAATGTCGCGGGGTAATATCATGGATCGGGCTCGTTGTGCTATCAGAAGCAACAAGGCTGTTTACCGAGGGAGACAGAAAGGTCCCATCCGTACCGACCATCGTCTAATAGTGGAAAATTTATCATCCAGAGTCAGTTGGCAGTTACTCAAAGATTATATGAGACAAGCCGGGGAAGTGACATATGGCAATGCTCACAGACCGCACCGAAACGTGGGGGAAGTAGAATTCGCTTCCCATTCTGACTTGAAGGCTGCCATCAAACTCCTGGACGGCACCAGGCTGAAAGGTCTTAAAATCCGCCTCGTGGAGGATGAGCAAACAAAACGCGATCGTTCAAACAGACATGGAAGGTCACGCAACAGTAGATCTCTCAGCAGCGAGTTGCGCAGCCGTACTAGATTACGTACATGGTCACGAAGCCGTACTAGATCACGAAGCCATATTAGATCACATTATTTCTTCAAATCGCGTAGTCGAGGAAGTTCACAAAGACGAAATACATCAAATAGTCGTACTAGATCATATAGCCGTACCAGATCATATAGCCGTACTAGATCATATAGCCGTACTAGATCATATAGCCGTACTTGATCATATAGACGTTCTAGATCACTCATTCGTACTGAATCAAGCACGAGCGAAAGACCTAGAAGCCGTAACACATCATGTAGTTATTCATCGAAACGTTTTAGTTCTAAAAGGAGCTCCAGAAGTAATTACTCCAGGTCTAGATCGCGCTCAGTTAGTACGACAAGAGACTTTATGTGCAACCGTAGTTTCCAAGACAGATCCAGAGCGAGATATCGTTCAAGTAGGTCCATTGAAGATCCCAGAACCTATTCTAGGAAACATTCTCGCTCTATGTCTCATTTTGATTTACCTAGCAAGCGTTTGAAATTGGTTGAGGGATACCAGCAGGGACGTATTCATTCTGAATGTCCTTCACCCGCAGATGAAAATGTATCATCTTCTATAATCCAATCTGCTCATTTCCAACAATATACACATGAAGCTGCAAACATCTACACGTGTCAATGAATTTGCTCAAGCATACCGGGTGTCCAGGGAAGGTGGATCGCCCCTATAACTTTTTTATTTTTGAAGATATTGGAATGAAATTTGAAGGATCTATATAATACATAAAACTGCATTTTTTGACAAGTGACTCAGCTTTATGCAACTTTCGGTCTCACCGGAAGTGATAAAGACTTTCGATTTTAAAATGAGACACCCGGTATATTTTCACTTTTTTGGCTCCATATCACATTCTGAATACATATATCATTTGTTACTTTTTGTAACTGAAATTTTCAAATTTATTTTTGAAACTATAGGGCAATGAATACGGTCAAATTATTAATTTTAGTCCTAAAGTATTGGGAAAAATACATCTTGACGGTTTTCGATTGAAATGCATCTGCTGGGTAAAATTCAATTTTTAAATTACTATTACTATTTTTTTTCAAATGGCAACATAGTGGCTCATCGGGTCGGAAAAAAAAGAGCATTTCATTACAACTAATTTGATACCACACACTATTAGGTCTCGAAGAAACTTAAAAATATTATGGTAGATCTTTCTTTTTGAGATTAAAATCATTTCAAAATTCATCTAGTAACCTGTGACCAACACAAATGATATAATAAAACCATTAATCCAAAAACTAATACCTCCTTGTATACATGATATTATTAACATGTTTTTCAATCAATAGCGTACACAATATAGTTTCCTGGTTCAGAGGTAAGATAACAAATCGACAAGTAATGTTTTTTCCAATATACCTTAAATACCTTGTTCTATCAGTTATGTAGGTCACAGGTTACCCAATGTATTTGAATCTCATTTTGAACTGAAATGTTGTTTCATTTTAAAAAATATCTTAAGTAATCTTTTCAAGTTTCTTTAAAGAAAGTTTGAAAGTTAAATCCTATAACAGTAAAGCGGTATCAACTTAATGGTAATGAACTATGTTGACATTAAAAAAATAATAGGTAGTTATAATTTAAAAAATAAAATTTTACACACCAGATGCATTTTAACCGGAAACCGTAAAGTTTTATTTTTCCCAATACCTACTTTAGGACTAAAATTGAAAATTTGAACGTATCTATGTCTTCTGGATTAAAAATTGAATATAAAAATGAAAATAAATATGGTCACAAAAAGTAACAAGTGATACGTGGTTGTATCCAGAATATCATATGGAGACAAGAAATATGAAAATGTACCGGGTGTCTCAATTAAAAATCAAAAGTTTTTATCACTTCCGGTGAAATGCAGTTTTATGTCTCATACAGATTCTCCAACTTTCATTTCAATATCTCCAAAATCAACAAAGGTATTGGAGCGAGTCACTTTTCGAGGACACCCGGTATAGTGAAGAAGCATTAGACAATAAAACGCGTTTTCTTGGAATCGATCAAAACTACCCAGATTTCAATGATACATCTTAAAAACTGGCAAATAAAAATACCCCAACCATTTTAGTTTAAAGATTAACGCTCTGTTTTGTAGATTTTTTTTAATTTTGAATATTTCTAATATTATTGTTGAAATGGTATTATTTATTATTCCTGGTTCATAGAAAATATTTTCTTTTGTTGCCAACGTTTTGAATTTTATAAAATTCTTCACCTGGACTCTGTAGCAAGGGTAAAGTTTTCAACTCAAATTAATACTTGCCATAATTATTATGACTCGTTTGGACACTAGTGAAAACTTCAAAGAAAAGGAAAAGTCAAATATTCGCTTTTCCTTGTTGAAATTGATTTGAAAATATTGTCTAAAACGAGTGGACACATTTTAATACAGGCACCAGACGAACACCTACTTTCACAGGCATTCAACAATTAATATGTATATCTTACAGAACAGCTGTTTTTGAAATGAGTCAAATAAAAACTGGTAAGGTTTCTATCACGAAGGAATGCTTTTGGATAGAAATGCGATGAAGATTATTTCGGATTGAGACTTCTCAGGTTGAAATAAGCCACATTCAATTCCTCTTATCTTGTCTGAACAATGTAGATCATTTTGATTAAAAGTATTTTGGATAGAAATGGTTGTATATTAAGGATTGTTGTGTTTGCAAAGTGGAAACTATGAACTTATTCTCTAAAAATGCTCAACGAGGTCGGTTGGATCAACAGTATCAATTTTTATATTTTTATTCCTCTTGTGTTAGCATAACCCACCCAACGTTGAGGACATTTTGATAACATTTCAGATGGACTGTTAGTTTTTGTTATGCGAAGAACCGCTTTCCAATTGTATTTTCACCAGCAAATGCAATTTCAGATTGTACCATAGGTATCTGAAAGATTTCTCTGAAGAAATTGCACGATGAACAATCAAAAATTGCGCTTGTTACTGAAAATACAATTAAACTCCACTTTGTATACACAACAATTCTCAATAAACAACATTTTCTTTCAAAAAATCTCTCAACTGGAATGATCCGCATCATCAAATGAAATAGTATGAATATAGGAAGTCGCTGAAAAGGGGGACATTCTCCATAAAAATTGAAAAATGAAAAATGTGATTTATTTGTAATATCTAACAGAAAACAACTACTTCCCCGGCCCAAGCCACGCTGGACATTGAACTACATCTGATAGATATTGTGAAAAGACTCTAACTGAAAAGGAAAGCAAAAATCTGAAAGCAAAATGATTTTTCTCGCATTTTTATTGAAGCGTTCGATCATAATAAAAACCAGTTTTCTTCAAAACAACTGTTCTGTAAAGTATTGATATAAATTGATAAATTTTCGTCAAAGTAGATGTTCGTCTTGTGTCTGTAATGACATTCGTTTGTGAAAGTGTTGTACTACTTCTCTATGTCTTTCGTTTGAGATGATATTAATTTTTGGGGTACATTTCCTTTTCATCAAAGTTTTCACTGTTGTCCAATCGATTCATAATAAACACATTGAGGCAAATTCAAAACGTTTACAAGAAATGAATAGATATTTTCTTTGGAACACTGATCTCATCCTAAAAAATACACGGTTTATAAATAAGGTTATTTAAAAAATTATGTTAGAATGTTAGAATGAAAATAAAGAGAGTCAATTTTTAAACTATAAGGGTTGAAGCATTTTTGAGTGCATTTTAAAATAAAATCATCAAAATCAGAGTATTTTTGACCGGTTCCGAGATAAAAGTATAGCTCTCCTTTACTAATAAGTCAACCGTTGTTCATAGTTTATATTATATTACTGTCTGTATCTATATTTGTATTTTATTCATCATTTCTATTATTACCATTTATTCATTATACTTTATATATAATATGGTTTTTTATTTGATAGTTCATGATCATAAGAAATTATTTAGATCTTTATTTTCAATAAATTTACTACCGATTGAATATTGCAATTGTTACTTTTCACAATAACTATTTTCAGAACGGATAAAGGATCCCGTACGAAATCATATGGGAAATTGGATTTCTGTCAAATAGGCTGAAATTTCATTAGGATATAGTGGATTTGGTCGTTCCAAAAATGAGTGAGTTTAAATGATTTTGTATGTGTCGTTTCTGAGAATACATCATAAATGAACGGTCGACGGAAAAAACTAATTAACGCATTGTCGATTCGCAAGCTAGGTTATCTTGCAATCTTGCGATGATAATAAAATTTGGTGAACATTCAGCATATTTAACCAACAAAAGTTATTTTTAGGAACAAATAATATAAAAGACTCGCAAGATGAAAATATCTGGTTTTCGATTTTAGTTCGAAAATATGAAATTCATAAAATCTTTTGTGGAATCATCTGCGACTGAAAGAAAAAACTTTAGTCGCTATTTTCCATCGTTCAAGATAACCTCTTGGGAGGTATTCATGTTGAAAAGGGGAACATTCTCCATGAAAATTGAAAAATAAAAAATGTGACTTATTTGTAATATCTAACAGAAAACAACTACTTCCCCGGCACAAGCCACGCTGGACATTGAACTACATCTGATAGATATTGTGAAAAGACTCTAACTGATGTAGTTCAATGTCCAGCGTGGCTTGTGCCGGGGAAGTAGTTGTTTTCTCTTAGATATTACAAATAAGTCACATTGTTTATTTTTCAATTTTCATGGAGAATGTTCCCCTTTTCAATCTGGTTTTCGTTCTAATAGTATGTATTTTCTTAATTTTGGCTAGCATTTAGCATTTTTGGGAAACAAAAGTACTTTTTCAAATACCACCCGCCCAAATTCTAGGCCCATGCCACAAATAACCAGTGATTCGTCCTGTATTTTGCTTAATTTTGATTTTTTTCATTATTAAATTCTTTTTCCTATAATACAATAGATTCAACGAGTCAGTATACATGCATAAAAATAAAACGAATAGAACATAGAGAATTATAACAGCTGAATCATTCATTCTAGGCCTAAGTCACAAGTAACTATTTTATTGCTGTATTTGTTTTTTCAGTGTGGTACCACTGGTCCAATTTACCCTTATTCTAATTATTCTTACTTGAGGTATGGCATGAAACCTTGGTACACAGGTACAAACAGAGTAATTAGTTTATCCTGAAAGTTTGTTTGGAATGTTTCAGTGTTTTAAAGAAAATACGTCTGTCTAATAGGGTGAAGTACCAATAACAACAAAAGCTGTCTAGAGTAAGTTTTTGTAATACTGTAATTTTATGTCAATTAGGTATCTTTTGGTTGCCAATAGCAGAGTATTGAAACCCAGATAGGGAGGTAGTTCAAAACTTCATTCATCTAGAACTGGAAACTGAAAGCTTTTTGGATACATTATAGAGCATGTGATATGATATTAAACAATTTCGTATATCACATTGTAGATCTTCTGTGGCAATTCACTTTAACGTCTTGACATATTATTTTATTTTGTTAGCAGGTTTATATGCGCAAATAATAAAGATGAAAGTATGCCCCTTTTTTATGCAGACAAACTGTGAATGACAGAGTGCCCACCGTTTTCCTCTGTGACTTTTTTGTTTCGGTGGCGTTTTTCAAAAAAAAAAAAACGGAATACGTCGTTTTGACGACTACAGTCTGACGGGTCAAAGTGGTCGATTTCACGACCAAAAATTATTAATAAACGTCAGGCATAGACAAATTATATGTAGAAAGGTAGTACTTATGCCACAAAATGTGGCATAAGTATCTGACACGTATATTAGGGTGTAACTAGAGTCTGAAGATAAAATATAGACTTTTAGTTATCACAGTCATACATTCAATAGTTTGTAATAAATATTAATACATTTTATTAGGATATTTTCAATAAATGAGCATCAGTACCTAGGAAATTAATGAATTATTATTAGGTATTTTATTGCATAATAGAAAGGAGTTTATCAAAAAAGTTAGAACAGCAAAAACAAAATATTTCTGTCATAGTTCGTCGCATTCATCATCATTCATTATCTTCGTCGGTAATTTCAAAGTAATCTTCTTCCTCATGATCACTATCAGCATCGGAATAAATGTCATTCTCAGATTCTGAGTATTTAATATTGCTCAGTTAAAGGAATTATATCTCAAAGGGTAGACTCTTTATTACTGAAACATATTTTTTGCGGCAATTTTTTTGGATTGAGCTAAAAATTGATTTGGATTACTTTGTAGCAGTGTGATGAAGGGACTCTTACAGAGGAAAAAATTCCAACAGAAAAAAATTATTTAAAGATTTCTGGCTTGAAGGTATAAACAGAAAACATGTTTGAAATGAGTATTCCATCATCCCTTTTTAATTTGAGAGATTTTGTTGACTTGAATGACATATTAAGCAATAAAAAAAGTTTTTCACCCACCTTTATTTTTTTTGTGAATTTTCATGTAGAAGTGTGTGTAATACCTATTCGGAAAGGATGAAGAGGTCGAAAAAAAATTGCGTAAAAAATAAATCGTGCAAATTGAAAATTGTTAACATATTCGACATCATACCTGCGGTATGAAAACGATGCTGGTTATGAAGAAAACACAAGAGACCAAAAACATTCATTTCCAGTAGCCTTATTCAAGAAATTAATTCCCATAAAAAAAAGTCAGTGGCGTACTTTGTTTCACAAAATTTTTGGCTGTGCTGTTGTCCACTGAATCGCTGATAGACCTTTTAATTTCAATCTAGTTAGGGCTAATTCACTGCCTTATTAGCACAAATGACTGAATCAAATTTCAACCAAATCGGTTCGAGGATATTCAAGGAATTTCAAAAATACAAAAAGTTCATAAAAACTTTTTTTCTCAAAATGATCCATCGAATCACCCTCTGCAGTTTTGTACCGTAGTTAAGAAACGCATGAAAAATCTTTTATTTACAATTTTCATGTGAACGGCAATGTTTCTTTGTCAGAATTTTTTTTTCATCATGAAAACCAAAAAACTTTAAAAAAAATTGTTATCAATAAATTTTTTGTGATCGTGAAATCGACCACTTTGACGAGTCAGACTGGGAAATCGGAAAATGATCTTTGTCAGACAATGTGAAACGTTGTTTTGATAGCTCTTAGTAAATGGATCTTGGGAAAATCAGCTGGTTATTGATAAATTCTCCTATTGTCGTTTTTTGTTCGAGGGGGCGAACACCCTCAATAACCCATGTTTTTTATCAGAGAATTTTATTTTCGGGTTTATGTTCAAGTACTTGAGCTACTCAATTTGAAAATAAATAGAATATTGTGTATCTTGTAGTGAAAACAATACATTAACGGACGACAATGTGAATTGTTGGCCGAGGCCAACAAGCATTGAAGTCTGGGAATGTGCTTTTACTACGAGGTACTCATACTATTTTTTCTGAAATCGCAATTAACCTTATCATAATTTAGGAAATTAGGATTTTTTTATTGTTGAGAAGCTGGCAAATAATTTTCCTGGACTTTTTTCTATACGCAAAAGTTCGTTACTTAGCAACAGACTAAAATATTTTTATTATTATTTATTTTGGGGTCTGAAGTTGCTCCGAGAAAGTACGCAAAAAATGTATATGGTTGTATAGAAAATGGAATTTCCTTTTCGACGATGTGACCCTTGACCCCCATGCCATTTGAAATTTTTGAGTTGATGTGACCCCCCTCCTATCGAACAATCATCATATTTTTTATTTCAAAAAGTAGTATCAGTGAAACCCTCGAAACGATTTTTTTTTCATGTTTATATGCCGATAAGTTCAAGAGTTAACAGGAGGAGGGGGGGCTAATAAAAACCCCACTGTATAGGGCATTCCACTAAGGAACAAAACTGATATTCGATTTTGTGAACCTTTATTGCACCTCTCGTATAGATAGATTTCATAATGCTGTATGATATGAAATCACAATATTTAGAGAATTCCTATTGGTCCAACTATTCAACTGTCCACTGGTCTAGGGACACACTGTATATATGCATAACGTGCTCAAACGTACATTTGGAGCGATCATATTTTCTTGTCCTTCCCCATTTCCCATGAAATAATATAATTGTTAACCTTCATTCCATGAATACAATTATATTGTGTTCTTTGATATATTTGGATATAATAATAATAGCATTACTGTCAAAATGCGTAACAGTGTTAGGTAAAACATTACATTTCCTTATAGCTTCACTGTATTCTTGACTCAAATATTCTGGAAATTGATTAAAGAGTAAGAAATCAATACAATATTTTCAACAGGTGTATCAGTTAATAAGGAGGAATATTAAGTTCAATAATCCTCAAGAAGAGGGTGAAATGGTTATTGAAACACATGTCAGGGTGTGACAAAAAGGGGTTGGGTATTATTATAAAACTTCAGTGTATTCATTACTTCAACAAAGAACAGTGTAGTCCACTAAATTTATTATTTTTTATTTATAGCCTTCAGAATTGATTCGGCTAGTTCAAGGACTACCACTGAGTTTTTTTGCACATCAAAGAATGGCCGGAATGAGAGTTTATGTGGGAGGATTGCCAAATAATACGAAAGAACAGGATTTAGAACATTTTTTTGAAGGGTTTGGCATACTGAAACAAATAATCATCAGAAAGAATTTTGCGTTTGTTGAGTTTGACGACAAGAAGCACGCCGAGGATGCCATCTTCGAGAAGGACGGCCAAGAACTTCTTGGGGTTCGTGTCACTGTGCAGATGGCACGAAGTACAACAAAAGTTCGCTATAATTGTAGCGAAGACAATAGCAATGCCTCTGGTGGAAAGAAAAATGGACCGTCACGCACCGAATATAGGATGATCGTGCAAAACCTGTCGCCAAGCGTGAGTTGGCAGTCACTGAAAGATGTGATGCGCCAAGCTGCACCGGTCGTGTATGCTGATGTTAACCGACGTCTTCCAAATGAAGCTATAGTCGAATTTGCTTCCTACTCAGGCATGAAGGTTGCTATCGAGAAACTCGACGGAACTGAGTTGTACGGGAGACAAATCCATCTAGTGGAAGATGTAAGGTCCACGAGTGATTGCTTATCTGTCAGCAGCCGGAGTAGGTCAAGAACTCTCTCGGCCGATAGCGACAGCAGCCCCAGCGAGTCTTGCATCGAAAGTAGATCAATAACACTTTCGCCATACAGCGACAGCGGTAGATCCCGAAGCTTCAGCAGGTCGCGCAGTAGAAGTAGTTCACGAACTCTTTCAGCTCGCAGTGATATTAGTAGTGACTCATGCTTTAGCAGCAGACGTCGATGTATTTCAGTTTGCAGCGAGAGCTATAGCCAAACACACGGTAGAAGTAGATCAAGAACTGTGTCGGCTTATAGCAACACCAGCTGTGGTATAAGTTTGTTTAGGAGTAGATCGCTATCTCTGCCAGGTCACAGCTTATCCATTGGGAGTAGGCCACGAACAGTTTCAGCATTCAGCGATGGCTGCAATAGGATATCACGGAGTAGTTCACGTACACTTTCAGCTAATAGCAACGGAAGCCGTAGTGATTATCCAGGCAATAGCAGATCATTCAGAGAGATTGGACCGAAAACTTCTTCGACATGCAGCAGCAGAAGCCGTAGTAGGTCCAGATCTTGGTCACGATTCCATTTGGATGAGTTAAACGTCGACATGTTCAGTTTTGAATCCTGTCGTCCTTCTAGGCCCAGTCGGTTTTCCAAACTAAGTTCCAGATCTAGACCAACGAGTGCAAATGCATCCCATCATGAGTCTAGATCCAGATCTAGGAAAAAAGCTAGGAAACGCCCTGGATCACGCTCTCATTCAGCAATACCCGCAAAGCGGTTTTTACTGGATGAATTTCTGTGAAAAAATTCCCATATTGTATAGAATTTAATTTATTATTTATTAAAATGCTGTTTCTTGTAGATTTATTAAAATAATATATTTGACTTAAAAACAAATCAATAAATGGGCCATGGTGGCGCTTGAGTAAAGTGCAAGCTTCCTAATCCAATGTAATAAGACTCGTTTCACCGCGCGGTCACCGGTCTCGTGCATGGCATCACACGTTGAAATAAAAGGGCTACGTCGTCCCTAGCTCACGAGCACTTCTGAGGGTTGCTCGTAAGGATGCACCCGGTTGACAAAAAACATTTTTTTAATACTTCAATGCATTTTTAATAAAGTACTAACAAAGTGTTTTTTGTTATTGGTACTCTTGTTATCAGACAATTCGACTTCACATACATTCAAATACTAAATAATATATGATACAAAAATGTATACTGAACTCACCTCGTCGAATGAGAGATGAAGAAATGTGAACCTGTTTTACTCATCCAGTAATACACCAGTAATATGGATGTCGGGCGCAGTATTTCAGACATGGGTAGTACCTACACTTATAAAGTGGTGGCAACCGACACTTTTTGTTGCAACGCTGTGGTTGCCTTAGCTTTTTTCTGGCTCACAAAGAAGAGGAAGCTCGCTAAAAGTGTTGAAGAAATCGTAAGATCTATTATTTTTGTGGGCGGAAGATGATGGTGGATTTATGGTCAAGTTTTAGGTCGTAAGTAATAAGTCGGAAGTTTTAAGTAATAGTCAGAAGTCGTAAGGAAAAAAATGACCATTCATGCCCAAGTCTTAAAGACTGTCATATCATAAGGAAATCAGTGTATTATTGGTCACTTTTACAGTCTGAGAATTTTATAATCAAACTAATGAACATCACAAAACAAATAACTTATATTTAACAACAAATAACATTCAAAACTCGAATATTATTATTCTTCTTGACAGATGACAGCATTTAGGTTATTGTAGCTTGACGCATGCGTATTCAAAATTAGTCGCAAGTTTCAAGTTTATATTGGCCTATCGGTTAAATCGGCCTCGTTGGCCGATTATCATATCGGTCGATATCAAAAGTTGATAGAACGATACATTTTTTTATTGGGAAAAAAATTAAAATTTGGAAAACAAATGGAAAAACACACATACGTATATAACATTTTTATAAGTTTTTGCTACATACCTACAGCTTGGCAAATCTAGTTATAAATGTGAAATCGCCACGTCTATTGATGCGCGGTAGATATCGGTGCATTCAATTAAAGTATGAGTTACAACTGGTATATCTGTCGCATCGCGAAATGCACTGTAGAATTAAATGATTTTTGGATTACTGAATGTACAATTTTACTACCCTCTTTTTCGCCCGAATACTTTCTCATTCCAAATTCGCGCATCTAATTCGTTTCTCGAAGTTTCTAGCAAGATTTTCCAAGCTCCAAATCTGTTATCTGACGATATTGCACTGGGTAGTTCTGTTGGAGTTCGTGCAACGACTGATATCTCACTGTATATGCTTATGAATATTATTAACAGTTGAAATAAATGTTTATATAGATTTGTTTAAAAAAAAAGACTTGACATTACAATTTGTAGAGTGTTGTCAATATATTCTACTCAAAAAGTTTCTTCAGTTTATTCCACATAATCTATCAGGTTATGGGCCCAGGACATTAGTAGTGATATTCCAGTAAAGCAGATAACAAAAGTAGTGAGAAATAATGTCGACCGTCATGCAAGTGGAGAAATTGTCTAAAGACAACTACGACACGTGGAAAATGCAAATGGAAGCAATACTAGTCAAAAATGACCATTGGGCTTATGTTAATGGCGAAACCCAAAAACCGCTAGATATTAACCAACAAGATTCTTGGAAGAAAATTGATCAAAAAGCACGTGCCGATATAATCTTAGCTATGCAGCCTGCAGAATTATGCCTCGTTAAACATTGTCAAACATCATCTGCAGTATGGAATAAATTACAGAAAGTTTACCAGTCAAAAGGTCCTGTGAGAAAAGCTACGTTGCTGAAGAAGTTACTTTTTACCAAAATGGGCGATAATGACAATATGGCAGATCATTTAACTTCATTCTCAAATACTGTCGATAAGTTGAAAGAAATGGAAATCAACGTTGCTGATGATCTCCTTGCTATCCTGATGTTATATAGCATTCCAAGTACATCCGAGAATTTTCGTTGCGCAATCGAAGCCAGAGATGAACTTCCAAAACCAGAAGCTCTAAAAATTAAACTTCTAGATGAATTCAATGCACGAAAAGGTAAAGAGAATAACGAAAATGCTCTTTTCACCAAATATAAATCAAATTGGAAGAAAGCATCAGATAGATACGAATCGAAGAATAAGCCAAGTTTCCGAGAAGCTCCTTCTGAATTAAGAAACAGAAAATGTCGGTACAAATGTAATTTCTGTAAATTACCCGGTCATAAAGGTTCAGAATGCCGAAAGAAGAATGAAAGTAGTAGACAACATTATGCATCGAATGCAGAAGAAGCCAGACAAACACTCAATTCGTTCAAATTCAGGAGAAAATTCGACAGAAGTGGAAGACATAATGATAAATGACATCAGTGGCGAACAAAACGATAGCCAAAGGCAGATTTTGAATTCGAATGACGATGAGATAGCTGATGAACCTGACAATGATCGAGTGGACGAAAATGACATCGAAAATTTTTCGGCAACACCAATTTTGTGCAAAAGGGGGCCAGGACGACCAGCAATTATCAGAGATGGATCTATTGGGAGGCCAAAGAAGAGATATAACCTAGTTGAAATAAAAGACGATGTTCAAATTGCAGTCGATGAAAATCAAAATCCTACCATTGACGAAGCATTAAACGGAGAGCATGCAGAAGAATGGAAGAAAGCCATGGAAGATGAATTTCATGCACTTCTTGACAGTGATGCGATGATTCTAGTTGATAGGCCACCATCACGGAAAGTTGTAGGATGCAGATGGGTGTTACGAGTCAAATATAATGCTAATGGTGAAGTTGAACGTCGAAAAGCGCGCCTTGTGGCAAAAGGCTATACTAAGCAACCTGGAGTAGATTTTCACGAAACCACATCACCATTGACAAGACAGAGCTCTATACGTCTCATTCTCGCAATTTCTGCTGAACTTTGTCTGACGTTACATCAAATGGATGTCATTATGGCATATATAAATGGTGAACTCGAAGAAGAGATCTACATGGAACAAGCTGATGGTTTTATAGCCAGTGGAGAAGAAAACAAAGTTTACCTTTTGAAAAGGTCCCTTTATGGATTGAAACAGTCCGGTAGGCAATGGTTCAAGAAATTGGATCAGCATCTTCAGTCCATGGAATTGAAACCAATAAACAGTGACAAATGTGTTTATTTCTTTCGCAAAAGAAATGACCTGCTACTTCTAGCCGTTTATGTAGACGATTTGATTGTGGCTACCAATTCAGAAAGGATGTTCTCTAAATTGAAACAGGATTTGATGGCAAAATTCAGAATAAAAGACTTGGGATCTTTACACTATTGTCTTGGAATCGAATTCAGGCAAGATATATCTTCAAACTATATATTCATCTCCCAGAAAAAATATATTCAAGATATTTTAAATAAATTCAAAATGAATGATTGCATACCAGTATCTACACCAATGGATGCCAATTCTAAGTTATCGAAAGAAATGTCTCCCATAACTCAGGAAGAGAGAGAAGAAATGAACGCCATACCTTATCGCCAGGCAGTCGGATCCTTAATGTATTTAGCAGTCTCAACACGTCCAGATATTGCCTACACAGTGAGCGTTTTGAGCCAATTTAACAACAATCCTGGTCAGGCGCATTGGTCGGCTGTAAAGCGAGTCTTCAGGTATTTGAAGAAAACAGAAAATTATGGTTTGAAATTCCAAAAATCCAAGAAAGAACTCTATGGATATGTGGACGCTGATTGGGGTGGAGATCCCAACGATAGGAAATCACATACTGGTTTTGTGTTCCTGTTAGCTTGTTCTGCTGTAAGCTGGGAATCAAGAAAGCAAAAGTCGGTTGCCTTATCGAGTACGGAGGCCGAGTACATGGCTCTGTCAGAGGCAGCGAAAGAAATAGTCTATTTGAGGACTTTTCTGGAAGAAATAGGATTTTCCATGTTACTCAAAAACTCTACAGTTCTTTTTTGTGATAATCAGGGAGCTCAGAAATTGATGAGGAATCCAGTCCATCATTCAAGGACGAAACATATAGATATCCGCCACCATTATGTTCGAGAAATTTTCGAAAAGGGAGTACTCGATGTTCAGTACATACCAACCCAAAAAATGAGTGCAGATATCTTTACCAAAGCACTCTTCAGACCAGCTCATGAAACACATTTGAGGGCATTGGGAATCGATACCTGACGTTGAGAGGGGGTGTTGGAGTTCGTGCAACGACTGATATCTCACTGTATATGCTTATGAATATTATTAACAGTTGAAATAAATGTTTATATAGATTTGTTTAAAAAAAAAGACTTGACATTACAATTTGTAGAGTGTTGTCAATATATTCTACTCAAAAAGTTTCTTCAGTTTATCCCACATAATCTATCAAGTTCTTCTATAGATGGTATTTCATATTGGACGTGTTGGCCGTTTTTTCTTCGGCACCCAATGAAGCAGATTATTGGCAGATTTTGTGGATAGCGCTTTCGTTTTCCCTATCGTATTTCAATAATATTTTGCAATCATGCCATAAAGGGCTTGTTTTCGGCATTTCGACACAACACGCAATAGTAATAATTCGACCACTTAATTTACTTCAAACAGACACTATAATATACTTTGTAAACACTTTGTCCTCTACCCTTTTCTATGCTTTAAACACAACTAAAATAATGCATAACTTAAAATTATCACGAAACGACAGGAGACAAATGAATGATTTTGATAGAAAAATCGTAATATCTTACTCCGATAACCCTTATATACCAATTTTGAATGGAATCGGACCATTTTCACAAATCTCGTCCGCCATATTGGAGCCGCCATTTTGTTTTTTATAACAAAAAAAATGTCATATTGCATTGTCACCGGAACTATGAACACCTGCTAAATTTCAAATCATTCGGACTTCTGGAAATGGGTGAAAATCACGCCCTAAGGAGTCAGTAAAAAACATACAAGTGAAGCTAATATAAAGCGTGTAATTAGCTCATTTGTAGTGTTCTCTTAAATATGTTCTTTCTTGCCTTCGTTGAAATACACTTGATTTTGAGAACACTCGTAACGAAACCTGATTGTATGTGTTTCTGCTTCGTCAATAAAAAGTCTAAACTTGCCAATAAAACTGCTTTTCGTCTTTACTAAAATTTTAATGACGTTTTTTCTTTCAACATTTCTTGACTGACTCTTTTTGTTCTTTTTTATCAATATACAAGGTATCCAAGTAATAACAGTAACAATTATCATGAGTATACATATATAAATAATGAATTAAATCTTCTGTAGTGTTAACATTTCTCCCACCTGCTATACAAACTAGTTTTGTTCTCGATTTAGCTTGCATATCTTCGTGATTGGTCTCCGGTACTCAGCAGTCGAAGTTTTCACGTCCACTACACGAACTCGACCATCAGGTACCGGATAGACTGCAGTAATTATTCCCAACTTCCAGGAATAACGTGGCATATTGTTATTCCATTTGGGTCTTTTCGTTAACGTAGGCAGATATTCTTTCACCCATCGATTCCAAAAATTTTCTAATAACATCTGCGACTTCTTCCACTCTTGGCGTAAACAGTTGGAATCTGGATCAAGTCGTATAAGTGAGCTTTCTCCCGTTGCTGATCCAAGAAGAAAGTGGTTGGGCGTGAGAGCTTCCAAGTCCATTGGATCGCTTGACACCCGAGTCAGGGGCCTGGAATTCACGATGTGTTCAGCTTCAGCGAAGAACGTCTGGAGAGTTTCTTCTCGGAGAGATTGGTCATGCAGACAGATCTTTTGAAATAATTCTCTTGACGAAACCGATTAACCGCTCCCATGTTTGGAGCACCAGGTGCATTGAATTTGAACTGGATACCTCTAGAAGACATCTCATCCACAATAGGTTCTGAAGCGCTTTATTTATTTCTTTGTCGGCCGCTACAAGGTTGGTCCCATTGTCGCAACAAATCACCATAGGCTGCCCTCTTCTTGCTATCATTCTCAATATAGCCATGACAGCTGACTCGCTATTCAGAGAATGCGCCACTTCCAAATGTATTGCTCGTATTGATAGGTAAGGAAAAATAACACCCCATCGTTTCTCTCTTCGTCTTCCAATTTTTACATGGATTGGACCAAAATAATCCATGCCCACATAACAAATGGTCTCACTTCTCGGTTCAGCCTCTCTTCGGGTAATTGTCCCATCAGTTGTGGAATTGGCTTAGATCTTTGATTCTTGCAGTATTGACATTTAGCAAAAGCTGATTTTACTGCTGCTCGGCCATTGATCACCCAAAATTTTTGTCTAAGTTCTAGTAAAATCGTGTTTTGGATCGAGAATGATTGGTTCTTTCGTATTTTTGCTCAAGGATCGGGCTAAATTTGTTCTTCCACGTAGTACTATAATCCCATCATTCAGTTCAGGATTGAGATTACAGAGTCTGCTTCGTTTATCTATATCCTTTCCATTCTTCAAACTCATACCTGCACCTGCTCGTCTGGGGTTGTCTCGTGCCGAAGTACGGGAATCTACTAACGCATCTTTTTCCATATCGTGGACTTGTTGGGGTCACACCAATGTTTCTGCTTCGTCAATAAAAAGTCTAAACTTGCCAATAAAACTGCTTTTCGTCTTTACTGAAGTTTCAATGACGTTTTTTTTTTCAAAATTTCTTGACTGACTTTTTTTGTTTTTTTTTTTATCAATATACAAGGTATCCAAGTAAAACAAGTAATAACAGTAACAATTATCATGAGTATACATATATAAATAATGAATTAAATCTTCTGTAGTGTTAACAGTATGTATCTTTGGTTCCTACAGGAATTCTCCAAAACGTTTCAGACGAGTTATTTGATGATTAATAATTTTTCGAAATGACGAACTGAAAAGAGCTTCGCTCTTTGAGAAATGATAGTTTGGGGCGTTTATTTAAAGGCACCTTTCTCTTTTGATGTAATTGTCATCAATTGTTGGGAAATATAGGCGCAAATTTTCAGTTGGAACTCACCTTGAAGTTTTCTTTGGTAACTTCCGATGTCCTTCGATAGTTGTAAAAGACAGTATTTCCTTCACCTTTCAACTCATTTTCAACTTTGCAACACATTCCAACATTTTTCGGAAAGTCAGAAAAAATGTACATGATGCCGTTTTAATAAATTGTTTGAGGTCACTTCCTGTTGGTGGAAATGTCTCAGTACTGGCGTCAGCATATGCGTTTTCAAGTATTATAGTGATATAAGAAATTTGAAGACTGTTATCTTCAAAACTATACCGAACAGTTGGGCGTACCTCACCTCACGATTACCTGGTATAACAATGTTCTCTGAGTATAAAAGAATGACAGTGAATCGAATTTATTCACATTTCCACCCTGTCACGACTCGGAAAAAATTTATTTATAACAGACACCCGATGGAAACACCGCCACCAATTCAATATCAGGAACAATAGCCGCAAATAAAACCGGAATATGTTGGTGACAAATAACAATGAATAATTACAGCGCTCGTACATGAAATCGTGTTTTTGTTTGAAGTGGCGGCGTCACGCCGCGATCGATCCATCAAAGTTCCTTCGGGGACACTCGCAAGCATACGAAATGAATCACTACATCGCAAGAAATCAGGACTGATGGATTGATGAAGATATGGTGACACGTAGAATTCAGAAGAAATTATGTTACTTGTGAAAATGGGCGCCCTAGACGAAAGGCCACAATTTCACAAAACTGAAGTGGATTATAAATAATGCAGCCTTTCGAAAATTTCTTCAAAGTTCCTTCGGGGACACTTGGCAAGCATACCAAATGAATAACTACATCGCAAGAAATTAGAACCGATAGATTGATGAGGATATGGTGACATGTAGATTTTAGAATAAGTAGTAGTGTCAAGGGCTAAGATGTAATTAGCTCTTAGGGAGGAAATATTGTGAACTTTCAAAGATTTTGATGGCAAATCATATAATCTGATTAAATCTTGTAGCTCGAACCGAAAGAAAATTATAATTATTGATGGTGTATTGAAAATATCACTCAGGTATCCGTCTGGAACAAAAATTTAATGTTGACTTTCACAATTTTTTGGCTCAAATACTCGTGACATGCTTTATTGCCATACAATCATTTCTGAGATGGATGAAATGATATAAAAAATAAATGTAAGAAGTTTTTGTCCCACTATTGAAGACGAATAGAAGTTTAAAGAAATAATCTGCGGTTACGAAATATTGATCTTTTTGAAAAAGAAAACTCTTAAGATAAATAACACGTTGGGTAGGCATATCAAGAACAATGAAGATGAAGTACCACTAGGAAACAGTGGAGTTAATGAATTAACTTGTGGTTCTTTTCAAAAGTATTTTATTGGACAAACTAGTAAAACCCCAAACAACACATGACTGAACATAGAAATTGTTGTGTAAACGGAAAAACAATAGCTATTTATTATACAAGTTCGTAAAGTAGGACTTTTTTTCATGAGCGTGAAGTTTGTTGAATCAGGCAATGATAATAAATTTGATTCCAAAATTGAAGCCGTTTTCAAGATCTAAAAATTCACATTATTATTATTATTATTATTTGTAACATCGCCTTTTTCGAAAAAAGACGCCTATATAGATGAACTTAAAAAGCAAAACTTTATGCAAATACAAAATTTGATCCAAATCATAAGAGCCGTTTCAGAAATCAAAAAATTCATAATATTATTATTAATATTATGAGTAAAATCACATTTTTCCATGAAAAGCGCATATATAGGTGAACTTCAGTAGCAATACCTTATCTGTATACAAAATTTGATCCAAATCGTTGAAGCCGTTTACAAGATTAAAAAATTATTATTTTTATTATTATTATCAGTAAAATCGTATTTTTCCAAGAAAGACTCCTATAAAGATAAACTTGAAAAGCAAAACCCTACCTACATAAAAAAAAAAAAAAAGTTTCGAGATATATCAAACTGTGCGTTTTGTTTACGAAAACTGTGCGATTTGTTTACCGTGCGTAAGGAGCTATTTACTGAAGCTGTGAGTCGTGTGTTTTTGCCTCTTTTCTGCAGTGGCCGTAGGTAAATTAATCAACGGTTTGGAGTATTCAAGAATAATATCGATTAATTGTAACTCATTTTACTTCTGCTTGAAGAAGCCTTTGTATGATGATTCATATAACATGGTTTTAGAAATCAAAAAATTGCGAAATTCATCAAAGTTACATCAATTACGGTTCTGCCGAGGTGCGTTGAAGGGGGTTAGATGTTTTTTCCTTTTTGTAAAAGAGGCCTGGTCAGAATTCAGCATAAACTCTGTTCATTTCTCATGTTTCATAAACGTATACCACGTTATAACGCCTACATACATCGATTTATATCCACATTACTTCGATATTATTATATATTCTGAATGTTTGGACATTGCGTTGGCATCAAAAAAAAAAGTGAAACGTGACAATAAAATCGGATAAGTAAGAAAAGTAAAAAACATGGGACTATCATATAATTCAATTACAAAAATACCTCCCTGCCTCTGGAAGAATATATCGGTTGGAGAGGTCGGACGCCCCACCTGAAAAGACGTATGATAATAAAATTACCAAAATTCGTCAGCATTCAGAAAAATATCGTCACGTCAAAAAAGGAAATTGCAAAAAAAAATTCTTCCTGTAGGCTAGATAGAGAACGCATACCTTTCTGCATTTTTCACAAAATACACTATCGATATAATTATTTTGTTATAAGGTTTTGTTCCCTTTTTAAGGGGTTTTTCACCTAAACCTCATATAAACAATGCGGAGGGCTAACTCTTATTGCGGAGGCAAAGGTCGTGGTACGTTTGTTGGTGAATTAACCCAAAGATATTCTTAGAAATCCAATTTATGGCAGTGAGAATAAAATAGCTAATTGAAAGTTGTTATTTGGACGCCATCTACAGGAATTCTGATATAGTATTTCATTCTCAAAGCCAGTCTCTGTAGAAAGTCTTTATCACACTGAAAGAGAAAACACTCCAGACATACAAGTAAAACAATTATTAAAAAAAATAGTATTTAATCAAATAAATGTTAAGCCAAATTCAGGGCTTGACGATCTTGAGACAATCAATAAAAGATGATGAGAGTAATCAGGTTGAAGGGAAGAAATTTGGTTCTTTTGACTATTGTATGTTATTCAAATGGTCACACCAACTTACTTGGAATATTGGGTTAAATGCATTTAAACCTTACATATTTCCTTGACCAATCATCAGTTATAAGAAAGAATCAACCAAACTCTTCTCCTGTTAATGTTTCAAGCTGGGCTCCTTGATTCAAATAGTAACAGCAGCTCTGGAACACTCCTGAATTCCCCACCTGGTTCTGGACACCTGATCGAGTGTGTAATTCAGCCAGTCAGCTATCATAGGTAGCTATAGTTATTATTCCATATTGTGGTAATTTGCAAATCGGCCACTAACATCGCCGCTCATTCAATGGCGAGAAATAAGCTTTTAACTAAGCTTTTTGAAATTAAATTTAAATAATATTTAAATTTAAATCTGGTCTTGAAATTTAATCAAATCTTGAAATTTAATATCGTCTTGAAATTTAATTTGGTCGAACTCTTTATAAATGTTCTTAATATACACTGTTTGGATGATTTTCAAAATAAAAATTTAAATCATCAGCGAGTTCTTCAAGTGAGACCAAACGCAGAAATGCACGAAATGGAGGAAATGGAAGATAACGGAAATTCAAAATTTAATCCCCTCCTCAATTTCTACAAACAGTGTTACCAATTGTCACACTATCAAAGAACAGCTTACTAAATGTTGGCTCATGTTAAGATCACAGAACTCATAGATAGAATGAAACCAATATCTTGCCTACGCATGAAAGCTTCAATTTACTATCGCTCTCTGCATGATCATTACAAATAACATCCATGGTTTGAACGGAACACGGAACTCACTTTGTCGGAACTGGCTAATTGATATAATTTTGAATCTAAATAAAAACGAGAAGAAGAAGAACTAACTATCTTTAAAATGTTGAGAAGAATAAGACTTCAATTCAAATAATTCAAACGTGACTTTGACAGTTGAGCATAAGTTGTTTTCAAATAAACAAACTTTTTTTTTTTTTACTGATTTTATTAAGTAATTCATCATTCAGACTTGGTGGAGTATTCAGCAGCGTTCTTCGAGCTGTAAAATAAAGATTAATCAACAGAAACATTGTAAGTCATATTCTGAAACTTATAAACTCAGTTGGTGCCTCGTTCACACTGCCATGATTCACGGTCAAAATGATGAAATTGAACGTTTGTAGAAATACAACCGTTATACACCCTCCTTCTTACAAAGAAAAATTTGACCTTCAAATTTTTCGTCACAATTAAATGGTAAGTTAAATTTTTTATTTTTTTTTTAAGTTGAAAAGCCAAAACTAATGAATAATAAATTTTGTTTAGGAATGATCCAAGGATTCCAACAAAAACCCTAGTGAAAATATAGGATTTCACCACGCCTAAAAAGTGTTTCAAATGAACACTGAGACAAAAAGAAAAAAACGCCTCGGAGGTACTCCAAGCTGTATTGAAGGTTGTCAAACCGACCAGTAGCTTTAACCGGCCCTCTCACCAGTAAGACAGTGGTCTACAACACAAACTTGGCCTCCTACCAACAAAAAGGATCAATTTTCGCAAATATCTTCAAAATTCAATGTGTTGAGACAGGCCAGCTCAATGAACTGTCATCCCAACACAGCTGAGGGAGAAATAATAAATTCTTATCCCTCCTGGATATAATAAAAAATGAATAGTACTACAACTGGACATAACCAACTGGAAACAACTATTCATGTACCAGTGGTCGATTAATATTTCTTGAGGTGAGTGCATTTTCATAGTTTTCTCGAAATATCAAAAACCCAAAATATCAACTACTAATGACACAATACCTACCTAGTCATATCAATAAATGAAAGCACCTCTAAAATTATTTCTTGTCACCAAGAAAAATTCAAACAGCAATGTTACTGACGTAAGAGTGTGGAAGGATTTCACAACCTTCTAAGAACGCACAATCTCACTAGTTGGGAACCATGTCCAGGGTTCAAGTTGTTAGAAGTTGAGAGATAACCAACCTTTACCTCACATATTAAGAATCAGTGGCATGTTATGTTGAGGTAAACACTCATAAAATTTATGAACACGAACAGCGGTGTTACTGTCGTAGGAAATAAACCAACCCCTAGCTCAGATAACAAGAAACAAGAGCCTATTTCATTGAGGTGAGCACTCATAAATATTATGAACCTCTTCATAACATGAACAGCGGTATTACTGTCGTTGGAAATTTAAGAAAAATCCCAACTATCTGGGGACATGCCAAGTCCAAGTCGCTTTATGCCTAAGCAAGGGACAACCAGATTTTGCCCCAATTGAGGAAATAATAAGCTTTACTCATTACTTCAAATAATAAAAATACTAAAAATAAGTGGTGCACCTAATCTAAGAAATATACTAATCATATATTTTTTTGTGAAAATATTCCACATTTTCATTTTTCATCTAACCTATCTAACTATCTAACTATCTAACTATCTAACTATCTAACTATTAGACTAACTATGCATAGATTTTATAATTTTCAATATTTACAGTTTTAATATATACAGGTACCTATTTAGTGTAGTTGATCAGACTACACCGGAAATTATCTCTAACATCCTACAAAAGAAATATAGAAAATAACATTTACAAAAATCTCTTCAAGAAGAGATATCAAAATATACAGTGGAAAACTTAAGTTCCTTTCCACAATTTTTATGCGCAATAATTTTTGTGTGGATCCACATGTGAATAATTAAATTCCTATTCACACAGACAGATAGACAGACTCAAATACCAAACTATTTAGTCATCTATAACCAGTCAACTTCATGACTATAAATACCATCAGTCTTTGGGGATGTAATGACATTTTTTATCAAATCTAAATGAATTTTATTTTCAACAAAATTTCAGATACTTTGTGAAACTGTATTTTCTAGCACTATTCATTACTAGGATAATGGTCATAAAAATACTACAATTTCTAGAAACAGTCATAACAAAGTAATCGCAAAATCAAGATTGTAATAAGTCATTAAGGATCAATTTGTTTCTGAAAAATAATCCTTTTCAAATGAAACAAGGATAATGAAATTTTTAATTTCATTTTGGGGAACTGATATAAAAAATCAAAATATATGTAAAATCAAACGGATAGGTCAGAGTTAGACCCATAGTAAGGCTTGAGTTTTGATACATGCCATCTACCAGCAGGTGTACCATTTAAATTAACCAACTCATAAGCCACTTTTGACAATACCTTCTTGATTTTACATAATACATATCGAGATGCTAACTTAGCCGAATAATCATTGGCAGCATCTGATAATACGAAGTTTCGCTTCCAGACTTTTTCGCCTTCTTTGAAAACATGCTCACGCTTCCTCAAATTATAATAATTAGCGTTTTTCTTGTAAGAAGCAGATAATCTATCCTGAACTTTTCTATAGATAGAGGGCAATTTCTCAATCTCTTCAGAATAGTTCTGTCTTCCCTGAGCACTGTTATTCAATTCGAAATCAATGACTTCACCATAATAATCTCCAGAAGCTGGTGTTATTCTGCCAAAATTGAGGAAATTTGGACTCAAACCAGTAACTTCATGAGTAGCAGAATTCAAAGCATGTTGAATCTTTAAAATTTCCTTGTCCCAATGTTTGTGAGAATCTTTAATGAAGCATCTGATAGCAGTGCCAATTGTTCGATTTACTCGCTCTGTAGGATTCACCTGAGGGTGATATCGACAGTTATACCAAACTTTTGAAATTTTATACTCTTTGATGAAATCATTGAACACTTTACCTGTGTGGGCTGAGGCATTATCCAGCAATAAAATTTGAGGAACACCATAAACTAGAAATACTTCCTCTAAAAATGTTGTTATTGCTTGTGCCGTCGCATTTCTAACAGGTTTCATAATAACAAATTTTGAAAAATAGTCGGAAGCTACTATTAGGAATTTATTTCCCTTAGAACTTCTAGGGAATGGACCCATAACATCGGTACTTACTAATTGAAATGGAAAACTAACTTTTTTTTCTGCACCCATTAAACCAAAACGTTGTGCATTAAGAGCTTTCTGACTACAACATTCATGACATTGACGAACATATTTTAAAATTTCTTTTCTCATAAGAGGCCAGTAAAATTGTTCAGCAACTTTCTTTATAGTTTTAAAATACCCTAGGTGAGCAGAAGTAGGTGGATTATGAAAATCAAAAATTATTTTCTGTCTCTGATCAAGGGGAACTAACAATTTCCACTCAGAAATATTAGTTTTTAAAGCTATTTTACTGGGAGTATGTTTAAAAATATAATCGTCTTTTATCATCCATTGGGGATATTTTTCAGGATTTTTAATAATATTATTTTTCATTTTTAGGTACCAAGGATCAAGGTTTTCCAAGGATATGCCCAAAACATTCACTTCCTCTGGTATTGGAGCTCGAGACAGAGCATCTGGAGTTATGTGAAGTTTACCTTTGCGGTGCACCATTTCGAAATCAAAAACAGAAAGTCTCATGGCCCATCGACTGAGCCTGCCAGAACTACCTGACATCTTAGAGAGGTACTTCAAACTAGCATGATCACTAAGAACTTTAAAGTGAACACCCTCTATATATGGGCGAAATTTTTCCAGTGCAAACACCAAGGCAAGGCATTCACGTTCCGTAGCTGAATAATTCCGCTCTGCTCGATTGAGAGTGCGACTAGCATAGGCGATCACTTTTTCTTCCCCATCTTGAATTTGGGTGAGTACACTTCCTAGTCCAAAACCGCTACTATCGCACTGAATGCAGAATTCTAATGAAAAATTAGGGGCTGTTAGAATAGGGGTTGAAACTAATTTTTGTTTAATTTCAACGAAAGCTTTTTCTGCATTATCAGTCCAAACAATACCTTGTCTTTTACCTTTACCTTTTAATAAATCATTCAATGGACTAACCAAAGTACTGAAATGTGGAATGAAACGTCTGTACCATGAACACATACCAACAAAACGTTTCACTTCTGTTGTAGTCTTAGGTTTAGGATAATCTACCATAGCTTTGATCTTTTCAGGGGACGTTCGTAAACCTCTTTTATCAACAACAAAGCCTAAATATTGTAAAGATTCTCTGAAAAATTTGCATTTTTTAAAATTGACTGTTAGATTAGCATCTTTTAAACGTTTATAGACTTCTTTCAATAACGTAATATGTTCTAAGAAACTTGAACTACATAATACAATATCATCTAAATACACGAATACTTTTGGCTGTAATTCCGGACCTAATATACGATCCATCAAACGTTGTGTAATAGCTGCTGAATTAGATAAGCCAAAAGGAAGCCGTTTGAAATGAAACAAACCACGTCCTGCAATTGAAAATGCTGTTTTTTCTTTACTCTCTTCATCAAGGCTTATTTGCCAAAAAGCTGCTTTTAAATCTATTGTAGAAATGAATTTAGCATCACTAAGCATGTTGAGGATATCATCAACTAAAGGAAGTGGATATGAATCTTTCTTTGTGATTTCGTTCAAGGATCTTCCATCAAAACAAAATCTAAACTCACCATCAGATTTCTTTACTAAAAGAACTGGAGAGTTCCACGGACTGAAAGAAGGTTCTACCACATCTAACGCAAGCATTTTATCTAATTCTTTATTGAGATGTTCCAACATATACGGAGACATTCGATATTGTCTCTTTTTGAAAGGCAAATTGTCGCCTGTGTCAATATGCGCTATTATTTTATCTGTAAAACCTAAACGGTCCTCAGAAGAAATGGATTTAAACATATTTTCTACCTTTTTCATTTCTTTTTGTTGTTCATCGTTAAGATTGTTACTCACACCAACATTTGAATCAGTTTTATCTGGAGCTTCTGACAAAACATTTATGTCATTTTCTAGTTCACTTTGGATTTGCCATGAATTATTACTAAAATTGATGGAAATTTCAAATATCTTGCAAAAATCACTGCCGAGGATTATTCCACATTGAAGAGAAGGTATTACTGCAAGCTTAATTAATTTGCAAGTTTTTCCTATGCATATAGGAATTTGACAAATTCCTATTACTGTTTGTGCTTTTCCATCAGCAGTTGTCACCTTTCTTCTCTGCGTTCTATCCAATTTGATCTTATATTTTTTTATCAAATCCAAAGAATGTTTTCCTATACAATTAACATTTGCTCCACTATCCAATAATGCTATTAAAACTTCATCATAACACTTAATTGAAATGTATGGTCGATTATCAAATGGTTTAGAAATGAACAAAGGAACAATATCACCAAATTCAGCCGTGTTTTCCAACGTTATACTGTTTTCTACCGTTTCAACTGTCAATTTTTTAGAATATTTTTTATAAGAATGAGGGGCTTTATTATTTTTTAAATTACGTTTTCCATATTTAAATTTATTATTTTGAGAATTTTTTGGTTCATAACCTTTACTAACACAGACATTTTGACGGCTAGAATCAAATGTCTTCGCAACTAGTTTTTTGAATTACAGGAAGGACAATTATTTTTTGTAAAATCTGGTTTACCACATAAATAACAAAATAATTTGCGGGGTGTTTTACAATTTTTCAACACATGGCCAACTGTTTTACATCCGTAGCAACGAACAGAAGCTGTGTTCAAGCTACTATTTACTTGAGATTGTTGAGAAGTTGACGGAGTATTTGAATTGTCAACATTGGAATTAAAATGTGTTTTTGATGAATCAAACAATTTTTTTTTATTTCTCCAATTATTTCTTGAACTTTTATTTTTATTTTCAGGTGAGGACTCCACATAGGCAAGATCAGATTCTAGGCAATGCAACGACTTGGGTGGAATATATTTCTGCTTGATTAGAGAAGCTTCGTCAATTGTTTTACAAAAACTTATTAGTTCTTGAGTGCTATCAATTTTTTGTAAAATCAAATGGTCTATATATTTTGGCATAATATTTCTTCTAATTATTTTTAAACGTTCTTGAGCATCAACAGGACTCTTCAACCTACCAAAAAGACTGTGCATTACAGCAACATAAATATCAATGGGTTCATCACTACCCTGAGTACGCTGTTTGATCTCTTCAAGAAGTTTTTCATCATATAATGAAGGCAAAAATGCACTTTCCATGCAAGAAACTAATTCCTGCCAATTATTGACATCATTTTTAATTGATCTATACCAAATTAAAGCTCTACCTGTAAATAAATCTATACTTGAATTGAAAAGTTCAGTTTCTGATACATTACGAGATTGTGAAAGTTCCTGTACTCGTTCTAGAAATGATTTTAAACTTGTTGAACCATCATATTGTATTCCCCATTTATAAACTGGCACAGATTTACCTACTGCTGAAATATTACTTGTAGAAGGACACTGTACATTTACTTGAACTACATTCATTGATAATTTTGCATCAAACTCTATACAAGTAGCTTTTGCATGCTGTTTAAATTCTGTATCTGAAATTCTATCTTCTTCAGGATCATTTGAAATTTTAAAACGTTTGACTCTCCCTGTAAGAGATGTCAACCTGGTTTCTATTATTTTATACATGGGGTCTGTTATTGGACCTCTAAAATTTAGTATTAATGATTCTAAATCTGATAGAGTTTTATTAATGAATGTTTTCTCATCTTCGGTTTGGAACTCTGTATCTTCCAACTGGGTCATGACAGTTTCCTGGCCAAGTAATCTATTCAAAATTATTCTTTTAGAAGTTAAAGTCTTTCTAGGAGCTACCGCATCTCGAATACGCAGCTCATAATCAATTTCTTCTTCAGAAAGGTACAAAGGTTCTATTTTTCCTTCCATTTTAAAACTTTTATGGATAAATATTCAATAAAAATTCTCAAAAATAACTATATCAACAACACAAAGTTATACTTGAAGGGTACCAATAAAGGTAATAAAATTCCATACAACATACACTAATACCGATAAATACCAAAAAACACACCAATATGAACACAACACCACCAAATACTGAGCAATACCAATAAAGTCACTGTGATACAACTTTCAGAACATGACACACAGTATCTATATTTTATTTGTAAGTCCGAAGTCTTCCACAGTGCAATAATTGAATTTCTCTGAAATCTTAGGGCCACACGTTGGCAGTCGCCAAATATATATAAGGTTTTGTTCCCTTTTTAAGGGGTTTTTCACCTAAACCTCATATAAACAATGCGGAGGGCTAACTCTTATTGCGGAGGCAAAGGTCGTGGTACGTTTGTTGGTGAATTAACCCAAAGATATTCTTAGAAATCCAATTTATGGCAGTGAGAATAAAATAGCTAATTGAAAGTTGTTATTTGGACGCCATCTACAGGAATTCTGATATAGTATTTCATTCTCAAAGCCAGTCTCTGTAGAAAGTCTTTATCACACTGAAAGAGAAAACACTCCAGACATACAAGTAAAACAATTATTAAAAAAAATAGTATTTAATCAAATAAATGTTAAGCCAAATTCAGGGCTTGACGATCTTGAGACAATCAATAAAAGATGATGAGAGTAATCAGGTTGAAGGGAAGAAATTTGGTTCTTTTGACTATTGTATGTTATTCAAATGGTCACACCAACTTACTTGGAATATTGGGTTAAATGCATTTAAACCTTACATATTTCCTTGACCAATCATCAGTTATAAGAAAGAATCAACCAAACTCTTCTCCTGTTAATGTTTCAAGCTGGGCTCCTTGATTCAAATAGTAACAGCAGCTCTGGAACACTCCTGAATTCCCCACCTGGTTCTGGACACCTGATCGAGTGTGTAATTCAGCCAGTCAGCTATCATAGGTAGCTATAGTTATTATTCCATATTGTGGTAATTTGCAAATCGGCCACTAACATCGCCGCTCATTCAATGGCGAGAAATAAGCTTTTAACTAAGCTTTTTGAAATTAAATTTAAATAATATTTAAATTTAAATCTGGTCTTGAAATTTAATCAAATCTTGAAATTTAATATCGTCTTGAAATTTAATTTGGTCGAACTCTTTATAAATGTTCTTAATATACACTGTTTGGATGATTTTCAAAATAAAAATTTAAATCATCAGCGAGTTCTTCAAGTGAGACCAAACGCAGAAATGCACGAAATGGAGGAAATGGAAGATAACGGAAATTCAAAATTTAATCCCCTCCTCAATTTCTACAAACAGTGTTACCAATTGTCACACTATCAAAGAACAGCTTACTAAATGTTGGCTCATGTTAAGATCACAGAACTCATAGATAGAATGAAACCAATATCTTGCCTACGCATGAAAGCTTCAATTTACTATCGCTCTCTGCATGATCATTACAAATAACATCCATGGTTTGAACGGAACACGGAACTCACTTTGTCGGAACTGGCTAATTGATATAATTTTGAATCTAAATAAAAACGAGAAGAAGAAGAACTAACTATCTTTAAAATGTTGAGAAGAATAAGACTTCAATTCAAATAATTCAAACGTGACTTTGACAGTTGAGCATAAGTTGTTTTCAAATAAACAAACTTTTTTTTTTTTTACTGATTTTATTAAGTAATTCATCATTCAGACTTGGTGGAGTATTCAGCAGCGTTCTTCGAGCTGTAAAATAAAGATTAATCAACAGAAACATTGTAAGTCATATTCTGAAACTTATAAACTCAGTTGGTGCCTCGTTCACACTGCCATGATTCACGGTCAAAATGATGAAATTGAACGTTTGTAGAAATACAACCGTTATATTGTACCATTAGCTTCATCATGTTACTAACTTTTAATAATTGAATATTTTCAAAAATATTTTTCCTCCAACAAAATTTGAAAACCAATTCAAATTATAATAATTTTTGATGCAAAGTTATTATGTATCGTCAAGTATTTACGATGAGAATGTATTCCAATTCTGTCTGTCAGTATCAAAATGATGTCAAACTCAATAAATTTTGAGACTTTTGAGACGAAAAATTTCAACCGATTATTTTGAAAAAATAAAATTTTTCATAGGTAGTGAAAAGCACGTGACCTCGTTCGAGTAGGCAAATTCTCATTATTTTCAAGCGATACCTGAAGACCGGGTCGAAATTCTAAATAATTATTATTAAAAGTTTTTCCCATATGATGTCAACTTTTTGAAGGACAAAGTACTTCAATCGGAAACCCATGATTTTTGAGGTCTGTAGAGTTCCTTTATTATGGTTTATCAGTATGATGTTAGTCTTCCGGTATAGTTAACTATTTGTTTTCCAAATATCCCCGTATATTTTCAAAAATCATATTTGCCTTCTGGACAGGAAAATCTCTATAGTTTACTTCTAGTTCGCCTTCGCATTCTTTTGTATACGTATCGACCGCTTTTTTGTGACTTTAAAAGTGTATTCATTATTCACTTTCATTTTACAATTATTGTACCTGAGAATATTTGTTATTGACATAATATTGAAGAATTGTTGTTTTGTTGAAAGTTGAGTTCCATCCATTTTACAAATTTCCTTCATTAGAACTGTTTCAATGGTTCCTTATAATTAAGATTATAAAACGAACATGATGTTGATATTTCAGATCCTTTCTCAAAACTTCCACAAGAACAAAGCAGTTTTGATTTCAATCGTTGAAAAAATGGAGTCACTATTATCCTCATACTTGCCATATTTGGTGAAGCCCTGTATTTTGCAGCATTCTTCCGGTACAAACCGACGGCGTTTTTTCAATTTCACTAGAACATTCTATTTTCTCGCATCACAACATTCTAATTCGGAACCGAAGCTTTCAGCAAAAAACTCAATTAGAAATGGGAACGGAGCAGATTCCTCTACAAGTTGACATTTAATTGGATCCGGGATTCGGAGCCCAATCGAGAACAATAGACGAAACGTCAGAGGAGATGCATAACGCAAAGCCGGCTTGATCGAATCGTTAATTAATCAAGAAACAGGCTTTAGCAAATTACGACATATTAGCCTGTAAGAAGAAACTTTACTGAAATTCGAATGTTTGACTAGTTCGTTGAAAATATTAGCCCTATTCTTAGTCTTATTTTATTAGACTATAGCAAAGCTTTCAACTGCGTTGATCACCACTTGATTTGTAAAAAATTGTCGTACTTCGGCTTCTCAGATGAATCTGTTAGTTTACTGAAAAGCTACTTGAGTAATCGTCGACAACGTGTTATTTTGGAGGATATATAGAATGTCGGAAAACTTACCTGTTAGATGTGGTGTACCTCAAGGTTCTATTCTCGGACCTCTGCTATTTTCAGTTTACATTTCTGACTTTCATAATTTTTCTAGCCACTGCAAGATTTATCCCTATGCTGACGACACTCAAGTAATCTATAGTTTCATTCCCGATGAGAATGAAAAAGCATGCCTTGAAATTAATTACGACTTGAAATCACTTTTCGATATATCTATTGCCCACAATTTAAATTTAAATGTCAATAAATCTTCCGTTACTTATTTTGGTTCAAAGAGTAAGAGAACAGCAGTTTCTCAAATGATGAACATCCACATGAAGCTACCGACCTTAAATGAGTGTAAAAATCTGGTGTTATTGTTTGACTCCGATTTGAGGTTCAGCAAATACGTCCGTACATTATGCAAAAGTTCCTATGGCACTCTCAAAAAACTCTTTCTCAGCGTGACATCCTACCTATATCGATCAAAATAAAACTTTGTGAAACTTTAATTTTTTCCAAGATTGCGTACTGCGATTCTGTTTATGGCCCTGCGTTACTTGCAAAAAAACTTCAACTGATACAAAATACCTGTGTTCGTTTTTGCACAGGACTGCGCAAGTTTGACAGGGTTAGAAGGCACACTAACGAAATCGGTTGGTTGCGATTAGACAAGACGCGTGATTTGCATTCCCTTTGTTTCATTCCCAAAGTTCTGAAAACTGGAACCCCCTCATATTTGAACCAAAAATTAGTGCTATCAGAAAGTAATAGAGTAAATACTAAAAAAAAAGACCACCTCATCGTACCAAAACATTCGACGGCATACTTTACTCGTAGCTTTTCTTATCGTGGTTGCAATCTGTATAATAACTTAAAATCTGAGTTTCGTCATTATACATTACTAAACTTAAAAAAAAAAATTGAAAGAGCTCTATTTCAAAGACTGCACTGAAAACTAAATAATTTTAAACTGTTTCTCCTTTCCCGGCGTACTGATACTCGATTAAATATTGACTGCTACTCTAGTAGGATCTTTGTGGTATGCGTTACTATAGCATATCATTATGATAGTTTGTTTCGCTCTGAATTTACTGTTTCAAAAACTTCTTGTTACAACTTGGGTATTTATATGTATTTCATTGTATTCTACGTAACTGAATTTAGTATATTATTTTTCTTTTCTTGGTAAAGTTTAAAAACAGCATCAGCTGACACTTCACCATTTCATCATCAATCTATTTTTTTTCTCTATATACAATGCCAATTTATGTCCTCTTGATTGTGATGAATAAAGACATTATCATTATTATTATTATTATATGAATGTACTCGAAGGCATAGTCTGTGTGTGTATAGGAGAGAATTAAACTTTTAAATTATTGATTTTGGGCCCGTGTCACGTGCCATCTCACGATTTTTTTCTCACACAATTTGCTCTCACATTTTCCTCCCAATCAACTTGTCCTCACACAATTTGCTCGCAACCAATTTGCTTTCATTCCATTTGCTTCCATGTTATTTGCTTTCAATCAGTTGAAATTTTACTTTAAGCGATCAGGTATCATTCAATTATCATATCATAAATTGTGTGCTGAGTCCTTTCTCAGACTGTCCTAACCAGAACAAACTAACCTTACTTGGGCGTGGGGAAATTGAACGAATACATTTTGTGAGAAATCATTTTTCAGTCTGTGCCAACTAGAATAAACTAACCTTACGTTAACACTTAAAGAAGGTACAAATACCCTTTTCTTCAATATAAATGTTATTTCAATACCAGTATCCACGTGATTCAGTTCACTCTTGTTTGTGTAAAGTTACATCAACGAGCCCTTTTTTTGTTTACCAAGAACAATCCCACTGAATGAATTGCTTGCGATTGAGAGGAAATAACTTGAGAGCAAAAATAGCATGAGAGCAAATTATTTTACCGGAAATTACCTAAGTGCAAATTATCGGAGAGCATGTTATCCAAGCAAAGCAAAATGACCAAGTGAATACTCTGCGAGGCTAAAATTCTTTAATCATTATACTTTTAAATTCATTATTTGGGGAGTTGAATAATAAAAAAGTCATTCATCATTTGGTCAGATATAAAACTCGGACAGGTTCTTGCTAAATAAAAAAAAAATGAAATCCGAAAAAAATTTATTTGAGGCAGGTTGAGATTTTAATAGAGTAATATCAGTAACTTGAAATAAATATTTCCAAAAAGACAGATCGCTCGCATGTTCACCTACTTCTTTCATTTGATTTTTTAACTTCTCCAAAGGAAGCATCTTCAGGGGCTGAAGTTTCAGCCACTGAAGTTGCTAACATTTTCGACGAAACTGAACCAATGAATTTTTAGTGCAGAAAATTGTAAAATAAGAAAATGTCAAAGAAAAATAAGTGTTCCCATCAAGTAATAGTTATTTATGAAACAAATGTTAAAAGTGGCACTTTGCTTTGTGAGTGGGGAATATTGCGAAACGAACGTGCCTCTAAAATTTACAATATAATCTTCAGGCAAAACCTACTCACACAAAAGCGTCTCCGATTTACCGGCAACTGCGTTAGAACTAACGTGCCTGATACACAAAGGTGAAGTGGTAGAAATGTGCAAAAATAGCAGGCCATCACACCGATCTCGACCGAAAAAATTTCAAAAATTCTATTTCCATACTTAATTGTATCATGGGGATCACATTTCCTGATCATATTTTCTTTTAAAAAAATTGCCTTGTCAGTAGTTCTACCTCAAAAAGAACTGCTGACAAAGAAAATAGTTCCTGCAGGTGTTATTCATATCAAAAATTTGAAAGTATGTGTGGCCTTATAGTGGGAATACGTTATAATTCTACATTTCAAACATTTACCTTTATACTTCTCAAAGCACTTTGGCATATTAGCTATAATTGTATCTTTGGTTGGCTCATACACAACTGGTTTCAATGCCAATGACAATATAAATGCAAGACTGTATAAAAATACTTTGTGCAACTGCTTGGTGAAAAATCAAACATAACAGCCAAACATGCAAAGGAAATATTCAATTTTAGTTTTGTTAAGACAAGAAGAACTTTCTTCCTCCTGTCAGTGATGCACTGTCCTTTGTTTGCCTTGATAACTTCATTGATACAAATTACACATGTGTCTATGACATCACTATCAACACCAGAGTGAAGGAAATGCATTTTCTTTCTGTGTCCAAGAGATTTTCAAAAGATAAAACAATATTGGACTGTGTCTCCTTGTCAGCAAATTCAACTTATGCAGTAGTTTTTGGTAATGAAGTAGTTTTGATGATGTGGTTGATCCTTCAGCTTCTGTTATTGAACTCACTGTATTTTCTATGGAAACGTCATCGACATTTTCTTTTCTGGTTAAAGTTTCATCACAACTGTGGTAAACCAGTTCTTCACTTTCACCGCCTTTGTCATAGTTACTGAAAATACATTCATTAATAGAGATTAGAGAAAGGTATTGACGTTTTGTACTCACAATAGTCTCTTCTTAGATAAGTAAACTTTTTGATGGTATTGTATCTGGTCTCAAAATATGGACTCTTGCAACTGGATTCCATTTCCCTTAAAATAAAACAGGAAATATCAAATTATCTGATTTCAAGTAAATTTTGTCAGCTGAATGTATACTGTTGAGAACTTTAATTTCTTCATTTGAAAGAATATTTCATCGATTATATATAACCGAATAATATTCTTGTAATAACAAAAGCTGTATTATTTCCAAAACTTGTTTGTGTTCATGCAAATCTGAATTATAACTTGCACTTGTACACGTGCTGAGAAAAATCATTATTTCGAACAGTTTTCGATGATCAATACATGTCATAATAATTTCAATAGGTAAATACCATCGCAAATTAATTTCTTCAAGGAAGATGTTATATTTTGAATTCCATGCTCTCTCATACATACATTACATTCTCTTTTTATACCCCTTGTTTATAAACTGGTTGGAGTAAAATGAACAAAATTTCATTCTGCTCCACAACTCTATTGATACAATTTCCCGGACTATAAATCGAAGCCAACTATATCGAATAGTTAATTTATCGGAACACAAGTTCTACCGTGTCAGAGCATATTCGTTACATGTTACCATGTAGTTCGTGCACTGCAATAATGAATTTGTTGGCCGGCAATCCGGTGCAGATGAGTTGGCGTTGCATTAGTTGTTAACAAGCCGAAGGATCTCTACACCATTGAGCGATGTATGCAAACTTTCTGACTCTTATGTTGGCATCAAATGAAGAGATTGATCATGATGTGGATTGAAATCGACAATATCAGGACGTCAGTACTAATTAGCACAGATGCTGAAATAGACACGGAACATATCTTCCGAGAGTGTAGTAGTGTCACAAAAAATAATCTCGATGTTTAAAATCTAATTTATTTTATACAACACACGGCTGAAAATATTTATCTGCTCAAATATTTATTTCTACGAAAGGGTCTAGGGGTCACACAAAGAAAATAAAATTATTTTCCAAAAAAAAATTTTTTTCAATATATTGAATTTATTTTCAATATTTTGTTTTTTTTTCAATATATTGAATTTTTTTTCAATATATTGAATTTATTTTCAATATATTGGATATTTTTTCAATATATTGGATTTTTTTTCAATATATTGGATTTTTTTTTAATGCAACGACGGGTATTGAATTATATCTAATAAGATACTTGTGCAATATATCTCATTGCAGAGGAAACAATTGCAAGTGCTCTAATGTAACCACCTATCAGAATTTGTTTAGATTCGGACAGAGGGACCACCTGCAGATAAGTTTCGAAGTTGTCGCATAGTCATCAGTACAGGGTAGGCCACCACCACAATGTCTTGTTAGATATGTAAGACGTAATTCAATACCCGTCATGGTATTAGCCAGGAGAGTATTTTTTTTCTAACAGGTATTTGCCATAATAGCCTACAGCATTGTGGGTTGACGGGAGTAAAAAGCGTATACCATCGATCGGCGATGACTATCGTTTCTTAAACGATCTCCCAGAATAACTCGGAGCTTTGTGTTTCAGATGTCTGACTGAATCTCTTAACCAGGAGAATCGGAGTGATCTGCTCACTAGATGGAGCGGCTTGCACCCGTTTCAGAGCGACCAAATAGACGGAATGGTGTTTTCGTGCGCGGAACAGATGGCCTCAAGGCTTTCTGTGGTGACTTTCCTTGTACTGATGACGAGGCAACCGAGAATAGTCCACAGGTGGTCCCCCTGTCCAAATCAAAATTTGGCTATTTGGTTAACGGAGAGCACTTGCCATTGTTTCCTCTGCAATGAGGTACATTGCACAATTATCTTGTTAGATATACTTCAATGCCCGTCCTGGTATAGGCCAGGGGAGTCGCTGCTTTCTACACGTATTTGTCATGATAGCCTACAGCATTGAGTAAAGAGGGTAAAACACCGGTTGGCAACGACTATGGTTTCTCAATCTCCCAGAAAAATTCTGAACTTTGTGTTCAGATATCTGACAGAAATCCAATGTAAAGAAAAAATCCAATATATTGGAAAAAAATCCAATAAGTATATTGAAAAAAAATCCAATATATTGAAAATGAATTCAATATATTGAAAAAAAATTATTTAATTATTATTGGATTTTTTTTTGGAAAATTATTTTATTTTCTTTGTGTGACCCCTAGACGCTTTCGTATATTTCAACTAATTTCAAATTAATTATAAAATAAAAATTTTCAAAAAAATTCTGTCGTCTGTCTGTCTGTCTGTCTGTTTGTCGCTCCAGAAACCACCCCATATTTCTGGAACCGTTGAAGATATAGAGTTCAAATTTCAGTCACGCCAATAACAAAAAAATAGTATCTCGAAAGTTGAATTTTTTCGCGATCGGAAAATGAATAACAATTTCCAGGGCGCTTTTCCAAAAAATGTACTTTTCTTTGAGCCTCCATTGTGACTAAACCGATGGAGGAAATAAGGATTTTAATTATGCAGTACATAGAGATTCAAAAAACGAACAAATCTCGTATGAACCATCCTTCGAAAAAAACGATGAAAATGGTTTAAACCCAATTTTTCCGAAAATTAAAATTCTCATTTTTTAATATCGAATATTTCGAAATCGGCTGCAAATTCCGAAATTTCACAAGATATCTTTTTTGATTGCTTTCAAAAAAAGCTGAAGGAAATGTAATTATATTTTTTTGATTGAATCAATAGTGCAGTAAATATTTAAAAAAAAATGGAAAAATCGATTTATCTCCCGAACTATTCAATTGTCAATTTTGTAAGTTGTATGAGTCTAGGTATTATTAGCGATAATTATAGGTAGTCCCCAATTATGTTGATGGATAAGACAGGTATGTGAGTATTTTTCAATCAAGAATAATTTAATGTACAACATTCGCTTGAAAAAGATACTGTGTATCGAAACATGTCTCAAACACAATACATTTTTTGAAAATTTCAAACTTGTTTTACCTTGGTGTCATAACCATGGATTTATATCAAGTAACGGCCACGTCAATCCAAAATTATCTTACCTTGTTCATTTTGAAGATGCCAGTTTTGTGGAAATGGCCCTAGCTGTATGAAACAAAATGGAGTGTAACGAAAAACCTCAAATCAGCCGAAAAATTAGACGTTCATCGAGTACTTTCAATTCAAGACGTTTTTTCTATAACAACGACCAAATTTTGACTTTTGTTCGAATATATGAATATCCTATTCATATTTTTGAACAAAAATCAAAATGCAATGCCCATGTAGGTTTATATCTAAAAATAACTTTCAAAGTGTTACCGCAGAAGAAATATTTCTATTATTTTCATCCTCGATATGTATTATTGTTTCTGAAGAGCCTGCTTTCCAATACTTCCAATCTCCCAAAGCGAAATAGATTTTCGTCGACAAAAATGTATTGGGGATTAAATGCGAGAGGAGCGAACCATGCTTCAATGGGATGAACGAATTCTGCGAGTAATATTTTTTAATTACATTCTGTTTATCTATTTTATTCAATGAATTTTCAATAAAAACTAGAGGTAATTAAAAAAATCAACTATCTGAATGAAAATGCGAATTTTTCACTTTCATATTTTTTCTTTTCAGTTAAAGTCTTTTCCCATTATCTATCAAATGTAGTTCAATATCCAGCGTGGCTTCAGCCGGGAAAATAGTTGTTTTTTGTTAGATATAATAACAAAAAATATACATTTTCAATTTTCATTGAGAATGTTCCCTTTTTCCACGAGAGGATGTTCAAACTTTCAAATCGGTATAGTACGAAAGTTATAGAATGTTGAAAGTACTTTAAAGCTAATTGAAATATAATAAATCCTTCGGTGCAATCCATCTCACATCCTAAGTTCAGACAGCTTCAGCACTTAAAAACTCTGCTCCTAAAGAAAATTCTTAACTCTGTTAAGAAAGAACAAACTACCTTGTAAAGTGAACAAATTTTATATCGTCTATCGAAAACGTCCAATATATGCCAAGGAAAACTTGCCGGAGAAGTATTTATTCTATTAATCTCATGTTTATGTCATTCGGTAACAGACCGCTTCAAAGAAAACTAATTTCGTAGTGGCATTTTCCTAAACTGCTTTAGGTTTATAGTTGCTAGCTTATTGTTGTGATAAAATTTCAAAAAGAATTTTTTTTTCAAAATCTGGCTCAGTTTGATATAGAGATGTAAAATTTGTTTTGTTTTGGCCTAGTTTGGTAAGGTAGAGGACGAGAATAATGGATAATTTACTTTTTTCAGTTCATATACTGGGTGTATTATAATTTTTTCCAATATGTTATTTTCTTGGTATAATGTGGCGAATAACGTCCAACATTTTTCACTCATTCTTTAAAAGGAATTGGCTATTGAATTGGGTAGGTAATCAATAAATAAATGAAAATATAAAAATAAATGAAAAGGAAATTATAAGAAAACTTACATAATAAAAAGTAACTTCTCAATAACAGACTTGGACAATTCTTCAAATAGTTTGTTGAAGAATTCCAGTGTAATGAAGGTATTTGAATAAAAATTTCCCTCATATTATTGCAATGTCTCACACTGTAAAAATTAGAGATGAGCTGAAGAGAAAAACACCTAGTATTATTGATTCTATTGTCCCATCAATAGATTTTTGAACGAAAAGTTACAATTTTTTTTCGAAAGAAATAAGTACCTTCGAGTCAGAAACATTACAACATGAAATGTATTGAGAATTATTATTAATATCATTTGTCAATTTGAATTTTTGAGTTTTTTTTTTATTTTGTTACCTACCTGTCCACATTCGATAACTTCTGGCCGAATGCAAGTAGGTAGGTGGTATGAGTGAAATAATATAGATTCTCATCAAAATATCAAGTTTGAATTTTTTCAGGATCACCATGAAATCCCCTTTCTTTGGTCGCGAGGAAGCACAAAATCAGACTTGTAGATTTTTGTAGTATTTTCAGGTATATTCAAAGCGGAAACAGGGCATATATTTTTTTTTATTATAAAAATAAACTAAATATATCCATTTTCAAGAAATCATTATTGTTTTTCTGTATATATCATAAGAGGAAAACTATGATATCAAAAATAATATTGCCAACAACTTATACCTAAGACCGTCCCTGTCGAAAGACTATCAATTGCGCAAATTCGGTAGTATGTGATCTTGGCCTATGAGGTAACAGGTTATTCTGAACTAATTGGCTTTCATGTTTGACAGGGTAAGTGTTTCTGAAAGATCCGTTTAACCAGTTGCAATGGACGATTCCAGTACCCTTAACCAGTGTTACCACAACCAATTATCTGACTATATATACTGACATTTCCCAGTCCTTTCTTAATATGATTTAAGTACGAAATGGAAGAATTTTTCATTTTAAAGATTCCTGGAATTTAGAATGATGATATGGATAAAAATTAAGTATCCTAGAAAATATTATTTTTCCTCCCACCCCTATAGAAAGTACACACTTACCTTCCTCAAACCAGGGAAGAAACTCATACTTTTTCTCTCTAGGGAGGAAAGTACTTTTCCTCCCCCTCATTTCAAGTAAGTTGTAAACGATGAAACTTGTGAATCTATCATAATCAAATTATTTCCGTGATTTCTAAAACATTTTATATATCCTGTATTCTGGTAAAACTCAAATATGAATGTTACTTCTACTTTAGTTCTTTAATAGCTATTTGTGTATTTAGAGCGCAAAGTGTTTGTCTCTCGACAAAAAGATTAATCTTTGGAGAACGACAATTACACTTTGTGTTCGAAATATACACATTATTTTTTCTACAAGCGCAGCTCTTAGAAAAAAAAATTATCAACACTTCATTCAAATAGGCACATAATATTACTTATGAGAAAATCACTCAAGTTAGTTTGTGCTTGAAAAATGGCTTCTTTTGTTTTGTCACGTGCTACTCTAACCTATCAAATTTGACATTTTTTTCAAAAATCCTCAGTAATTCCATTTTTTTTTTTGGAAATTTCGAAAAATGCTAAATAAAAAAGTTGTTCAGTTTTCGATTTTATACCTTTGCTCAAAATTTGGACTTTTTAGTGTCACCTCGATTTTTTAAATTTTTTAAAATTTTTCGAATCTTTCACTTTATCGATTCAAACGAAACACGATTCATATTCCATAATTTTGATAAATACGAGACTTTAATATCATATCTTGCTCAGAAAATACCCACATTGGCCTGTTACCAGAAAAAAGAATAAATGAACCTCCAGAAATTCATCTTTGTTGTTGCAAAGTTCATCTAGTTTTTTCATTTCATTATTAAACTGACTTGTATTTTCGTTGCATGGACGTTAATATGTTCAGTAACGAATAAACGTATTTCTCTTCATTCTTATTATACTCGTATTCCTTTTTTAACAGATTTGTATCCCGTTAGCATGAGTTCGAAATTTTGATATATTAGTTCTCTGGAAAATAATAATTTTTCGCAACATTTTTTAAATTAATTTTATTGATTTTAAGTTTCATATTTTCACCATTAGACGTGTAATAAACATTAAACCAAAATAACCGTAACGAAATTCACAACAAAACATGGCAACATTGATTGATTCATCATAAAGAACCCGAATTCATCATTCAGTGTGGCGTCCTTCCTGTTCTATACCAATTATAGTCCATTCATTCACAGACTTTGTGTATTTTTAATGAATAGGGAATATGTGAATTATAAATGTTCAAAAATCTGTACACAAAACAAATAATTTGACATCAACTAAAACTAAAAATTTGTTTCAAAAGCCTACTAAAGAAAAATTCTATTTCGATTCGATCAATAAATTATACCTACTATTTTCTTTCCGAGATGTTATATTAGTCTTGTATTGTTTAAAATCTCGGAATTTTATATCATGTTCAGAAAACTATGATATTTCGGGTTTGTTTGTAACTGATTTATTGGTCAGAAAAATAATCAAACCAAAATCTAAAAAAAAATACGAGTGTAACAAGAATGAAAAAAAAATGTATTCGATCACAGACATATGTCCATATACTGGAAATCCTTATCAGTTTAACAAGGAAATGAAAAAAATAGATGAATTTTGTAACAACAAAGACAAATTCTGGAGAGGCATTTATTTATTTTTCTGGTAACAGACCGATTTGGGTATTTTCTGGGCAAGTTCTGACGTTGAAGTTTCGTAGTCATCAAAATTATGAAATTTGAATCATGTTTCGTTCGAATCGATAAAGCGAAAGATTCGAAAGTGACAGTAGAGTCCAAACTTTTTTATTGAGCATTTATCGAAATTTCCAGAATAAACTTGAGTAAGTAATTGAATATTTTTGAAAAATAAGTCAGATTTGACAGGTTTAGAGTAGCACGTAACATAACAAAGGAGGCTGTTTTTTTTTATTTTTCAAGCACAAAGTAACTGCGGAGTCAAATATTCATTATATTTTTTAATGAAAAAAACTTCCATCCATAATGTGTGACACTGTATGTGGTAGAGTATGTATGTTGACCATATTGTCTCTCTCTTCAGAAGAAATCCGAGAAGGGAACAAGCGTCTAGCCGTACCAATTCTAGTTCTGATCCCGCAGGTCCGCATGCGCAAAACTTTCAATGGCGGTGTGTTTAGATGATAAAACAAGAAGGCAAACTGAGTTGAAACTGCGTGAATTTGTTTTTCACTCGCAATTGACACACAAACCTAACCTGAGCAAACTGACCTGAGCAAGCTAACCTAGCTTGCGAGTCAGTCAAAAATGCGTGAATTAGTTTGCATGCAAACCGAGTGGAAAATGCGTAAATTACTTGCCTGCCCTGACTACCCTTACCTATTAACAATATAAAATTGTTACGAAATAACGAGTATTTATCCAAAATTCGGAAAGAACATGCGTGGAGCAGCCATTTTAACGGTTCACCCCGCTTCTAGCGTAAACAAGTGCGCATGCGGACCTGCGGGATCAAAAGTAGAATTGGTACGGCTAGACGCTTTTAGGAGGGGGTTCCATTGCTGCCTCCAATCGCCAGACACGCTTGTCTCTGGTAAGTTTAGCCTGGGCCATTTTTTGTTGGCCTTTGCTCCACCTGACTACAGAGCCATACGTGATCATTGATCGTATGACGGTCCCATGTTTTGTTAGGGGTACTGGAATCGTCCATCGGCGTGGATCTCAACCGAATGTTGCTCAACATTGAAATGTCCTTTCAAAATAATCCGTTTTCGACCGAATGTATCGAAAATCAATACCACGATTAAAAACCGGATACCGCAATCGGAACAAGCGAATAAATGTGTGATCAATAAAATACCGTACAGGTTTCATTTAGTATAATCCCCGTGCGTATATCGAAATCACGTTCCACCTGATATCATTAATTCCCAATGTGCCACCGATATCATCCCTCAGATATATTTACATTGTTGGGAAAATAATGCGTCCCGTCCTCTAATTCGATCCTTTTATGGCTGTAATAAATTTCACTTTGCAGGAATGGGAAAAGGTGCTTCGAGAAATTCATCATGTGAAGAGAAATGGATCACGGATTCCGATAGAGCACGAAATTCGATAGATGTGAGATTTTTGTAGATTTGATGGGTATATCAGGGCCGGATTCAGGGGCAGTCCCGTAGCGGAGTTACCAAGTCCCACAAATCTGGTAAAGTTACTTATAAAGTAAAAGTAGAAGGGAACAAAATTTAGCAATTTTTCAACCAGATGAATCTTACTTAAGCACTACCATATATGGAAAACCTGTGGTAGAAGTCTATTGTGTCTCGAAGTGGAGTGGTATAGATTCACGATGCAGAAAAACTCAAAGTCATCTCCACAAATTTAATATAACCACCAAATGTTAGTGATGGTAGAACGACCAAAAACAATCGATCAGTTCAATGGTATCAAAGTAGTGCATTTTTCGAACCTAGGTTCATCATCAGCTAAGTTTAAAATTATGAAGAGAACATATTATATGTATAGAAAAGTTTCTGTACTACTATGACACCATTGAACTGATCGATAGTTTTTGATCTACCATCACTAACATTTGGTAGTTATATTAAATTTGTGGAGATGACTGAGTTTTTCTGGATCGTGGATATATGGAGAAGACACCACACCATCTGATAATTTCTTTCGCTGGAAGAATCCTCACTAGTTTATGTTGTAGAACATGTTCAAGAGGTAGTAAAAACGTATGTGATTTTCTGGAACTTCAACTAGCATTTCCCAATATGACATGCAAAACTTACTGTTTCATCATCTGAAAAAGAACTTTTACCTGGTGATGATCAACTGTTTTGCCGAATATGCGCCAAACTAACTGACAATTATGAGACAAGTATAGCTGAGGTACCAGTCAATCTAATAATAACACTAATACCCTTCAAACATATATTTCAAACTCTGGTGGCAGCATCAAACTCTTACGAAGATTCAAAATAGATGAAAACCTCAATCTAGCAGACCACTATTATAATATTTATGCAATCATTGTCCACTGTGGTTCTGGCGTTGAATCTGGACATTAGTACCCATTGGCCAAAGACAAAAAGGACTGGTTTAAGTTTGACGATAGTTGTGTAACGGAATATTATGATGATATTGTAACCTCAACTTTTGGGTTTATTAATAAGATTGTTTATTTGCCTTTTGAGTTAAAAAAAGTTGAGTGGAACATGCGAACGGCAGCTGTTCATCGGAGAGCATTGGGGTAAGACCATTAGTTTCATTAGGCTTTGATAAAAAAAAATTAAGAATAGCTGGGCGCCATGAAACTTAGGCTTAAGAGAAATTAGTTTTATGTAAGTTACAAAACTCAAAAACAAGCAGTTATATGTAGGTATATGTAATGAGGGAAAAAAGTCATGAACGCAAAAATATCATGATACATTTAATGAAGGACGAAAATGATGAACATTTGGAACATTGTTGATATTTGACAACAAAAAAAATTATGTATGACCACAATTATTAAAAAAAATTAAATTCATATAAATTGAATGTTGGTAATTACATTACTTTATATACCATTTGATTCATTCAAACGCAATACCATAGTATACTATGTTTTTTTTGCTTTACAGTTTTTTTTTAGAAAGTCATTAGTATATTCAATTGAAATTGTTTATAAGAATGGTATTATACGTAGAAACTACACATCTGTCAGCTATTAAGAAGTCATTCATAAAATGCAGAAAAATAAATAAAAAAATGAAAAGATCTGGCCTGTTCAACTGTAGATTCCAAGTTTTCTTTACGCAAACTTCGGTGTGACCAGGAACTGGAGGTGGAATTGGCGAGCAGTGTAAAATGGTAAAATCATAAAAACCAGAATCGATACCATTTATCGAAATCTTCACATTCCATGTAACCAATAGTATAGAAAATTTGTGAGTACTTCTGTACACAGCTTCAACCATACGTAACTCTAGCATATATGAACTCACGTATGCAATAACCCCAACTTAGAACCCTGGAATAAATTCCAATTAAATGAAGTAATCTAAATACCCATAAAAAAAATAAAAATTCCTTGTGAAAACTTTACAAAAACTAACCTTTTGAGTAAGGGTGGTGCCATAAAACAAATAGGAAATTGATATCGGCAAAAAAACGCAGCAACGGTAAAAACGAAGAAAACGTTTCCAGTCTCTTCAGAGGAAAAGCTGCCTTTTCGTCTAAATTCAGAAAAGTCGGCGTAGGAAATTGTGTAAGATAATCTAAAAGCTAGAAACAAACAGATCCCGTGGACGGAGAATTGCTTTTCTTTGATTTCACTACACTTTCCTTATCACCGTTCAATCGCTTCTGCCCTTCGTCTCCTGCCGAACTCATCGTTTCTCACCGCTCCCCACCTCTCTCAATTTCTCGAGTATGTTAGGTTGCCTGACTAGAAGGTACCTTTGCTAGGTATCTCGAATGCATGCCATACCCGATAAAATGTAACATTTTTGAGAATGCTACAATATATTGAATTTATTGGTACCTCTGTCGACACCCTACATTTTATTTTATGGGAGAGGTGACCTTGGCAGATCAAGATCTTCAGATGATGTGGTCCGGCAGGTTTTTCCGGGTTTTCTTGCAGCTGAAAAAGCAAAGGCGGCACTGGAATAAATCAAGTCGCCCTGGAGCGCCAATTAATTTTTTTTTAAATTTTATAATTTGTATCAGTTTCGTTTCTATTAGAGAATAAAATATTGGACAAATGTTTATGAATGAAAGCTTGATTCATTTAAAAATGATCTTCAACATCCGTGGACTCAACAAGAACATCAATGATATCCACCATCACCTACAGGCGAAATTACCTGATATTATGGCACTTACATAATTTCTCCAATAAGACCCACATACTTTGTCCTGGTTACAAACTTCATTCTCCATTCAGATTCAAAGGTGGTGTTTGCCTTAACTCTAAGACTTAGCAATTATGCCGAAGCGAAGGAATTTTGGAGCCGAAAAACTGTGATTTAGTTTATGCTGTCTATAGTCGGGCTATTATTAACGCGAAGTAATGAAATGTGCACTTCATGTGCGTACTACTACTACCTCCACAGAAATATATCATCGTACCCATACAATGTGGTTATTTCTACGTTTATGATCGCACTGAAAAACAGCAAGTGTCCATTGTTCTAGCGATAATGGAGCCAAGCGGCTTGTTTGAAGCTCAGCGTAGTTTATAACATTATTTTTCAAAGCGGTGAAATGGATTTCACGAAAAAATTACGAATATAATTCACAAATTATGAAGGCCGCTCTATAGATACCTACTTATTGTTACTGGGGTAAGATTTTCTTTGAAGAATTGCGACAGCCTTCCTTATACGACATTCCATTACTTCGACTTAATACAGACTAGACTATAATACCAAACACACCAAATTCCTCTGCCGCCTTCACTCACTTCCTTACGAACTAGGGTCACTGGATCCAGAAGGCTTTGGGATGAGTTCTAATAGTTCAAATCTCTTATAGTAGTTCGAATGTCAAAAATAACCCACAAAAGCACCAATAAAAAAGCATCGAAAAAGCTGGGTTATAATATAAAATAAGAAGATTTGACTATCGTTTTGACAGTTTTATTCTTTTTGGTTTTGGTTCAGTATAATAATATTTCATATTTTACTCTTGAATGGATATACACCAGCTACTAATTCTAATTCTGTAATTGATTGAAATTGAGAAGTATACAATAATCTCGAATTTCAAAGAAGCGTTGGTCGATTTCCGGGCCTTGGCTCTTGCCCCTTGCCCTATCTTGTGACTCGGTTAGGAGCTATTATGGAACATGGAGATAGAGCCGTCGACAAGGAACTTGAGTATCTATATGATGATTTTTGAAGTTCAATAAACACAAAAACTTGCATAAATGTATGAACAGTGTGTATAAATTTACTTCACGCACACTTGATGATTTTATATGCACAGGTGATTTTTTTACGCACTTCAACAAGCATGCGACTTCTTACAAAAGTTTTTTCTACGACACATGGAATTGACATATTGTAGCAATTGTATCATTACTTCATATGTTTTATGTTATGTCATATTTTATCAAATGACGACTTCCTATAGTAGAATATATTATGAAATAATGTTTTTTTCAAAAATGAGAAATATGAACAATATTTAAAAAAAAATACTTTACGCACAATCGATATTTTTACGCACGGTTGATTTTTTAAGATTTTGTGCGTCGTAAAAAAATAGATTATAAACAGAAGTTTATTGTACCAGTCAAAGTACCGTATCAATTACTAGTTACATAACATACCACTGCTTCATTAAACTTTGATCAGTTATCAAGAGTTCATGGTAACTGTCATACCTCAAACAGACCCTTGGGAGATACTTTCACAGTATGGTGATTAGTGGGTCGCCTTGGGTAAATTGGATCTGATACACTATTCAAAGGGTATCGAAGTTGTTAATTTGGATAAATTGGGTATTATCGATATGGTCAGTGGGTTCACAAGAACGCACGAGGAATAATAACTCTGAATATAGTTAGGAATTCGACACGCCAAGACAATGGTTTGTAGGATATTGATTTAGAATTAGGTCGTGAACTATAAAATGGCAATTCGAAAAGTTCTGTTCGATATATTGGTAATAACATGAGTTCTCTATAGACATTTTTTGATCAGTTATTCTTCTGGAGTATAATATGCAATGATGTCTAAGATATACAGTGCGGCTTTTTATAGTCCCCCCCCCTGTTAACTTTTGAACGGTTTGACGTAGAGCGATAAAAAAAACCGTTTCGAGGGTTTCACCGATACTACCTTTTGAAATATAACGCATTGTGATTGCTCGATAGATGGCGCGGGGGGCACAAAAACCTAATTTTTTTAAATGGCATGGGGGGTCGAGTGTTCTAATTTTTTTTAAATTTCGTTAATATGTTTTTTCACAATAAGCATTTGAAGTGTCAATGTAACAAAAAGAAAACAAACTATTATGACATGTAGTATTTAAATAATTAGAAGCAAAATTGTTGTCAATTAACGAAGCAGGTGTTCGAAATGTCCACCTAATACTTCTTGACAATAAAAATTCGATTCACAAATTCCTGCCGAACATTATTCAATATGTCTGCAGTTATACCAGCACAAACCCGTGTTATTCGTTCTTTAAGTTCTCTAAAGTGTTGGATTGTTGCTCATACACTTTGGATTTGACGTATCCCCACAGAAAGAAGTCACAAGGTGTAAGGTCTGGTGATCGTGCCGGCCATTCGATTGGTCCACGACGTCCAATCCATCTCATAGGGTATGTTACATACAAATATTCTCGAACTTGACGTTGGAAGTGAGGAGGGGCCCCATCTTGCTGGAAGGTGATGTGTTCCTGAAATTCGAAATTTTCTTCTAATATTCCAAGTATGAGTGGTTCAACCGTATCTCTTAGTAAATCCAGGTACAATTTACCGTTTAAGTTTTCTTCCAGAAATAAGGGACCTACAATATGGTCTGCCAGAATTCCAGCCCACACATTTACTTTCTGTGGGAACTGTGTGTGACCTTCTCGAAAGATATGGGGATTTATATCACTCCAGTATCGCACATTTTGTGTATTCACATTTCCGTTCAAAAAATGTGTACTTTCATCTGAAAAACAAATATTCCTAATGTAATTGGGGTTCCTAGCTATCTTTTCCTCCATAATTTCACAAAATTCCATTCTTCGGTCTGGGTCGTCTTCTGTGAGTTGGTGTAACATTACTTATTTGTATGGATGGAAATTGTGTTTCTTCATATAATTTTTTACTGTAGCTGTTGAGACCCCAATCGAACACTGCCAGTTCTGTTGAATTTTTCAACTAGTTCCCTCAAATATTTCCGAGTTATAGAATGTTCAGGAAATTTTTCATTAAAAATTCTCTCCGCTTCGGGGTAGTTCCGATGGGCCTCACCAAAATTATAAATTGCTTCAATTTTTTCTTCGAAAGGACATATACGAACCATGATGATATCAAATATTCAAAGTAAATAATAATTATAAGTAGACAAAACTCCTCAGTGAATATGAATACAATAATTCATCAATCCATTGTACTTTTATAGGTAACTAATTAATTATTGTCATTTAAACAAATCCAATAAATAGTCCTTTCGTAGTACCTGTTATTACTTTTGTCATTAAAAATAAATGAAATGGGTATAATTTCGATATCCTAATACCTAATTAAGCTTTGAAAGGAATTCAAAATGAATAATTATTAATGTTGTGAATTGTCTTTATTGACCGTATTTCGTGGTATTGATTGCAATTGTGAATCACTAGAACAATTAAGGTATTTTTCTTCAAACATTATTATTTTAATACTACCCAAAATATTTTCCGTCCCATTATTTCACATCAAACCCTTCAAAAGTTATTAAGGTAAGGTAAAGAAACGAATTCAGATCCGCTCTTACACTTGACACTTCAAATGCTTATTGTGAAAAAACGTGTCAACGAAATAAAAAAAAAATTAGATGGTTGAAAAGAAAATCAAATTCTCTTTTCAACGATGTGTCACTCGACCCCCCATGCCATTTAAAAAAATTAGGTTTTTGTGCCCCCCGCGCCATCTATCGAGCAATCACAATGCGTTATATTTCAAAAAGTAGTATCGGTGAAACCCTCGAAACGTTTTTTTTTATCTCTCTACGGCAAACCGTTCAAAAGTTAACAGGGGGGGGGACTATAAAAAGCCGCACTATAATTCAATGTTACTAAGAGAAGTAATTGATTTATGTTGAATGTTTGCAGATAAACTCATTATTTATCAATTTTAACAATATTCAACAAAGAAAAAAACGGGTTATTGAAAAATTGTTCTCAATATTTGTGACGGTACATTTCTCTTTTGATTTTCGTTTATGAAGATAGGTGAAGTTTTTTGATTTTTGAGGTAGGTGGATTACAATTCATTACCCTCTCCTTGTCATGTTTTTGAATTGTTTAATTTTCAATTTTGTAATATTTGTTAAAAGTCTATTCGAACATGTCTATTTCAGTATTAAAAAATGTAAATACATGCTGGATTTGTTGTACGATTATTTTGATATTAAATTGTCTTTTACTCTTGTCAAAATCTTACATTGAACCAGTTCACAGTGAACCGTACCCAATAAACAATAAACCACATACTATACAGTGTCCTTCAAAAAGTTGGCATGATATGCAAAATCCTTTAATAATAATGCATCATGATATTCGACTTGTGCGTAAAGTCGTGTGCTTTGAAAATAAAAAGAAATAGCCTACTCGGACAGGGTCACGTGACTTTTGCTATTTGTCAAAAGTAATTTTTTTTCAACCATAAATGCTGAAAATAGGCTTATTTGCTTCAGTTTCGAAAAATTGTGAAGAGAAAAAATAGTTTCTATTTAGATTCTACACATCTGTGCAAAATTTGACCGTTCAGTTGTAAATTTTTATTTTTTTTTCATTTTTACGGAATTTCTGATGCAGCTATTAAAAAAAATTGCAACTGCTACAAAACTGTTTTATATTGCTTCATCATTATATCAAGTTTTAATAACTGAATATGAGAATAGGTAAATGAAAAAACCATCTCAAAGTGTTTTGTTCGACGCAAAGGTGAAGTATCTTCAAGCATATACGATACGAAATATATTTTAAGCGATTTTTCTCTGTACTAATATGATACCAATCACCATAATTTTAAAATAATATAATCGCTTCAAATTTGTTTTGTAAAAGGTTTTGAAATTTATTTGGTTAAATACGTAACGTAGTTTAATGATTTTTTGGTTAATGAGTTGGTATGCTTTAATTATGTACCAAGAAAAATTTAATAAAATAAATTTCTATCGTATATGCTTGAATATACATCAACCTTGCTTCAAACAGAACAGAATTTGAATTGGCTTTCTCATTTTCATATTCGGTAATTAAAAGTTGATAGCATGATGAAGCTAGTGGCATAAAATAGTTTTGGTAGAAGTTAATTTTTTTTTAAATATCAATTTGAATATAACAAAATAGCAAAAATTAAAAGTTTAGTAGTTGCGGAGATTCAAATTCAGATGGGTGAAATCGAAAAAGAAATAACTTTTCTTTAAAAAATGTATCGGAATTTAAAGAAATAAGCCTTTTGTCAGCTATTAGTATTTTGAAAAAATTAACTGATGATGGATAGTGGAAGTCACGTCCGAGTAGGCCATTTTTAATTTTTTTTCAAAGTAGGACTCGACGCCCAACTCAAATTTCATAATGGATTATTATTGAAAGTTTTTGCAATATGATGCCGCTTTTTTGAAGGACACTGTATGTTCGTTATGATTGAAACAATTTTTTTTTCGTTAGGTAGAGATTCGAAAAGTACACTAGGACACAAAATTTATTTGATAAATCTTCATTTCCAGGGCCAACTGATCTTATTTTCCAAGGTTACAAAAGTCTAAAAATTTATGAAAAATCTGACTACACTATTGGACTCGCGATATTCTCAAATGGTTCATATGCGAATTACGTTGGAAAGCGCCAATCAATAAAAAAGTTATAGGGAAATGAAATTTGGGAAATATGCCATTTAATCAACCCACCACTTTAATTTCAAAACTTTTATCAGAACTTTGACTAAGCCAGTAGATTCAGGGAGACTGGAAATATTACTGACCGTAATTTCATCGAAATCTGTTGATAAATAAAAATGTTAAAAATTATGAGATAAAATATCATTTTCCTGAATTTCCATTAATATATTTTTCAAATTTTATTACCTTATGATTTTCGTATTTATGAACAGATTTCGATGAAATATATCGAGACTTGCTGAATATAGTGGTGTATTCCGAATGTTGTTAAAAGTTCTGAAATTGAATTGGTGGGTTAATTAAAGGGCATATTTTTCAAATTTCTTTCTCCTATAACTTTTTTAATGATTGACGCATTTTAACTTCTCATATGAACCATTTGAAAGTGACATGAATCCAGTAGTGTAGTCCAATTTCTTCTAAAAAAATCGTTAGTAATTTTTTCAGATTTTTGACCTTGAAAAATAAGATTAGTAGGCCCTGGAAATGAAGATTTATTCATGAAAGTTGGTGTCCTAGGGATACCAACAAGCCCACAAGCAATATTGCGATTACAATATTAGTCTCATATCGGATTCTAGTGATGAAAATAATATTGTATATCCAGGTTCATTAGCACAAATCATAATAATTATAAATTGATTAAGAGGCCTATTTTGTAACGCCTAACGACAAACGTTAATTAACGATATTTGCTGAAGATTGCTGAAGATTGTCGTTATTGCACGATGCAAGTTTTCGTTTGTATCACAAACCATACAACCATACGAACCCTGTGTCTCCTACTGAATATCCCTCGACTATTGATAAATTCTCATAATTTGTCTTAAATTTCCTCAAGCGAGTTGCTTTTAGGAACCGTCTTCGGCGTCGGGCTGTTACCAACCAACTCGCTTTACAAAATTGGCAACAAATTTTTTCGAAATAATCAATAGCCTTGGGATATTACAAGTGATAATCTACTCCGTGGTTCATTGAAGTAGAAATGTAATTGTAGAAGTTTCGAGTCATTCGACATTCCTTGGAAATGTTTAATCAATGTTTCCAAGGCCACGTTTTCACATCAACTATTTTACCAATATTTCCAAATGTACTAATATCGCTGAATGGTTGTGGGCCAATATTGCTTCCATAATATTTCACAAATATTTTTAGTGTTATGTCTAAGTAATTTTAATTTTTGTTCAAAAATATATATAGAATATTCATAAAATCTATTGTGGAATTATCTGCAGCTGAAAGACAAACTTTAGTCGCAATTTTCCATTGTCCAAGATATTGAACACAGAGTTTCTAACTCTCATATTTGCACTCAATAAAGGTAAATAATTCTCCATGAAAATTAACAATGAAAAATGTGATTTTTTAATATTGGACCAATATCCCAATATATTTTTTATTTAGGAATCTCGCCAATATTACGTCTGCATATTGTAATATAAGTGGACGATAGCGATATTGTACCTATAACGCTCAATCTTTTGAGGACAATATTGCTTCTAGAATATTTAGAACATTACTTTTGAAATATTGGACCAATATGGTGAAATGTTCAAATTTTTTGTCGCCAATACTACATTTTAATAGACTCACAATATTGTACCAATATGATACCAATATTGGGTATAACTCTCAACCGTACTTTTTGAAATCAGTATCATATTGTTTGATTTTGTGTGTTACAACGTGAACGGCCATTATAACCATTTGATTCACACTTCGGAACTTTTTTCAGAAACGCTTGTAATTCCTTAAACTTTATGGACTCACTGTAAATGAAATCAATTCGAGGAAATACTCACTGTATGTTCCCAACGTCATCCAATATTTGAGGTTCATTTGCCGCTTTCAAGAAGTTCCATTCCAACGAACTATCCGTGTCCTCTGGAAGAAAAGTCGTAAATAGATCCCTTTCAGAAGTTTCCTCTATCTGTTTTATAAATCATTCGACGCTTCAGCTTTCCCGGTCCTCTTTCAAACTAATGTTTATAAAATAGCTTGTTCTTCGGAGTTTTAATGTTATACTCGATTTAAGTATGAAAAAGTGTCATTTTTAAGGAAGGAAACGAAACCAATATAAGCTGGAATCTTTTGATAGAGGGCCATTATAATACTGTTTGGAGTTTCTCGTTTGAGTCTTCGATATTGCTTGAAATAGTTTTCTCGGACGTTTATAGTAGGTCACTTTTGTTACAATATACTTACAAGAATTGTGAAAATGGTCGTGACCCAGTGCCGGATTTAGGGGGGCTATGGGACTATCAGCCCCCGGCGGTAAATTTTAAGAGGCGGTAAGCAAGCAGCAATATACTCGTCGCCGACGAGGCGACAAGGCGATAAGTATATTATATTATTTCTTGTTTTCTATATGCCGCCTCTTCACTGGTCGCCTTTTGAAGCAAACGCGCAATTAGCGACAGCCGGCACCGCATCAAAAGGACTATGTTGAAATACTGTTTTTGTGAAAATTATAACATTCACTAATCAAGCGTCAGCGGTGCCTTGGACGCTACAATAGAAAAGCGGCTGCGGTACATAGTTACTTTTATTTGATGAAGATAAAAAAGCCGCATTCTACACAGTAGGGGTAATTTCGTCTAACTCAATAACAAGTAACAAAACCAGAGTTCAGTATTTGATAGGTTGTCATTGGTAATGATAAATATTGAAACTGAAATTTAAAAAAAATTGTAAAAAAGAAGGTGGTGCATTCTGGAAACGGCAGAAGATGAATAAACAAAAGAAGTTGTATATTTGTTGTTAGGTTCAAGTTGTGAAGTAAATATAATTTGATTCGTTATCGTAATAATTTTATGTTATTGAATGTTGAAAAAAAAGCAGTGAACGCGGGTACTTTGAAAGTGACAATTGAATATGAAAATTGGTTCATTCGACCAAACCACTATAGTGTTAGAAAAGTTTATATGTTGATAATATGATCCTAATATTATTTTTACCTAGCTTTTTCTGTAACACGGAAAAATGTGAAGAATACACAAGCGCAAACCGTGGTCAATCAGATCTTTTAATATCAAGTAGAAAAATTATATCATTCAAATACAAATGGTGATGACAACATAAAGGAGTATTACAAAAAATACAAAAAGCTGTATACGAAACTATAGAATGAAGCCAAAAAAATGTACATACTTATCATGAATTCCAATAATGGAACCAAAAGGAACCAAAAGAATGTGGAAAATTATAAAGAATTATACAAAATGTGTGGACAATACAGATAGTATACTAAATATTGAATGAAACTTAATAGATGTCTCCCAGAAAATAACTGAACACTTTATGAACTACTCCAACAGCATTTCTAACCTGTGACATAATAATAACCTTTCAAATTGTGCACAGGATCCCGATCTTCCATAATTCAACTCTCTTACTTTCAGTTTTATATATTCTACAAGCCTTGATGTTATTTTTTATTTATTTTTTGGTGTTTTGACATCGACTGCTATAATCATTAGTCACGTGTTCTGGGTAGGCTGTGTAACTAACTCCTTATGCCATCTTAGGAGCAGCACTGTTAATTTTTAACGCAACTTGGTCACCAGGCGCGAGCGCTTACCATTGCGCTAATCCCCGCCCCTTTATGGGTATTTGTTATTATTATTATTATTTTCGGCGGGGCTGACTTTCATCCGAAGTTTATGTAGTTCTGTGTAGAAACTTCCTGCTCCCCACAGACACATGAACTTCTGGAGATTTCTCACGAAGTTTCTCTGCTAGATGATATCTTCTGCACTACAGTATCCGAAGATAGCCATCCTCATACGAGCCAGTGCTTCTCAGTCAAACACAATATGGGAGGCTGTTTCTTCCTCCTCATTATAGAACCTGCATAGTGTAGAGTCTTGATGTATCCGCAGCACATGCAGGTGTTTTCTCAAGTGGCAGTAGGAGTCTTATCACATACCTAACTAAGACAGATCCGGCTCAGTTCGAGAAGTTGTCTTGATAGCCGATCGGTTGGATCCATCATCATCTTTCTGTAAGAATTGACTGAGGCATTCTCCCATGCAAATTGATGATGTTTCTTACCACATTTCTTCGTGTTCTGCTTCATGACCCCAATTGGGATTCCACAGGTTAGTTCCGGTCCAATCAGAGTTGTTGCTGCCTCGCTTTTGCTGGGGCATCTGTGCTCTCAATCTCAATCCCCTGGACGTCCCTGTGACCTCATACCCAGAAGAGTTCCACCTTGTTCTGTGCCCCTAGGTGGATGAGGTTTTTGTGATTCTTCCGTTTGACTGTCGAAAGAAATGACTATGGAGACACCTACTCAGAATCTCTCTCGTGCCAATGGAAATAGCCATCACCCCAGCTTGGAGTATAGAGGCTTGAGTACCAACTTAGACTTCTTGCCTCGTTCTCTCCTCTCATATTCCAGCCCCCTCTCCATTGCTTGTCTTAGAGCTATCTGTGTACCAGAATTGCCCTTTCGACAGCAATGGTTGTCCTTACTGTACGATGGTGGTGTATGTTCCATCAAAAGAGTTGGTTGGAGTCATTTTGTACGGCGGCATCTCCAATGCGTCGGCGCATATGACATCTATTAGGCACTTAAGTATGGAAGTTTTTGTCATTGCCTTCTCTACAATATGCAAAGAATACAAAGAAGTGGAAGGTTCAAAGTTACCTCCAGGCTAATCGTGGACGCGCTGGACATAGCACCGGTGATTGTCACTTGTTTAAACTTTGGCCATTATAGCAGGGCTTCATACGTTAGCCAAAGGAATCGTTTGGGTTTTGCCAAAAGAGCTCCTGGCCATCATTAGTAATTTTCCAATTGAGTTTTGAGTCTAGGATCGACCCCATGCATTTTGTCTCTTCTGACATCTGTGAGCCTTCACCAAAGTTTCAAAGAGCTCTGTGGGTCTCTAAGTTTATTCTCTTGGTTAAAAGAACAATCGTGTTTTTTGTTGGTTGACCTCGAGATTCTCCTTCATGCAACACGTCTGTAGGTGTGTACGGGATGATTGCATCAGATCCATATAAACCTCCGTATACTTGCCATTGACCACTGTGACGATATCGTCAGCATAACACTGTGAGGAGGCTATCTGACACGAGGTTCCACAAACGTGATGATGGTACTTTACCTTGGGGCAGTCTCTTGTGGCTCCGATCTCTATTGTGTCTCCGAATAGGGAGACTTGCACCCTAGATCAGCTGAAGTTCAGGGTTGGAGCAACATTTCTTTTCCTGAGGGCTGATATGATAGACGCATACGATATGTTTTCAAACGCCCCTTCTACATCAAGAAACGCTGTGAGTGAAATCTCTCTATTTGAGAGAGATGAAGCGACGTCTGTCAGAATTTTTAGGTAGACAGGAGTGTTGCTGCTCCAATAAAGTTTTTATGGATAGCTGGATAACCAACATCTGCTAGGTCGAAGGCGATTCTTCATCATTTATAATTGTAAATCAGCTGTGAAAAAGTTTTAGCCCCAGCCTTATCATTTAATTTGTATCTGAAATGCTGAATGATGATTTTCCAATACATTTTTATTCCTCAGAATTCAAGCTGTTACCCTTCCAAATATCCTACTGCTTTCATTATTATCAAATCACCAAGTTCAGAGAAATAAAAATTCACCAACCGAACATCATCAGCCTCCGATAAACAAGATAAGAACGGAAATAATAGTCAAACCAACAACATTCCCATGCATCCCTTAGATAACATTACCCTTGTTCCTGTTGTAACGAAAACGATTCAAATTCGAACATCACCGATAACCCTGCTACATTACACATGGGAGAAAACATTCGAAACTTTGCATATAGCAGGAACTCCACTCAAGTTTTCGTACCTCGCAGGAATTGTTACCATGCTAATTTAATTTGAGAATATTGATTCTCTTCCCTTCCCAGCCTCCAGTCATTGTAATCAAATGGTGTGCAGAGGATGCCAACAACAGGTTATACGCTTTTAGAATTGATATTCGGAACAAACAAAGATAGAGGGTAATGATTGGTTTAAAGTAAGACGGGGGTTGCTTTGGTATATTCAAATTAGGGAGCGTGTGAGTTTACTTCGTTTTCAGTAAAATTAGTTTTAATCCAGTTATTAGGTTTGGAGACGAGGCTCGATTGTAGCATGCTAGTAGATGGAATCATGCCAATTAAGAAAAAAACTGTTGACCAAAAATTCAGGGGTGGAACACAAAATTTCATCCAAATATCAATCAATGTTTTCTGCTATACAATTAGGAAAATATACGGTTTATCATGAAACGGTTTCAACAGAGTAATAGATAATTCAATTCTCCACAAGAATGATCCCCAGTAATTCCTTAGAAATGTTGTCGTTTTCTCAGAAAACGGGATTGAACTCCGACATAAAATTTCAAAGTCGCAAAATAATTAAATTCCGACCTCAAAGTCGGAAAATTAGAAAATTCCGACTTCAATGTTGGAAAATAATAAAATTTAAGTCGGAATTTCATAATAATGCTAGTTCAAAGTAGAAATTCAATTTCACTTTGATTTTTGTTTGAAAATATGAACAGGATACTCATAAAATTAGTTTTGGAGATACCTGCGGCTTTTTTTTCTGTTATAATGAAAAAGAGACGATGATTTTTTGCATAATTCGAACAAACTTCGAAAAGTTTGCCGGATGGTTTCAAATAAATGAAACGAATATTTTCGACTGAGGTGAAATCCCCCAACCTCAAAGTGGAAAATTTGAGGCATATTTCTCTCAGAAAACAACTACTTTCCTCTACGAACATTGCATGAGTTACATGTAACATCTATTTGTGCATTGTTCCTCCACGAGGACACAATTGCAAGTGCTAACTGCAATTAAGCATTGAAAACCATCATTGGCTGAGAATGATCCCCTGCAGGTAAAAATATATTGAATTGTAAGTTCCTTCCTGAGGGGATACACACTTGGAGTCCGATGCGGTTCAATCTGTAATAGAGCGGAAAAGAAAGTACCTCAGTTTCAAATAGCTACTTCGTGCGATTGGCAGCAACTGTCTAGAAAATGTGCAACAAAAAAGACATTCTCTGTTTTTGGTATGGAAACCAAAGATCTTTTAAATTTTAAGACCTAATGTGACGGACTCTCATTGCTATTTGTTTTGAGATAGAGATTTTCCTATATCGCAATTCCTGGACTCATTTTTCATAAAACCGACTTTGAAAAAGATTTCAAACAACTAGATAGGTACCAACAGAAGGACAAGGCGAACTGGAGCGATACTTGATCAATTAGAAACAATTATAGAGACATACCTGAAAGTATTAGCCCAAAAAAATACTTACGATCATTCACAAAAGTTATTCATAAAGTGATGACGATTGAAATTTCGAAATTTCAAAGTATAATCTCGAATAGCTGAATAGCGATTTAACATAATTGACTAAAAAATCTTTAAACACATCTCCTGTTAAATACAAATTTTTGACTTAACATAGTTTGCCTCTGAGGAACAGATATAGATATATAATAAAGGAAAACCACAGAACACCTAGGTTTTACATTGGGCGTAACATTGAATCTGTTAGTTTCCTCGCAAATTTTTATATTTCAGCGTGTCGCATTTTCATTGTAATGGTGATACAAACTCATACTAGTATTTTGATAAATTCACAGATCACGTAAATTTTCTTATTTGGAGATTGAGATTTTCAAAATTCTGAAATCCAAGATGGCGGATGACTCTTGTGATTATGGTTCGATTACATTTAAATTTCCGAGGTCAGAGATCATTGAATTTTTTTTCGAAATCCATAAATCCACCAAATTTTTGCGAAAACAGTGTATTTCATTTCTCATTGTTGATTTTATGCATCCATCTATGGCGCCTTTCCCACACAGGGACAACCAAAACTCGGGACCACTTTTTCCTAAGCTTTTTCAAATGACACATTTTGTAAATAAGGCTAATAATAGCAGAATAGTCCATACTATGAGATTGCAGAATTGAAGGAGAGCAAGAAGAAGTAATGAAAGCAATAACGATTTTTTATTCAATGCTGGACAAAAGAGGTTGATTCAATTTAAAAAAAGCGGTAATTCACACCATAAGGGAATCAATTTTCAACCTTTTCTACATCCGATAAATATGTGATATTGGTACAATTTCATATTGTGAGCTCATTTACAAAATACAGAAACAATACATTTCATAATTTAGACTCTGTTCGTTTTATCTCATCTATCAATCTCCAAAAACTAAAATATCTATCATATATTGTTACATTATATAACATATAACAACCCATTTCAAATCGCTCCAATTTCTGAAACACCCTACCCTGTATACAAGATTTGCGAGTGTTACTCGTACAGGCAGCCAGTGACCAGTTTTTAAATTTTGTCATAAATATACCCAACAGAAACATAAACCTTGAAATTCAACCCCCTGTATCTCAAATCTGAAATGCGTAGCGTAATAACAGGGAAGCCCATCGACTACCAAACAATATATTAATAATGATGTGTGTGGCAAATATTCAGCGGAGGTGTTCAATTTCGCGTTACATTGAACAACATCAGGAACACACGATAAATTAATATGTGGAGCTTTCAGTTTTCGCGCGTCCTGATTTGGGATAATTAACAATGTGACTATGAAATATTTGCGCCTCCTGGTTCTCGTGAATAACAACCTAATGCAGTACGAAGCAGTATATTATTATTTCACACCATAATGGTAATCGATCGTCCAAATGATGTTTACACCCAACGTCAAGAAGAACCATGCATTCGGCTTGATTATGATTTAACCCGAAATTAGCTCTTGTTGAATATAGAGTGAGGCAAGACAAATTATTACCTGTGGAATTTCTTTATATACTATAGACATATATAGACGAAGAAACAGAAATTACACACTATTGAACAAATACAATACAATTCAGTAACATATACACACCTTTTAAACATCCAAGGAAGAGACTCAGAGAAACACACACTTTATCTGCCTCAGTTCGTAATCGCTGCTTATACTTTCTATATCAAGTGGTTCTCCATCATCATCATTATAACTCGGAAGAATTTTATCATCTCCAAGTGCGACATTCACTATTATTCAGAATATTTTCCTTTTTGAAGTAATGCATTCGAATTACTTCTAACCAATTAGCTCCGATGTATTCCACTTCGCTTCCTGATGAAGGCACAGTTTCAGGCCTTTTTTTGTTCCTTCAATTTCTGAATACAAAAAAAAACAATTTCCAAAATGAAATATCAAATACAAAGATCGTATCTTAATTCCCGTAGTAAGATTTGATACAAACTAATTTTAATGAAAATACTTCGAAGGAAAAAAGAGCAATATCTTGACATATGAGGGTAATTTTCTTATTTTGCAAGTAATGAGGAAGTCTACACATCTTTGGAATAGAATCTGTTTTGCTTCGTTTGTTACGATTTTAATTCTGGAAATCAGCTGGATGCACTGGGCAACTTTGTGGGCTCGTGGCAGTTTGAGGTACAACAATGAACGCGTTATTGTATAAACAATTTCAACAACACTAACCAGGATGTGAAACGAAACGGTCCCTGTGTCTGGAACATAATTTGATGATGATGATCGAATGAGGTTTTTGGGCAGACAAAACCATGGGCATGTATAGGCCTCTCAGTCGGGCCCGTTATGCACCCACCGCTGCTCTTGGAATTATTATTATTGTTCCGAGTTCCCCAAAGTGGAGTCCGTCGGACGGGAGTAGCGGACCCCGCAGAACCCGCTAAGATGGGGGGTTGGAAAGAAGGTTGGACCCTGAATATAAACCCACCGTTATTGGGGTCAAGGAATTGTGGGACGGGGTTGCGGAGGACCCCACATTGGAGCCCATTCGCGTGGGAAGGGAAGAAAAATTAAACTATATTGAAGAACCCCCTTGAAAGAGCCCTCCAATAGTTAGGGCCTCGGTTGTTCCCTATCCTCCATCTTTCCATATTCGGCAGGGGAACATAATTTATAGAAGGGTTTCAGTAGTTAAAAATTTGACCGTACTTGAAATCGCACAGTAAAAGGAAGGGGTGTTGTCTACGAATATTTTTAAGACCACCACGTGGAGAGATCGGCATGATAAGAAACTAGATAGCAAGGAAAACAACTGGGGAGGCAAGCCATAAAATGGAAATTTGGCAAGGAGTCTCTGCCAAACGCGATCAAATGCCTTGGAGGTATCTAATGCAACGACCACAGTTTCACCATATTTTTGGATATACTGCTGCAAAATCTGTGAGAAATGAGCAAGCAGGCCTCTAGTTAATTTGTGATGCCAGATATCATATTGCCGATAACTGAGAAATTGTGACCGTTCTAGATATTTCATGAGCTCGATATTAAAGGTGCCATTAAGGGATATATGTTTCGGATTCAGCAAAAATTAATCTTCAGCCTAAGTCAAGGTTATAATATAGTATGAGTAATTTATTGTAGAACCTTGAGAATTGGGTTAGAGACGTATTCTGCTGAATTAGAAACATCTACCCTACTTGTCGAATCAAAGTTGTGTAGATAATTTTGTAAATATTTTTCCCGTTCAACCGTAACGTTGTTGATCTCATTTTATCAAAAAAAAGTATGGGGAAGATATTTTCATTTACATGAATTTCTGCCTTTCTATTTATTGGAAGATCAAGACTAGGTGTGATGGAGATTCGACTTCACTTTTCAAAAAGTCGATTCACGTATGTCTTCCTATCGATATTCATGTTGCGTAACTATATAGTCAGCGAAAATAAAATGGCTCTTCGTGTGTGAACGTTGCTGTATGGAGATAAATGAAGTAACATGTCGCAAATATCTATATCTATTGAACCAGACGAACTCCTTATTTCCTTATACCCTCTTTAGTTTCCGAGCGCATGGATTCTCGGAGAAAGATGTGTGATTTATTTTTGGGTTCTTGGATATCAGATATGTGGATTGAAATGCCAATGTCACATTTTGGCGTCGGCTCACAAATATAGACCAGGATCCCACGCCTATTTTCAAAAATGATTAATAACAGGCTGAATCTTCGTGAGTAGTTTCGTTTTGATGGGACGCCCAACTTTTCCCTCTACGAAAATTCTCGAAAGTGGGAACTAATTAAACGCGCAGGCGTCAATCATGTCGATTTGGTGAGTTCAAAAAAAGTCATTAATAACAGTTAGATTTCAGTTGAACCTCGAGATGATTCGATGAAGTACTCGAAAAATATTTATTCCTACAAATAAAGAGTCCCCCACTCCCAACATTGCTGAATGTTTAAATAAAATAATAATTCGATTTTTTCCTGCTATTAACTCACATAGTTAAAATTATAAATGACACTTGACGAATTTCGGATCATCCTTGAATTTTTTCAAAATTTTCGCAAGCATCTTTCACTTTTAAAAAACACTAGAAAAGTAGAAAAATTCTAACCTCAAAAAAGTGTTTTTACTCAGTGAAAGTCACGGACCGATTTTTCAAAAACGAGATCAGTAGAGCAAAGTTTTCTTAGCTGATATCAAGTAATATAGTATATGATCTTCAAAACTGATAAGGGACGGAATGAGATACTGCATGGATTTTCAGAATAGTTCCTTAAAAAAATTATACCAGAAAACCCAATAGTTCCGGGAATTCATAGGCGCTTCCGGTTGGTGTAAAAATGTATTCTATATTTATTCCCAGGATTCTGAAAGTACAAGTATTACCCTTAAATCCCCTGTTTGATTTATCAAAATCTGTTGAGCAGAGTAATGCCAGTTTCAACTTTGAAAACACTGTCATTTAAAAACGTGAGCGTTTCCGACATGAGCGTTGTTATGACGTTCTGAAGTAATTTCAGAGAAAAGATTTTTTTTTGGTAAAAAATAAATGGAACCTTTTCTGTTCAAAATTTTCACCGCTTTATTTTTGATTCTTTGATATTTTTTCAATTTCCACGTTTCCAAGCGTCGGAAAATTCTTTACACTGGATTTTCTTTCGATTTTCACAAAGTAGGGCCCGGAACTTTTTGGAAACCTTTTTCAAACTAAGCTCAAACCAAATTTCATTTTTTTGAGCAGAAGAAATCTCTGGTTACTGTACTATAATAAATAGCTATATTTTGAATGATTTTTGTAGGACTAGCGATACGTACCCGTTTTTTTGTAGGACACTGTATTAATAATAATAATAATAATAATAATACTCCCTCATAAACACTCGTAGGCACCCAAAGGCATGGCCTGTGCGGGTAGAGGACGGCTATTATTATTATTTGCAGTGGCGCACCGGGGCGATTTACTGATTTTTGGTGGCGTATTCACTTTTCAGCTGCAGGAAAACCCGGAAAACCTACAGCACCACGTTACTAACCTCACTAACCTTTCATGTGTTATCATTGTCCTACAGTTATTAATCATTTTTTTTACCGTGGAATTGACAATTTCGGAGCGTAGGACTAGGAACACGTACCATTCAATTTGTAGGGACAATATGAACATTCAATTATACAAATAATAATCAATCAACGGTGCAAAAATCAGCTGGTTATTAATGATTTTTTATGACCACGTCATTGGTACATATTGGGAGTGGGGGACTCTTTATTTGTACCATCCAGTTTGTAGGACAAAATATTTTTCGAGTGCTTCATCTAATTATCTCGAGGTTTAACTGAAAATCTAACTGTTATTAATGACTTTTTTGCACTCACCAAATCGACATGACTGACGCCTGCGCGTTTAATTAGTTCCCACTTTCGAGAATTTTCGTAGAGGGAAAAGTTGGGCGTCTCATCAAAACGAAGCTACTCACGAAGATTCAGCCTGATATTATTCATTTTTGAAAATAGGCGTGGGATCCTGGTCTAATATCTTGTAATTTTTTTCTACACACCCATTAAAGAATGTAGTTAATCCGAAATCATTCTTAATAATAGAACCTATACATTCTTACTCTTGAGTTCGAATATTCATTCTGAAACACTTGCTCTCTTATGCATTTCGCATGTTTTTTCATCCTATAACAAGGTACGGTATAAATATTCTCACAATTTTGTAGCAATAATAACGTCATCCTTAACTGTCATCATAGGGACAAGATGTGAATTGTAATGTCAAAATAATTCTTAGTTGGCTTTTCATCTGATTATATGTAGAATATGTGATTGTTGATAAAAACCCCATTTCGAAACCTTTGTTTATAAATTGGGTGTATGTTACTTTCCAATTTTGAATTTTTGAATTTTAATGTTTTTTTTTCAACTTTGTCTGATGGTAAATTCCAACTTGTTGTAACATATCAATTATGTTAATAATATATATTCAAACTTGTAACTAGAATCCCATTATTCTAAGCAGAAAATTTTGAAGATTCATTTTTGTAACATCAACAAGGATATCAATGACGTCTACCATCACTTGTACCACATTGCAAAAAACACTCTCATTTTGCATCTTGTTACCTTCTAGTAATTATTTTTCCAGAATAACCCGGCTGCTGGGGTTTGCTAGAACAAGACACAGAAGTACATGAATTATTCAAGTTTTTATAATGATAACTTCAAAAACGTTGCTAGATCTTACTCAAAATTGTCTCCATAGGCTGAAAAATCATAACAAAAAAATTATAATCTGAGCAAAATTCAAAATTTTGATTTCCAAAATTCTTGACTAGAAGGAAAAAACTCATTTCAACACAACCGTTATAGAATTTGCCAATTCTGAAATCAAATTTAATAACAGAATGGTAATATTCTTGCTCTTGATATTGAACAAATAATATTCTACCCAACACTTGCAGTCTTTTGCTTTTTGCGTGTATTTCATTCCATCACTTGATAAGGAATGAATATTCTTACTCTGTTGTAGGAATAGGTTAGTGACAAGGTGTGAATTGAAATATCAAAATAATTTTTCGTTGGCGTTCCATTTGATTAAGTGTAAAATTTTTGATTGTCTAGAAAGCACAGTCTGTTACTCGGTTAGAATGAAAATTCGCGATGCTCGTGGTTACTCACGCTCGCCTCTGGCTCGCGCTCCGAACTTCCCACTCGCATCGAATGTCCATTCTAATCTTGTCACAGAATATAATATTTTGGAATTGGTGTATGTAATATCAATCAAATCTTTATTGTTTATCAATTTCTGAAACTCACAATTTGTTTACACATTTCAGGATAGAAATAATTGGTGTATCATTATTTCACAATCAATCAGTATGCGAGACCATCCATTACACGCACTTGTGGACAAGACCAATATTGAAGTTTCGTGTCATCTGTGTGATGCCTTTCCAACGAGAACAACAAACTTAATATCCGAAATCAATTTCGATGTCATCAAAAATGAATTCGGGCAAAGTTCCGATATCACGAGAAGTTTGGGACTAATATTGAGCAAGTTCTGTCGATATTATGTGGTATACATGACCATAATGCACTACTGCTGATGAAATCAGAGGCGGGGTTAAAAAAATACATAAAAAATGGTGGATTGGTTCACAATTAAATGTGAGATATTACCTTCACCCCAGTTTGCCACTTTTGAAGGACGTAGTAGCCATTTTTGAGAAAAGTTTGCTGTTACACTAATTTCATGTGTTTTTTCTATTTTCTTTTGAAAAAACAATGTTTTCGGTAACGACAAGAATACCAAGAGCAGTGCCCTAGATGTTCAGCCATTGTTGCCAGATTCAAAGTTATGCATGCATAGAGACATAAAAACAGAATTAAGTAACCCATTCAAACCACAGCGGCCCTGCGTTGCTTGGCTTCAGCTCTCTTTTCGAAGAATATCTTTATTTGGAAGTTGCATCCCCGCTCAGTTGGAGTATAACAGTACATTCAATTTTTATTTGAAAATATGTTCATTGTTGAGAAATTTCAATAATTGGTTTGATATAGGTATATAGGAATATAGGACTTCTTTAGTGAAAATATCTAAATGTTTCAACTGAAACTGAGGCAGTCATCCCCAGTGGAGTATTTTCTCTGATGTATCAGTAGTAGTAATCATGGGGAGGCCGCTGCCGCAGCCAGGCAAGTAGGCCCCAATGGGCCCTTTTTGCTATCCCCTGCTCTCCACATAACTACATTGCCTCTTCTAGTCTTCCTTTCCGAACCTTTGTGACCTTCTAGTGACCGTCAGTATGTCCGTCCACTCTAGTTCGATGAGTTCCTCTTGTTGGAGTTTTTCGACTCCGAAGATTTCGAATCTTAGCCTCCCGTACGCCTCACACTCGCCAAGGAAGTGAGACGAAGTTTCTTCGTCTTCTTCGCACATATGGCAAGTGGGATTGTCTTTTATACCCATTAGTGACAGGTGTCTACCTAGTATGTTATGGCCTGTTAGTATTCCTACAAGGAGGCGTAGTGTTTAGCGATCTCTGCCTAAACTGATGTATCAACTGAAACTGAAGCTCTCGGTCCTGGCATGTCATTCATGGTGCTGTTTTGCCATACATTATCTGGGATGGTGGGTTCGCGTGTAGTTTCTGCTCGATCCGCTGATCTTTGGTAGATATGTTCTCTTTTCCTTTTTGTTAAGGTTTTCTTGGTGATTGTGTATCTCTATATGGCTTCGAAATACAATCTGGTGGGATAAAGATTTGACGTGGCTAGCCTCTCCGTGTTTTCGAATAGGATCATGTATTCTTTGTCGGATAACGCATGTTCGGCGACTGCAGACTTCTCGGCTTGACCCAACCGACAACTTCGTTTGTGCTCTATCAGGTGGGTACCAATACTCCTCTTTGTTTGTCCGGTATTAACATTACCACAATTACATTCAATCCTGTAAAATCCTGCTGATTCGAATTAATATATGCTTTTTTTGATGATTTCAAATATTCCGATATTTTCTTCGTTGGTTTGAGGACCCTGGTTGATTTCTATTTCTTCTTCTTCAGAATTTTCCCAATTCGGTTTGTGATAACTTTCATATAGATAGACAGTGACTTGTGGCTGCTCTTCACTGGTGTTCTTCTCACGTGGACGCGTGTCATGAATTAGGTGTTCTTTGGTGTAGCCGTTCGCTTGTAACACAGTTATTAATTGTTTTATTTCGTCGTCAATATTCCTTAGTTCACATATTTTTGACGCTTTGTTCATTAAGGTGTGTAGTTCGGTTTCATTCGTGGTAGTGGACGGACGTGTTTGAGTGGGTTCGATCACAAAATATGACACGTGGATACCACATAGAAGCAGGCCTCAAATAAAATTAAAGTTTCATTTATATGAATTTTTTACAATAAGAAAGTTATAGAACTATTTGTGAAAGTTTCCGGTTTTCTGGTTTTCTGGTAATGGATTTGCCACAATCAGGGACTGGGTATATATATCTATTACTATTTTTTATGTTCAATCACCTGATTATACAATACATGTTAAATAACTATTACCTGATCTGGAGAAATTGATTCCAAAAAAGAAGAAGAAGAAGAAGAAGAAGAAGAAGAAGAAGAAGAAGAAGAAGAAGAAGAAGAAGAAGAAGAAGAAGAAGAAGAAGAAGAAGAAGAAAAAGAAAAAGAAGAAGAAGAAGAAAGAATAAGAAAGAAGAAGAAGAACACTCTAAGATTAGGTTGATTGCCTTCTTTGATGTCCAGTATATACAGAAATAAGATTTGACGGTTATTTTATACTTCCATTATGAACTAAATCTTCGTGTGAAAAATGTCGGTGGGTCATTTAATGGTGGCGTGGCGGGGTGTTTAGATGACGAAATAGGAAGGCAAACTGGGTTGAAACTGCATGAATTTGTTTTTTCGCTTGCAATTGACACACGAACCTAACCTGAGCAAGCTAACCTAGATTGCGAGTCAGTTGAAATTGTGTGAATTAGATTGCATGCAAACCGAGTTTATAATGCGTAAATTACTAGCCAACTGACTTGACCTGACTAACCCTACCTAGACCTAATAACAATATAAAATTGTTACGAAATAACGACTAATCATCCAAAATTCAGAAAGAACAGGCGTGGAGCAGCCATATTTGACGGTTCACCCCGCTCCTAGCGTAAATAAGTGCGCATGAGAAACTGCGGGATCAAAAGTAGAATGGTACGGCTAGATGCTTGCAGCTTTTTCACCACGTGATCACCAATCCTCGCAACTGACCCGACACAATACGAAATGTTTTCGCAGAGTTGTATTCAGCTTGGTTGCCTTAAAATTATTAGAGCTGCGTTTTGTTCAAAATGTTTGCGGTAATTTGTTTTTGAGTATTCAATCAAATTATTGATATTTATTCCAAATAGTTATCCTGGTCTTGTTTAGTTCACATTTTAGGAAGTATATGGAACATATATACATTTTCAAATTTATTTCAGAAGGTTAACAAGCATAATACGACTCTGTTCAAGTTTCGTTCACGTGCTTCTGTTGACATCGTGTGAAAATACTAAAAATACCTTAACCACTGCTTCTGTCGTTTTCATGTAGTTCGAATTTTCAATTGAAAAAATTGGATAACAAAATTTTCAACTTTATCAGTGCTCAGTTTCTTCGTTGAAACCTGAAGTTCAAGATGGTGTGAAGAAAATATTTTATTTGAATGGAGTAATGTTAAAAATCAAAAAACAAAAATGGTTATTTTTGTACCTAGTGCGCGAAATGCTACTTTGGTGATCGAGAACTGATATTTTTTAAATAGGTATTTCGCAGATTAATTCGCGCACGGTGTCATGGTAACGAAGAAAAAAAAATGTCACTTCGCATATTGTTGTCAATGCGCAAACCTTGTCATTTTTTGAGGTTTGTAGAATTTTTAATTTTTTTATAATCGATGTTGCAGTAATTTGTTGTTTTTTTATTGTAAATAATAGTTTACATTTGTTTGCCAATGTTTGCGCCTGGCTTCATCTTTAAAGAAATGAGTTAGTTCATTCAGCAGTGAATCCATTCGCATACAACTGATCCATCTTAACGATGATATCTGCTTAAACTAGCTAGAGCAGCAGATGAATGCAAAAGATCCTTACTGATTATGATTAAAAACACCTAAAAGTGTGGAAATATTATTGTTCAATGTAGCTAGCAAACAAAGGTAAAAAATTAATTTTCAAAAGATGTCCATGTCTCATCTGGTTTCAATGTATTTTTATTACAATAATCTTTCAAAGTATTCTCCAACTCCAATCCGGAACCTGTATGAATGTGTTTCTCGGTATACTATTCAATAAACTCGCAACATTTCTGTGACATAGTATACCCTCCTGTGTTCAGATTCACATTTGATTGAAAACAAGGTGGATCTACGCCTCCTTGATTGCCGTTGAAGTAGGTGCTTCTTCTCCTCCAGGCGAAATGTGATATGAGAGCACAGGTGACTCGATTTAATGCGTTTCTCTATCATTACCCTCAGGCAAACTCAGTATTTGCTTCATTGCGTCATGAAATATTCTTTTACTCTACGACTATTGTGTTCTACATTGATTACATATTGATTATTAGTTGAAGAATGAAGATGATTCCAAGACACCGTGAATTCATTATTCAACGGTACTCGGCCAATCAGAGATTCAGAATTTTCAGAATCCTCGGTAACTGAGAGGTTTAGACCAATGACAAATTAGCAAATGTACCAAACACATCTCTCAATAAGTCTTTGCTTCATTGGATGGCTTGCCATTCTATACAATGTTGGTTTTTGGTCAAACAGAGTTTGTTTAGTCATATGTCATGCACAAATTCTGGATAAATAACATCTCTTCATTCTTACATGAAAATTATCAAAAGACTTGACTGGCTGATCATGAACAGCTTCAACGTCAAAAACACTTCATTTCTCAAGTTATTTACCTCCTTGTCCAAGAATTTAGGAAAAAAAAATTGGAAAAAACCATCAACCAACAAAACCCTTTGTTCACAGACTTCAAAATAGAAAAATTGTTTTTCATTAATTCCCTGGGTTTGTTGGGGAGTATTCATTATCTGTTTCTAAAATAGCTATTGGAAGCTCTTAGTTGAAACTAATGCTTTGTTTCACAAAAAATATGTGGAAGAAATGAATACAGGAAGGTACTCGAATCAATTATGAAACTGCAACTTTCTGAAATTATTATTGTAATTTTAGCATGTTTTGTTGGGTGCACAGAATTTTATCAATCCAATTAATTATTTTCCTGTGTCCATAACTGAGAAAGAATAATATTATTTTACTTTTAATAGATACCAAATTGCTCCACCCCATGTATCCAACTAAATTTCCTTGTGGAATTTTTGGTGGTTGGTGACGAAAATAACTTTTTTTGTTTTTCCTGTATAACTTTTTCCGTTGTATCCTTCGAATTAGATAAACTTCTTCACTTTCGAAGAGAGTTACATTTCCTACAATTAATATCAAGTATTTATTGATCCCATACTCACCAAGAAACAGGGCTACAAACTGGAAAATCCAAAAAGTATCTTGATTAATTTTCCACTTCGAAAATGGGATATTGGACGCCTGTGGTGTCACTCAATGAGAACAAATAGTATTTTACCCCTTCACCACACAAGTAATTTAATTCCTAGATGCGCATTTCGATAACAAAGTTACCTTCATCAGTAGGATTACTAAACTAACTGTAAATAGGCATACCAGTCTTTTTTATATCAAATAATTAATTACCATGGGTTAATCTGTGTTCTGGAAGGTACCCTACCTGATGGGTAGGTATAGCCCACCCAATAAACAATACACCATAGGCACTTAATTATTACTTTACTGGTATCAAGTCAAATAGTTTGGAATTTAATGGACTATTATCATTATTGAGCAAGGGTTTCGAGCCCCTTTTTCGAATAGCGATACTCTCATAGCAATCTAATTTTCTGTAATCATCAACAGGTTTTATTAATTTTAAATTTTGGATATTAATTTTGTGATGAGTTTCTAATAAATGATCCGCAACACTCGATTTATTTTCTCGTGAATATTTAGCATGTGCCAAATGTTCACGGAAACGAACATTCGTAGATCTTTTGACAAAATTAATATCCAAAATTTAAAATTAATGAAACCTGTTGATGATTACAGAAAATTAGATTGCTATGAGGGTATCGCTATTCGAAAAAGGGGCTCGAAACCCTTGCTCAATAATGATAATGGTCCATTAAATTCCAAACTATTTGACTTGATACCAGTAAAGGAATAATTAAGTGCCTATGGTGTATTGTTTATTGGGTGGGCTATACCTACCCAACAGGTAGGGTACCTTCCAGTACACAGATTAACCCATGGTAATTAATTATTTGATATAAAAAAGACTGGTATGCCTATTTACAGTTAGTTTAGTAATCCTACTGATGAAGGTAACTTTGTTATCGAAATGCGCATCTAGGAATTAAATTACTTGTGTGCTGAAGGGGTAAAATACTTTTTGTTCTCATTAATTTTCCACTTGTCACTGATTCGATCATTTTTGTTCCATTGCCAATCGAAATTCCTTACCCACCGTTACGCCTCATCAATATATTATTTTCAGGTTTGGAAGATCAAAAATAATTTCATATGTAATAAATAATGGTGTATCTTCTTCTTTTTGTTCTTCTTTTTCTTCTTCTTCTTCTTATTATCCTTTTTTCTTGAGATTCAGGGTCAGGAAAGTTTTTGCATTTATCCCCGCTGAAATTCTTGCAAATAGTGGAACACAGCAGCTCTGCTTTCTTGCAGCTGCATTCTGCTCTGTTGCTTCCTGTTTTGCAATTGCAGGAAATAATATTGATGATATTGTCGGGAGCTGCATTTCGTTAGGTGGTGATGGGGATGACTCGTCTTCTCGATAACGACCAGCCCACACCAATGGCAGGATCTGCACCTGCACCTTCAGATATGTGCGCTGAGCAGAGCGGGTAGCTGCAATTGTGGTAACGGGTAGTCCTGCCAGCTGTTATTTTGGTTTGGCCACAGATCCACTAAAATTTCGGCATTGCAGAGGATCGAGGAATTTTGTAGCAATTATTTCTCCATGAGGAACTTCTCCCTTGTTTCAGTAATAACATTTATTTCACCTGTTTTTTGTTAATTCATAACAAATTTCCATTGGTGGAACAAAAATAACATCTAACCGTTCAGTTGCAAAAATAAAAAAAATATAAACTAATTATATGACTTTTTCATTTTATTTGCAAGGAGGGTATAGGACGGAGAGGGGAGTGCCACCCAGCCAAATGATCTAATGATTAATTAAGTTATTTTTTGCATTTTTAAATCTGTAGAACATGACCACCATTGTGGGTAAAATTAGGCAATCCGGGAAGGGGGTCTAAAGGGGAGGGAGGATTGACGCATGTAAAACTTCAGGAGCAGGTACCAAAAAGCCTTTCAATATGTCATAAAATAAAACTTATATAGCAAACATTCCAATTTTTGCAATTTTATCTAATTTGGAAATTTTGCACTCTTGGTGAGTATGTAGAAAAAAATACGTTCTTTAGGGCAAATCGCAAGTCGTAGGATATAAGGGAAAAAAGTTCTAAAAGAAAAACTGAAAGGAGTTCAAAAAATTTTTTTGCCCACCCAAATTTCCACAAGAAAATTTTGTTGCATAACTGGGTGGAGTACAAATATCATACCGAACTACCACCGCAAGTATCATTAACTTGCAATTTATTCAACTTTGTCAACGACTCAATTCAACTTTCCAAATATAGCATTTCCATCCTGGGAATGTGCCATATTACACGAGTCCAAATTTTATTCCATTATTTCACGGGAAAACACTCTGAATACGCCCGGCATCCAGCTAATCGCATAATATTGATTTTGTGACATTTCAACTCGACTTGAACACTAGAACTATTAGGAAACACGCTGCTTGACGCTTCCACTCTATTAATCCTATTACAAACACGTAGCGTTGTCTAGGTGTTGTAATTTCCCCTACTTTTATTAATTAATTACAAACGTCTTCCATAACACCTCCATTGGCCCTAATCTGCTTATTTGCGGTGATGTTCTGGAATAATTTAAAATGGTGACTAGATCCTAGACTTGAACAGCAGATATTGACAGGTATAGCTGGCTTCAGATGATCGCGAGAAGGCAGCTTCAACTATCCGCTCAGGGTTATGACAGTTCACAGTTATGCCATTCGGGCTCATTATTGCTTGAGCCACATTTGAAGTATTGATGATAACGGAAGAGACCCTCATGTAACATGTATCTTGTGAATCTCGATGACATAATTGTAGTCAGCACATCCTTCGAGGGCCACGTAAAGAAGGCGGAGGAGGTATTCCTGCAACTGAGAAACTCTGGGTTGGAACTGAGCCCCAAGAAATGTCATCTGTTCCAGAAAGGAATACCATATCTCAGCCACGCTGTTTCTGAGAAAGAAGTAGCAGTAGATGAGCAGAAGATCAAAGCAGTGAAAGAGTGGCCCATTCCGAGAGACATACACCAGCCATAGAGTTTCCTAGATTTATGCACCTACTTTGACCGCTACTTGGGTTTGCCAAAATCGCTAAACCATTGATTATACTCACGGAAGGTCAAACAAAGTTCCAGTGGTCCGTGGTATGCCAAGTTTCATTCAGGAAGTTGAAAGCTATCTCCAACCGAATGAAAAGTTCAGTTGGGACATTGATGCCAGCATCGTGGTACTTGGAGCTGTCCTGTCTTAGATCCAAGGAGCACAGTAGAAGGTTAGTGGATACCTCAGTAAGACCCGGCCTTAGTAAACCGGAGCGCAATTACTGTCTTACTAGGCGGGAGCTGTTGCCAAGGGAGTTCTACACTGCTGCTGCTGCTTCTTATTCCACATGCCTGTGGTAGACTAATGGCCACTTGGTAGAGTCTGTATGTGAAGAGGAGGTAATCCAAGAAGTGCCTTTATTGCTGCCGCTAGCGTGGAGCGAATGGCCCCCGTAATCACCAGGCACACTTGTCTCTGGAGTCCGTTAAGTTAAACCTGGTCCAGTAGGACGTGTAATAGTTGATAGTTGTAGGCATGATGTCTGAGGACATTTCCAGAATGATGTGAGCTATTATGCCCCCAACGTGCTGCTGCTTCTTATTCCACATGCCTGTGGTAGAATAATTGCCACTTGGTAGAGTCTGTATGTGAAGAGGAAGTAATTCAAGAAGTGCCTTTATTGCTGCCGCTAGCGTGGAGCGAATGGCCCTCGTAATCACCTGGCAAGCTTGTCTCTGTAGTCCGTTAAGTTGAGCCTGGTCCAGTAGGATAGTTGATAGTTGTAGGCATGATGTCTGCGGGCCTTCCCAGAATGTTGTGAGCTATTATGCCACCCAGCGTGCTGCTGCTTCTTATTCCACATGCCTGTAGTAGACTAATGGCCACTTGGTAGAGTCTGTATGTGAAGAGGAAGTAATCCAAGAAGTGCCTTTATTGCTGCCGCTAGCGTGGAGTGAATGGCCCCCGTAATCACCAGACACGCTCGTCTCTGTAGTCCGTTTAGTTAGGCCTGGTCCATTTTTTGTTAGCATCTGCTCTACCAGACTACAGAGCTCTGAAAGATACATAATTATGTTATCAGTCATGATGAATTTACACGTTATGAATGCCAACACCACAGAACTGTACATGTAGGTTATTTTGGCTTGAAACTACTGGTAAACCAACGTTTATTTAGGTTAGTTTCATTCCAAATTCAGTCTTATTTTGCAAAAACGACTACAGTGTAGGATATGTGATAGTTGATAGTTGTATGCATGATGTCTGAGGACATTCCCAGAATGTTGTGAGCTATTGTGCCACCCAGCATGCTGCTGCTCCTTAGTCCACATACCTGTGGTAGACTAATGGCCGCTTGGTAGAGTCTGTATGTAAAGAGAAAGTTGTCCAAGAAGGACCTTCATTGCTGCCACTAGCGTGTATCGAATGGCCCCCGTAATCACCAGGCACGCTTGTCTCTGTAGTCTGTTTAGTTAGGCCTGGTCCATTTTTTGTCAGCATCTGCTCTACCAGACTACAGAGCTCTGAAAGATAGATAATTATGTTATCAGTCATGAATGCCAATACCATAGAACAGTACATGTAGGATATTTATTGGTCATTATTGGTCATTATTGGTACCTCTATTCTCAAATGTGTACAAAGGGAGTTCAAAAATTAATAATGAAAGCAATGTTGAGATCAATTTTACAGTTTTGGAAAAGTTTCAAGTATTTCAGCAACTTAAATGGTCCGATACATCATACACCAAAGGGAGAACGCAAAACTTGCCTTTGGTAATGAAAACATCGTGTGAAGATACAGATGAACTCCATAGGCATATACAATATTGCAGTATAATCAATCACTCAATCAATCAAGTTTATTCATCCGAAGACCACATGTCAAAAATTTGGAGTACAGAAACAAAATACAATATTACACAGTAAAAAGTTAAATGTTAAAATGATGAGTACAAGTACACACAAAGTACATTATTAAGATAAAATATACAATTACACACAGAGTACAACAGAATACACTATCAGTTGATTTATATACCAAAGAATTCTTCCAAAGTATAGAATGCACCCTCAATTAGTATTTTTTTCAGTGACTTGAATCTGAAATAGGTAGTTTCATCTTTAACGTTTTGGGGAATTTTATTAAAAATTCGTATTCCGATGCTTAGAGGACCGTTTTGCGCTAGGTTCAATCTCTTTAGAGGAGTATTCACCAAATGCTGATTCCTGGTGGAACGACCGTGAACGTCATTACGACAGAGCAAAGTATTTTTACATTTCTAAATGTAACCAGCAGTTTTCAATTTGTAAAGAGAAATAAGGGGTAATACTTGTAGCTTTCTAAAGAGAGATCTACTAGATAATGTTTGAGGTTTGCGAAACATGGCACGAATGCACTTTTTTTGTGTAATGAAGAGACGTTTGGCAGCAGGTGATTGTTTCCAGACTATTATTACATATGCCAGTCTCTACTGAATTTCTGCAAAATAGAAGTTTTTCAGTATTGGAGTTGTCAGGACCTTATACATACACCGTATTTGAAATATTTTGGTGTTAATATTTTTTATCAGAGTAGATATGTGGGTTTCCCAGCCTAGTTTGTCATTTAGGGCCGGTTTTTCAATGTTCAGTCAAAGTCTATGCTACGTGACTAATGGTTAGAATGTGAGTTTATTCCTTTATGTGAACAGATGTAACGTTCATTCTAACCACTAGTCAAATTTAGCCGTCAGTCAAACTACGCTAACAGGATATTGAAGAACCGGCCCTTATAGTGAGACCTAAGAACTTAACAGTGGTATTACGATTCACATTAGTGTTGTTTAAGGCCAGGTTGATATTTTCAATTTGTTTTTGTCTTGTATGGAAGATAAGAAATTATAAGGTATACTATCAGTTTGTGCATTATTTGCTCTAAAAAAACTGTTCTAACCATCATCTGGCTACACCCCTACGAGCATCCCTCGAAAGTCTTCAGGATACTTATGTAAGCAGGGAGGGTCTTACCTTTCAAGGTGCAATCTCAATTTCCAATACCTTCCTAGTGATTCTGAATCGATATAATAATTTTTCCTGACCATTCGGATTACTTTGAAATCGTTATACCGTTATCTGTGGAATCAATGCAGGAACATTTTGTGGAATTGTTCGAACTAAATTTCAACAAGCACTACTACTATTGAAACAAATCGATGGATTAATGAACAGTATTGAAGTGATACACGAAAGTTCACGACTTTGAGAGCAGTAGCGGAGGCCCCAATCGAAATATTTTTGAATTCTGAACGAGTTTCTCTTTCGCAGAGACGCTCCGCGCATTCTTACTATAATTTGAGACTTGTGAGGGATGAATAATATATCAGAGCCGACTAGGGAGTCTGATGTGAGACTTCCTCTATTCTTACTCCTGACACGACCACTTGTAAACAGTTCCCAGTGTTTTCGAAATGGAAATGGCTTTCTATGTGGAAACAAATTGGGTTGTCGGGAAAGCAGGAAACTGACGACGGATGCGTTTATACTGGATGATGACATATTTGCGGACATTTCCTTTCGAATGCATGATCATCAACAGTGTCTTCAAAAAGTATGGAACGCTTTATTTATGATATATTGATAATCTTAATCCAGGAAAAAACATTAGAACAATTCGATTTTTATTTGCAATTTCACAGTGACAAATATATTTTCCCACAAATATGCTGTTTTTTTTATTTATTTCAAATATATGACATACAGTGTGACCCACGTAAGGCACCATAATGAAATCTGCATTTTCCAACCGATTGGAATGATTCTTTTTTCATTACGTAGACATTCAAAAAGACGCCAAATTTCATGATAAAATCTCCATTTCCAGGGCCAACTAATCAGATTTTTCAAGGTCAAAAAAATAAAAAATTACTAGCGATTGTTTTAGAAAAATTCCAACTATACCATTATATTTACGACATTTTCAATTGGTTCATATGTGAATTACGTTGGAATGCGTCAATCAATGAAAAAGTTATACAGTGACCGCCAAAAAGTATGTACCATATGGGAAAAAAGTTTATTATTAGAGTTTTGGAAAAAGATTCTTGGGAAAAGTTTGTGCATGTCCGATAACTCAAAGATCGATTTTGACACATGTCTCGTGATCGCTGGTATGGCGACAAATTGAAAAAAATTAATATGAAAAGGCAAAAAGTGGGGTAAAATGGCAAGATATCAAAAAAGTTATTTCAAAAAGTTGCTTAGAATTGAATTTAATATACTTACATATACGAAGTTTGAAAAGATAATGAAAGAAAATTGAAAATAGCTATTTTTTAAAAAAAAATTCTAGCTGTATAAAAATGTCAATTTATTATCTCATGAGTAGCTTGACAATACTGAAACATTTGTATTTCAATGAGAATGACAAAATTTTCTCATTTTGTCCACACCAGTGAGCTCTAAATTAAAAAAATTGTATTTTGTCAAAACCCTGGCTGTTACATTGGTTCGTATCTAACAGTTTTATCAGAATTCCACGACCATTGTGATGACATGACACTCCAGAAACATGGTGTTTTCCAGATTATAATCAAGTTTCGATGATAATCGTGCCAGAGCGTTTCACTTCGGATGCAATGTTGAAAACTCTAGCCTCTTTAATTTGTCGCACTATTTTTAAAATTATGTGCGAAGTGAAACGTTCGTGTACGATTATCATCAAAAATTGATTATAACCGGAGAAACACGATATTTTTGGATTTCTCCATCATCGCAATAATCGTGGAATTCTGATATACCTGTTAGATAGGAACCAATGTAACAGCAAGGGTTCTGACAAAATTCAATTTTTTTAATTTAGTGCTTTCTGGCGTGGAGAAAATGAGAAAGTTTTGTTATTATCATCGAAATTCAAATATTTCAGTATGGTCAAGCTATTCATAAGAAAATAATTTGATATTTTTATAAAGCTAGGAAAATATTTAAAGAAAATTGTTATTTTCAATTTTCCCACATTATTTTGTCAAACTTTGTTTATATGTATAATATTGAATTCTAAGCAACTTTTTCCAATTACTTTTTTTGATATCTTGCCATTTTACTCGACTTTTTGCCTATTCATGGTAATTTTTTTCAGTTTACCGCCATACCAGCGATCACGTGACATGTGTCAAAATCGATTTTTAGGTTATCGGACATGCACAAACTTTTCCCAAGAATCTTTTTTCGAATACTTTAATAATAAACTTTTTTCCCATATGGTACATACTTTTTGGCGGTCACTCTATATGAAATTTGACCAATATGCCGCCACTAATTCAATTTCAAAACTTTCATCAGAACTTTGACTACAGCACTGGATTCAGAAAGTCTCAAAATATCACTGACTGTAATTACATCGGAATCTATTGGTAAATAAAGAAAATAAAAAATTATAGAAATTCCATTAACATATTTTCCAAATTTTTTTATCTTATAGTTTTCATAATTATGAACAGATTTCGATTAAATTTTGGCCAGTGATATATCAAGACCTCCTGAATACAGTGGTGTATCAAGAATTTGAGTGAAAGTTCTGAAATTAAATTGGTGAGTTGAATAAGCGGCATATTTTTTAAAATTCACTCCCCCATAACTTTTTTATTGATTGACGCATTCCAACGTAATCAACATATGAACCATTTCAAAATATTGCGAATCCAGTGGCGTAGTTAGAATTTTCTAAAAAAATCGCTAGTAATTTTTTTACATTTTTGACCTTAGTTGGGCCTGGAAATGGAGATTTATTCATGAAATATTAGTGTCCAAGTGGACTGTTGGAATATCCACCTAATAAAAAAAAAAATCATTCCAATCGGTTGAAAAACCATTCCAATCGGTAGATAACAAGTTAACACAAAACGGTCTCAAAGACAGTAGAGTGCTTCACATTCAAGTTTCAAACCACATGAGTGGAGAAATTGTTACATTGAAATCTAATCAACATCTATTTGTGGCCTTCTTGACCTACAAACGCATCAAAATGTGATGCCAAATGTTACTCACAATAGTCTAAATTTGACATGCCATTTAATTTTCGAATAAGGACCCACATTAGCATTGCAATAATTATTACTGACATTACAATGTCATTAACTTCTATTTTGGGCCCTCTTGAAAGACGAACGTACGTATGTGATGCAATATGTTACTCACGATGTAGTGATGGAGCTGTAAGGTTTTCCGGGTTTTCCTGCAGCTGAAAAGTGAATACGCCACCAAAAATCAGTAAGTCGCCCCGGAGCGCCACGGCAAATAATAATAATAGCCGTCCTCTACCCGCACAGGCTATGCCTTTGGGTACACTCTACGAGTGTTTATGAGCAGTGGCGCACCCAGAATGATGTTATGGGGGGGGCACACATGACTGCATGCGGATAAAAAATTGCGCCGCAGGCGAATTTTTTTCTGGTCAAGGTCATGTGTATTTCAGAATAACGATAGAATGCTATAACAAACTTGAAGTTTCTAAAGAAAGGTTTTTTTTTCAATAAGTAGAGAATTTCTTTATTCTGGATTGATGCCCTCAACAATGGAAGAAGCATTCTAACGACTGAAAAAAATGATGGAGATGAAAAGAATGATGAAGGAGAGATGAGTAAAAATTAGTCAAATATAAAAATATATATTTATAAAACAAAATCAAGCCTTCTTGGTCCATTCTCCTTCAGAACTGCCATCACCTCCTTTGGGTCAACGTGAATTTCCCTATGAACATTCAAATGTGCCAGTCCATTCAGCCTATGTTCACTGGTTGTATTCCTCAAATAGGATTTCAGTCGACGTAATGTCGAGAATGACCTTTCCGGAGAACTGGTCGATACCGGCAGAGTCGCGAATATTTTGAGTAATATAAAAACATTTGGATATATATCTTGATTACATAAATTCAATGCATCAAGTGCATTTTTTGGTCTTTGTGGATGACTGGTTTTATTAAATTTCTGGTACCACAGACACAGTTCTGCCTCCAGAATATTCCTGCTGACGTCCTGGATATCATGACTATAAAACTCAGCAAGGTCCAAAAATTCCTTATTTTTTGATCCAGAAGGAAAACTCTCTGCAGGTAACAATACCATGAATTTTTTAAGAAGTGACTTATGCTGGGTGAATCGATCTTCTAAGCCAGATAAAAATGAATCAACCCATGGTATGAAAACTGATCTTCGATAATAATCTATGGCACTTTCAGCGGGTACGTTAGCCCGATTTGTTTGCTTCGAGGCCAATCTTGGGATTTTGATTTCAATGTCAAACATATCGGCAATCTGTTTTGCTTCATCGAAAATATTTTTGAACTGCGCTTCAGCATTGTCGCGCACGTATTTGACACTGGAGATTGTTTCTTCGGCATTATCCATCGCAAACGCAAGATCCGAGTTCTCAAGTTGGAGAATTTTAGATAAAGGAAGACTGTATCCGAGAAGCTTCTCTACAGAGAACAACGAAATGATGAACTGCGACTGCGCCAGAGCACTCAGCAAAACGAACGCACCTGAACTGGATTCCTTATCTTTCCATAAAGATATTTCCTGAAGTGCTGAATGCACGGGTTTTAACAATTGCACCATAACCATGACAGAATCATGCCTTTGAATCCATCTGGTTGGACACATCTGTTTCATCCGGTCTCTGCGAGATTCTGGAATTAATAATTGCACTTGATGTTGCAGCACTTGTTGCCTTTTAGGGGTATTGAAGAAAGTATACACTTTCTCAATGGTCCCCATACAGTTCCTGATAGGCGGTATTCCAGATGCACTAGAAATGGCCAGATTGAGATTATGTGCTGCACAATGTACATAGAGCGCTGTTGGATGATCTTTGGCAATACAAGCTTGGGTCCCCTTTAGATGCCCACTCATATTAGATGCTCCATCATATCCCTGTCCTCTCAAATTTGAAACATCAATATTGCATAATATCAGTCCATTTATGATTGCATCAGCAAGATCTTTTCCACAAGTTGACTTAATGGGCACAAAAGTAAGGAAATTTTCACATATAGTGAATTGATTGTGGCTTGTTCCAGTATTTTTAACATAACGGACACAGATTGAACATTGTTCAATGGTTGATATGTCTGTTGTTTCATCGGCTAATATAGAGAAACATTTAGAACTATTCACTTCACTAGCAATTTTTCGTTTTATTATGATGTCACATGCCTCAATTATTTGGTTCTGTATATTCCAGCTGATGTAAGTAGCATTTCGAGGACATGTTTCGAAATGTTTCTTCAAATTTACATCTCCTGAATCAATCCTAGCTCTCAACAAGGCACGAAAATTCCCCTCATTTTCTTCTGGTTCTACACTGACGTTGAACTCGCCATGGTCTCGATGTCCCCGTAAAGGGAGTCCCTGTCTGCCACACAATATGACAGTCTTTATAATCGGTGCCAATTTCTCCTGGTTTTCTTGGATCTGGCGTGTTCTTGCGGAATCAACTTGAGAATCGATTGATTGACTTTCCCCCGCCATTACTGCCAAAAAGTTATCAGCCTTAATACTTGCAGCACGATGGTATTGGGTTGTCTGGTGTTTCTGAAAACTCTCCAAAGCTTTTTTCCAATTTCGATAAGGATCACTAACAAGATGTCCAGTGATTTGAGCTGAATTATGTCCAACTTCTTTTTGGGAAAAAATGAAACAATATTTACAGTAAGCACCGTCTTCTGATTTCGAATATATCAGCCACTTATAATTTTCAAGCCAATCATATTGAAATTTCCTAGATTTATTTCCAAAAGTTGTACTTGGAAACTCAAATTTTTTTTGTGGTGCCGATAACCCCTGCAGTATTTTTATTTTGTCACCATCATTCAGCTGTTTGTTTTTGTTTCTGAAGGAAGAAATATCAGATTGGTCTGCAACAGTAGTAACAACCACCCCAGAGGTTGATGGCTGAGAATCAATCACAGCATCAATATTTCCACCTTCATCTGAAGTATCCTCGTTTGTCTTTGTCTTTTTCTTTTGAAAAAAATCCAAAAGAGTATGAGACTTCCGTTTTCCATTCATTTTGATTTTTGATTAACGTCTAGAAAAAATAAGTCAGTAAATGAACATAGAAAATATGACCCATTAAATATAGTCTACTTACATTTTTTATGGGTTATACCTTCAAAGCAACGAGATCTTAAAAACAATGCGACAACCAACAACAATAATTCAGAAACAAAATCGGATGTGCTCAACCAACACTCATCACTGACACTAATATACTGTTCATAACGTAGCAGATGATGTAATAATGCCTCATTCCCTAGCGAGGTATCGCAGTCGTAAACTGCGCGAGGGCGGAGTTAAGACAAGATAATGTACCTACTTAGAAGAGAAGATTTCACGGCTCACGGCAGAACATTTATTTTCAATTCGGTTACAAACTGTGAGAGAAATATTGGGTTGTCTATAGGAGTTCGGGGGGGGCCTGTGCCCCCGTGCCCCCCCCCTGGGTGCGCCACTGTTTATGAGGCAGTATTATTATGATGGTGTAAATGTGACATACCATTCAATTTTCGAATGAGGACGCACATTAATGTCTTTTAGCATCACAATGTGAAGTTAATACATAATGTAAAGGAATATGATGATAATGCTGGTATTTCTGAGAAGTATAAGGTTATAAATTATAGTATATAATAATAGTAATAATAAGGGCCGGTTCAGCAAAAAGCTCAGCATCGGCATGGAGCAGCCACTGCGGCCTTAGGAAACACCTGAACTCTATGGAAATAAACAGAAAAACCGTGGAGTGCAGACTTTGTGGTATCGAGAAGGAAACACCATCTCACTGCGACAATTCCTTCGGGTTTTTTATTTTTGGTGAAGGTGACACATACAGTGCGGTCCATAGGTTTGAAATAAATTCATTTTTAGCGTTATTGTGTACTTTATCAAAAAACCCTGGAAACACGTCAATGTTTATTGTTGATTTGACAATTCACAGTATGAAAATATTACCCCCTTCTTGCACCCCTTCTGATTATGAGCACCCACTCAAAAAATTTGAATGAGAAGGGGGGTCGTGTGGCATCTTGTTCGAAAGGGATTTTCATTATCTGTTCAGCAATACTAAGTTTTTCATATTTGGTGCAACCATAACTGAGAAAATTTGTTATTAATATTTAAAAATATTGACATTGTAAATTATGTATCCGTTGAAAAAACCTGAAACAGGTTGATTTCTATTTTCAATTTGACAATTTAGAGTATGGAAATATCACCCCCTTCTTGCACCCCTTCTGAATTATGAGCACCCCCTCAAAAAATTGGAATGAGAAAGGGAGTCGTGTTGCACCTTTTTTAAAAGGGATTTCAGTTCGCTGTTCAGCTATACTAAGTTTTTGAAATTTGATGCAATTATAGCTAAGAAAATTTGTGTTGAAAATGTGAAATTTTTATACTTTACGTAGAATGAAGGAAATATTTTTTAGGAAGTGTTTTTCAATTTATTTTAAAATTAAATGAAATGTTCAAAATGACCACCATTCACTCCTTGACAATAAGCAAGGCCATCTTGGAATTCTCGTACAACATGTTGTAGGACCTCAGTGGTAATGTTGTTAATTTCTCCGTTGTCCTACCTTTTAAATCCGTAATATTGTCTGGTCTATTGAAATATATTTTTGTTTTTAAATAACCCCATAAGAAGTAATCAGGTAGCTTCTTAGTCTTGCTTAACGTCAGGAAAAAGTCTTTCAAACACCAAAAAATTAGTAAAAAAACCCATAAATAATATGATGTCAATCTAGTAGACTACTGTTATTTTGATATTTGTGAGTTGCTGGCAGACGATTTGAAAAATATTTTTGTGTGTATTCGACTCAATTATGGCTCATTTATCCGAAACTCAAAGAATACACATTTTAAAAATTATGATTGCACGTCTCACAATCTACAGTTAGCAACATAGAAACAAAATTCCGTGAGACTGGGCATGTAAAAACTCGTCAAAAACCAGGTCGAAATGTTAAATTGATTTGAAGATTTGAAGTTCATAAACAAAATTGTGTTTTCTGATGAAGCTACTTTTCATTTAAATGGAACGGTTAATAGACAAAACTATAGATATTGGAGCAGAGAAAATCCTCATTGAATGTGTGAGGTTCACACACAATATCCCAAAAAAGTTAACGTTTGGGTTGGTATCATTAAAAACAAAATTATTTTTTGAAGGCACAATTGATGGTGAGGTTTATCTAGGTTTTTTGATAAACTTTTTACTGCCTACATTAAAACGACTTTTTCCCGATGTTAATGATCCAAATGCAATAGATAGATCAATTTGGTACCAACAAGACGGAGCTCTACCACATTACACACGTATTGTTAGCGATTTTTTTTCAATAGGTGAATTGGAAGACGTGGAACTACTGAATGGCCGCCTAGATCCCCCGATTGGACTCCCCTCGATTACTTTTTATGGGGTTATTTAAAAACAAGAGTATATTTCAATTGACCAGACAATATCGTAGATTTAAAAACTAGGATAAAGGAATAAATTAACAACATAACCCCTGAGGTCCTACAAAATGTTCTACGAGAATTCCAAGATCGCTTTTCCTATTGTCAAGAAGTGAATGGTAGTCATTTTGAACATTTAATTTAACTGTAAAACAAATTGAAATATACTTCCTAAACATTATGTTATATCATTTCCTTCATTCGACTCAAAGTATCAACATTTGAAAATGAAAATCCCTTTCGATCAAGATGCCACACGAGCCCCCTTCAAATTTTTTTTGAGAGGGTGCTCATAATTCAGAGGGGGTGCAAGAAGGGGGTAATATTTTCATACTGTAAGTTGTCAAATTGACAATAAAAATTGACCTGTTTCAGGATTTTTTGATAAAATACATAATAACGCTAAAAATGAATTTATTCCATACCTGTATGATGTTTTCCGCTGCTGAGGAGAAACACCCTTCTCGATTGAGAATTTTATGATGTAGGTGAATGTTATTATACAGTATCGGAAAGTTTTCATCTGGGGTATGGTGGTTTTATGAGAGCGAAAAGAATAGCTTGCTATATAATAATAATAATAATAATAATAATAATAATAATAATAATAATAATAATAATAATACATTTATTTTCAACAGGTATACACCCAATAACAGAAAAAAATCAAGGTAGAATATAATACAAGGTAGGTTAACATTAAAGATGAAGTCTAATAAAAGTAACAATCCTAATTCTGGTTACGCTTATAGATTGATAAAATAAGGTTAATATCATCGAAATTGATATCACAAGACGTACAATTATCGTTGAAGATTTTACACATAGAAAAAATTGGCGACTTGAGGAGTACATTGGTACGAGGAGCTTAATTGTAAAAAGTAATTTCTTGGCGGGAAACTAATCTTGGTACATGAAAATTGATCTTGCTCAACAAATAAGGACAGTCTATTATGTCGTTCAATAATTTATGGAGAGTGGTAAGTGCCAAGCAATCACGTCTTTCTTGCAGAGATTGAAATTGAAAAATATTCAGAAGGACTTGATGGGCATATCCTCTTTCGGGGTAATAGCCATAACATTTAAAGAACATATATTTGAGACATTTCCTTTGAACAGATTCTATACTGTCTATTGCGTTTTTATATAATGGTGACCAAATGACTGTGGCATACTCTAGTTTACTTCTGATGAATGTGAGGTACAGTATTTTCAGACTGTCAATATTAGCAAAGTTAGACCAATTTCTAACACAGTAACCGAGTAATTTCATTGAATTCAGTACAATTTTGTTAATATGTTCACTAAAAGTAAGTCTACTGTCAAATATTATACCCAAATCTTTGAAGCTGAAACATCTTTCAAGAACAATGTTATTTATTTTATAGCTGTAGGCTATTGGATATTGTTTTCTCGAGAACGTTAAGATTTTGCATTTGCTGATGTTGAGTTTGAGATTATTCCTGGAACACCAGTTCTCTAATGATGTTAAATTATTTTGTAGTAAGGAACAATCTTGATTACAGGAAACTGGACTATATATTTTCAAATCGTCAGCGAATAGAAGATGGGTGGCACTAAGTTCGAGTGATAAATCATTGATAAATATTAAAAATTGAAGTGGACCAAGATTGAAGCCTTGTGGGACTCCTGAGCAAGCTACATAGCAATTAGACGTGTACCGTTCATATTCTACAAACTGTGTTCTCCTGTGTAAATAAGATTTCATTAGATCGACGAGTGATTCAGAGAAGCCAACTGCTTTTAATTTAGTTAACAATAAGTAGTGATCAATGGTATCAAAGGCCTTTTGGATATCAGTGTAGATGACGTCTACTTGACTTTGAGAGTCAAGTGCCTCAGATATTACCTGAGTAATGCAGGTTAAATTAGTAACAGTGGATCTCCGGGTCATGAAGCCATGCTGAAATGGCGAGATTGTGTTCCTCACTGAGTAATAGATTACATCATATAAAATAATTTCGAATAATTTACCAAAGTTACATAGTATGGCAATAGGTCTGTAGTTAGATATAACAGCTGAGCATTACAATTTCTCTTCTACTCGCTCGAGGAAGGGATATCGACGTGAGCTGTCGGATGGGGTAATAGGATAGGCGCACAGTGGTGCGTCTCTCTTATTTATGTGTTATTATCATATCATTGCGTTCCTTGTTTCTCGCGTAGATTTCTGTCTACACCCCAGATGAAAAGTTTCCGATACTGTATGTGTTTGTGGACCACAGTAATGAAACAACTTCAATTCATCCGGAAATTCCGTATTATAATAAAAGTATATGTAACGATGTTCTGGAACACGATTTCATTACTAGTCTATCATGTTTTCCGTAGTTGTAAAACACAACGCTTTTTAATCCATTTCAACCGAAACAATAAGAAAACGCTCTCTCCAACATCATTTCCTCATTTTAATTTCCCGTGTCATTAAAAACAAAACAACAAACTTTTAATACGAGACGTCAAAGTGGGGCTTTCATCTTCCTCTTGCGGGATTTTTATGGAGCACGTTATAAATGATGAAGGATTTAAAGTTTTCCCGTTTCCTGACACGAAAGCAGATTAAATAAAAAGTGACAGACACTGTTTTTCATCAAATAACCCGGAGAATAAGTTTTAATTACTCGCTTGCCACAGAACAAATACGCTTTGGCGGTGGCGCACATATACATACACATGCGGGTGATTGTAGTTTATTAGAACGCCTGGATTTGTTTGGAGAGACTTCACACGCTATAGCAGATTAGAGTGGGAGTGTGGTTGTATACAAGAAGTTTCTCCGCGATGGTGGCATTTGATACAAAATACCTGAACCAGAATAGTAATTTTCCTAACAAGTGCGGAAAGACACTTTCCGCATGAGTTAAGAACAATACTTTTTCTACAAGCGTAGGAAACAAATTCATTTTTTCAATTATTTATTCATGCAAATGGAAACAACTAACAAGAGTAACATTTTCTATCTACTAATTATTCGTAATATTTATTGTGCAATTTGATGCATTATGTAAATTTATAGCGGAAGCCAGCATATTTTTTGAAGATGGCTGATTTCCTGAAGAAGAAGGTAACTCGAGCAATACATTATCGAAAGAAATCGAATGTGCAGGCACAGGCATCAAATCGTCGCCGATCGATTTAGACGTGGAAGACGATGTAGTGTTCAAATTGAGAATTTTGTTGGACATTTTTTTTTTTCGATTGGTGGAGTCTTCTAAATACCCCTCTGCAACTGAAGTCGATTTCCATCCTCCTAGGCGTTTGATATTAGTTATACCCACACCACAGTCAGCAAGTAAAGTGGCTGAGGAACGCCTGAAGCTGTGACCAGTGTAAAACTCTGGATTTTGAAGGCGCAGATATACTGCTATTTCGGAGGGTATCTTTCCTATGGTATTGATTCCTACACATTGCACAGTACATTTTCCACTTTTGTAATACAAGAATAAACGACGGTGAGGAGTCTCTTTTGGACGTAAATGTACATAATTTCTGTATACGTTCAAAAAATAACCATCATTTGCTTCTTCAGATATCACGAAGGATCTAGAGGAATGATTTTTGGAATCCTTGATATTAACAATTATCAGGTTTTCTTTGTCGTCTATGTCGTCAATGGTGAGTTTTGTCAGCTCTTCTCGTCTGCAAGCATCAGCTAATCCAAAAATTGCTACTAACTTAATCATGAGGTATATGTCATCGGGTGCTTCATAAATTTTGAAACGTCTTCTTGAGTGAAGATTTTGTCCTTTTTCGGTCTTTTAATGAATGCAATTATTTTGTAAAATTTGCTAATATCCAAATTTTGCTTTACTTTGAATACACTCTTCAACATTGAATATCTTACCCATAAAGTGTTCGGCTTCCATGTTTTAGACATTTCCAGAAAATAAGCCAAGAATACTTCTTCTTTATTTGGTGTTTTCACTTTTTTATTGTTGCACTTCAATAAAACTCGTGTATTGCTTCTCATACCTTTGTTTAGATTTCGTTGGCAATAACTCTAAGTTCGCATCTGTAGCTGCTTGCACGATTTCTTGTGGAAGTTCTTCATCAGATGAATAATCCATTGTGGCAATTTCACTGAATCGAAAATTTTATATAAGTAACGCTTTGTCTGTCACTCTGACAATTACAAACAAATTTGTGTATTGATCGGCATGACAACATCAATTGTTACCTACTCGTTATCAGATCAATCAAAGCCTGTATATAGGGTGATTTTCATAACAATACATTTTTGTTTATCAATATTTGTTAATTTTTTCAATAAATAGTGCAAAATGATGGATGATTTTGAACAAACTCACTTAGTATTGCAACAAAAAAGCTTCAACTTTCATATTTTGTCACCCACCACTTATATTTTACGAGGATATCATATAAATGTTTTTCCCGCACTAGGGTGGGAAAAAATTTCCCGCACTAGTGTGGGATAACTTTTCCCGCACAACTGTGGGAAAATGACACTTTCCAAACTGAATTGCGTGCGGGTAGAGGGTGAATCACGCACGCTTGTAGGAAAAATATACATCGATTGAAATTTTCAAACATGGATGTATCATGAGGTTTCTCTAACGAAAATATATTTTTATTCATGGCCTGAAAAGTAAAATATCAATTATACTGTAACGTACATATCTGACAGAATTCAATTATTGATGGTGTAACACGAAATAATGACTTAGGCCCCATTCTCTGTCCAATCTATACAGGGTGTATTAGTATCTTAAATGATGTCAATGATTTCGGGTGGCGATTCCTTGTCACATTATAGGAATAAAAGCCCATATAAACGTATGTCCTAACTTGCTTCGTTTCCGTGTAACGGACTATCAAATGTTTGATGAAAAATCGGTTATTCAAGAATTAATCAAAACATTTTTCTCGCCGATTTTAAGTTTATTTATTTTCAAAGGAAGAACCAAATACATAATAAATAATACTTATGAATCCAGGAACACTATACAGAGTGGTCCAACGAAAAGTATGCACCTAGCTTTTCTCCTTTTTTTGGAATTCATAGCAAATATACTCGGACACGTGAAGTGTGCCTTTGAGGGGGACATATTTTAGATATATTTTGCAACGAGGGGGTGTTACAATCCTAAAATTTCAAATGGAACGTGGGGTCGAGTGATATATCATTTAAACGGGCATAAAATCATCTTTCCAATGATACCCTATTTGTTGAAATTTACTGAAACAGTTAATGCGAAAACGGCTTTAAGAACATTAAGTCGATAATTTTGGTAATAATGAAAAATACAAATCAGTTTTGGTTACTAGGAATCAGGATAACAACAATCATTTCTAAATTACTTCATTTTGCCGAAAGCAACATTTCAATGATAATTTTTTGTTATCACAACTAAATTCCCCATTTATCGTTTGCGTGATTTTGTCGAAAACGACTGCAGATAAGTTTAAGAAAAAAACTGCAGATATGTGTAACATTTGTTTTACAGATGAGTCTACATTTTATTTGAATGGAGCTTTGAATAGGCATAATTGCCGTTACTGGGATGACAGTAACCAATACTTATTCCGTGAGGATCATTCCCAGGCCCCTCAAAAAATAAACGTCTGGTGTGGCATATTAGGAAGTCATATCATAGGACCACTTTTCATTCCTGGAAATTTAAATGGTGAAATCTACCTAAACATGCTTGAAGACGCAATTGATCCGTTCATCACACAAATAATAGAAGATGACCAAAATCATAATGCTGATCGTCTTCATTTCCAGCAAGATGGAGCATCTCCGCACTATTTTGTTCCTGTACGAGAATTTTTAGATAACCGGTTCCTCGGACAGTGGATTGGCAGGAGAGGCCTAATGGAATGGCCTGCCAGGTCACCTGATTTATCGCCTTTAGACTTTTTTTTATGGGGACACTTGAAAAATAAATGTTTTGCTACGAAGCCCAAGTCCATAGAAGATATTCGACAACGGATTATAGCAGAGTGCAGAAGCAAAACACCTGATATGCTACAAAATGTTAGACATAGATTTGAACAAAATCTGTATTATTGTATGGAAGCAAATGGATCACAATTTGAACACTTGTTGAAGTAACATTTCAATAAATCAATTTAACAGCTTGTTTTTTTTTTACAAAGCACTATTACAAGTAACAAATATTGAAACGTACTAAGTACTACTTGTACATGTTTTAATTCCTAGTAACCAAAACTTATTTGTATTTTTTATTAATACCAACATTATCGGGTTCATGTTCTTAAAGCCGTTTTCGCATTAACTGCTTCAGTAAATTTCAACAAATAAAGTATCATTGGGAAGATAATTTTGTGTCCGTTCAAATGATGTATCAGTCGACCCCACGTTCCATTTAAAATTGTAGGGTTGTGACACCCCGTCGCTGAGGGGTTGAAGGCACAAGTTGCAAAATATATCTGAAATGTGTCCCCCTCAAAAACAAACTCCACGTGTCCGAGCATTTTTGCTTGCAATTCCACAAAAAGGATAAAAACTAGGTGCATACTTTTCGTTGGGCCACTCTGTATAAGAAACTTATCGCTAACACTAGCAATGGTTCTGATTATCTAAACAGGTAGAATTCTGTTCACAATAATAATTAATTACTTCGACTTCAAGGCAAGTATACTTTTTGGTATCTCATGATGAAGCATGAATGATAATTATGAATCCTTGATTGTATTTAGCATTAACAACTAATTACTTCCCAGACATATGGAAAGTATCAAAAGTCAGACCAATTTTTGAATTCAAGACCAATAACTCTTCTGTCAAACTTTGCAAAGGCCTTTGAATAATGTTTGTATAATAGAATATCTTCTAATGTTAGAAACTTAGGTACTACAAATCAACATGGTTTTATCAGCAAAAGATCGACAATAACAAATTTGATGTGTTTCACTCAAGCAATATACAGCAGTTTCGAAAACGGAACACAAGTCGACACTATTTATACAGACTTCTCGAAGGCCTTTGACAAAATTAATCATAAAATGTTACTGAACAAGCTGGATGTTTTCGGTCTAGACGAACCACTCTTGTCATTTTTTTATTCCTATCTCACAGACAGAAAATTATATATTGAACATCGAGGTCACAAATCATTCACCTCACAGCATCTAGCGGTGCACCCCAGGGAAGTGTATTAGCCCCACTCATTTTTTCTATATTCATAAATGATTTATGCGATGAATTTTCAAGATCTGTAACGTTATTCACAGACGACCTGAAGTTATTCCGACCCATTTCTTCGTTGGATGACTGCCTAGTACTTCAGAAGGACATACAATTGGTGCAAAGTTAATAAGCTACCTCTGAACATACAAAAATGTAAATAAATAACATTCAGTCTGAAAGCAAATATTATTCTTTATCCTTACAAAATAAACAATCATATCCTAACTCAATGTTCAGAAACCAAAGATTTGGGTATCTGGTTCGACCCTAAGCTGAACTTCTCCGTACATATAATTAAAATCACTCTACAAGCCAAAAGAATGCTAGGATTGATATTTCCCACCTGCAATAATTTTCAAAATATTGATTACTTCACTAAACTCTCCAACTCATTTGTAAGATCAAGATTGGAATATGGATCGCTGATATGGGCTCCAATATATAACGTGCAGCAGCAGTCGAATCGTGCCAAAGAAAATTCATGAAATACATGATCTTCAAATTAGATGATGATTACCTTTTACTGCGAAAGCTGTAACAATAATTATTTTAGTTAGTTTTTTATCTTTTCATTGATTCTTATTGCTCATTTCCTTTTCATTATCTTTATTCATTTGTAAGAAACTGAAATGTAAACCTCTATATATATATATTATATATATATATATATATATATATACATTGTCTTGTAATTGGGATATCTCCTGTTAGACAATAAACTGATTTTTCTTTATAAAAAAACTTATTGCTAACACTATGAAGCATACAATGATTCTGATTCTCTACGCAGGTATTATTCTGTTCACAATAATAATTACTTCGACTTTAAAGCAGGTATACTTTCGGTATCTCATGATAAAGAATAAATAATAATTATGAATCCTTGATTGAATAAAAAACTTATTGCTAACACTATGAAGCATCCAATGGTTCTGATTCTCTAAACATGTGGTATTCTGTTCACTACGACTTTGAAGCAGGTATACTTTTGGGTATCTCTTCATACAGAATGAATAATAATTATGAATCCTCGAACATTATATAGGAAACTTATAAAAAAGAAGAATTTGGAAATTCGACCTCACTTCATGTGATAAGTAACTTTGATCGGTCACCAACGTTGCGAGTGTTGGTGAGGTTCTGTTTGCCCATTGGAATCTTGTACAGGGTCAAAGACGGGGTAAATTAATTTCGATTACACAAAAACCTCGGTGGCCTAGAAGCACAGAACGTGAAGAAAACTCAATATGGAGGATGAAGAAAGTACTTCGGCACGGTCGGAGGAAACCCTGCCCCCCCACCCTTCATGGAGAGATGGGCATAGCTTTCACGGACGATAAAAAGACTGAAGCTTTTGCTAACTCCTTTAATGCCGGGATAACGATGTCGGTCTCACCGATGAAGTCAAAGACTCGGAAACGCACGCAGAGCAGACAATCAGAAGACGAACCGACGACATCCTGCTGGAGCTGACGTCTCCAGCGGAAGTTCGGGCAATACTCAGACTAGCCAAGACAAGGAACGCATCAGGACCATACAACATACCAGTCAGACCGGTTGAAGCCTTACCAAGAAAACGACTAATCGCCCTGGCCAATATCATTAACGCAATATTAAGACTTGAACATTTTCCAGCTAGCTGGAAAGAAGCAGCTGTAGTCATGAAACCCTACCAGAAGACGTCTCCTAAGGATTCGACAGAGTATGGCACGATAAACTAATCACCACACTACGCCAATGATCATAAGAAGGCGACACTACCGATGCAGGGTCGGCAACGTCCTCTCATCCCGAAGGAGAAGCAGAAGTCCCACAGGGCGCGGTGCTGTCACCGCACTTGTTCTCCATACACACTGCCAATATGCCGAAAGTAGACGACCAGATGACGAAACTTCCCTCTACGCGGAGGACACGGCGATCTTCGCCGAATCATCACACGAGAGAGTGACAAACAAGTTTCAAAGAAACGTGAACAAGCTTGAACCGTTATTCAGTCGCTGGAAGATAGGAATCAACCCACACAAAAGCAAGGCAGTACTGTATACGACGAGACGTAGGGCGCCAGAGGGCCATGTGACTATGAACGATGACCGGATCCCATGGGTGGGCGAAGCCGTATACCTAGGGGTAACCCTGGACAAGAAACTCACATTTCAACGGCACGTCTCCCATAGATCAGCCCTAGCGAAAGCCGCAAGGCATAAGGCATAGGACACCATGGCGCTGGAGATGAAACTGTGTCTCATCAAGATGATTCTGCTGCTCATGTGGTTATACGCGTCGGCTGCTTGGGGCCAATGCGCAAACATATACAGGCAGAAGATACAGGCCTTCTTTAACGTCTGCTTAAGAATGGCAACGGACGTCCCAGGGCGGAAACAGGGCAAGGGTCACGAGGGTCATGATCGCCTCCCAATACCAGTCCGGAAATATACAGGAGGTGCATGATTTCATTAAAAATAGCGAATAAACTTTCATTGTTTCCTGGTAATCTCACTTCACGAATGAAAATTCGACGACGCTTTATCGAAGCAAATCAAGAGAAATTTCTACTACTGGAATCTTTGGAAATAAACAAGTGAAAGTAAATCCCTAATGCTATTCATTGTACTCAACAAACAAGTTGAATTTTATTATAACCCACTCCTGAACCCCTAATATTGTTAGCACCCTTCTTGAAATAATTCGGAGACAAATAGAAGGTAATAGGTAACGCTTGATTCCAATTGTACAAACTATAATACTCTGTGAGTGACAGGGTATTTCTTCAAGAGGTCACAGAGATTAAAAAAAATGAGCAGTCTGCTAGGACCGGCTCAGGATAGTTCAAGAGAAAATATACCTAGGAAATTTTTTGGAGTTGTTGAGGTTCATAGTGGATGCTGGCGATGTTACATTATGTAACCACCTAGAAAGCGCTGATGTAAATGCTATATTAACAAGCAAAACCATTCAACATGAATATATCAGAGCGTTATCTTCACAGAGGTACTATAAGATATATTTGTAGATGTATATGATAACATTCGACATGAACACACGGAACAACAAGTAGGAGAGCGCCGCCTAAGACGAGTGGCTTCAGCTCAATATTGTTGAAGATATCGCCAGAAATTTTGATCTGGATTTGGACTTTTGTGTCGGTTTCGGAACGTATAGTTGCTCAGTTATGGCATTTAAAGTTACGGGCTCGGTTCAGGAACTAAAGAAAGTGACCAAGCATGCTCAACGCTGTCCATGTATCAATCAATCAATCAAATTTTGAATAACTCATTATGCAGCTCTCAAAAGAATTACCATGTAGAAATGCTTCTGGAACGATGAAGAAAGTAGTTGCTTTTGCTAATGCTTCTGCGAAAAGGAACAAAGTTTTCAATGACTATTGAGGTGATGTTGTTCGAGGTATTTGTGAAACTTGTTAGGTCATGAGGTATGATGGGTTCTCCCAGTTTCGTGGAGAGGCTATACTTCAGATCATTGGTGTCCTAGAGGAAATATTCACAGGGATGGATGAAAAAACTGCGACTGATGCGTTGAATCTTGCACATATTCTCAAAAGTGCAGAATTTTTCCTTTCAGTTGCATGTTTAAGTGACGTTTTAGAAGTTAAATGCCTAAATTGTTCAAAATAAGTAATTATTTCAGTATCCTATTCTATGGAAATGGCATGAAGGAAAAATGAAGTTAGGCATTATTATATGGACTTGCCTTAATTTGTCTGTCATATCAGATAATGAAACATTGAAATCCAAATTGGTTGACCATCTTGCCTTCTGCAAATTGAATGTGGGTTAAAGCCATGCACTAAAAAAAATATCGAGATGAGTACTTTTATTTCACGCATCTTGTACCTCACTAACCCGTAATAAAAAACAACTACATAACTACCTCATAAATATAGCTACAAAAAATGTCAATCGAATCAAAAACAACAACAAACAGCTAACGCGTCAATCACAGATCAGACTGATCAGATCTCTGACGCTTGTCATTTCCACGGAATTAATTCGTAACCATGATAAGAACTAGTTAGCCATGAAACAGCAACAGCTGAAGGATGTGAATTAGACGTGACAATTGAAAGAATCGTACATACGTTCTGAGGATGTCTCGAATGAAAATAAATGAAGTTGCGATAATTTTTAAGGCTGTAACAGTGTCGACACAGTTATAACGTCATTATATTACCCCTTCACAACTCATAAACTATATATTCCCAGATTAGTCGTCATGGGTTCAAGAATATAACGTTAACAAACCTCCCAAGGATGTTTCTTGCTCAGTGATTCTTGGATTCACATGTTTTCATGTTCATTCTCTAGAAGGACAAAACTCCCAAAAAATCATGTCAAGATTTAATGATATACTGAGAGAAAAGGTCCTCAATGTACCTATACGACATTGTTAAAGGATATTCTATTCCTTTGTCATACTTCAAAAAGAAAATAAATATAGAGTATAGCGTGACTGGGTGTACTTCAAATTGGACAGTATATCGAGGTTAGCATGCCAAGTGGATTCGAGCAACGCGGCGCAAGGGGCTGGAAGTTTCGATCGAAGAGAAGAGACTGTAGAGTATAATAATTAAAGTTTTATAGGCCCTTCAGATTATCCCAAGGAAGAGTTAATTATGCAGAAAGAGGCTATATAAATAAATTATCAGAAAGCGTTCGAATTTTCTGGAAATAAAGTAGTTGTTTCCGAATTAAACCATCAATTATTCCCGTTTGTTTACGCCATTTTCCAGGAATTGGGAAAGACTTGGAACGAGAATTGGGAATATCAACAGTGAATTATAATTCCTGTTGTTTGTTCAGGATAATGGATGTTCAATTGAAGATTGTTTGAGATTATTTTCTCTGTTCTCTGTTCTATGTCGGTGTTGTGATTCTAGGCCTATAGAGATAGGCATGAAAAATCGAAAATTAACCAATAATTCCCGAAGTTTTCAAACTTTGATCAAGTGAATGCTACATCGAGAAAGCAATGAGTCTCAGTTTGCAGCCTGTTCCGAAGTCCGCAACATTTTCAAAATGGCAATTAACGTGCATCTTGCTGTATAATCGTTGAGAAAATTCCAAAATTCCGCAAAGTAATATTAAATATATTATTTCATATCACTAATCAAGTTTGCAACCAATTCAAGTGTACGGAACATTTTTTTTCATCAAAAACTACTGTTTTTCTTTGATATACCATAACAGAAAATTCCAAAAGTTCTGCAAACTTTTACTTTGACCGGAACCTATATTTTTTTAATTCGTCCTAAATATTTTGATCAAGGTGGTCTCGAGATAATTAGAAAAGTTTTAAAATTTTGTTGGAAATTTTGAAAACATCTTCGGAACAAACAGATTGCAAACTGAGACTTATTATTGTTTTGTCGATGTACCATTCACTTGACTAAAGTTTGTCTACTTCTACTGGCCTATTAAGTAATTTCACTCTCACATGAGACCGCTGATAACACTTTACGAAAATCTAAGAAAATAGAAATGATCTCCAAATGTTCCTATTGGAAATATTTTTTGATTATCCGTAATTGGTCGTAGTTCACCCTGTATACAGGGTGTCCGTTTTTCGTAAACCACTTTCAGTTATTATTAGAGATAATAAAATTGAAAAATTGTTTTTTCCGTTAACTATCTGTCGTCACTCTCAGAAGTGGAAATTTGTGCCAGCCAAAATTAACAAGGTCTTACTTACCTTCTTACGTGCGATTCTTAGCACTTTTTACGACAATCAGAAAAAAAGTGTGCAGTCCCTAGGCTTTGAACTCACAACCGGCAGCTAGATTGAGTGAAAAATCGGTGCTTTTTACCACTCTGCTAGGTCGGTTAAATTGGAAAAAAGTTGCGCATTTTCATGCTGAATAATAATCTGAAAAGAAATTGATTGTGTCGTCTACAGTTTCTGATTTTTGAAAAAAAAAAAACAGCAATTTGGAGTTTTTTTTTAAATTAATTTTTAAGCCAGAAGAACTAGAAATTTCGAAGTGGTATGTTCCCTCCTTTCCAATGGATGTAAATGAATCTGTCATTGTATTTTCTAAGGTTTGTTGATGCCAGAGTCTCAACACTCAACTTTGGTTTTCCTTATGGGCGCCATATTGTATTTCTGCATTTTTTATATTTTTTCAAGATATGATTGAATTTTACATACTGATATAAATTGGGAAAAATATTTTGAAGAGTGCTTTTCAAAAAAAATGCCAACTACTTATTATTCAACAAACAAAATTTTGATAATTCAGTTGTACTAGGGTTCTGAATCAAGTAGGTCAAGGTAGACTAGAAATTTATACTCTTCACAAAACAATACAATGTTAGCAATCGACTCTGGAACCATGATTTAATCATATTTAGATCTCGTTCTCTAGCTCTTTGGAAGTGTACCATTCCTGAGATGAATAAATCATTGTTGACAATTTTTTCACGTTGTTCTATTGGATCTTTGTTCAAATGAATGCATAAGAAAGTTAGCCATTGATTTGGGTTGTCAAGATGACACTGACAAATGTCCGGTAAAAAGTCATCAAGCCGAATTACATTCGTGGTAATAATTTTTTTGGCTTATTTTAAGTAGATTAGCACTCGTCTTTGTCGATTGAGAAATCCCACTCGTGGACTTCGTCCACTCGTGAGATTTCTATAGCAACAAAGATTCGTGCATCTTGTTAAAAATTATTAAAAAATTATCACCACTTGTGAATTATTTAAACAAATATAAAACAGGATGGGTTCTAATACGGTTCCTTGCGGTTCTCCGTACTCTACTGCTCCTAATTTGCTAGAGACATTATTCAATTTGACGTTTGCGGTTTATTTGAGAGGTAGCTTATAAAAATCTAAAAAACTCTGAAAGATTTTCCCTGCATGATAAGATTTGTTTTTACTATTGTAGGAGGCATCAGTTCCAAGTTAATATATCTAGAACTCCTGAATCCAGTGGTGTAGTCACAATTTTGATAAAAGTGTTACGATTGAAGTTTCAGAGTGATGAGATGGCATGTTTTTTAAATAATATCCAACGGAGGCGATCCATAACATACAGTTTCTTTCAAAACTTCTAACAATTTAAAACATTCTTTGGTAAATTCAAAAGACAAGATTCCAATGTTGGACAAGTCAGGTGTCTATAAATTAAATTGCTCAAATCCAGATTGTAAAGTTTGTTATATTGGCCAAACTGGTCGCAAAATTAAAACTCGATTAGCTGAACATGTCAGATTAATAGAATCTAATTCCGATAAGAAAGAAATCAACTCTAACTCAGTATTTTCTAATCATATTATTAACCAAAAACACAATTTTGTTCCCAATTCTGATTTAAAAATTTTACATGTTTGTGATAAAGGAAAAAAGCTCAATTTACTTGAGACCCTGGAAATAAATAAGGCAATTGAAAATTCAGAAGTTCAATGCATAAATGAACAAACTAATTTTGACAGCTTAAAACTTTTCAATTCCTTACTTTTTTGATAGCTCTATTTGTGAATAATTTTATTTCCATTATCATTTTCTCTCATACTTTTACAGTTCACACTCGTTCAACGACCAATGTTCCCATTTTGCTATTTTAAGTTTTTGACATATGATGTTGTATGATTGATGATTTCTCTTTTCCACGGATCTATAGGTCCACAGAACGGCCGCTCTGTCGCCTTGAGTTGTGACGTCTCACTCGACAGATGACAGATGTCAACCTCAAACTTCAAAATTCATAACCCTTTCCTTTCGAGTCAAGTAGTAACACGTGCATGGTCACAATTTTCTGAAAAATTATTTAAATTTAAGTATGATATTTTTGGCGAGGTCAAACCACAACCCCTAACATTTAGGGAACCGCTCTCATGCGGGATACGTCATGTTGACGACTAGTCGTTAAGTTTTTTAAGCAATGTCTCAATAGTTTTTCCACCACATATGGTATGTTCAAATTTTATTACTGATTGCTCATATTTAATGTAATACCTATTTCTATTTTCTGTAGATCTCTTGTTAACCTTTTTGCTGAAGATGAAGGATGAATCCTTCGAAACATGTCCTACTGCTGATGTAAGTCTTCTGACTACATCCCTTAATGTGCTGATGTGTGTCCTCTACACACCCACATAATACAATAAAGATTTTATTTGGTGGAGTTCGACTGTAAGTTTTTTACCTACCCAGTTTTAAATAATATTCTCTTAGTTTCAATTGATGGACGCATTTCAATATGATTCAATATACATCATTGGACAATGACATCAATTCAATAGATAGATAAAAATGAAGACTCATTAAGAAATTTGGTGTCTTACTGTACTTTTTGAATGTCTTCCTGATGAAAAAGTAATAACTTCAGTGGGTAGAAAACTGCCTCTGTTACAAAGATGCTTCCATATTGAATGGTTCACACTTTATTACAAATATACGCTTATTGGAAACTGGGTTGAAATTGTCAACTTCAACAGCAGTGCTACTCTGTATGTTGACAGAGAATCTTGCTCGGAAAACCATTCCACAATGTCTAGGTCCCGCGACCTGGTAATTAATTCATTCCCTAATCCCACTTGTTTTGGAAGTTTTTTGATTAAAATGTCAGCGGAGCTTATTAATTCTTCAGCCTGATTCATTCCAATGAACGGAAGTCACTTCCTTGCTGTCATTCCGTTTTTCAAATAAGCTGGCATTTGTGGTTTGATTACGTTTAGAGGACCGAGTTATAGAGATTCACAGGGTGGGGAGATGAAATTTTTGTCAAGCTCACGGTGAAATAAATATCTCATATTCCATCAGACACAATAGTAGTGCAAACTTCATAACCAATTCTGGAACTAGATAATCAGTATCAGTATAATCAGTTAACAGGAAAAATAATCAAGAGGTATAACAAGTTACAATTTTCTGTGAATTTTTGTTGAAAATTTCACACCTCACATTTTCAGCCAATCCATAAATTGATTTGTATTTAGTTGCCATGGCAAATCAAAAAATTTCCGGAAATTTTTATCCTCCTGGGTACCCTGGGCGAAATTAATAAGTGGAAATTTTTCTGTCAAATATTTGACATGTGATAGTTAAATATTTTGCTTTTATGTACAAATGGAATGTTATTTTTCATATGAAAGGAGATAATATTTCATAATTATATATTCACTAAATATTTCGAATGTGTCTGAAAATATTTTGAGAACTTGCATTTCAACGATGAATAGGTCCATCGGTAAAAAATGTATATCAATCAAATCTACCTATGCTTGACTACATGAACTTAATATTTGAAACAATTTTATTCAACTTATCTTTTCGTGAATACTCGGCTGAAATTTGCAAGAATTCCTTTCCACATCACTTCCCAATAGACAATCCGCATGGACCAGTCAAAACTATTTTATTTCTGCGTGATGTGCAATGTAATTTTAGGTTGAAAATGTCGCAAAATGAATTTTTCTACAACTGCTATGAAAAGTAGCGTATTTCTCATGGCTTACTTACTTTCAAAACCATGTTTTGCTCATACTGTGAGAAATATTATTTCTCACGGAACTTTTCCCACACCACATACATTTATATGGAGAATCAACAAATATCAACCAAAACTAGTTAGCGGCTGTTCAGCTTCAAATAGTTGTCACAGTTGTCAAGAACTGTCAGATTACCTATAGAAGTTTTTTAAATTATTATGGTAGTTTTTATTCGTGTTTTGATTAAGAAGTAAACTATTTTCAGAATTTCTTTCGCTTTTTTCCTCGAAATAACATAGCTTCTTGTAGTTGGTTTAAAGATTCTATTTCAAATTTTGTTATATACGTATTGAACAAATGAGAAGTACCAAGGGCTCCATGGCGTAATGGATTGTCAATCAGCTTGTCACGCGGTCCGGGTTCTACACCCAATACGGGCTATATTTTTACATTTTAATTATTATCTTGATATTTTCATTAAGTCAATTTTAAATAAATAATTCAACTGTTAAGAGGTAGGATACTTAATTGCTATTTTAGTTTTTCTAACAATAAAATTCAATTTTGAGGTACAATTTTGGATTCTTTAAATTTGTGCAGTTGTAGAAAAAGTATAGTGTCCAACATGTGGGGAAAGTTACTTTCTCACTCGTGTGTTTGCGGCACTCGCCCTTCAGGCTCGTGCCACAAACCTCTACACTCGTGAGAAATGTTGAACTTTCCCCACTTGTTGCACAATATACTATTTCCTTTCTCACATACAAACACCGCCACTAATACCAACGCGTAACTGTCGTTATATCAACAAAAACCATTCATGGCCCACTGATGTTACAACTTTCTCTCAGAATAATCTACAAGTCAGTTGAATTAACCATTAATTTAATATATTTTGGTGTGAAATTTTCTTACCGAATCCCCCGCGTGCTTGAATTAATTGCTGGAAATTTATCCGGCAATAATTCAAGCACTAGGGAGATTATACGTGAAAATTTGCAGTATTTACTTCATGTTCATCTACAATACGGAATACCGCCATTCAACAACTTTTTTCACATAATGTGACATGAACATGTCATTGTATTATTATATTCTAAGAAAAATATAGAGTGATACATACGAAAATACACAATATAGTCTAGTTAACAAATGCTTTTTTGGTCAACTTTTTTCATCAGTCTCCGAAAATTATGATTGAGGTGTCATTCGATTCGGAATGGCATCTAGATGATTTTTGAAAAAATGAAGTTCTGCTTGCAAAAATTGCAAAAGTTAAAACAATTATCTAAAAAAAAGGGGGCTTAGTTTTTTGCCAATATTTAAAAAACTAAAGAAGAGTTTTCAAATTTGAAAGAAGATTCAAAAAGAGAAAGAATTTTCCTAAAAAAAATCCTTACTCCCGGAATTGTAGGACTAATATTTATAATTTTTCCCGAACAAAACGAAAATCAACAATTTTTTTAATTTTCCAACGTATATTTATTCTAAGACGTTTGAGAAATAGCTCCACGAAAGAAAAAAATTCTCAGATTTATTGCTTTACAATTATCGCTCTTGCAATGTTAATGTTCATGCTACAAAATATTGTTAATTGATTAATGGATAACTTATAGAAAAATCGCGATAAAAATTTTTCGACCACGGATTATTGTTCATAGATCTGTCCTGTAGGCGCCTGAATTTTTTCAATTTTTATTTTCATATTTAATAAGTTTAAATATTATTTATTTATTAAAGGTCCGAATGGGGCGTGGCTTGGGCAAGCCGGAGTACCCGTTATCGGGCGTATTTTCAACCCTCTGGAAAAATTATAAATATTGGTCCTGCAATTCCGGGAGTTAAGACTTTTTTTAGGAAATTTTTTCCTCTTTTTTAATCTTTTTTCAAATTTGCATAATCTTCATTAGTTTTTTAGATATTTGCAAAAAACTAAACCCCCCCTTTTTTTAGTTAATAACTTTTGCAATTTTTGCAAGCGGAACTTCATTTTTTCAAAAATCATCTAGATGCCATTCCGAATCGAATGACACCTCAATCATAATTTTCAGAGACTGCTGAAAAAAATTGACCAAAAAAGCACTTGTTAACTAAACTAATATTCAACATTTTTTTATACAACACGCCCTCCTAATATTGTGTCACTTGAAACATAACAGTTCCCCAAACGCATTCAGTTTTCAGGTGGCTTTGTGAAGGCATCAGCAATCATATCACCAGTATGGCAATACTTGTAGTCCAAGATTTGTTTTTCTTTCAATTCTTTCAGAAAATGATACTTCGTATCCATATGTTTGGATCTTCTGCGTGTTTCTTCGTTCCGAATAAGTTTCAAACAGCTTCGATTATCTTAAAAAATTGTAACAGGTTGATAAATACCCAAAGCAAAATCTTCTCCACTGTTAGATTGTCCACTGTTGTTTCTCCCGCCCCATCAGCATCTGAATATTCAAAGAAAATTTGCCCTTGATCGTGGGTGACATCTACAGAGAACAATTTTAAATCTCGAGTTCACGTCATTACTTCACTACCCTTCCAATCCGTTATTATTGGATAAGTAATACTTCTTCCCAGAATGGAAGTAGCAACTGATATATCAGATACTGTACAAGATATAATAACATTTCAAGGCTTTGATGAATCGTTGCATCTGTAAATTTCATTTGACATTCTCAATGAAATTCGAAAACACCAGATTCTAGTGGTATTTTTTTGCATCCTGAAGATTGAAACGCTAAATAATTTTTTCAGTATATTCTCTCTGACTCACTGATAATGCCAGAGGTCTCTTTTTCAATTATGAATCTAAGATGGTATTCAGTAAAAACAACAACTGCGAGATATAATAACATTCCGATAAGGCTTTGATGAATTGTTGCATCTGTAAACTCCATTTGACATTCTCGATGAAATTTGAAAAAAAAACAGGATCTTACAGTATTTTTGTTTATTTTGCATCTTGAAGATTGAAACGCTAAATCATTTTTCCAGTTTATTCTCTCTTGCTGATGCTGAAAATGCCAGAGGTCGATTTTGATTCCAAGATAGTATTGTAAATTTCCGATGGAAATGTTGCTTCAGAATTCTTTCCTTTTTCTGGATTTTTTCTCTTCTACTTGCTATTGTCGTTTCTGTTGTAAGTTTTTCCAAAAAAACATAAATATTTGTGACTCCTCAGAAATCCATTCTCTAGCAAGACTATGTCAATTCTCTGGTTCCGTCCTCTTTACTGTCTCTATGCAACTCATTGGCTGCTTCACCAACGAGAAAAGCAGTTTTTACATCGAAATGTACGAGTTTCATATCATTTTGTCCAGAAATGGCCAGTAGGATTCTCAAAGTAGACTGCTTCACAACAGGGGCAGAAACAACATCGTAGTCTACACCAAACATAGTGGATAACTTGATTTTTGTTTGACATTATCAACAGAATGTTCACAAAATCAGTTGTGGAATCATCTGTGGCTGAAAGACAAACTTAAGTCGCTATGTTCCATCGCTCAAGATAGCCTCTTGGGAGGTATTCAAGTTGAAAAGGGAAGACATTTTCCATTAAAATTGAAAACTGTGATTTTTTCGTAATATCTAACAGAAAACGAGTACTTCCCCGGCTAAAGCTACGCTAGACATTGATGTTTATTGTAAAAAGAAAGAAACCATCTGAAAGTAAAAACTCCTATTATCATTCAAATAGTTAATTTTTTCAATTATCTCTAGTTTTTTTATTGAAAATTCAAATGAATACTTGAGATAGGGAGAATGTTATTCAAAAATATCATACACAGAAATCGTTCATACCATTGAATCAAGGATCGCTTCACTCTCATGTAATCCCCAATACATTTTGGTCGACGAAAATCTATTTCACTTTGCCAAGCTCATCAGGGAGATTGATATAATTGGAAAGCAGGCTCTTCAGAAGTAATTATACACATCAAGGATGGAAATGATGGAAATTGTGATTCCACAACAGATTTTATGAATATCCTATTCATATTTTCGAACAAAAATCAAAAATTAGAATCTTTAAGAGGCAATGAACGCGATCATATTTGGAACGTTTTTTAGAGTAAAAGAATCGATAACTCAAAAACGGTTCGTCGTATCGATTTCAAATAAGGACAGGCTTCTAGAGGACGTTTGATTCTATGTACTTATGTCTGCGGCACCTCATGAAAATTTGAAGCAATCTTTATCCAATCGAAATGAATTTGGTATCAAAAAAGGTAAAACGGAGATCTATGTAAGTGTTGTAATGTTTTTTTGAAATTATTTGTTCATCTACCCAAAAAATTGCTTCAAAATAACTGCATTTTTGGGACATTATTGAGATTTTTTTTGTTGAAAAGTGGATTGAAATTCAATTTTTATTACAGCACGTACATAGAATCAAATGTTTTCTAGAAGCCTGCCCTTGTTTGAAATCGATAAGACGAACAGTTTTTGAGTTATCAATTGACTCTTTTACCCTAAAAAGCGTCCCAAATGTGATCGCGCTCATGACCTCTTAACCATGAAGTTTTGTACCTACGGCACTAGAAATACTGATCAAATATTTTAATTTTCACGAAATTCATGAAAGTACCTTCAGTTTACTAAGGTCATATGTGATATTCTGGTCAGTCATGAGCCAGACTATCAGCCCTCCAAAGGATGACGTTGAGTTTTGAGACACCCTGCATATAGGATTTTACTGGAAAAACTAAATAGTTTGCCTAGGCCCATAACCTATCAGCAGATTTTTCAAAATTTCACTTTCATTCGGGATAACTTGAATCAACAACGTTTATTGCATCACCTGACAGGATAGGGTGATATACAGTATCGTAAACTTTTCATCTGGGGTATAGACAGAAATCTAGCAACAAGGAACGCAATGATACGATAATATCACAAAGATAAAAGAGATGCACTACTGCGCGCCTCTCCTGTTACCTCGCCCGACGAATTAACAGCTGACATTGATATACCTCCCTAGAGCGAGTAGAGGAGAAATTGTAATGCTCTCTCAACATAATAGCAAGCTATCCTTCACGCTCTCATAAAACCACCATATCCAAGATGACAACTTTCCGATACTGTATACAGAAATACTTACAAAATATTCAAGATTATTTTCAACACAATTATTCTCATTACTTCAGGATAACTTATTATAGATTTGTTTCTTGATATTATTACTAATTTGTAACACTTAGTACAAATAAACCATTAATATTTGTTTCAGGATATCATTTTAATTTTTCAATTTAATCGGATGTGAAATTGAATTTTTCCACACTGCAACAATGAATATATTGTATCCCAAATATAAATTGGCGGAATTTCCCGTGACGTACCATTCATCAGACGAATAGCATAATTTGAACAATATTATAATATTTATTAACTGAGTTGTAATTTATCTGACAGGATAATAAAAGTATTGTTACGTGAAATTGATTACAAAAATAAATTAACAATCTATTTCGTGATTTATAATGTTCACTTGTTTTAGATTTTTTTCATTGCACTAATTACACTACCGGGGAACATTCTGTCACCCTATTCTATTTCCAAAAATAATGTCGTAGGGAATACTGACTGAATTTTTTTATCATTCGAACCTTCACTGATTCTCGAGATAGGATGATCTGACAGGGATGGTTCAAATCAAATCCCACGAGTGCTTGTAACCATGCATCTTCACCCCCAACCAAAGCTACAGCACGACAGCATTCCTTCAGAACTTATCGTCAGATTCAAGAGTGGTATGAAACCCAGCACATGCCATGCCAATCACACCCTAATGAACCATGTGAAACAATAAAATCGTTGCCTTCACACTTCTGGTTCGACTGTGGCAGAGGTCGGACATGTTTTTCGTCCGGCCTCAAAGATGGTATTCAAAACATGTTTTGAAAATGGTGTAATGACCGAAACTAGTCAACAAATATAAAATTATCGTGGAAAATAGACAAAATTGTTTTTAGTGTATCCTTAGTGAACATGAATTTCCACAAAATAAACAAGTTGTCAATCAAAGAAGCTCAAAGATGGTACGTGGATGCCTCGTGGGACTGAAAGTCGTTGTGTGTTGTGTTGTTCGCCGCTAGTAAGACGTGCATCACACTGGAAGCCGAAGTTTCTATTGCATGGAGGAATTGCTTCGTGTGAGATCCATCCTCCATCCCCTGACAAAGCTCCTGTTACTCACGCCAGTATTCAGGCCGTGGCAGGGTGGATCCTTGCAGAATGGGAGGTTGCTGAGCAAAATGCGTAACTTTAAAGGAAGGAGAAAGAAAGAAAATATTTGCCAACGTTTTTCTACGGTCAGCATTGTTTGCCGCCTGGCCTATAAAGGACCACGCACACTCCTTATATTTTAATAAGGAGTGTGCGTGTTCCTTTGGTTTGCTAGTCACTGTTAATATATGGGGATTTTGGATAAAAATTGTGTTTTAGTTTATTATGAATTTTTTACACACTGGTAAGGATCCAAGAGTAGACTGTATTATATGCTGTCATACAATATCGAACCACAAATTGTATGGTTCCAGCAAGAGAATAATTCCTCTTGCTAGCAAATAGATAACTCTCAGTACCAGTCCTCGAGTCGAATAAAACTTTCGGGGTATACAATATAACTCAAACAGAATTACAATTACACCTAAGTAATCCGTTGTTTTGCATGAGAATTGTGGCTAAAATTCGATTAAAAGCCGTGGATCTCTCGTGCAAATAACAACGAAATCGTGTTTGAATCTCTGCAATGATGAAATAGATTCGCCATTATTTACTTTCGTATTTTGGAATGTTTGCCATTCCGGGAGCCATGATCAAAGCGAAACGAAATTGTGTATCACTGTGTGCATTCCGGCATATGAATTATTGAAAAACAAGTTGGTGGAAAGGATGCAACCTTTAATCAAATTCACGGTTCCATTTTGAGTGCTTTTGATTCGTTCAATGTTTCGTCACCGTGAACTAGTGACGGACTGAATGGCAAAAACGCTTTATCAATCAATTGAATATTGAAATTGTATTGCATTACATAAATAGTCCAATCAGACGGTTCATTGTCCAAGAGAAAAATACAAAGGTTTTTTCTCCAAATGACATTAAAAGCGACCTTTTAATGACACTTGCCAGGCTTAGAAGTTGTGCATTTAATGCCTAGGCAGAAAAAGTCCACTTTTACTGCCTAGGCAGAAAAAGTTCGTTGCTAGGCAACCTTCCAAGTAATAATTTAAATCAAACTGGTACACTTGATACTCCGGAAACGCCAGAAAATATTTTATTGACGATGTTCGACTTATTGGCTAGCCCTCCGCGACAGCGGAAGACTTCCATCCTCCATGTTGCTTCAACATTGTTATGTCCCCACCAGAATGCACCAGCAACGTGGCCGAAGTTCTGCGAAAGCAGTGCCCGGTATACTCTTTCGCATGGGATAGTCCCAGAAAAGTAGCAATTTCTTCTGGCATTTTACCGAATTTGTGAATGCCAATGAATTGATGATGTGCTTTACGGTTCGCATACTTATAGAAGACACGCCGATTATTTAAATTCGAGGGTCTGGAGGCTGCATATTTTCTGTAAACGCTTAAATATTCCGTTACTACAAAATATCTTGATCTTTTGGTCTTAGTATTTGGTAGCATAATTAGCAATTTGTCGCCCATATCATTTATAGGTATCATCTGTTTTCATTTGCAAAAGCTCATCACATCTACAAGCCCCAGCGACTGCAACAATAAGTACAACCTAAAATATAAATTGAAAATTAGTTCTTTAATCCATAATAGATCATTTTCAATAGATTCCTACCTTCGTACATAAATACAGTTCATCTGGGGCATCTGATAAAAATTTCTCGATTTCTTCTCTTTGAAAAACTCGGGATTTTTTTGCATGGAAACCGTCTGACTTGCGTTTCAAAGAAGCCCGTAACTTCCGGTATTTTGCCAAATCAATGTTATTTTTTATGTTCAGGGTAGCTTGCAACATCGAATAGGTAGACCATAACGTTGAAGGCTTCATTTTCTTTGAAAGATCGGAAAAATAGACAATCAGCACATTTTCAGAGAAAGCTCCTATATTTTTCTTCTGTCTATATTTCATGAATCTGCTGTATGTGAGTTCATATACAGTTCTTGATTTTTCCGGTAAAAGGTTAAATTCCACATCTCGCGCCTGGTCTCTTATCTCAGGTGGTGTTAATTGCGTCAATTCATCCTCACTTTGCAGTAAATCCATTTCTAACATGACAACTTTTCAAAATTGACAATGACAAAGTAAACAGTAAACAAACAAATTCAACAAACGTCATCAGCGGTAAACATAGTAACGCAGGGCCCAGTTACCTTTGATGAAATAATTTAGTTATTTGGATATTGATAATGAAACGCAATTTAAATATGAAAAAGTCGATTTTGCGTGGAATTGGAACAAATTTCAAGAAAAAATTATATGTTTCACACGACAGAAAAGCAGATTTAATGCCTTGGCTGGTTTAGCGAGGCTATGAAACACCAGCCGCGGCATTAAATCTTGTGCTTTATTGCCTAGTACAACAAATAACTATTTTCTCACTCGTTCAATATGTTTTTGGGGTGCTGAATCCGAATTTCAACTACTTCAGGACGAAAATGTCAAAAATAAACTCAATTTTCTTTGAGTTTTTTAAGGTAGACAACTCTGTACGGAAATAAAGTACATCAAATTTTTTTTTTAAAGCATTTCTCATATGTACTTTTAGTTGAACCACAAAACTATGCTTATAATTACAGAAAAAGTGTGATCGTGACCAAACTACATTAAGTTCTCCTCAAATTGCAATAGTTTCGATAGCCGTAGACGAACGAGTGCCAAGAGTGCATAAAACATCTATGTTCTGATTTCGGCCGTTACGTGATGGAAATCTATATTTATGACACTAAGGTAAAACACAATTAAAGTTTCCACAAAATGTATTGTCTTTGTGACATGTTTCGATACACAGTATCTTTTTTAAGCGATGGAGTACATTAAATTATTCTTCATTGGAAAATACTTAAATACCTTCCTTATGATCAGTTATTTGTTTTATGCCTTGAAAGACAATTTAAAATATTTTATTCCTTAATTAAAGAACGTACAGAGTCCTGCCGGCAGTACGAAAACAGCTCATTTGAGTACGCTAGAAATCGCTTAATATTAGGACTATGAGACCTACCTGAAGGCCAATTTGTATTTACTCCAGAAGCCAATGAAATGCCCTTAAAGCGCATTTTTGTCCGAGGTCGCTATCTTTATTTGTCCCAAAGTTATGCAAGCTTGAACTTGTCAGGCAGTGACTCTTAAATGATGAAGCCAGGCACGCGTATTTCTACGCCAGCAACGGCTTTTGATACGAAAAATGACCATTCGTGGAGTATATCGCAATTTGGCCAAGACTGGAATACCGCCAGGTGTTTCGGAGTAATAAAAAATATATTTAAATCGAAAAATCTGGAGAGTGTCGAGTGGGACATGGATGGAAGCACCACGAAGATTAGTTGTAATTCTCTTCAAATTGAAATGTATTTTTCTACATTCATGCAAAAAGCAAAACTTTATTGAACTATATTTAGTGGAAAAAGAAGTTCTTTATTGCACTCATCTGTCATTCAACTTAACGTGCTGTCATCATGACAAACATAAATGTTCAAACTCACATGTTTAGCAGATATTATGTGAGACTGGCAATACGTTTTATACAGTTACATATTTTATATTATTTTGTATTAATGCCTTCCCGAGAAAAACTCCATAATCAAAACTGATCCGCTTTGTTCTAAACCGTCTACCTGCATAGAGCAAACTATATGACCACACCTCGTGATAACATACGCGCTCACGACTACTATGATTTTGATTTTTACAATACAGCTGTGTTTATAGAAACGTCAGTCAAAAATTATTTCTAACAAATACAGAATTGAAAGTTTTAAAATGAGTATATTATTAATGGAAAATAGATGATAGTGATCTGTTTCAATGCAAATCGATAGTAATAATCAATTATTTAAGTTGCGCTTTTCATTTTCCAACACTTAATGCCGTACCTTAATAAATCATTTATGGCTTTTTGCATGAACGTAGAAAAAATGTTGTATGCAACTCGTGCAAAAATTGTTTATTGCACTCAACGTATTGTCCGACGAGGCCGAGTTAGGCCCAACACCATATCCAGCATGGTATTCCAGCCTAAAGGACTAGAAATATATTTTTGTATCGTTTAATTTCGTTTTCTCCTCTAGTTTCAAATTCAAACATAACATTTTTTTTATTTTATTTTTGTTACTTAAAAAATACAAATGTATTTTTATTAATAAAGATATTTTTATATAATTATTTCAATTACATAACTAAAATATCTTTCCGATTGAGGCGCTGTAGGTACTTCTGGCAGCACAATATACGATTAAAGTGAGTCCTGCCAGCAGGTCTTCGATTAACAGAAGTTATATTTTATTTACATTTTGCTTTATGTACTGCTGGTAGTACGTTACGTCCTGTATGCAGGTTAACTTAATGAGCGGAATAATGTACTGCTAGTAGGACAGGGGTCTCTGTACAAAAGTCATTCCAGAAGCGCTTCCAGCAGGACAAAGCACTGTACACTCTATCATTAAAAATCAACCCTTGTTAGAGCTTAATGTAAAAAAAAAATATTTACCCTTACTACATTGCAATGCTTATATAAACTACTTTAACAGATATAAATAGGAAAAAAAGTAAAGTTACATACAAAAGTATATTTACATAAAAATACACTGCATATTTACAAACACAAAAAAAAATTATCTTGTATAAGCACAGACAAAAATACGTTTTTTAAATATCTCCAATTATAGAATCATTGTCGTAGTCAATACATGCAGTGTTGATGTGTTGGAAAGTCCAAAATAATATGTACGAATAAACCCTAAAATTATAAAAGTATTTACAGAAGAATTAAAAAACTCAGGTTCTTAAAATACAAAAATATTGTCATCAATTTTTATGCACTGATTTATTTTCATAACTATAATAAACACTATTAAATAATTCTAAAAAACCACTTGTCAGCGCACTTGCTATTTGTTTCGAAATTTTTCATGCATAGCTCCTTCATTTTTAACGATAGAACTTTCATCTAAAAATGACTTTGTAGGGTTTTTCGACAGCTACAAGGTTATGAAGTGAATGCCTTTAAAACCCTTAGTTAAAGGGCTCGAATGAGGTGATGCTCGCTCGTAAATAGAGGTTTGAAACGGCCATATTTCGCCAAATATTTATCGTACAGAAAATCTTCCCAATGAAAAACCTTCGCAATTAAAAACACTACAATTCGATACTTCTGTATTTTTTTCCTATTTTCAGTATTTTTGGCGTTATTTTGAAGAAAACTATTTTTTTAGGAAATTGTAGAAAATCGTTTTTGAATTAAAATTTTTCGAAAATCAAGCAACTTAAATTGGTCAAACTTCTAGGATCTATTGATAATCCATAAATAAAGAGAATCGCAGAAAAGCGATGATAAATTTAATCAGGGTGGTAAGTAGGGGGTTGTCTTCACTGATTTTTCCGTAGAAAAATATAGGACCTGCCTTATTTTCATTCTAACTCACTTAATTTTAATGCTACCGACTTCTATTTTCTTAAAGAAAACTTGTTTATGTGTTTAAAGAAACTTTTATGAGTTTTTCTCTTAAAATGCACAGTTTTATCGCTATTTGACTCTGAATTCTCCAATTTAGCATTTGACGAACAAAAGCTAACTATTAATAAACAGCATTGGTCGTATAGGAATTATAAAAAAAGGATTTCCTTTGTTTTTTAGGCTACAATTTTGCTATTCACGATTTTTTGATATACTTCATATTTTTCGAGTTATTCGCGAAAAGTCGATTGAAAACGTTGAATTTTTACTAAAAAAACTCTTACTTTCAATCGCGAATAACTCAAAAAATAATAATTTTACAAAAAAATATATGGAAAATTTTCTACTTAGAATTATTTTTTTTGTCGATTCCTGTAGTTAAGATGTAATAAAAATTTTCCACCCTCAAAACCGGGTGGCAACCACCCCCAGGATAAAATCACCCCTCAGCATGATACAGATTTCGATCCTTGGGCTATTCCCTACAGACTGTCACAATTTCAAACAATTCGATGAAGGACTGAAAAATTGCGAGCCAAAGTGCATGTTGTTCTGGACTACAAACCCCAGATGTAATATAAACATAACTACAAATTTAAATCAATCGTATTCGTCCGCCAAACTTCTTCGAGCAAGAAGATAATCTCTGACAGAACGGAGTTGAAAAACCGAACGATCTTCGGTTTTTCAACTTACAATGGGTTGCTATAAACGAACGATACAGACCAATCTGATCAGTCTGATGTAAATACCAAACGTGGTTTTTTTCACACTTTACAAATGTGTTTGTCACTTTGACATTCAAAATATAAACGAATAGTTGCCATAATGAAACAAAATTACAAAAAATTATTTTGGAAATACTCACTTCACAAGAGATGTCCAATCATGACAACTTTTGAGTATCGATTATTTGAGAGAAAATAGCGGCAACTCATTTTCATATATTCATTTCAATTATTATTCAAATCATAGCAACATGTATTCGGTTTATATTTCAATAGAAATTTCCGCAGCCCTTGTAATTCATGGAAACGAATTTGTTGATAATTTCACACTGGCAGAGCAAATTTAATAGGTATGGAACCAGTGATAATATATATTGTAAAGTGGCATCATTATTCGTCCTAATCAGTCATAATTGTTTGCAATATAATATGCTAATTTGAATGCATATGAATGATCATACCATGCAGTTAGCAGAAACGAACAAAAGAGACCGGATAACCATTCATTTTCAATCAATGGTATATTATTTTTAATGCAAGCTTTAAAGCATTTTCGTGATTCATATTCAAAATTAATTTATCCGTTTTCCGATATTTATAAAATTTCTGTGGTCTTCAGGTATAGTCAAACGACAAGATGTCGCTTCGTCTCTCATGGAAGTAGAGGCCAAGATAAAGATGGACGATATTAGTATTTGGATAACGATGAAATAGCTCTTACTACGACACCGGCGATCAACTGGGTCCAATTAGCCCATTATTGGACTGCTCTAAGAACAAAGTGGGTCAAACTTGAAATATGCACAAAAATTGTGTTTTGTCACGCATATAAAATACATCCAAAAATTAGTAATGAAAGCTTAAAAAATATTACTACAACCTGATACAAAATCCAATAGATATGATTTTTGGTGCACGGGCAGTTTTTGAAGAGTACTTTACAAAAAATTGTTCTGCATGCGAAAGTGGGGAAAATTCTCGGGAAAGCTCGTAAAATCAATAACTTGGAAGGGGTTGGAAATTTCGATATAATGTATAGTAACAAACAACAAACAAACTTGTAGAACGTAAAAATCTCCATCTAAAACGTACCGTAGAATTGGTTCGCTTGGGACATTGATGTGAATTGTGACAAATTACACATTAGACATTATGTTCCACCAACTATCGGTTGGAGGTGAAACCAAAATTTTTATACTAGAGGGCTTCGGTAGATGTCGGGGTAGTTATCCATGAAGGTAACGATATTTGTTTCCGTTGAGTGTCGGTGTGATTCAACTTCAAATAAAGGTAAATAAATAACAATTTTTTATGAGAGTTACACTTCCTGAGACACACGATCGAGTATTTGACACTGGCACGTCTAGAATTTTTTTTGGGTTCTCTAACATGTCGTAAAACTTTGCCATATTTTACTTAATTTAACTTTTTTATATTTTTTGTGGAATTACTATTTTATTTCTTGTGGTGACTTGGGATATGCCGTCCAAATATAGAAGGCGCTTGGGAAGTCGCAAATATCGCGACTTCTCGGAAGATACACTTCAAAGGGCAACAGAAGATGGAGGAGGCATGGCTTTTGGTGAAATCGCCCTGGGAAAATTTGAATTTGATCATTAATATTAATTTTTTTGTTCTTTGAGTTATTTTTGTTTTGTGCATTCTACGAATGTCTTTGTTCGGTTTATTTTGATGAGATATGAAAATCACAGCTGCATTATTGTGCATTATTATTAAATAAGCCTGATCCACACAAATTATTCAATTTTGTTCCCGTTTTCGATATATTTGATCCGATAACTTAGAAAAAATCTTCAATGCTTCCCAAGACACTTCGAAAACGCGTTTCTTGACGACGAGAGTGCAAATTAATAACGTGTCCCAAGTGTTCAAAATCAACGGGTGACTTGGGACAGAATGTTTTTTATTTTTTTTAAATGGGTTGATTTTTTGGATACAGTTATATCCTAACTTGTAGTGGCATGATAGTGGCTTTTTCATATGTCAATTTTTTCAAAAGTTTTTTAATTGCGGTCAATTGAATCTCAAAATTGTCCCAATTTCTCCTAATCTTCCTTTGATAATGAGCTATGACTGATGTTTTCAGTTTTCCGCGCGAACAAATCGGTATATTATAAGATTTACCCCGACGCTCGACTAAAGTCTGGGTAATCTCCCTTGTTTCTGGTCGGAAAATCATAAAATAAACGGTATTTTAAAGAAAAATCTTTCAGCAATTATCACATATATCTGGCAGGTGTCGGTAGCAGTGGTAGTATATCAAACTCTTCAAGTTATTGATTTTCCGAACTTCCCCGGAATTTTTACCCACTTTCCATAGGTATTCGCGTGCAGAATAATTTTTTCTCAAAGTACTCCTCAAGAACTGCCTGTGTGCTAGAAATCATTTCTATTGGATTTAGTGTCAGCTTAAAACCCCTGAATCTTGTGATATAGTAAGGATGATTTTCATAGTATTTTAAATACCCATTTTCCAGAAGTTCCTGTGAAAAGCTGTAGCCGAACATCAATATGAAAAAGCTATGAATCATGCCGTTTGGCCAGTCGGACCGATGTTGGAATGATTTCTTGAACATTATGTAGGGATGTTCTATTGCAATTCCACACAAAAATTTATTTGGTTTGGATTACTTACTTAGTCTTTTATTTAATATTACAATAAACAATATACGGCGGAACAATTTAAACTCCTTATTTTGAAGACATTTTCTGCCACAGACCAAAATTTCACACGAATTGAATAAAACATCTTTTGTACACTGAATTTAGCTTTGAACAATGTGTACCCAAATAAATTTGGAATACCTCTTTCCATGTCATTGTTTTCCCGATGTTCACACTTTAACGAAACAAATGTTAATCGTTTCTCAAATGAAAATGTCTTTATACATTTCATATATTTCCAATATTGACTTACAAGATGTGTTAGTCAATTGTTTCAATGAATTCAAGCACCCTGTCAACTGTATTTTATCAATGAACGAACGGTCCAACCACTCCATCAAGAAAAAAGCCTGAGATTCCTGTCGAAGTTATGAACGGCGCAAAGAGGAATCTCGAGGGAGAACTCCATCTAAAAGTAATTATCTGACAGCAATTGATTAAGTCGTCGCCAGTAAATAATAAAGTCTTCTCTTTGTCGTACTCATTAGTAGCTCATTTGGGAGCGCAGATAGAGAAGTCATTCGGCGCTATAACTGTAAATTAGGGCTAGTTGTAGTCGAGTTAATTGCCATTAGCAGCGCAAGCAGCGCCATTTCGTATTCGGATGACAGAGACAGATGCAAGACGACACAGACGCGAGCAGAAGTGTTCCAGGTGACGTAAATATGATAACAAGCAGATGAAATTTCGACTCCACTTTGGCGGCGGATGGATTTGCATGTTATTAAGGTGCTTTCGAGTCATTTCGCAGTGTTTATTAGTCTAGAGGACAAAACGAGTCTGACAAAAAAAAATTTGAAAGAAAAGCTACTTCTCCTTTTCTCTTTTCTGACGGAAATTGGTGTTTTGTGGAAAATAGAGAATTTCATCATCATTTATTTATTTCCATTGGACAATTTTCATTGTATTGAAATATATATATATATTACTAGTTCCATATATATATATATATATATATATATATATATATATATATACATAATTCATATATAAATAAGCATGTCAAAGGCAAAATGTTGTATTTCATAAACAATTCTCTATATGAAACTTTGCGCGAGACTTTTGCAATGCATCTAAAGATGCCTTTTTGTGCAATAAAAACATTTGATACATCAGTAGCATTTCCTCAAAAACAGATACCGTGTGTTGAATCTACTAGTGCATAATTGTTTTTTTCGTTAACCAGCTGTGAATACATAGTACATCTGCCAAAGTGAAAAATCACAAAAACTGCAGATTAAATTGGAAGTCCATGAAATTTGGTAAGGGGTTCCGGGTCCTACTTTGTGAAAATCGCCAGAAAATCGTGTTCAACGAGTTTTCCGGCGCTTTTCCGGCCCCAACTTGGAAATTGAGAAAATTAGTGACCACCAGATATGAAGTTAGGAAAATTAGGAACAAAAAAGTGTCCATTCACTTTTTCCGTAAAACCTTACGTTTGATCGAAAAATTAAAGAGAAGTAAGAAAATGTATCCACTTCGACTTTTGATCGAAAATCCCAAGGTAGAAGATGAAAAATTGTTTCGAAATAGTTAATTACTATACAAGGGAAAAAAGTATTAGATTTCAGCTCGAGGTTGTGTTGTGACAAAAAACCGAGAGCTAAAATCTAATCGTTTTCCCGTGTATAATACATAATTTTTTTGTGGTGGAAAAAACGGCGATTATATATATCCAGGAAAAAAGTACTTACTCACCTTTTCCCTGTCACAGAAAAAATGTATTTTTTTTATTACAATTTTACGGTTTCAATAAGAAAATACACAAGAGAGAATATTCTGGTTTATATTTATATAATTCAAAATTTCAGTGGCCTTCTGGTCATAAGTTACAAAACAGAAAATAACTACTTCCCTTGCTAAAGCCACGCTGGACATTGAACTACATCTGATAGATATTGTGAAAAGACTCTACCTCAAAAGAAAAAATCTGAAATTGAAAATTTGCATTTTCATTCAGATAGTTGATTTTTTTTATTTTCTCTTTCATTGAAATTAGATAGGGAGAATGTTATTAAAAAATATCACTCATAGATATCGCTCACTTCATTAAAGCAAGGTTCTAAGTGTTACTGCAGAAGAAATATTTCCATCATTTCCATCCTTGATGTGTATTATTGCTTCTGAAGAGCCTGCTTTTCAATTCTACCAATCTCCCTGATGAGCTTGACAAAGCAAAATAGATTTTCGTTGACCAAAATGAATTGGGGATTAAATGCCAGGGAAGCTAACCTTTCTTCAATGAAATGAATGATTTCTGCGAGTGATATTTTTTAATAACATTCTCCCTATCTAATTTATTAAATTAATTTTCAATGAAAACTAGAGAAAATTAAAAAAAATCAACTATCTGAATGAAAATGTGAATTTTCACTCTCAGTTTTTTTTTTGTTTGAGTCTTTTCACAATATCTACCAGATGTAGTTCAATGTCCAGCGTCCAGCCGCGAAAGTAGTTGAGTTTTGTTAGATATTACAAATAAATCACATTTTTCATTTTTCAATTTTCATGGAGAATGTTCCCCTTTTCAACAAGAATAAAAATGTATTTGAATGCATTTTTTTGGTTATTTATTTTTCAAAACAAATAATTATTTCCATTTTCAGCATGAAATAAATTATCTGTAATTTGATGCCCCACATGATTTTTTCCAATTTTTCCAATCTTTTTATGTTTTTTAACGATGGCTGCTAAAAAAGGGCATTTTGCCCAATACAGAACCTGCGTCTAGATTGCAGCGCTATCACGGCAGCGGAATGTCGCAAAATTTCTTGTTAATTTCATTGAAATACATGTAAGGGTATTATAAAGAAGCAGAAATAATTAATATAAAATATCTGCAGATAAAAAAAATAATAATTATGGGTATGACGTGTTGTGTTATGGGGTGTAATATACGAGCGGTGGAAATCACGAAGTTTTATTCTTTCCACTCCGCCAAACAAGATTGAAAACAAGACTTGGGAATGAAATGGATTAATGCAGTGAAACGTAAGAACTAAGAACGTGGTACATTGTAAAGAGTATTTACTGAATATTAATGAATTCTTATGTGTGGATATGTTCGTTTATTGGGATTTGCTGTATGAAAACCGAAGATGCCTATACAGAGGGCGTCCAGATAAATTGATTTAGTTACCCTTCGGTACTTTCGACTGTGGAAAACAAAGATCCATATCCATTTTTCTTTATGAAACGAAACTCTCAGTCCACAGAAATATGATTGTATTATGAACTGGCTTGCACATTGTAGATATTGAATGAATAATTATTGTCCTCGTACCATGTAAAAACAGAAACACAAATCAACCTCGCTTAGACCCTTCCCCAGTATCCCGGATTAAAACTTCACCAATACAAATACCGCAACGCTGAGACCACATTGTTGCTTACAGGTGTGTGGCACACAATCAATTAAAGTCGAGCGAACTCGAAGCATTTCCGCGAAGAAGTGCCATTAGTAGGTAGTTTGCGAGTTCTGGCGACGAGGAAAAGTTGTCGGGGACGTTAACGCTCCGGTTATATTCAAAAGTTCCAGACAGCAACTCTCGCCGAGTCCGGAGTTATATTCGAGCTCTTCACCAGTACGTTCTTTATGTATTCATAAGATAAATGACGTATCTTAGCAGAATAGTGGTGCATGGCTCTTTTCCGGGGACTTAACTCCGGTTTCTGTACGTTCGCTAATGGGGACTAATAACGCGTAGACTTTCGGCAAACATACTCTACTCGCATCTGGAGATATTTGCATTTCAAAGTTCAGGCGGGATGTTTGAGTTCCTTTTTGTGATGTCTCCTAGTTAATTTCCTGTCGCTGGAATCTTTTCAAGTTCAGAATTTCAAACTCGCAAACAGTCTTTTGAGATGATCAATCAGTTGGTCATTGTTCACGGATGGAATATTTTCTTCAGAAAATTCATTCTGTTTTTTTCGGTTCAAGTTCATATGAAAACAAGTTTTTGTATGTTATGAAGACGCCATGAATCACGCAATGGAATCTTCAGCAAAGGATATACAGCGCCCGCCGAAAAGTTTATTATTAGAATATCGAAATAGTATATTGTACAATGAGCATGAAATGGGTCATTTCATGCAAATTGTACACTAAACTTTTTCTACGACCATCATAAACAAATCTGTAATATTTTCAATAACACTTTTTATCATAAACTTTCCTGCCGTCATGATTCCCATAATCCATACAACCTAAAAAAGGAATTGAAGATACAAATATTGAAAATTATATTGAATATCGATTTCATAAAAGAAAAAAATGTGGTTTATATGGGATTCGAACCCTCACTCCCACTATCCAAATCCTGACTGTTCCTTCACTTATCAATCGCTGCTACAAGCCCAAATAATAATATGATGAAATTAACTGCTATAAAAACTTTCTGGCAACTATTCGAAAATACAGAATTCGATTGTCATCAATCTTTATATTGAAATTAGCGGGGTCAATATCAAATCATCCTCACTATTACTATTCATTTTCGATTACTCATCTTTTTAAACGAATTTTGTAAATACTGATGTGAAATGTCAAATTTTCAGAACGTTAACAAACTTGATTCGATCTTATATTATTTTTAATCATAAAAATGACAGTCTAGTAGTTCATGAAAGTCATGGGAAAAGAAATATCCTGTACTGAAATGATCATTACAGTACAGTTTACGATGTAGAAATGAAAAAGTGTTTTACAATCGGCTTACTTCCTTGATCGGTGAACCGCATAAAATGGGCATATTTCCCTGTGGTCGTAAAAAAAAAATTAACTAATGGAGACGATCCATTACATACAGTGGTGGTGATATAGAATATAAGAGAAATTCAAGGTGATCGATTGCGCATGCTGGATAACCTGAATATTAGTTTTGAAACATGTCACGTAATCATTGGTATGGAGGCAGATGAAAAAAATACTATGAAGTGGCGAAAAAGAAGGTTAAGATGGCCAAATATCGACTGGTTACAGGCGAACGACTACTACGAAATATACCTAATTCGTTCTACGCGTCTGAGGGGAGGAATATAAACAACAGTTGAAAGTAAATCCAAGGAACTGTAAGTATACCTGTTATGCAAAGAATGTATAGGACAAACGAGAAGGAGTATTGGTATCGGACTAGTTGAGCACAAGCGAATTGGTCGATCGAGACAAATCGATGAGTTCGCAGTCGACGAACAAGCATTATCCGACATACGTTTTCCTTTTTGGAATATACAGGGTGGACCACGAGGTTTTGGCCAGGGAATATCTCGGAACTCGAGAGTGGTAGAGAAGCAATTGGTGCAGCTTTTTCTGATTTTATGTTACCCAATGAGCTTTTCGTTCTCGGTCACGTGACATCAGATTCAAAATTATTAATGGGATTACCTGTATATTTTGGCATTTCTACGTTCCTCCCGATAAAATGATTTCAACAAACTATCACACTTGAGGTCTGAAACGATTAACTATAGGTACCTCAATATCCTTTGTCACACGACATCTGAAAAAAGCATTTGCCAAATAATTTGTGTTTAGGGGCACCCTGTATATTTGGGCAGTCCTATATTTTTTCTGATGATCAAAACAAGGCAAAATTATGATGATCATCCATATTTTATTATATAACATCGTGGGACAAAGAAAATTGAAGTACCTGTAGTTCTTGAACTAATCGTTCTAGACCACAAGTGTGATAGGAACATAGAAATGCAAAATATACAGGTTGTCCCGTTAACAATTTTGAATCTGATGTCACGTGAACGTGAATCTGATGTCACGTGAACGTGAACGTGATGTCACCGGAAACAAAAAGCTAATTGGGTAACCTATTATAAGAAAAAGCTGCACCAATTGCTTTAATTCACAACCCCAAAATTTCAATTCTCTACGACTCTCGAGTTCCGAGATATCCCCTGGCCGAAACTTGGTGGGCCACCCTGTATAGAAATTCAGAAATACTAAGAAAATTAAATCAAAAAGGAAGAGAGAAAATATCTGTCAATATAAAGTCACACAAATAAGCGGAAATTATGCGCGAGCAAGGAACAAGAACTTCGGCTTCATTTGATACGTCTACGCTACTGAAGATGACTGCCACAGTTGCAGTCGAAACGTTTAGATATTTTCACCAAAGACTACCACGGCAGAAGTCGGAAATCACCCAGAGCAGTATTTGTTGACTAGGGTACATTTTTCTTAAAATGTTTGTTTGACTTGTAGGGAATATGTGGCTGGAAAGTTATACAAAAATGAATTTTTTCCATTTCGATTGATGTGCTATTTTACTGAATTCAAAGTCGTTTAATAAAGTGGCACTTTACATATAGAACTGCCACTTTACTGCATAGTGATGTCATTGTCCATAAAACGCAGTTGGATAGAAAATTGTTGTCGTAATCACTAACACGAAACGCGAAAAAATAGTATAAACAAACCTGGTGAAAAAAACAGTTTCACCAAACTCATATAGCTTTTAAGTTACTCGCTCGCTATGCTCACTCGTACTCAAAAGCTATACTCATTTAGTAAAACGTTGCTTTTTTGAATTTGTTGTTCAATATATTATCATTGTCACGGAAATATTCAGACCTGGCGCCATTTAGGTGGAGGAGAGCGAAATGATAACAGCGGCGTGAGTGATCACGCCACCTATAGACGAAGAACGGTGGCTTGAGCCTAGAAACGCATGGAAGGATGGCACAGTTCTCGAAAGATCTGGAACCTATGTTTCTAACTATAAGAGGCCGTGCGAGTCACTGTTGGGAAGTCTGGAATTCGACTGTTTGTACTTTAAAGATAGATAGAAATAGTCCAGTGAACCGTAGTACATATAAATTAGGTTTTGTAGTGTATTTATTCTGTTTTAAGTGTTGAATAAAGAATTTTAAAATAAAATCGGGAAAGCTCTTTCCATTATCAATATTTTGCTGTACCTACATTGTGGCCACTTATTTCGATTATCTTTGTTTTTTCGAAAAAGGTATGGTTTTACCCTCGTAGTAACACATTTGCAAGGCATAACGAGATTAAAAACTTTTTACTCAAAAGTTTTATTTTCAAGACTCCGATTATCGAACACAAAATCAATCAGTAATCATCCTTTCACTGAAAGATAAACACAGTATAACTGGACAAACATTATTAATTATTTCCGCTGAGCTCGTTCGACAAAACGCTGAAAAATATGGAGTCTGGATAGTATGGGATGGGGATGCACTGCAATATAATTAATAGAGAGAGCCACCATAAATTGAACTTTATGACCGGCCATTCACAGATAAGTTTTCAGTTTGTTTTCGTTTGTTAGCGCAAAACGTTATTAGTGCAATTTTTATCTGCTAGTAATTAACAGGGGCCATCGGGGAATTAAAAACTTTATTTGTTTTCATTAGGGAATTATTACTGAAATTGCAATTATTCTGGAATTTGTGTCCCTACACAGGATTGCAGTAGGTATTTAAATAATGCATAATGAAAAAACATATTCGTTGAAACAAGAATGTTTTGTTGAAATGATTTTGAACGAAAAAACTTGCTGAAAAGGTTATCTTGAACGATGGAAAATAGCGACTAAAGTTTGTCTTTCAGTCGCAGATGATTCCACAAAAGATTTTATGAATTTCCTATTCATATTTTCGAACTAAAAAGAAAAAACTTGCATTTGGGAATGTGATTTCCCATTTGAGAATTCTCATTAAGAGTTTTCCATTCTCAGGATAAAAGTCATATTATTTCAGAATATGGAATAAATAGGTAGATATATTCTTTCAAGATGAGAAATTTCATCAAGTGAAAATTGATCAGCCTTTCAATCTTTGAATTTTATGCTATAGAAGTTTTGTCGGCAAGCATCGAACAGAAAATGATCAAAAAAGGATTAGATATGAGCAACTACACAGCAGACAATGAAGTCCTTGTCGATATAATTTGTACACATTGTTGAATCATAGCGAGACTTCCTATAGCGGACACTACACTGCTTACTGTAAGCATCCATATACAAGCACGTGGAATGATTACGACGATTTTCTTGTTTCCCCAATTCCATCAGAATCCATGATGAGAGGAAAGGCATATTTACTCTTCTATGAGTAGGAGGGGACTTTCACACATTTGAGATTATATTTAGTTTTATTTTATTAATATTATTAATGTTATAATTTATTTTAAATGAATTAAATATTTTTATTCAGAACTGATGACAATAAAATATTCTCGAAAAATGTATCCCCCCTGACTTCCTTAAGGATAGATGGAGAACACGTAGAAATCCAAGAAAATTCCAATCGTTTCGGAAATTGGAAATCAAAATTGAAGTCGAGAATGGGTCTTTATTCACCTGAAAAAAATTTGCGGAAATGAAACCAGGAAAATCTGTAAAAATAATTAAATACATGGAACTACCGAATAATGTAATTTGAAGAAATTCAACTCTTCTAAAAATAAATTGCAAAAACTCGTGGAAATAGAATGAGAAAAAATCGTAAAACTGGTGATAAACACGCTGCCCTCGTGAAATCCAGAATGGGAAATATTTCTGTTGGCTTCAGACGTCGAAAATAGTGAAACACATGGAACCGGCAAACTTTTATGATTGAAAAAATCATACATCCCTATTCCTCTACTTCTCTAGAAAAATTGCGAAAACTTGAGTCTATAAATATTGTCAAAATAGTGACAAATATGGGACCATCGAATAATAAAATTTTAAATAATTATGCCATCCACCCCATCCTCAAAAAAAATTGCGAAAACTCGTGAAAATCAAATCTAAAAATATCTAAAGATTTTGAGAAACATGGATACATTGAGAATAATGTGCATAACTCAAAACAATTTCGCCCCACTCTCCCTCTAAAATCCACAAAGAGAACTCGGGGAAACTTGTAAAAACAAAACGCAAAAGAATCTGAAAAAATAGTGAAAACATGGGGTCATGAAATAGTGTAATACAAAAAGAACTTACCCCCCTGTCCCGTGAAATTCTCAGACCCCCAATTGACCAAAAAAAATTGTGAAAATTGTTGCAGACGTCAAAAATTACAGCAGAAAAAATGTAAATATTTTCTTTAAAGTTGAAATGAAGCTTCAAGCTATTGAGAAAATATTTAAATTCTCAGAAGTTTTTTGTTTTCATACACAAAAGAAATAACAATAATAAGAGTAAATTCCTATGTATTATGCCTAGGTTCCTAGAAATAGAAAAAGATATATATTTTTGGAAATAGGATTCCCTAATATACAGGTTAGATAACTTACAAGCAATATAGTTAAAAAAAAATACATTATCATGAATAAGCTTAAAATTGGACATAATTTTCTAAACAATACGAATATATATTATTAACATAACATGAAGAAAAGCTCAATTCTAATTATGAATATGTTTCAAAAGTTCACTCTTGAATAATTTCAATGATGGTGTAGATTTCAATCAATAAGGCAAATCATTGAATCGGATAAAACCTTTGAAGAACAAACTGCTCATACTACTTCTTAAACTCGTTTTGTTTATATGAAGTTGATTACTGGTTCTCGTCGAATATTGATGAATGTCGTTATTGGAAGGTAATAATGATAATAAGTACGGTAGGGTCATTTTATTTAATATTTTATAAATAAAAACTATGGAACAGTAGAGTAGATAGCATGCTAGTGATTGGTGTATACCTATTACATTTTAAAATTACTCTCATTCCACGATTTTGTAATTTTTGCATTTGTTGCACTGTTTAAATTAAATTAAACGAGAAGAAAATAGATGCACAGTAGTCAAAACGGGGTTGAATTATTGATTTATACACCACAATTTTTGTTTTTATTGATAAATTACTGGCTATTCTTAAAAAAATATAATTTTTTTGACGATTTTTTTCAATATACTTGAAATGGTCATCAAACGTTAAACAATTATCATGTTATTTATTTTATTATATTTAAATTTACTAGTGATCGCTTTAGTTTTTGTTACGTTCAGCTTAAATTTATTGATTTTCAGATATTTTCCTACCTCTGCCAAAACTTTCCTTATATTTTGACAAAAGTTATTTCTAAATTTGCTCCAGTGCAGGCCAATAAGGTATCATCTGCAAATAAGTTTATGAACTCACAGTCTGTAAATAATTGTACATCATTTAGATACAAAATAAATATGAGAGGACCAAGCACACTACCCTGTGGTACTCCTGTTTGAATTATTACATATGATATAATAATAATAATTATACTCCCTCATTAACACTCGTAGAGTGTACCCAAAGGCATAGCCTGTGCGGGTAGAGGACGAGAAAGATTCATTAACACGCCCCCTCTGTTTCCTATTCGATAAACCATTCATATGGGAATTTATTCTATGTTATTCCTGAAACAGAGTATAGAACATGATTATAATAAAAAAAACATGATCATAAAACAGGTATTGATAATTTCATACATAAATAAACACAATGAATCAAAGTGAATGCTCTATTGACTTGCTTTCTTATGTTGTTTTGTATCAGGTCTTATAAAAGTAGTAAATAGAAGTTGATTACAACGCTGTCTGCAGCTGCAGAATTATATCACATATACAGTGAGGGGCAATATTATGGAATAAATTCATTTTTACGAGAATAGGCAACTTTTGAGACAAATCCCGAAACACGTCGATTTTTATTTCCAAATTATGATTTTGTGGCAGATATGTCATACTAGTGACGTCATCCATCGTTGCGTGATGACGTAATCGATGATTTTTTTAAATGAGAATAGGGGTCGTGTGATAGCTCATTTGAAAGGTTATTCAATTCTCTATGCAGTGATATGAACATTAACATAATTATTTATACAGGGTGGCCAAAAAAATATTTAATTTGTAAATGAAATTAATTGTCACAAAAAGAAGTATTATCATTTATTTAATACAAAATTACATTGTACTACTGTCGGAAAACAGAAAAACAAATTAGTTGACAAATAAAAATTGCTTTTCGCTGAAATTAAATTTTCAAATTGCCACCCACCTGCCTCTTGGCAGTAATTGAACGGACGAATACATTCTTCTTGAACATTGTGGATCATTTCTGGAGTTGAATTACGAATTTCCAATGTAATGCTATTTGTCAAATCTTGGAAATGTGTGGTCTATCGGCGATCTGGATCATCCTCATTGATTTTGTCTACTATTGAAACACTTGAAACAGTTTATAAATAAATGTTTAGAACTGCTGTGCTTTCTACTACTATGAAGAAACAAAAATAAATTCCGATATTAGGCAAATAAATAATGAGAACTAAAAAGATAGCAAAAAGTATAGTTTTTACAAATCGAGTTGGCTTGGGTCAAATGTAAGTCAGTTCTTGACATTTTCTCATAAGGACTAGTTTATTTCATGAAATAAATAAATAATGGCCCCATTAACTGAAACACAAAGAATCGAAGTATTAATTATGGTTGGATATGGAGATAGAACCAGAACACAACAAGAAGTATGTAATTTATTTACCATAAAATATCCTAATACGCCTATCACACAATCCACTGTTAGTAAAATTGAGAAGAAATTTAGAGAAACTGGACACGTGAAACATGTTGCAAATGCTGGTCGTCCACCAATGAATGAGGATGTGAAACTGTCTGTATTATTAAGTGTGGCAGAGAATCCTCAAATTAATTCTAGGCAAATTGCAGCTGATACAAACATTTCTAAAAGGTCTGTTTTACGTGTGCTGAAAAAAGAGAAATATCATCCGTATAAAATTCATAATGTCCACGAAATCAATGAGGATGATCCAGATCGCCGAATGCAGTTTTGTGAAGTAATGCAAGATTTATGTAATCAAAATCCACGCTTCATTCGTGAAATCCTTTTTTCTGATGAAGCAACCTTCTGTTTAAATGGAACAGTGAATCGGCAAAACTGCAGATATTGGAGTCAAGATAATCCCCATTGGATGACTGCGGTACACACTCAGCACCCTCAAAAACTAAACGTGTGGGCAGGGATAGTCGAGGATAGAATTATAGGTCCTTTTTTCTTCGATGTGTCTCTTACGGGGCAAAGATATCTTGATTTTTTACAAAATGAACTTATACCCGCCCTTACAGACATGTTTCCAAATGAAAATGATCGTAATTCGCCAAATGAAAACATATGGTTTCAGCAAGACGGTGCACCTCCGCACTTTGCACGTCCTGTTCGTGATTTTTTAAACAGATGTTTCCCTAGGAGATGGATTGGTCGACGAGGAACAATAGAGTGGCCCGCAAGATCTCCAGATCTTACACCACTTGATTTTTTCCTATGGGGTTACTTAAAATCAAAAGTTTACATCGATAGACCACAGAATTTACAAGATTTAAGAAATAGAATTAGATTGGAAATTCGTAATATACCTCCAGAAATGATCCACAATGTTCAAGAAGAATGTATTCGTCGGTTCCATTACTGCCAAGAGGCCGGTGGGTGGCAATTTGAACATTTAATTTAAGCGAAAAGCAATTTTTATTTGTCAAATAATTTTTTTTTCTGTTTTCCGACAGTAGTACAATGTAATTTTGTATTAAATAAATGATAATACTTCTTTTTGTGAAAATTAATTTCATTTACAAATTAAATATTTTTTTGGCCACCCTGTATAAATAATTATGTTGATGTTCATATCACTGAATAGAGAATTGAATAACCTTTTAAATGAGCTATCACACGACCCCTATTCTCATTTAAAAAAATCATCGATTACGTCATCACGCAAAGATGGATGACGTCACTAGTATGACATATCTGCCACAAAATCATAATTTGGAAATAAAAATCGACGTGTTTCGGGATTTGTCTCAAAAGTTGCCTATTCTCGTAAAACTGAATTTATTCCATAATATTGCCCCTCACTGTATAATGACACAGTAATTCAACGTGTTTATATGTTGTCCTCAGAAATGCAATCATCGCAGTGCACTCTGACCCGCTTGTGTCATATGGATGGACGACCGATTGTCATAACTAGGATGAAATAACAACGTAAAAATATTTTTCAAGATGAAAGTGCACCTGAAGCGATATCCAGTACATACTCCAAGAGTGTGATATTGTGTTGTAAACTTTTATTATGTTAATAACTACTTTTCACATAAATCCGACAACTTGCAGTATCGTTGAAATAAAAATGAGAAACACGGCTGAAGAAAAATTGAGTGATAATTTTTCGTGGAACTTGATAGGTGCTAGTGGACAGATTGCCAGTTAAAATTCTTAATAGGAACTATGAAATATCGAATGGGTATTTTAAATTTACACCGTTCAAATTTACGGTTCCATAATTTCCAATAGAGTCTATAAAGTTGAATAATTTCTCCTGTTTCATATATTCTACACATACATAGAAGACTCAGAAAATACCCAGAGATTAAATTCTAGTCTGAAATGGATTCATTCTTGACATTACAGTGAAATGGAAATTTTCGAGAGTATTCTGAGATACTGATGTGTATGTTTGCCAACAGTATCAAAGGAATGATTGAAGTTTTTCATTTTTGTTGTTTTAGTGAATAAAAAAATTAAACTATCCATGAAACACCAATATTGTCCTTTTATATCCTTACGAGATTTTCATATAACTTTTTTCTAGAAAAATCTGGAAAAGTAAATAATTTCAAAGAATTACCCAACCTAAGATTTTTTTATTTTGAAACCTGTTTTTTTAATGAATGCAAATTCAGCAATACATGCACTTATTAGTTTAAAAAATTGTTTACCAAAATTCCAGGAGTGGAACATATATATTTTTTTTCGTTTAAAAATAAATAAATAGATTTTGACTGTAATCTTGGAAAGTATATGATTTATCGGAACAAAACTCAAGAGGGTAAAAAACAATTCAATTCTCCACAAAAATTATTCCTAGTAATTTCTTTTGAAATGCGCTCGTTTTCTCAGAACGCCGAACGCCGACATCAAATTTCAGGTTCACCCTTACCCGCCGCTGTAAGTTCTGGCAGAGCCGAATATTTGATTGGTCATAACTCTGCTAAAAATGATCGCAGAAGGAAAAGGAAAAGTTCATATCGTTTCTGAAGACTCCTACCTTCTCATACAAATATAATATGCAAGTATTTGAGTACCTAAAATGTGTTTTGTCACACAATTTAGTAAATATGGAATCATTATACTGAAGCAGCAACCCATACCCTCTTTGGACTATATGCAACAATTTTAAAGTGGTGTGACAGGTCCCATTTTTACATGCAAAAAAAACTTTGTTTTACGCCTGTCTCATTTTCAACTTACCCATAAAATCGGCATTCTCATTACTAAATGTTGAAAATAATCGCTTATTCATATTCTGCATATATATGTTTAATAACACTATTGTGAAGTGTAACCTCAAGCTTGAAATCACATACTTCATTTTTTATGTAGGATGTGTATTAGCGATTATTTTCAACATTTACTGAAGAAATTGCCGGGATTATGGGTGAGTTGAAAACTGAGGCAGGAGTAAAATCCAGTTTTTTCTTTGGCATGTATAAGTAAGACTTGTCTCACTAGTGTTGAATCGTTGCATTTGGTCCAAAGGCGGTACTGATTCCTGCTCCAGTATAATTATTTCATATCAACTAAAATATCTACGACTTTCGGATCCTCAGTAAATATCGTAGAAGGGTTATGTGAAGTGGGACAAAACACATTTTAGAAACTCAGATAATCACATGTTATATTTGCATGAGGAAGTAGAAGTCTTCAGGAACGATATGCACTTTTTCTTTCCCTTCTACTCTAATCTAAATCTAATTTTCGGCCCTGCCTGAACTTGCAGTGACGCGTTAGCGCGAGCATGAAATGTGATGTCGGTGTTAAACCACGTTTTCTGAGAAACCGAGCGTATTTCGTGAGGTATTACTGAAAATCATTCTTGTGGAGAATTGAATTATCTCTCAACCTATCAAAATCGTTTTTGATAAATCTTATATTTTATGAAATAACAACAAAAAAAATTATATTTTTTTTTAAATGAAAAATTTTTTAGGTTCCACCCTTGATTTTTGGTAAACAATTTTTTTTCTGATAATACATGGTGTCGAGATGTCATGTGCCGAGTTTCAGAGTGATACAATTCATTCTTCACTTTCTGCTAGAGTTCTTCTGTCGTTACTGGATTACACAAGTTTTTGTAACCTTGAATGTCAATTTCAACCGGTCTACTACTCTGACGTCAGGATAAAATACATGCATCAATCCCAGCCACTCGGAAATCAGTGATTTTCTATCAATATCTCACCCGGACCAAAAACTGAAATCCCCGGAATCGAACGAATTTCTCTCCTGTCGGGATTCCTAGTAGAGATTCTCAGTTTCATATCGCAGAGAGTGACCCCGGTTGACGTGTTTGTTATTGACATGTGACTTACAGACCCGTTTGTAGCCCGCGTAGCCGCCACGTCACGCGGCAGGGATTCTATTTCGTGACGGGGTCCTTAGGGACCGGAATATCTCCTGCTGTGGAGAGGAGAGCGGACGTGTTGGAATGACGAATACATATAAGGTCACAAACATCCGAAGATGTTCTTTCTGATATTGAAATTTCAGTTTTTATCTGTTTCTACCAGGGTTGGACGAGAGGAGGAATTGTAGAGACTTTTGCGTAGTTTGCATTTAGATGGAGAGCCGAAAATTTTCTCTGAATTTACTAAAGCTGGTTTTTGGTTCATTAGTTATAGTACAGCCGATTTAATCTCCCGAGTCGTGGTGAGAAAATCGGCAACACCGCATGGAAAGCAATTTGACGTCCTACTCATTAATGGACCATATCGGATAAGAATTGATTTGGTAGCATGTTCATTATCTATGTGTTTGCATCAATGAATATTTGTCATCAGTGTCAGTTGTCATTTATGAGAATGTCAATTGTCAATCATGTCATTCATGTCAATTGTTAATTTGTAGTAAAGTACAGAGTTTTTGATTTTTACTTTCAAGATTTTTATGAATATTGATAGTTTTACCGCAGTTTTAGTGTGTCTTCTGCCATGGAATTGACATTCTCATAAATGACAACTGACACTAATGACAAATATTCATGGATGCCAACACATAGATAATGAGCATGCTACCAAATCAATTCTTATCCGATATGGTCCATTCTTCAATGTGAATATCTCGGCTTATTCGGAAAACTAAAAAAAAAAACATAGGAAATTTAGTTTTTAGAGAAAATAACGACGATTAATGTGGTTATTCAATTTTTTTCCTCACAAACTGAAATCGCAATATATTCAATTTCTGATATGGGAAAATCTGTCAGTTTTGGTTTTTCCATGCCTTAAAATCACATTTCGGGAGATTTTCTTCAACTTTTTATTCTGATAAGTGCAGAAACCACCTAGATAATCTCTGATTTTTTTCAGATTTTTCATTTGAAATCTACTGAAGAAAACCACCTGAGTTTGGTACATTTTGTATAATGTACCTTCCAATAACATATTATTTTCATCAGTCAGATTTCAAATGAAAAATCTGAAAAAAATCAGAGATTATCTATGTGGTTTCTCCTGAAATGTGAGTTTTAGGGCATGTGATAACCAAACTTGACAGATTTCCCATATCTAAGAAATTGAATATACGCGATTCCAGTTTGTAAGGGAAAAAATTAAATAACTACATTGATCGTCGTTCTTTCCTCTGAAAATTCATTCTCTTATGTTTTTTCCTAGTTTTCCGAATAAGCCGAGAAATTCACATTAAAGAATTAATGAGTAGGACGACAAATTGCTTTCCATGCGGTGTTGCCGATTTTTCATCACGGCTCGGGAAATTGAGTCGGCTGTGGTTATAGACTATGTGTACGCAAACATACTCTGGTCAGTCAAGCGAATCGTAGAACACGTGGTTCTGGTGCGATGTGAAAGATGTGTTATTGACCAGCTAAAAAATAGCTATTTGTATTACTAGGGAGGAAAGTGCCACTTTTCCTCCCGCAGGATATAGTTTACTGCCCGACACGAAGCGGAGGGCAGTAATCCGAAGGTCCTGGGTTCAGCTCCTGGCAATTGCAACTTTTTTTTTTCAAGAAAGTTATTTTACTTTTTTCTTGTTAGTGATTTAAATTATTGGTCATTTAGATAGCTTATACATTTCGGATTGCTATTGAGTGATTTTTTCATAGGTAATGTTATGTGCCTATTTGAATAAAGTGTCGATCATTTTTTCTAAGAGCTGCGCTTTTTGAAAAGATAATGTGTGATTTTTGATTTTTACCAGAATACAGGATATATAAGATGTTATAGAAATTACGGAAACAATTTGATAATAATAGATTCACAAGTTTCATCGTTTACAACTCACTTGAAATGAGGGGGAGGAAAAGTACTTTCCTCCGTAGGGAGGAAAAGTATGAGTTTTCTCCTTGGTTTGTGCGAGGAAAGTGTGTACTTTCTATAGGGGTAGGAGGAAAAATGAATGTACTAAAGCTAAAAATCGGTGTACAACTTATATAGTGCATATAAATAACAGTTATGTTCGTTACTCAGCTATACATTTGAACAGGGCTGGTCAGTCGGACCGTATAGATGTATGAAAAATAAATTAAGTGCAACCTGTTTACAAAACTTGAAAATTGGGAGGGTGCGTAATTATCTATAAAACATAAAACATCTTTTTCTACTAGCATGCGGAAAAATAAACTTTTCCGCACTCATTTTAGTTTTGAAAGAGTTACTTTTCCGCACTAGTGCGAAAAAAACATTTTAGTGCTGAAAAGTAGATTTGTTTAATTTTTGCGGATTATACTGACATTTAAATATTGCGTCGCAGAAGGTTAAAATAGAAAGCTTACCAAGTATGGTTGTATCGTTTAATATATATTTAATAATAAATGTTCTTTATGTTAACTTTTGGGTGTTTCTTCCGCTAGTAGAAAAAATAGTGTAAAGTATCACTTTCCGCACTTGTTAGGTAAACTATTATTTCAGTCATGTGTTCATAGAACAACGCCGGTCAGTCAGATGAATAAGGTGAAATTCATGCGAATCAACGACTATCTTATACGAACTAGAAAAGACGATATACTCGATGGTAAGTATTCACTAGCATACTTTTCTTTGACACACTGAAAGATGTCCCGCTTTCAACCGAACTTGGAGTACTATAATAATTCCTAATTTTTGCTTTATTTTCTGAGATATCACGGGTGGGCCCTCTTTAAAAAGACCCATGATTTTGGCAACTGATATTTTTATATTAAATTCATTTTTTAGATCAAACAAGTATTGTAAAAGTTAGTGGGAATGAGAAAATGTACCTATTAGATTTATTGAAACATTAATAATTTTGTCAAGAAATAAATATCTTTCTTTGCTCTTCACCAGTCACTGTTTGACAAAAAATATTTATTTCATTGTCGACTTTTATAATGGAACAAAAAAATGATAACAGACTTGATTTGTCTCACAGTTTGTTGTGAGTCAAGTCCAACAGTATACTTGTTTCAACACAATTCTTATTGGAATACTTTTGCAATAAACAATGTCTAGTTCAGTATCATTGTTTCATCATCCACTTCACAAATAGGTATTTTTTAATTACAACTGAATATTATAGAAGGCATTATATATGGAATAATAGCATAATGAAATAGTATTAGCTTTGAAATTAATTAATTTCGAACCTGAAATAAAATGAACACATATAAAACTACTGCTCTATACAAAGGATAACTGAAAAGACAAACAATTTTTCAACATACAAGAAATTAATAACTCAAACTATTTGTAACTTCTTTGAAAAAAAAAAAGTTAAGTTAGCAGAGGTATCTCGCTAGCTGTTGTATATCTTTAGGCTTTTTAATAAAAAATAAATCATTATTTTATATATACCTGCAACAAATAACTGCCTTCACTACACACTTTTTCAAATTTCTTGCTCACAAACCATTCAAAAATAGTTATTCAACTAACAAGTACGGAAAGTAGTACTTTTCCGCACGCGACGGCAGTTGCCCGAACGAGGCAGAGCGGAGTTCGGGCAAGCCGTTAAGGGCGGAGAAGACATTTTCCGTAAGAGTTAGGTACACTATTTTTCTTACGAGTGTTTTTGTCCATCTTATTTATGACAAAAAAAGGTTTTTAATAAACAAGCTTTTATAATAATGCTACAAAATGACAGAATAGTTACATAGATCATTTAGTTAGTCCTAAATATTCTCATTTTCAACAATACAAATATCGTGCGGAAAAGTAAAAATCGTACGGAAAAGTAACTTTTCCGCACGATTTCATATCGAACGAAAAAGTACAACTTTCAAAACGAAAAATCGTACGGAAAAGTTACTTTTCCGCACGCTCGTAGGAAAAGGAAATAAACGAACGACGCTAAAAATGCGACAAATCGGGCAAATAGAGATTTAATTTCCAGTGGCTTCTGGCTCCGTTTTTAAACGAAGAATATTCCTGGAATCTTCCAAAGAATATTCTACAAATGAAGCAGTCACAGCTTCATTTGTGAGAAAATATTAGTTATACAGTGGATTATAATTCATTGGGCTGGGGCAGGACGACTTTAATGTTGTCCGTCCTACCCTGTCACTGACGAGCGGCAAGAACCGCGAAACGCGTCTGCAGGAGGTCTTTCCCAGCCAAATGAAAGAAAATTTGCTGTATAATCACAATAAGCAATTGCAACTGGGTCTTCTTGGAAGAACGCACAAATATCTGTCAGATATAATTCAATGTCCGTCGTGGTATTAGCCAGGGAAGTAGTTGTTTTCTGTCAGATTTAGGACTCATATTCATCATATCATATATCACAGTCATCATGGACACCCAGAATTATGATGAAAAGTTAGAAGCAGTACTCAAGACAGGAAATTACAAACTCCTACAGAAGGATCCAACAACTTCGATAGAAAGGAAAATCTACAGCACTCTGACGAAGTACAAAACCTTCATTCCAGACAAGGAACGGTCACATTTGACGCCACACCACAGTAAACCATCTCATCTCTACGGTCTTCCAAAAATTCACAAACCCGACATGCCATTGAGACCAATCACCAGTTCCCGTAACTCACCGACCTATAATCTGGCGAAATACCTACTACCGATACTACAACCCTTACAGGGCAATAGCAGTTCTTTCGTCAAGAATTCCAAACACTTCGTGGACATTATCAAAGATGTTGAACTAGGACCTGAAGACCGTTTCGTCAGCTTTGACGTAGAGAGCCTTTATATGGTATCCTCACCTCTGTTTACAGAAAAAAGACACACACTGGACAGTACCTCAACTATGGTTCCAATCACCCGAATTCCACGAAGAGGGGCATTGTAAGAACGTTGATGGAGAGAGCAATGTGTATTCGCAACAACCAGGAGTCTCTGGATGCGGAAATAAACCACATAAAGAAAGACCTACGCCAAAACGGATACCCCGAGAAACTCATAGAAGAAGTTCAGAAACAACTCAAAAGGACCAAGACGGTCGAAGAACGATCACAAAACCCCATTCTTGTCCTTCCCTACATTAGGGGTATCTCCGAGAAGATTAAAAGGATCGGAAACAAATACAATATCAAGAGTTGCTTTCAATCCGGCAGCACTTTACGAAGTTTCCTCACCAAAACGAAACCAATGAACGAAACAGAATCCAGCAAAAACTGTATTTACGAGGTCCCATGTAAATGTGGAGATTCCTATATCGGAGAGACCAAGCGGCCATTATCTGTAAGAATAGCTGAACACAAAAAGTGGACAGAGCACCATCGAATTTTTTGGGACGAGGCTAATGTTCTTGATAGAGAAGAACACTGGTTTAAACGCAAATTTATTGAAACCGCTTATATCGAGGTTAATGGTGCTTTCAGTCAACCGAGCGTGGAAATCAAAAACGTATGGAGGCCGCTAATGAACCGTTTTGGAGGGAGAATTAGCGCGAAAACACGCGCGCCACAAGACCACGCGTAATTTACAACGTAATTACCGGCAGACCTATACAACATCGTGTAGATTCAAAATTTGTCAGTATTCACCTGAAGACGATTGCAGATTCAAGCAATTGAAACGTAGTGAAAAATTGAAAGAAGTAGAAATCTTTCAACCATTAAGACGATGGAAGTCCGAAGCACAAGTAATCATGGTGAAAATATTTGTCGATTTTACATTTTCATTTAATGATATTTTACGAATGAAAATGAAGGAACATCAATTGACAAGATTCGAAAGTAGTCAACATACTACCAAGGACCTCTGATCTGATAACTATCATTTTGACACAATGGACATTGTCGAACTTTCGGAGTTCAAAAAGTATATCTGGATATATTTTTCATTATGAAAATTATATCATAGTACTCTTAGTATCTCCATTGTAATGTGTCGCTTCACTTGAAACTTTTTGAATGTCCATATGTCATTGAATAAAATCCACCACAAAAACTGTATTGACTGAAGAGTGTTGAAAGATGATCCAAAATCTCGTACAAATAATTATCATCACATCATATTCCAAAGTTAGATTATGAATAATAATGAAAGGACATGGCACTGGATACATGTATTCCTGGAGCTCCACAGATTTTTTTATTTTTAGATATATCATTGTAGAGTTCAAAGGGAACAACTTTCTTCATTACACTTTTTTTCTGGCCCTACAGGGTGAGCCAGAAATATGGGTTAAATGTCTTATGCCAATTATGGAAAAATTCTGTCTATGAGTGGATTTTTCTTGTTTTTTGGGTATAAAATCCTGTGGAAAATATCGATTGACTTTGAATATATCAATTATGGTGTACATACTTACAGGATGCGGCAGAAAACGCGTTTTACCTGAAACCCGTTTATTGACTTCTTGCCCAAGTGTAGACTTTTCGTTGAAATGTTCTGAATTCATTTAAGAGTGTGTCCACAGAATAAACAAAAAATTGTGTTAAGTTATGTGAAATGATATTGTGAATAGTTATTTTCCGAATTCATTTGCCAGCACTGAAATATAATCAAATATGAAATGAAAATTGAGATTTGCTGCCTGTCATTTGCGAGTTTTTTTTTGTTTCGACAATTTTATTACTAACATGGCTATGCTATACTGAACATATGCATAAACGCATAACATTGCAGCTGCTACAACTCTTTGAGGGTTGATTGAAAAACTACTCGTTTTAAATATTTTATAGAAATATCAATAATGTATTCATTTCCAGATCGGATATCTACAGAAGATTTCAATTAATACGTGTTTTCGGAATCACCTATACGGTTACACAAACATTTATTTTCACCCTCTTTACAAAGTCAAAATCTAGTAGTAAAGAGTATTTTCCATAAATCAATGTTTTGTGTCTAATCATGTAGGTACATTGGAAAATGTGATTTGGAAAGATCAATGTACTCATATAGCTTTCATATCAACAGAAATAAAATAAATATTCGCCCATAATTTCGTTTCGAGAATTTGTCTTTTTGGGCTCACTATGTATCGTCACAAAAAAGAGTAGACAAAACTTCATCTTCATTCTTTGTGAAATATCAATAATGAATCTACTCGTATTGTCTCCTATAATTCAACACCATTTTTCGCTCACTATGTGTAGACACATTGTAAAATGTATTCAAAAAAGTTAATTTGCCTAATTCATAGAATATTCTTCAAGAAAGTTAACGGAAAGCCCACACTTGGGCGTGAAGTCAATGAAAGAATTTCAGAAAAACCGCATTTTCTGCCTCATCCTGTACAACATGATTGATATATTCAAAGTCAATCAATATTTTTCACAGCATAATATCCAGAAAAATCCACTCGCAGGCAGTGTTTTCCATAATTGGCGACAGACATTTTTGTAGCTCACCCTGTAGGGCCACACTGATAAAAAGGATGTCTTCAATCAAATATATATATCCTCTTGAACAGAATCATCTTATGAAAAGAATAATTATTTCTAATTGATGAATATACTCTTATGTCAAACTTATTGAACTGTTTGCTTCTTTACATAAATTATCTTGAAATGAATTTGTTTGCATTAATACATTCCAACTCTTTACCCTAGAGAACTCCTACTTGTGAAAAATGCTCCTTTTAACTCAAGAACATGATTTCTTGGCGAAACCCCGCTACCGGAACGACACGAACCCACGCGAGAGCGCGCACTGCGACTGCCGACTGGGATCTCTATCCTGTTTGCTTTTGCCTGCGTTTGGTTTGGGGGTTGTGTTTGAATCATAATTTAAGTTGTTAGTTTTGTATTTGTCACAGTGGTTATGTGAAAATGTGCTGCTACAGAAGTGCAATATGGAGGGCCAATTATTTCTGCACGATTGGAATTTAGGTCATTTCTGGACCAGTTGTGAAGGTAGGTTGAAGATATTTTTGTTTTCAACAGGTGTGTGATAATGGCGAATGACGCTGTCGTTTCTATATTCGATCACATTTCTATGCGTCACCGAAGAGGTACCTACATTGATTATATATTTTCTGAAATTAAAATATTAAAAAACTATTTTCATATAACCATTATACCTCAATTGTTCGCAGTTGTTCTCTGTTGAACTGAACCATATCAACATGGCTTCCATGGCATATTTTTATAACCATATGCACATTTGTACTGAGCCTCCAAATGCAGATAAACTTGAATCAAAAATGTTGAAATATTATTGCCTCAACCAACTCACACCATCGAACAAAGAAAGTATTCACAATAGTGTTCATTATCAATGTTGAAATACTCTTGCACCAAACAACTCTCATTATTCAGTGAAGGAAGTGTTCATATGTCCCAAAACAGTTTCCTTTCAAGTGGTCAAGAGGATTCTGTCAAAAAAAAAAACTAATATTTGGTTGGACCCTTTTTAAGAATACAATCGACTTGAATCAATGCAATTATGCATTGATGCAAAATATCCTTTTTATCAGTGCAGAAAAAAGTGTAATGAAGAAAGTTGCTTCTTTTGATCCCTACAATGATATATCAAAAAATCAAAAAAATATGTCGAGCCCTACGAATACATGTATCCAGTGCCATGTCCTTTCATTGATTTTCAACCAGACCCTTTTTTCATATGCTAATTAATTCTGCTTGGAAAATGAGTCCTCTGACAGGTTTTCACGTAATACCTAGATAATTTGATGGAGTTTCCATGACTTTATATTCTTCTTCAAGCTGAAATCGATATCGAAACATCAATGAAAGTATTTCGGGCTTCCATAACCAGCACGTGAAATACATAAAGAAATGGGAACAGATTCCGTTTGAAAACCATCTTTCTTTATAAAACTGAATCTCATTCAGACCGATGGAGCATTGTCAAGAATCGAATCTTTTCCAGCAATGGCCTAGATAGAGATAAATAGGCCACAACTCACAATACCTATAAAGAATTGGGAAGCACGAGAAAAATTGGCGATATATCTCAAAGGAGATAGTAACACTTTCCACATGCTGGTTTTCCGGATTAAAAAAGGGACGTAACTAAAACACATTGTTGCTTTATAGGGGATGTCTATAAATTTTTATTCGCCAAACTCCCAGCCACTTTTTATGTTCCTTCATATGACCCTACGAGAATACATTGTCAATTTTATGGAGCTTCTTCGAAGTGGCATGTGAGTGTCCGAAACTGAAATATTATGTCATTAGAGTGATTTGCACTCCAATTGGCAATTACATACTGTTCATCCACAGCTGGCATCTCATAAAGTTATAATGGTCCTGTTAACAAACTTTTCAAAAAGTCAATAATACACTGGTGCTTTATATCGACATGACATGTTATCGAGAACTAATTCACGTTTTTTTGTTTCATCCAAACCACTTCTTTTCTATATCATAACTATCGAGGTGTGCTGTAGGTTTTCCGGGTTTTCCCGCAGCTGAAAAGTGAATACGCCACCAAAAACCAGTTAGTCGCCTCGAAGTGCCACGGCAAATAATAATAATAGCCGTCCCTACCCGCACAGGCTATGCCTTTGGGTACACTCTACGAGTGTTTATGAGGGAGTATTATTATTATTATTATCATAAACGTCAAATTAGGAAAATAATTCGTGTTCATAATAATAATACAATACAATAAAATATTGTATATACAGTGGTTCCCTACACCATAGGGACAATTGAAAATATTTTGGAATAATAGGAATTCTCAAAATATTATGATTTCATATTATACGGCACTATGAAAGATATTTTCGGAAATGACAATTTTTTATACGATTAGGGTAGCAAGAAAAGCTCACGAAATCAATCATAAATTTTTACTAACGGATATATTTCAACATACAAAAGTACTCATTCATTCAGGCTAATTATTAGTTTTTCATTTTTGAAAATCCATTTTTTTTAAATGCGAAAATTTTCTTTAAAAAAGTCAATGAAACACTGACAAAGCCTTGTCGGATTTACAAAAATGGAAAACCAATAATTGGACTCAGAAAACATGGAATGAATTTCTCCTATGTTACTCCCCTCCAACCCCCTCAACCGCCACCACGGACCACAAAACCCCCTCCCTGCAACTTACTACTCACAAAATACCCAAAATCCTTAACTCCCGTCACTGTATACAAACAACTATTCCTTGAACTCCAGGCTGAGTACATAGATTACAATGAAATATTCACTGACGCCTCAAAAACTAGCGGTAACGAATATGTTGGAGCTGCTGTCATCACCAACACGGCCAAGTACACTTTTAGTTTACCATCCACCTGCACAATATACACAGGATAAGTATACGCCATAGCGGAAGCCTTAACACATGCAACCAGCAAAAAAACGGTTATATTTACTGATTCCCTTAGTGCAATACATGGCATCTCCCAATTATACCCAAAGCACCCGATTCTACAACGCATCAAATCACAAATAGACGCATTGAAAAACCAAAAAAAAAATACTGGACATTGCTTGGATACCCTCACACATCGGCATTACTGGAAACGAAATAGCAGATACTGCTGCTAGAGAAGCATCTACTGAACCTAGCTCGGAGAAAATACAAGACATACCTTACTGCGATCTCAAGGACCATATTAAGAGTTATACAAGAGAGCTATGGCGTACCAGGTAGCAAACCACCAGCAATGAACTAAGAGAAATCAACCCTGACATTACACCCTACAGCTTCAATGGAATAAATAGAAGAAATTAGGTCATCCTTTCTGGACTACGCATTGGCCACACCAAACTCACGCACCAACATCTCCTTACCAAAAAATAAACCAAGAAATACGAAATTTGCCAGATCAATGTCACAGTAAAGCATATCATCTCGGAATGTCCCAGGTACTCCCATGAACGACAACTCAACGGCCTAACGAACAACCTCCAGAAGAACCTCGATAAACGCAACTTGCAGAACCTCATGAAGTTTCTGAAGATGATCAGAATTGACAACTACATCTGATCTCAACTGGACCAATCTAGACCCTTTCAACACTCGAAGCATATATAATCGTTTTATCTTATAATCTTATATTAAGTGAAATTGTTATTATTACTACTGTACCACCGCTAATAACCTGTAATGGTTGATGCGGTCTTCTTTGAATAAAAAATAAATAAAAATTGGCTCAAATAAACTAGAATTATTTTTGAATTGTGAATTATTATGGTGTTGATTATGAAATGAGAACAGTTTAAAAATTTCTGTTGGTCTAAAAAATTTTCATCAGAATATTTTTAATAGTAAAATGAAATTATTTTTTTTAAACTCACTGTTTTTACTCCATTTCAGAATTTTGCAATTCGAATTTCTCCGAAACTGTGAATTCATTGAATTATTCGAATCTTATTCTGACAAACTCACAAGTTCAAGTGATTTCCGCTAGTAACATTTTAAAGGGAAAAAAAATATTTTGCATCGGAATGTCTTTTTGAATAAAGTTGTGTTAGAATATTTTCCATAAATAATCGTAGTTAAAATGGACTTGAACTCATCTAACTATTATAAGACAAAAATATAATGATGGCGTTCTAATAGAGATCTAATAAAAATTCAGTAAGTACACTTCACAAGCTCATTTACCCAATATTCTCTGCGAATGAAGTTGTTTTGACAAATCGACCTAGGACAGGAGGGAAATATACAGGGCGCGCCAAGAACAACGCGAAATTAACAAAATGAACAAAATACTCAATAAAATAAAAATAAAATACTATTCTAGCTCATTTCATCCTGGAATGATTTGTATTACAATAAATTGATGGATGTAGCCGTTACTATGTGGCAGGAGATCATCATGAAAAATGGGAAAAGTAAATTTCTATGTTTTTGTACCACTTTATATTTATAACCTTTAGTTACTGCAGTTTCGTCCTATATGGACATTTTCAAAACTATAATTCAAACTGTTTGAAGTTTTGAAAATGTCCATATAGGACGAGACTGCAGTAACTAAAGGTTATAAATCTGTACCTCGGAGGGATACAACACTATGTCCATTTCCATAACTTTACAGGAGAGGAGTTTTAAACTTTTTTTCAACAAAAAGTGTTATTGGCACAGCTATTTATTGAGATGTTGAAACAATATTTTACCAGAACATTCTATTTATTGTTATTTGCATCATGCAGTTGTTATAAAAAAAAAAAACTTTTTTACGGTTTTTTTTTCACTTTTACGGTTTTTTTTTCACTTTTTAATGGACATGGTGTTGTATCCCTCTAATAAAGTTATTGTACTATAAGACCTAATGTGGGATATTCAATAACAAACACAATACTATTTGACGTACAACATGTATTTAACTATTTTATTTATAATTCTCTTTACAAATACAAATAATACATCTATGTATTCAACTAAAATGGTATTGTAGATGCAAAAAACTCAGTCGTCATCAGCTAAGTCTCCTTCAGGGTACTCACTAGTGGTATTACTAGTATGCTTTAAGTTTTTATAAAAGTCATGGCAAACTGTAGGAACATATGGTAGTAATGCCAATAGATCATTATACTTTTGTTGTGATATTGGTATTGGACTTGGTGATACCAGTTGCAAATCGTTTGGCAATGTAAGGTGTCGCCTTCGAAACCTAACAAGGTCAATCTCCTGGTTTTCATCAGCGAACTTACGTTTCAAAAACAGAGTTCCCATGCTGTTCTGTTTTACTTGCAGTTGAACACAGGTTGACAGAAGAACTTGTTCTTTGTTGACATCTTTTTTTCTATTAATAAAGGGTGGATTTTCACATGTTTTGACATCGTACAAAGACCTAAAATTTTTAAAATCTTCCAGTTCCATATTATGCACAGTATATTTCATTGAGGTCTGTCTGACTAACTGCTGCCAATCCCAGGGCGTTAGAATTGTCATGTTGTTAAGTTTTTTTCTCTTCCGCTCTATCAGTGCATGGACAGTATCCGCCTTCATATGCGTGTGGCCCTTTAGTAGAAACTTTTGAGTGATGATTTTTACTTGAGGATACTTATTGAGTATCCAAAAGAAATACATAATAAGGCTAATAATAATAAGGTAGAGGTATACAACACTATGTCCAGTAGTAATTCACATGCTTCAGAAGGATAAAACACCAAGTCCACATGGTGTTCTATCCCTCTAAATGCAAGTGGACTTGGTGTTGTTTTAAAACTATATCCGGTTCTACCTGGTTTCGGACATAGTGCTCTATTCCTCTAAGAAATATGAGAAAAGCTGATTTTAACTCTGTAATAAAGTCAATATGGACACAAATGGACATAGTGTTGTATCCCTCCGAGATACAGAAATATAAAGTGGTACAAAAACATAGAAATTTACTTTTCCCATTTTTCATTTGTATTACATCCAAACAAAAGCAAAAATGAGTATTTTTTTTCTTTCAAATATGGCTAAATATCTGCATATATTGCCGTTATAAAATATTTTCCCTTCAAAATGAAACATTTTGAAATCATTCACTTCTGAAGAATTATATACAGTAAAATTTATTCACATTTTGCTAACCTCGAAATCCTCAGATCCTGATGAATTATTTGAATCCTTATATATGTGTTTTCGTTATTGGGATCAGGTACTCATTTTATATGCTCCCGTTATCATTATTTGGCGTCTATCTCGTAGAACGTTTAGATACTTTTACTTTTCTCAAGTTCACTATCATCATAAAGATAAACATGTATATTTGCCGGTTTGATTTCGAATTATGACATTTTAACACTTCTGTTCAGTATATTGCCATCATTTTGATTTATTATGATTGTATACAGAAGCAACTGGCATGTTTTAGATTTATAGCGGTTCTCGAGATTACATTCTAAAACTTTAACGAAACTTCATTGTTAATTTCATTATAGAACCATGCCATGGACTTGAGAAATGCATTGACACCATTATAAATCTAAGTTTATTGACCACTTAAAGAGTTATTGTGTGTATGTGCAAATGGCTATCATAAAAGCAAAAGTACTTAAATGCTAGATGGTTCTTGATACTTTTAAAAGTGCTTTAAAACCGAGTCAAAAATACATTTGCTGTGGAAAACTATTAGTTCAAATTTGTGACTATATCATTTAATTTTCATGAAACATTTCTGGAACAATGATAAATCTTAGATTGTTATTTGGTTTCGTGAACTGAAACATTTTTCGGGGGTAATATAACAAGACCTCGTTTATCAGATATATATCATATATTTTTCAATTTCAACGAAAACGATTCTGTTTGAAACTGTATCGAGTTGAATTCGGATATTTATGTTCTGAATAAAACCCGAGAGCATTGAAGCTCGAGGATTTCATTTTATTTGAACATAAATCTTCGAATTCAATAAGATGAATTTTCTAAAACAAAATTGTTTGAATGGAAATTCCAAAATTTATTCGATTCGATAAACGCCGGTCGAGTTATATTTGATCAGGTTATGTCCCAATTAACTAATAACATTCATTCCACAACGTACATAATTATTTCTATCAAATTAATGAACATAATTATTTACGGCAATATGTCACACAACTTGTGAAATGTGTTGCATACATTCAGGCAACTGTCAAGAAGGTCCCTGCAGTTTATTCGCAACAGGAACGAAGCGGGTTTATCAGCGAATACATTTTGACAAATAAGGAAAATAATCGGAAAAAGTTATTTACCTAACAAGTGCGGAAAGTAGTACTTCTCCGCACGCGACAGCAGTTGCACGAACGACGCGGAGCGGAGTTCAGGCGAGCCGTTAAGGGCGGAAAATACATTTTCCGTAAGAGTTAGGTAATAGTAGTTTACCTAACAAGTGCGGAAAAGACACTTTACGCTCGTGTTAGGTACACTATTTTTTCTACTAGCGGAAAAAACACCCAAAAGTTAACATGAAGAACATTTATTATTAAATATATATTAAACGATACAACCATACTTGGTAAGCTTTTTATTTTAACCTTCTGCGACGCAATATTTAAATGTCAGTATAATCCGCAAAAACTAAACAAATCTTCTTTTCCGCAATAAAATGTTTTTTCTGTACTAAAAAGAGTGCGGAAAAAACTTTTCCAAAGTGTACTTTTCCGCACGCTAGTAGAAAAGCATATTTTTCCTACGAGTGTTTTGGCCATCTTATATATGAAAAAACAAGGTTTTTAATAAACAAGTTTTTATAATAATGCTACAAAATGACTAATAAGACAGAATAGTTACATAGATCATTTAGTTGGTCCTAAATATTCTCATTTTCAACAAAACAAAAATCGAGCGGAAAAGTAAAAATCGTACCAAAAAGTAAAAATCGTGCGGAAAAGAACAATATTCGAAACGAAAAATCGTCCGGAAAAGTCACTTTTTAGTTATTTTGAACTTATTTTTTCTCTAAAACAACATAGTAAACACAGTAACTTTATCAGGACAAATTGGTTCATTTGTTTCACACTGGTATAGATTTTCTCAAATCCATTTTTTTCGTACTGTCGAAGGTTGAAATACTCGAGAAATCATATGAGGAAACGAATTCTCTCCTCAAAACCAAACTTTCAATCAATAATAAATTAATGTCCAATAAATATATTTTTTCGTCGACCTCTACAAAAAATTACAGTTTATGTATTAATTTCCTGACGAAAAATGGACTATAATTTGAAGGCAAGTACTTTTCGTACTCGGCTATGCCTCGGCTATCAATTTGCAGGTTTGGTTAAAATAGACAGTTTTTCGTCCTTGGTACATAAATAACAATTATTGGAATGGAACAAGGACTGTCTAGAGGAGAGATGGTATATAGTTCTCATTTTCAATGTGTTGTATTGGATTTTTATAAAAAACGCATAGATGACATGATACCATCGTGAACTCTTTCCTTCATCGTGAACAATTGTTTGCGAGGGAAAACATAACCTGAGCGTATTTTTCGAGGTTTTTCCCTAACATTTTCTTCGCATTCTCCACTCAGTGCCGAAACGAATCAAGCTGTTTGTAAAACACTTTTTCTTCGATTTGTTAGGTTTACACAATTGCTTTCCTCGAGCCGGTAACTTGGCTATTCAAGGTTTGCACTAGAAAATAACTTGAGGTGGACTGTAAGTAATACACCCGATAACTTCAAACGTATTTAATGCCTAACCATAAACCACTAGAACCGGCCGGGAGCATTAAACGTGTTATACAGGTGAACAAGTGTGGGCGAATGTATTTCAATTATTGTTCTCGATATTGACTACACAATAGCTGAATCAACACTGGGTGGTGGCGCGCTATTCTCATTGTTCGCGCCGGGTTCACTTTGTCTGTCCAGAAAACACAACGGAAGAGGGTTGGCACTATTTACACCCGAAGGAACAGATTGCCTGCGGCGACCCGTTTTACACAGCATCATATTTAAGTCGCGCAGAGATTTATATTTCTATATGAATTTCGAGTGCTTAACATACTCCCGGCCCAAAAAGATGAAAAAAAAATACAGGGTACAGAATACTTAGCCTAAATACATGGGCACAAGGCCTCTGGGTTACACCGAGTCTTAACCTAGTACCTAATTGTCTTTCTCCGCGGATATCGGTAACGGGCATACCTTTACAACCGAGCGCTTGATAACGCCACTCGAAGTTTTGATGGACACCACCCGCACTACACCATCTGAGCCTGGGTGAACCGACACTACACGACCCAGTCGCCAACTATAAGGTGGCGCATTTTCATCGACGACCAGCACCATAGTCCCAATCGTAAGAACCCCCTGGCTCGTCTTCCACTTCGTCCTTTCTTGCAGCTGGGCAATGTACTCCTTAGACCATCGGGACCAAAACCTTTGTTTCATAGCCTCCAATTGTTCGTAATGAGACAGTCTATTTGTTGCAACCCCTTGGAGATCTGAATAGGGAAGGGAACTTAAGGAACGACCAATTAAGAAATGGGCAGGAGTCAATGCGTGTAAATCATTGGGGTCAACGGAAAGCGGGGTCAAAGGTCTAGAATTTAGGATTCCCTCTATGTGAACAACAATCGTGTACAAACTTTCAAAGGTTAGCAGTGAGTTTTTCACAATCCTTTTTAAGTGGTGTTTAGAGGATTTCACTCCAGCTTCCCAAATCCCACCTTGATGAGGGGAATAAGCTGGTATAAAAGACCATTTAACGTCAAAATCATTTGTTAACTCATCCTGAATGGTATTGTTATTTTCCTTTAAAAATTGTCCAAATTCCTTTAACTGATTATTTGCTCCTACGAAGTTGCTGCCGTTATCGGAATATACGTGAAATGGTTTTCCGCGACGAGCAATAAAGCGCTGAAATGTTTCTAAAAATGATAAAGTACTTAGTTCTGAAACAAGTTCTAAGTGAACTGCCTTTGTGGTCAAACAGATAAATAAAGCGAGGTAACATTTGCTGACCTTGCAACCTCGACCCTTGCGATCCTTAACCGAAAATGGACCAGCATAGTCCACACCTGTATCAGAAAATGGCAACCTTGGAGAAATGCGTGCTTCAGGCAAATTTCCCATTAATGGTATTTGAATTTTAGGTTTGAATCGGAAGCATACCACACATTCTCGAATTATACGCTTGGCAAGATTCTTGCCTGAAATAGGCCAGTAAGTTTCCCGAATCGATGCCAGTAACATTTGAGGCCCACAATGTAAGAGCTTGAAATGTTCTGCTCGGCAAATTAGATAAGTCAATGGATGCTTTGATGACAAAACAATGGGGTGTTTTTTATCAAAACAATATGAAGAGTTTTTTAATCTTCCTCCTACACGAATGACACCATCTCGCATAAATGGAGTGAGACTCAGAATTTTGCTTTTCATACCAACTTCTTGATGGTGATTTAGGTCAAACATTTCTTGACCGAATGTTTCACGTTGAGAAATTTGACAAAGCAAATGCATAGCACATCTGAGTTCGTCAACACTGAGAGAACCAGACAATTTCTCATTTTTCTTTTTGCAGTTGTTTATAAATCTTAAACAAAAGGCAAAAACACGTTTGAGTCGACATAAAGAGGAAAATCGATTAAAGGGAAATAGTTCGAGGTTGGTTTGAACAAATGTTTTTGTCTGTTTTCTGACTTCAGGTAAATCATTTACTGGAATCGATATGGAAATATCTTCAGGCCAAGTTTCCTCTGAATGTTTTAACCATGAGGGACCGTGAAACCATTTGGTCGAACTAATTAAATTTCTTGGCGACATCCCTCTTGACAAGATGTCGGCAGGATTCGAATTGGTAGGCACATATCGCCAATTCGAAATTTCAGACAACCGTTGTATGTCTGCCACGCGATTTCCAACGAAAGGTTGTAAAATCTTAGGGGGAGAACGAATCCAAGCTAATGCTACTGTGGAATCGGACCACAAATATTTACCATCATACCTGAGAGTTAATGAATTGGTGGTTTTCTCCAATAACTGTGTCAACAATAAGGCGGCACACAGTTCTAGTCTAGGGATACTTAATGGTTGGAGAGGCGCTACCCTGGTTTTTGAAGTGATCAAATTCACAAAAACTTTATTTTCTTGGGTTTCTATACGAAGATATAAGGCGGCACCATACGCTTTTTGGGAACTATCCGAGAATCCGTGAATTTGAATAGATATTGGATCTAAACAAGAAATATGTCTTGGAATTTTCAGATCATTGAGTTCCAAAATATTTTTTTTGAACTCCTTCCATTGATCTGATATATCTTTAGGGACTTCTTGGTCCCATGAAAGCTTAAGTGACCACAATGATTGCATCATTATTTTGGCACAAATGGTTATTGGACTGATGAGTCCAAGAGGATCAAATATACTTGCTGTTTCGGATAAAATGGTTCTTTTCGTGACTCTCTTTTTTTGGGGAAGAGGCCTAAGTTGAAAGGAAAAGGTATCTTCCACACAAGACCAACACATTCCTAGAGTTTTGCTTGTATCAGAGGGTGCAAAGAAAAAGGAATCAGTAGAAGAACTTACTGGCTTGAGACCTTCAAGTACCATAGGATTGTTACTCTTCCATTTTCTTAGTTCAAAACAGCCTGATTGAAGAATAGATGAAACTTGTTGGGCCAAAGAAATAATATCTTCCTTGGAATCGGCACCAGATAGGAGATCATCTACATAGATGTCTCGTTTGATAGCTTGAGCTGCTTGAGGGTGAGAATTTTCGTGTTCAATCGCTAATTGAAGGAGACAACGAGTTGCCAAGAACGGTGCACTAGTTGTACCATAGGCTACTCGATTTATAGAATAAGTCTGAAGTTCATCCTCTGGACTTTCACGCCACACGATTAATTGAAGCGGTCGGAATTCATCTGCAATCTCTATCTGTCGATACATTTTACTTATGTCTGCTGAAACGACAAAGGCATGCTGCCTGAAACGTAAAAGGATTGAAAAGAGATCTTCTTGAACCGTAGGACCAGCAACTTGAATTGAATTGTAAGAATACCCTGATGATGACTCTGCAGAACAATTAAATACTACCCTTAATTTTGTAGTGATGCTCTCTTCACGTAAAACGCCATGGTGAGGAGAAAAATAAGTCACTTGATTTGGACTTGCATTGAAAAGTGTCATGTGGTCAGAATGTTTGTATTCATTCATGAAATCGCAGTACATTTCCCTTTGTTTGGGATTCACTGCAAGTTTACGCTCAAGCCCAAAGAACTGGCGTACAGCGAGCTCCTTTGAATCACCTAGTTTGGTTACAGGTTCCTTGAGGGGGATTGAAACCATAAATCTTCCTTCAGGCGTACGCCTGAAGGTCTTGGAAAAGTGAGTTTCTGCAAAATTCTCTTCGGTTGACAGATTGGACTCATTCGAGATTTCTTCGATTTCCCAGAACTTGGCAAGTTGGTTCTGTAAGTCGGAATTTTTTGAAAAATGACAAGACGTGACAACCCTGCGTGCAGAGCCTAAGGGTCCTGAAACTACCCAACCAAGTTTGGTCTTCTGTAGTACTGGGTTTCCCTTACCTAACTGAATGTTACCCTTTTCTATCAATGACCAATAAGTGTCGGCCCCTATCAACATGTCTATTTTGTTGGGTTGGAAAAACGTTGGATCTGACAGCTCAATGTTAGATGGAATATTCAGAGATTTTGGGTTGAAACCGAAGCTTGGCAGCTTATCAGTGATTGCTGGAATGACAAGACAATGAAGGGTTGTTTGATAATCAGATAGTAAAGATTTCAAAATTACATTGCATGAAGTATTTAATCTTGATTGGCATTGCCCAATGCCGAGAACAGAAAAATTTATTTTTTCTTGTGCAAGTCCCAATTTGTCTATTAGGTCTTGAGAGATGAAATTTGACATGGAACCGTTATCAAGCAAAGCTTTACAAGTGTGTTCATTGCCCCTACTATCCAAAACGGATACTTGCGCAGTAGCTAACAGCACCTGATTCCCTGACGACAAGTTACAACAAGTAGATTCCTGCCTTTGCTGCACATTTGTGTCGAAATTAGATTCTGCTGAATCTATTCTTCCTGTAGAACGTGTCATTGCAACATTGCTATTGGACTTACCTGGATGCAGCAGTGAGTTATGTTTCTGCTGACACAATCTACAGTTGCCATATTTACACGTTTCGACTTGATGGCCACCTTGCAAACAGTTTATGCAAAGTTTAAGTTCAATTATTTTGTCATATTTTTGGTTGGAAGACAAGGCTAAAAATTCGCCACATTTATATATTGAATGTGATTGTTGACAATAGTAGCAAGAAAATTTATTGCTTTTTTCCGTATTTTTACTGAACGACTTAGACAAGAATGATTTTTGTTTGACTTGATTTTTCTCAGTTAACCTTGAATTCTTTGTTTTGTGCATGTTTAATTTATCTAGAAAGTCAGCCCGATCAGACAGAAAAGTTTTCAACTCTTCGATGGTCGGAAGATCTTCTTCGAACTCCTGCTGTTCCCATTTACTTAAGGTCTCCATATCCAGCTTACTCGTGACTAGATAATTTATTAAGGGATCCCAAGAATCCGTGTCTATTCCTAACGATTGTAACGATTTCAAATTATTTGACATTGTGTCAATCAAATGTCTGAAAGATGCCGGTGATTCTGGTTTGACTTCGTGTATATTAAATAAGTTTTTTATATGCTTATGAACTATTAATTGTTTATTGTCAAATCGACTATTTAGTGCATCCCATGCTGTTGAATAATTGTCAGCAATAAAATCAATGGATTGAATGCACTGAGCTGCGGATCCCTCCAAGGAAACACGTAAATAATGAAATTTTGCAATTGAATTTAGCTCATCATTTTTATGAATTAGCGCAAGATACAATTCTTTGAACTCTAACCATTTCTCGTATATGCCGGTGAACTTTGGCAACTCTATTATCGGATATTTCACACCTACTTTTGAACAATTTCTAATATTTGAGGACTCTGATGGGTTGCTTTGAACATTACTACTAGGCACCGGAGTCCTTGCCGTCAACAAAATTGATTTTATTTCTCCGAACAATGAATAACAAGCTCTTTCGAAATTTTCAGTTTCTGATTTATCAAAATTTTCAAGATCGATTTCTTCTAGTTCAAACTGAATCTCGTTGAACCTGCACAATAATTCCGATTCAGCTGTTGCTAGGCGCGTTTCTAATTCTAGTATTTTTGCTTGACTGATTTGTTCATCGTTATTTGTTAAGTCATTGAAGAATTTAGCAAGTCGCGTAAAACTAGATTTTATTGCAGCTCTTTTTCTGATGAGGAGTGCTCGTTGTTCGATTGTACCCGGCATGATTTAATTAATGTAAATGTACACGCCTGAATTGCTCAGACAGAGAATGGTAATTTTCGGAAAGGAATTACGGATCAGATCTACCAGTTAAAAAGGCATGCAACTGACTTACTGACATTCGCTGATATACTGGAAGGTACTGCTTTTTGCTGCGCAGGAAACGTGCTCCGCCTGGAAGGTACTGCTTTTTGCTGCGTAGGAATCGTGCTCCGTCTGGAAGGTACTACTTTTTGCTGCGGAGGAAACGTGCTCCGTCTCTGTCCGATCGCCTCTTTGTTGCCTGTTGTCAGAGTCCTCGTTTCTGTTACCGCGAAATCTGACAAGCCTATAATTATACTGGAAATGTTCGTCGACACTATTGTCGAAGATTCATTCACTAAACTCGTACTGATGAACTATCCGGATTCGAATGGACCAAGTTTTTATTATGTAAAACACTTTTTCTTCGATTTGTTAGGTTTACACAATTGCTTTCCTCGAGCCGGTAACTTGGCTATTCAAGGTTTGCACTAGAAAATAACTTGAGGTGGACTGTAAGTAATACACCCGATAACTTCAAACGTATTTAATGCCTAACCATAAACCACTAGAACCGGCCGGGAGCATTAAACGTGTTATACAGGTGAACAAGTGTGGGCGAATGTATTTCAATTATTGTTCTCGATATTGACTACACAATAGCTGAATCAACACTGGGTGGTGGCGCGCTATTCTCATTGTTCGCGCCGGGTTCACTTTGTCTGTCCAGAAAACACAACGGAAGAGGGTTGGCACTATTTACACCCGAAGGAACAGATTGCCTGCGGCGACCCGTTTTACACAGCATCATATTTAAGTCGCGCAGAGATTTATATTTCTATATGAATTTCGAGTGCTTAACACTGTTGTTTCCGGAGCTCATATACATCAAGTCCACTGGGACCCAGCCCGGATTTTAGACTGTATTGCTTTCATCGGTTGCCGTAACCACAAAGCGGTGGCGAAATTCCAATAAAAATTGAAAACATTGATAGCGATTTGAATATGTCGAACAGTCACATATTTCAGTGGAGACTTCCGAATAAGATTGTAAATGTGAATGTGAAATATATCACATCCCGATTAACTCCGAAGCAGAAGAAAAAAATATTTTTGGCTCTATAGGCCCATTGTTTTTTCTAAAGAAAAAATTTTCTAAAATCGCTCAAGAAAGCGTACTTTCTCAGAGCAACTTCAGACCCCAAAATATGCTAATCGCTACTCGCTAATACGCTAGTATTTTAGTCCGTTGCTAAGCAACGAACTCTTCCGTATAGAAAACGGTTTAAGGGAATTTTTTTCTCCACAACCTTCACAGAATTTGCCAATTCTGAAATCACATTTGTTAACAGAATGATAACATTCACGCTCTTGATATTGAATATTGTAAAACACTGCTATCTTATGCATTTTGCGTGTATTTCATTCAATCACTTGTATAAGAATGAATATTCTGACATTGTTGTAGCAATAATTAGGTTAGTTGACTGGCATCATAGTGACAAGATGTCAAATGAAATATCAAAATAATTTTTCGTTCGCTTTCCATTTGATTATACCTAGTGACTCATTAAAACTGTTATTTATTATCCTTTTCAGAAGTTTTTTTTTGAATCGATAGAGCATTAATAATTCTATTTGAGAGCCATTAATTCGAAATAAAAATAAAAATTTCAAGGCCTACTTCGAATTTTTTTCAACGTCAAAAATCCAAAAATCATACTAGCGATTTTTTTTTATTTGACGACACGGCTGAGTTCACAACATTTTCAAATGTACGTAGGAATGCGTCCATCAATTGAAAAGTTATATGGGATTCAAATTTGAAAATTGTTGTCAATAAATCAACCCAAAACTTCAATTTCAGAACTTTTATCAAAATTCTGACTACACCACTACATTCAGAATATTTCGAAATATATTGATTGAAAATTTGATTTTGTGGAGGAAATCTGAATCTTAACATGATTTTTTGTGTTTATGACCTTCCACAATCTGAAAATGAAAAAAAAATACTCCAAAGAAATCTGTACAAGTGTAGAAGGGCAAATTACTTAATTTGCCCGATAAGTTACAAAACCCAAAAACGCTGGTGAATGTTCAAAAAATTGTGTTCGTAAGAGTTATATAGGTGAAACATCAAGACCATTGGTTGTGCGCCAGGAAGAACATAAAAGTTACATCAGAAATCGAAAAATAACGGGTTCGAAAATATCCGAACATATTCTAACATCTGATGGCGATCATATGATGGAATGGAATAATACCAAAATTTTATTGGGAGAATCAAATCAAGAAAAAAGAAAGTTAAAGGAAACTGCGTGCATTCTTTTATCGAACAACTGCTTTTCAACCAATTCCATCGAAATGTACCGCACCTGGTTACCTATCCTCAGAAATGAAATAAGAACTAATAGAATGGTGATTGATTGATACCGAACACCCTATGTATCAAGATACCAAATGTCAATCAAAAGAATGTATGACAGATTTCATGTGACTGCCAAAGAAAGATCTTATTTCCAAAACCGCAATTCAAATTCAGTTTCTTCCGCGTCTTTCCAAGAAGTTTTGATAACGGAGGCAAATACAGCCTCCGAAATGTAAACAATTTTCAAAAAAAGAGAAGTTTTTTTGTTAATTCGATCTCATTTTTTCAGATAGGCAAATTCAGTGTAGGGTACGTTACTGACAAAAATTAATTTCTTTCAAGACAGCAGTCTTGTGAACGCAGTAACTTATCGGGCAAATTAATTAATTTGCCCTTCTACACTTGTACAGATTTCTTTGGATTAAAACAAATTTTTTTCATTTTCAGATTGTGGAAGGTCATAAACCCAAAAAATCATGTCAAGAATTTCGAAATATATTTTGCCAGAATTTCGTCGAAATCTATTCATGAATAAAATGTTCACGTTCCCAACATTTCCATTTGATATACATAAAATATCCAAATCCATATCCATATCAAATAAATACCATAACGGATCCAATATAATATGTCCATGTATATACCACGGTATATTTGGTATGTCCAGGAAATGTCCAATTTGGTTCCAATGATGAAGGAATCAAACTTTCGAACAAGAGCTGGTCATTGTGAACATACTTTGGATGTCCATTGTATGTGTATATTAATGTGTGTTATAGTGGAATATTCCTTCTCGGCCAGACGTCCACATAAATGTGTCCTAAGGACGTCTATGGTACCAAAACAACGCATATTTGGGACGTTCCAAAGGATGTCTCATTAATTTCTTTCTACGACGTTCCTAGAATGTTTTATTTCAGTGTGAGGTTGGGAAATATGTACTGCCCACGGATGTCCCAAGACGTTTGCAGTATCAAAACGCATAGTGCTTCGGATATCCCAGATGTATTTCTGATTGATGTACATTGGGGATATCCAATGAGTCAAATGGACATCCGCAGTAACAAAACTGAACGTCATAATGACGTCCCGAACGTTCTAAGAGAATGTCCTATGAATAACCATCGGACTTCATGGTACTATCAGGGACAATTCTTTCATTCAGCAACGATTGTCCCACCATTTCAAATATTCCTGTTAGTTAACTTGAGTCTATTGTACGGGTATGTTGTACAAAACAGCGTTGTGGTCTTTCCCCCTCCTTAGTGAAAAACCAGACCAGGAAAACGATCCGGTTTACAAATCCCACGTACAGAAAAATTGTCGCCAGGTGACACTAAACATTGCAACGACAGACCCATGGAATAATAATAATAATAGAGCAGTACCTTGAGCTTTCGAGTATGGAAACGTCGGAAGACGTTGGTTGCTCGAAACAAGAGTAATTGAACTCAAATTTCTTCAAACTTCGCCAGCATTGCCTGAAAAGAATCACCCTACTGGAGTATATTTCATAACGTGACACAACCATCCATTATCTTCCTCAACCAAGAAACATTCGCCTACTGCGACGGTTTCTTCACAAATATTAATCAAGAGTATAATAATCCAATTTATCCTTTCTTCTGGCCTAATTTGCTCTGATCCCTTCGCGCGAAGGGCTTTGAATCTCTCGAATTATGGGACGGATCGTCTCGGGCGTAGGTGTGAGGGTGATCCATTGAATTCCCAAGATCTACATTACAAACATGCTGGAGGAGAACCGTATCTTGTCTTTGTGAGGGGATTTTGTCGCTAGTTTGGCCAGCGACGTGTTAATTATGCGGGAATTACCGAGTCGCTCATGATGCTCGGACTTCTGAAATATGGCATGGAATTTTGTTAATTCTGAAAGATGTTTATATATTCCCCACTCCGATGCGACACAACGAGAAAATCTGTGTTGTCATAGTATAATATGGGGTGACTTATGCCTTCCCTTTTATTCTATGAACATATATATGTACGGAAAATTACAACTCAGCACACATTTAGGGAACACAAAAACCATATTCTGGTCATGACATCATTGTCATGGCTCTCGATATGTTATGGCTCTCAATGCCGCTGTTGCTATTCTACTAAAAGGACTGATAATAAGTTTCCTCACATCAAAAATCAAACTATCGAATTGACTAACCGGGTAATTGCTCTTAGCTCTTTTAAGGCAGGTTTATCAGTCAAATGTTTCGGATACATGATGAACAGAATATGACTTTATTTTTTCATTTGAGCCAATGTCACATTCATTCTACTCAGTCAAACTATGCCAACAGGATAGTGAAAAAGTGGTCCTTACTATACTCAAAATATGTCAGATATTTCCTAGCTTATTGGAGCCAGGTTTTCCCTTTTTTGCCACATTTGCGATAATTGTAATTTTGTATGTGCAGTTGAACTCTGGATATTTATTTTGGCCACAGAAAATGTTCATGAACGTTATTTTTTGTACAACTGTCATTGAAAACGTCAGTTTTTAGTTCATGTGTCAATGAATTGAAAACACTAGTGTTGAAAGTAAAATGGCAGATGAGATGATGGATACTCAGTAATATAGATATCTCTAATAGAAACACTTCGATCAGATATTATAAACAAAACAGGTACTCAAAAGGAATCATTTATAAAAGTACACACACGTATTTGGCCGTTTGAGCAATTGGTAATACTAATTCCTTTTGAAGTTACAAACGAACTAGTATTCAATCCAACTGTAGAAGGTCCTTCATCACTGACAATAACGACATTCATAAATAAAGTTCGTTGGGGTTTATTATATTTGAAGTATCTGTCAGTCGGCCTTGTAACCCAAAGATCGTGTGTTCGAATCCTTATGGATCTTATTTTTTTTGTTTTTTTTGTTTTTTTTTGTTACTAGCAGTAACTGTTGTACAAAAAAAATTGTACATTTGTTGAAAGTGATTTTATTTTGCTCGTATAAAATGCCACTTGCATCATAAATAACTATTCTGTACAACTGTCAATAAAAATGTTGTTTCTGATTCATTGACCTATTAACTAAAAACTGACGTTTTCACGAAATCACTTTTAACACTAGTGTTAAAAGTAAAATGACAGATTAAATGATGGATACTGAGTAATATAGATCTCTCTAATACAAACACTTCAATCAGATGTTATAAACAGAACACCTACTCAAAAGGAATCATTTATAAAAGTTCAGACATATATTTGGCCGTTTGTGCAATTGGTAATAACAATTCCTTTTGAAGTTACAAACGAAGTAGTATTCAGTCCAACTGTAGAAAGACCTTTATCACTGACAAATCCTGACATTCACAAATAAAGTGCCTTGGGGTTTATTATATTTGGAGCATCTGCGAGACAACCTTGTAACCCAAAGATCGTGTGTTCGAATCCTTAAGGATCTTATATTTTTTTGTTTTTTTTTCTTACTAGCAGTACCAAAGAAAATTGTATGATACATTTGTAAAAAGTGATTTAATTCTGCTCGTTGGGTTGCTCCACTCACAAAATAAAATGCCACTTTTTACACTTGTATCATAAATACCTATTTCGACGTTGGCGTTGTTAGGTCGGCTTTCTGAAGCACCCGTCACTGGCGTTGGTGGATTCCTTCGACAGGTTATTCGTCAGTGATTTGGAATCCAAGGCATCTTGTACAAGTGGTCAATTCCCAATACTTGGTTCATTTATACCAATCAAAATTCTAGGGAGCTAGAAACTAGAAGCCACTCGGATTTTCCATTCCTCGATGCTTTTTCCAGGTAAGATCTTAAAGGAGTCAAATATTAACTTGATAACAAAACTATACTGTCATATAAATAACTATCCTGGAGCATGAGAAAAACATTAGAAATCAACATTCTTCATTCAAGGGTCTCCCTCGTTTTGGTATTTGCTGCTAGTACCTAGAAAATAAAAAACAAAAATAATATTCTTGCCGAAATGTTTGCTGCAAATTCTACCTCGAATTCGTTGGGGAAACAAATTCAGAACACCACTTCCATTGCCAGGCATATTCCTGAGATTACCTCCCGCCAACGACTTATCAGGCGCACCCAGAAAAATCTAGTTATACAAGTATTTTTTCAAAAAAATCTTATAGCTGCTAATTGAAATATTGTAACCACTAAATTTTCTCGGATGAATGCAAAATGTAAACATTTTCAACATGAAACAGGTCTTTTTTTCAAAAAGTTCTTTTTGTCTCTAGATGTTACCTTTTAGTTTTGACAAAGAACACGATTGCAGTTAAAAGATGGTATTGAAAAAACAATATTTAAATACGCTATTAAGTGAGAGACTTTTAACAGTAATACAATTGTTTTGAAAAAAAGACGTTGTTTATACTGAAAAGTGAACTATGTTGGCGCCTATTCAATTCAGAAATCATTTAACAGTTATACAATTTTGTATTACATCTAATAGATATTTCTCTCGGTGCGCACTTTGTTGGATATTAACTAACAAAGCTGTCATTAAGTGCCCCCTCAAATTAACACCAGTACAATCAGTTGATACTGATATGATGATGAATTTTACGGCTGTCACTGTACCGGAGTATACTACTGAATTGCTAGCATTTGAGCTCTGAGTGAGGAATCACACTGATCGACCAGGACCGACCGGCCGCTACCGTCCACCTACGACTAAAAGTAGAAGTAGATCAATAAAAACTTTCAGAGTCTCACTGATCGACCATCCACGACCGACCACTAGAATAATTTTGTAAATCTGACATTAATTTGACATTCGAAAGGTTATGTGAATTGTCTGTTCATTTATTGAAAATAAGTTAAATTCATAATATCAATAGTTTTACTTTAAATAATGAGCAGCAGTGATACTAAAGAAAAACATTTTATTTTTCCTATAGGAAATATACCTATTTATATGAGTTTTGTTGGAGTCAAAAGTTCATCATAAATGTGTGTCAAAATGACATTACGTCAGGATAGTGTGACACCGACCAAAATTTCCAGCAGACTACAATTTGGAACATGGTCTTTGAAAAACGGTCGAGGACGGTCAATGACGATTATACAGTGTGAGTTGTGCGATAAGAATATACGTGTTGGAAATTTTGGTCGTAGGTGGACGGTCGCGGACGGTCGGTCCTAGTCGACCAGTGTGATTCCTGGCTAAAACATTACTGTTTCTCCATTTCTTACACCATCTCCAAGGACTTTTGTAGATTTTCAGGTATGATGTGGACTTTGTATGAGGGGTTGAATAGGTAAATAATGATAGTCAATAGTCAGCAAAGTTTGACGTACCAACTTCATTCATTTACCAAAGCAAAAATGGTGGGAACTATTCAAAGTTGAACACTATATGCAACATGAATATAACTGAATTCAAAAAGAAAATTAAGCAGTATATAAATTCCGTCAAATAACATGTTTACCCTCTCATAAAAAAAAATAAATGAAAGCTTGCTCTATTGTTATTTGAATGTGTCTAGAAGCTAGCACTCACCAACACCTCATTTATTAAGACACGCCCTCAAATTCATTATGATACTTTCCTCACTTCGAAAATAACTAACCACCCCAATTTTTTTAATCCTATCAATTCTCAACGGGAATCAGTTTGTGGATCTTTGTGTGCAAATCGCTACAATGTCGCGTACACAGCCCATTCATATTTTCATATGATCGTCTGGCAGGATGAACACACGGTTGAAATCAGGTTTCTATTTCGTCGTTAGTTAGGAATTTTTTTTTCTAAAAGAAATGCTAGTGAACGCACAATAATATGTGATTGAATGAAACAAATTGTTGTTGTTGTTAAAATTGTTTTTTCCGTTAACCTGCTCTCGCCCCCCGACGAACGGCAGCCCTCAAAAGTCGAAACTTGTGCGAGCTGAGGATTAACGAGGTCTTACCTTTTAACGTGCGATTCCTAGCACGATCCTAGGAGAATAGATTTCGAAAGGAGGTCGTCCGTAAGTCACCCATCCAAACCATAACTTCGCATAGCGTTGCTTTGCTCGAAAAATCGATGACCCACGCGCTCTACCGTTCGAGCTATCCTCTTTATTACAATGCAATATTCACAGTGCCCACTGTTAAACGCTTACAAGCGCTTCCAAACTCGTCGGCAATGGAAGTGATATTATATGGGCCTGTATTCATAATTACTCCAAGAATACACTAATATAATTTTAAGAAGGTACAATCGTAATTTCCTTGATATGTACAAAGTGACCGAGGGTGTTTTCTCTTTCGTCTTATAAAATAATAAAATAAATCTTGATTTCACTTGACATGAAACTAATGTATTATCAATACTTTGCTCAACGAATATCAGTTTTTACTTTGTTTCAGATTGCGAAGACTTCACAGGATGGAAAGGTTACAACGAATTGGTTGTAATTTAGATAGAAACTTTTGAATTGCCGTTTACCATGTTCTTCTCCTAGTTTACTGGGAATCTTTGATATTGTTTGTCTACTTAAGGAAAATGATGTGAAAACTAACTTATCGGAACTTTCCAACCAGCATTTCCTAGTAAAATTAAATTATGTATGTACTACTGGCTGGAACTTGTTTAATGAATTACCAGAATTAGACCATCCATTACGTCTGGTTTCATTATTAAATTACGTACTGATTTGAACGTTGAAGAGCAATTATCCATGTAGAACAACAATACAGCGTGTCTTATTTATTTATGTGCGAAAAACATCCTGTAATAATCAGAAAACATCGTTAGACCCGAGGGAAAGTAGGTAGGAATTGTTATTCCCGAGGCAACGAATTCCATAGCTTTACCGTTGGTTATAAGACGAGATATTCAGCATGTCTCCAAAGTGACGGCATATGGATGCTCGACGAGTCAGTTTTGATAAGACCACCAACGGTGTAACGATTCATAATATTTCATTTTTACATGGAAATATGTACAAAACATCGCCAACACTTCGGCGGGGTTCCAGAGAAGTCAGGTCAGATTTATGCCTTATTAATCCATATTAGTTGACGAAAAGTTGAATACTCCTTGGCACGAAACATGGACCCAACATGGTTATCCCTTGAAAGGGTTCTGCTGATGGTAAAGGGAAGTTTTGATTGGTATGGATACTCCTGACATAGTTAGGCTGGCCTCTGTGAGATCAGCCTTTCTGGACATGCTTGAGTTTCATTGAATTATACCAAGTTGTTGGATCCTCATTCTAAAATTTTTGCTTAGTTCGTATTTATTTCATTCAATATTCTACTCCTTCTATTTCTGCTTTCACTGGCTGATATCAAAGCTGTGGAAGAGAAATCAGTATGCAGGGTACTTTCATATGAGATGACTCCCAACAAATCATTGATGTGAAGAAGGAGCAGTGTTGGTGCTAGAATGGATTCCTGCGGAACACTAGCATTCATTGGTAGAGTAATCGATAACCATGTGGTGAAAGCTGGATAGCGAGGAACACAACTGGGTAGGCAAGCCATGAAATCAAAGTTTAGCAAGGAGTCCAAATGTGATCAGACGCCTCGGAGATATCTAATGTAACGTCAAGAGTTTCGCTATATTCTTGGATAGATTGCTGCCAAATATTGAGACATAACCAAGCAGGTCACCAGTTGATCTCTGCTGCCGGAAATCATATTGTCGAAAATTGATAATTCTTGAGCATTATAGATATTTCTTGAGCTTCATAACAGATAGTAGTGCATTAGCTCTGAAGGACCTTTTTTTGCCTTTTTTGGCTAATGGTAATTGTACTCTTGCAATTTTCCAGTGGGGCGGGGAGTTTCAATTACTTGCGAAGAACTGGTGTTAGATCCAACAAAATGCGTCTGATGGTTCGCAAAGATATTGGCTCTCTCCTGAGCGTTCTTTGCTAGTGTTCCTCTTTCGACGATTTTATTGTCTTCACACAGATGTTTATTTCTTCAACATATCCCGATCTGGTCTCAGGGTTCTGATATTCCAACCATCGACGGAATGCTGCCTGCTCGGAGAAGTTTCTGCGATACCAGGGTTTATCAGATGTTGTTTTCCTTGACGTGTTAGAGATATATGTTTTCATCCCCAGCATAATTATATAAAAATTTGTCTCGGAGCATTCTGTTGGATTTCCAAAAAAACACACACTTTTTCCAATGGAAATTCTGGGAAAAACATGCAAAGACCACCCCAATAGGCTGAACTGTAGTGCCATATGAGCCAGGACAGCCTTGAGCTGCTTGATGGTGTAGAAAAAGAGCGAAGAGTAGAGATGAGATTGTGGTCGGGGTTCCCAAGTGAAGTACAAACTTCTATACTGTACGGATCAGGATTGGTATCGAGAAAAAGATCAATGACTTCAGCTGTTGGACAATTTGCTGGATTCTAATTTGTGTGATAAAAACTTAAAGAGGTCGCTGTAAGATGGTTCATTGGGAACTATGTAGAGGCAGCAAAGACATTTGTTCTGATTGGTGTTTATCGGCTAGAAGCAAGATAGTCTTTCGGCTACAAGCTCCAAGCATGATAGGTTGGTTTTGGAGTAGTTAAGATACCTCGAAAATGAAAAAATGTATCAAATAATGCAATAATCCTTGAATGCCAAATCCCCTCATGATGTTTTAAAATTGGTTTTTCCGTTAATCAGCTGTCGTCCCCTTACGAACATCAGCCTTCAAAAGTCGAAACTTGTGCGATCCAGGGATTAACGAGGTCTTACTTTTCAACGTGTGATTCCTAGCACTTTCTTGGGTCATCAAATAAAAATCTGAAAATCTGTAGTCGCTAGGATTTGAACCTACACGACCAGCAGCATCACTGGCTTTGAACGCGACGGTCTTAACCACTGAGCTACCTGACCCTCAATGTGTGATACATCATTAAAAGGCATCCAATATCTGTTTGCATCATTTAAAATGATGCAAACCCAATTATGTGTTTAATCTGTACTGATCTGTAGTTGAGGATATTCTAACAAAAAGTTATAGCATGGACAAGTACTGTTTTGCATTTATGATCACGTAACAAATACTGAAATGGTGATTGATCATTTTCTCATCACCAAAAGCATGGTATTAGTAGTAGTTTTATTTCACTGTGTTGAAGCGAATTTTTTCAATATCAGATTGAAAATTTACTGTATTTCATTTCGACAAAAAAATTCGAAACAATTACATCCTTGAATAGAAAATGAAGGAAACTTACAGTTGCAACTGTAATTAGTGCTAATTTACAGCTGCAACTATAAATTATATGAAAAAAAAGATACCTTCTAGAATGGCACTTTCAAGCCGTCGTAGTATTATAGTCATTGTTGTGGCATACAATTTTCAGTTGCCAAGCAACAACCGTTAAAAAAAGTATACTTTTTTACGCTTTTCCGTTCAATAATGATATCGTTTGTTGATAGTGAAATATTGTAATACCTTACGGCACACAGAGTGCATAAAAAGTGGACTTTTGTGACAGTTGTTGAACAACAATTTAACAGACAAAAAAAATCAACTGAATTCCGGTCGTTACCTGACGTTCCACCAGACAATGGATTCGGTACCAGGTTAACATGATTGTCAGTAGGTAGTTGTAATATTCCTAACCACACACTACAAAGGAATTTCATCAAATAAAACTGAAGTAACACAATATGTTTTCCTGATGTACAAAATGCAATTTGGACACCGCTATGTGTTCGGGTTCGAACAATTACTATTTATTGTATATTGTAACTATCAGGAATTTGGAATAGTTCTGGGCTAGATGAGAGTTCGGGATTTTTGAAGTTAGTTTCCAAAGAGTTTCCAGCGGATCGGATTCACTGTAACTGAAATAGTTATTTATCTACCAAGGACGAAAAACTGTATTGTCTCGCCTGCTTGCTATTTGCAGGTTCCACTATAATAGACAGTTTTTCGTTGAATTCGAAACTGAACTACTCAAGTGGCATGATCCATGGTTTCTACAATGAGTGAGAGTGTTGAAAACCATTACACTTTACCGCCCGGTTCAGCGAGCGTGAAGTGGAACTTTACCGCCCGCGGGCGCATTATGGCCCACGGACCGTAAAGTACACAAAATTCTCAAATTGTCTAACTTACACATCATTTCATGCAAGACCTAACACGAATCAGAATCATTTTAGTTCCATAGAGAAAGACTCTTCCTAACATTTCTTCATAATGTCATCGGGCCATCATCCACGCCGCATACATAATAGTTATTTATGTATCAAGGGCGTAAAGTAGACGTGCATGGTCTGTGGCGTGGATGATCACACGCGTCAAACGTACATGAACCAGAAATATTTTTATTACTATTAAAAGGTGTAGGTACATCCAGTGCCCGAAAAATCAGCGATGTTTCATAGTTTTATGAACTGGGATCATGGTTATGACAAACTATAATCAATTGTGTTAATGGTTTTCAATTCCTAATAATATCAAGTATCAAGTATCAAAAATTAGAGGAGTTTTGATGTAGATATGAAATTCAGTCGTTGGAACTCAATACTCCGAAGTGCAATGTTTCATGATTTTTCATAATATGCACGATAATTAAAATAATATATTTATTGGACGCTTGTCTTGCAGCAATCAATACATGTTTGTATGTTTCATCAATTCTTTCGGCATTACTTTCCAGTGAAAGAGTCCAAACGGAAACCATATTTCCTCTGCCAACAGCCTTAACGCACAATTGATTCTTTATTTTGTTCATTACTGGAATGCTACAAATCCAGAAAGGATGTCAAACATTGCGAAAGCTTCACGACAAATGTTTTCCCCGAATGGATCTCTGAGGTGAACTCCCATAACCATTACATTCCATGAAATGAACCATTTCTGAGTATGAACAGTTGCCTCTCGCATTTCGTGTGTGATTCTGGATCATTTACTTTCCACGAAATCCTCCTGAAATTACCTAGTAACGTATATTTTCTCATATCCTGAATAGCTCCATTTTGGACAATGATATCTAGGCAATAAAAAACCATTCCAATATAGATCACTCGTAAAGATATTCACGGTTTATATAGAATAATAAAACGAGTTCAGTACTTTTTTATAAATCATTTCCGCTGTAGTATGATCACAACTGTATTTAACTTCGCATGGGTTTGCCGATGGAAATGCGGATTATGCAATTTTCTGGAAGAACAATTGGTGATAAATTTTTTATTGAGAATATTATATAAATAAATGTTTTTGGCGGTCTAAGGCGCAGGCCGTTCGAAGCTTCAGTATAGCGGTAGTCGGTTCGAGCCCGATGTATGTACGAGGGATTTTTTCTCAAATACTCTATATTGGAATCGATAGATGACCACATTCCTCGTTGAAAGCAAGTGTATTGTGTGTTATCTAGATGTCAATCTCGTCTAGTGCTAGCTTGGAATGCACGCCGGCCACCCGAGGTGGTACTGTAGATTTTCCGGGTTTTCCTGCAGCTGAAAAGTGAATACGCCACCAAAAATCGGTAAGTCGCCCGGAGCGCCACGGCAAATAATAATAATAGCCGTCCTCTACTCGCACAGGCTATGCCTGTGGGTACGCTCTTCGAGTGTTTATGAGGGAGTATTATTATTATTATTATATTATTTTATATGAAAACATGAATGATGTGGAGTTTTTAATAGAGCTGACATTGACAAGCTGTCATAAAGATCTAACATAAACTTCAACAGGTTGATCCTTTAGAATGTGTTCGTGAAGTGAGGAATAAGAAATGCGCGAACCGTGGCGGATGGCGGTTACGCGGATATTGATTCTTATACAAATATATGGTAGTCTCGTATGTGTTGTCACTCTGAGAGCAATAACGTACGAGCCGCGAAACGCAGCGGATGGTGGTCAAGCGGATGTTGATTTATATGGAAACATATGGTAGACAACCCACTGGCAGCCGCGTAACCAAGTGGAAGCCAGTGCGTTGTTAAAGTTTTCCTGAAACACCTCGAAGATGTCGAGATTTGTTTCAAGATGCAAATTTTTTGACGTTTTGGTCGAATTGATGACATCACTCGTTTCGTATTATGGCCTCAGCGACCTAGGAGCACAGAACGAGGTGAAAATTGTCTGGGTACCAGGTCACAGGGGCACCTAGGAGAATGAGAGCGCAGATGCCCTAGCAGCAGTGGGGGCAGCATCAGCTCTGGTCAGACCAAAACGAGCCTGTGGTATCCCGTTTGTAAAAATTATGCAGGATACGAAGACATAGGTTGAGTGCCATCATCAATTTTCCTAGGAGAATTAATCTCAATTTACTCACGGAAAGATGATGATGATGGGGCCAACCGACTGGTTCTGGAGATAACTCCTCGAACAGAGCCGGAATTGACTTAGGAAGGTGGTAGACCTACCAACAGTACACTGCTATCTTCAAAAATACCTGCATATGCTGGGGATTGTAACAGATGACACTAAGGTTATTTGTCTTCTGTTTTGAATATATAATGATGTCATCCATCTAAAATTCACCCTTTTCCTATAATTGGCAGCGTATCGAAGTATAGATGTTAATGCCAAATAGCCCTGGCCTCGAGAATTCCAGTAGAGTGTTCTCTTTGTAGGGCAACTGGAAGTTTCCTCCTATTTTAAGGACCTCTTTTCCCGAAAAGGCAAAGGGATTCGTGCCTCACGCGCAAAGGGGGGTCTTGAACGAAGGTAGAGAGAAAGTGCTCGTTGAAGTTCAAATTAAATGCAGAGGTTCAACAATGAATACATCTATCAATATAAATATCACAAAATTTGGATAACAAAAACAACAATGACAAATCAAATAAAACTAAGTTCAAACTGGCTAAACTGCCTGATTCTACTCTTACTTTATCTATAGAAACAAAATATGAAACGACAAAAAAAAAATGCAAAATGAAAAAATACAGAAACCACCAAAAGTCTTTAATCGTGAACGTTACCAAAAACAAACTCTTAACGGTACACAGGTGTTTCCAATTCTACTTCAATTTCCTGAATAGAGCCATAAGAGTGCAAATATCTGAATACTACTCTCGAATCAAATTGAGCCCTCGAACTCAGAGCATTTTATAGGGGTTAAAAACAACTTACTACACGGTAGACTATATTTTATCCATGTACTCGTCTGGAACCACTTTTTTTAAATTATTCGCAAACCGTGCGCGATTTGATAACGATTTCCGCCAAGATTTTTATACTTCAAACTTTCACACTTCATTTCCGCATCGACATAGAAAAACATTCATAGATCACATTAGATAACCGATTACCAAAAAATCGAAACTTGTCAAGTTAGCGTCCCTTTTGCACGCCACGTGACATATCCGTCCAGCTTCCCGCTTCGAAGTCGCGTTCCACCGCCGCTTCGTGAAAAAAAAACCTTTTGCCTGTCTCAGAGTAAAATTACCAACTCAGCAAGTCCCGTTCCTTGGCCATCAGAACTGCTGACCCGTGATAGATATTTAAAATGAGTTCGTACATCGTTCGTAATTCGAGAAACAAACCATTCATTCACTCGACAATCGATAAGATTTTTCGTCACAATATAAGCATGTTTCCTCGCCAGCTTAACGATAGCAAATTCTTATTATAAAAATTTAACTGACCTTTTCGTTCGAGAAAGAATATTCTCTATTGGATTTATGGAACGAAAATAATTCGCTAACATACAGTGCCGTTTTAAGATTATCATTAAATACAATTGTCCATATAGGACTCAATAATTCTTATGGATTTTTGAAAAAAAGCAATACCCAGTGTTACAGGATACACCAAGACCCCACACTATACTCTGTGAAGATGAGAAGGAAACAGCCTTCCACATAAGTAGAGCAGAAAGGTTCTACACAAATATACCTGCACTTTGGTTGCCCTGCCGAGCAACAATGATAGTAAAACTCATCATTCGCAAGAAACTTAAAATAAGGGAAAGGGGGGAAAGGTACTTTCGTACTTCTCCTCCATAGGAAAGAAAGGAATTTTTTCCCCTGAGTTTCTTTCCTGATGATTTTTCTGAAAATATTAGTTACTAGTTGATGGAAAGTATGAATAATAAGAGAATTCGTCATCTCGATTATTATCTGAACATTTTCAGAACAAATCTTGGTAATGATTGCGTGGTTAAGATCTGAACCATTCAAGTTGTTTGACTCTGATATCATAATCAAAATTCGGTTTTGTGGTGATTAATTCACAAAGAGATTCATTTTCAGTTTTTTTTTGTTGATCGTTTGTTTTTTTCTGTCACTTCAGGAAGTTTAAAAAAATGGTATCAACTGAATTGCTGTTGGCAAACTGAACGAACAAATGCCACTTGATCGATCTCCTCTCTAACACAGTTTCTAAAATCCAATCATTACCCACCCTGTATCGACCCCTTTCGGTTAATAACCGTTGAGAGTATCAACTCAATCTTGACAGGATTAGAAAGAAAGCGGGAAGCCCATCTAGAGCTGCAGTCTAGCTTCTAGATTAACTGTGTATTCAGTGTCTTACAGTGATGAGGTAAAGTGGTTCAGCCATTCTTATTAAGACCGCATAGCGGTTGTTTTTTGTTCCTTTGTTTGCTCCGAGTGTGTAGAATAATAACGGGGAGATGATTGTAGTCCCTAGTTGGGCTTTTCATTCAGATCTGGAGAACTTCGACGAATTAGTTGAATAAATATGATTGTATTTGCATGAGATGATCAGATGAATTCTACACACCAATGTTTTCTATTTGGCCTTGTTGAATTCGAAAAAATCTGAGAATAGTTGATGTCAAAATTATAGGGTTGATTTAAAATGTACCTATCAGAATGGAAATATGATGGATTATAGTAGAAGTTAGAGTCATACCGTTACAAAAAACTGTATGATAGTAATAACGTTGATAATGATAATGTTTGGAGCTTTCTGCAGAGTTGAATAACTATTGGTGGAAAAAATGCTAAGCACCTAACAATATCTGTCAACACTTTTTAACTCTTGACTAGATAGGGAAATACAAAATCCAGATTTGTTTGTCAAGGAGAGATCATACTCATCATCTTTGAACGAGTGTTTTGAATTGCTCACACGCATCTCATATACGCGAAAATTCTCAGATGACCAAGTGCTTGAATGTATACATGAGCAAACAAGGCAGAATAAGGGGGTCGCTGGCTGCCAGGAGAACCGGTTTATTGATAGACGCATTTACTTAGTTGTCTTGCGGTATCTGATCGAATAGAAGTCTATATAGAGAAAAAGCTGTTTCGGGGACAATCTCTTAGCATACTTTTTTTTTTTATTTCGCTATTGTCGTTTGTACTCAGTAAAACCCATGGATACCACTGCGGCATCCCAAGCAACCGTAAGTATGAGGTCACCAGTTTATTTTGTATGAATGACCTCAAACTGCATTCATCCACAAAATAGGATCTACATCAGTCCCTCAGTGTGGTGGAAGAGTACTCGTGGGCTATCGGCATGGAGTTTGGGACCGACATATTGTGGCACGGTTCATCTGAAAATAGGCGATGCGCGAAAAAATAGACGATATCCAGATATCTAACGGGACATAGACGTAGACTCACCTAAGGATGGAACGACACTTTCGAATGGTATTTACGGTTGAAAGCTCTCACTGCGGAAAGTATCAGAATGAACTTCTTCAGATGTGGTCATCAGAACTGTTGGGGAAGCACAGAGTTGCCGTATCAAATATGCTTGACGTTCCGATTCTACTCTACTCCTTTCAAAATACATTCAAAAGGAGCTCAAACAACTCGACCTGAAAACTCTCAAAATGATACATCTCCATAGAAGCTTGCATCCTATCGTTCAATCGTAACTTCGGTTATAATTTTCAAGAACACAGGAAGACCAGGGCACTTTTCATTTTGGATTGTGTACAAAACAGAATTGTATTAGATGGAGCCTGTAAATCAATTGGGAGTTTAGATCCCATTCTCTATGAGGTCCGTGACCATGAGAGCAGGAATTGAATTCAATTCAATTTCGAGTTAGTATCCAGTGCAACCCTTGAACTTGGTATCGTATTCGTAACTGAACTGGATGGCCCAAACTCCGAATTGGAACCCTTTCAGCAAAAATCTCTCATTGAAAATGCTAAGACTAAGGCTTTCCTGCAGGTACATAAGAGCATATGGGATCATATTCAAAGACATTGAAAACCTTGACCTATACGAAAAGATAACCCTCTGATATCTGAGGTACTCGTGAGTGGAAATGAAACTTACCCCACCAAAGAATGCGAATGGAACTGTTAGCTGAGACAAATTCAGGAGGGGCAAGGCAAATTCCGCTGTCAGATCTGGGTTAAATGGATAAACCTTCCACTGCAACCCGTATAATCGGATCACAGCAACAAAGGTCAAGGCTCCTAGAACCGACCACATCAGATAAGTGGTTGAAGGCCAAGATGATGGACCCATGATGATGGATTGCCAATCGATGATCGTTTTTGTGCAATGCTATAGAAGCAGTTCACCTGAAAAGCATATATGGTCAGAGTGTATGCAATTGAAGCTACCAAGAGTATGATACGTTTTTCTCCCAAAAGGTGTCAGATATACCACGTGTCAGTATTTCAAGCATGAAAAAACTCAGTTATAAGTTTAAGCCGTTTCATCTAATATCATATATTCTCATTATCATTCAGTTTCGGAGTAACTCACCTCATTGGGCGAGTGTCAAGGTCATTTGGGCAATCTTCTTGAAGTACTAAATCAATCTGACGATGAGTAGTCCAAAGAGAATTCACAGTGAATGCTCAAAATGATTTTTTCTACTAACGTGCGGAAAAGTCCACTTTTCCGCACTCATTTTAATTTCGAAAGAGTTACTTTTCCGCATCCTTTTTAGTGCGGAAAAAACATTTTAGTGCGGAAAAGTAGATTTGATTAGTTTTTGCGGATTATACTGACATTTAAATATTGCGTTGCTCGGCAAACTGCAATCGCGTGCGGAAAAGTATCACTTTCCGCACTTGTTAGGTGAACTATTTTTCAAGGCCAAGCTGTAGATAAAAATAAGAGGCTCTCACGCAAAAATTCCTATACTACTTTTTCTAGGATAGTTCGTAAATGAAAACCCCGGTTTTCGCCCCAGCAAAATTGCAAAAACAACTTTTTTGGTTTCTTGCAAATATCCCAAAAAGTATTGAAGGAATCGTTTTACAGTCAATGTAACTTTGGTAGAGAATTATGAAACCTACAAAACAGTTTTCTAAGCGAATGTTTCGGTACATTTTCGAAAATCCAGGAATCCAAGATGTTTTCTGTCCGATGTGTAGTTTTTGTATAATCGCGTTATGAAAAATTTAAGGGCACATCTTGCCAGATGTGTCGATTTAAGCAAAATCGTTATATTCAAAATGTGTTGAAGGCATGTCGAAGAGGATATCAATATCTATGATTTGTATATTTTGGATTTTCACCTAAGAGGTGGGAAATGTGTAAATATGTTGAAAATGTCACTGAAAGTTGCTCCAAACGCTTGGAAGTGTGTTTGTGGTAGAAACGAGGAGCGGTAGTGGGGGGAATGCATTGTTCAAATCTCCTCTCCTCGATATTCCCCCACTACTACTACTCGACTATGCCATGAACACAATTTCAAGCATTTAGAACAACTTTCAGTGGCATTTTCAACACATTTTCTACATCTCAGGTGAAAATCCAAAATATACGATTTGCTGTGTTTGATCTTTACTTCCAGATACCGTTCACAGAATTTGAATATGATGATTTCCCTTGAATCTGCGTATTTTGCAAGCCCTTACATTTTTTATAACTGATTGTGCAAAAACAACACATTGGACAGAAAACATTTTGCACAGAGTTGAACCACATGCTATTATCTATCAGTGTTTAAAATATTGTTTGTTCAGTTTCAGTTTTATAAAAATTGTGAATTTTTGAAAAATTGTCTCTTTTTTGAAGTTTTTCCGGATTTTCGAAAATGCACTGATCCGGTCGTACAAAAAAAAACATTATGTAGGTTTAATAGTTCTCTACAAAAGTTTGAAACGATTCCTTCGATAGTTTTGGGAAAATTTGCAGAAAACCGAAGATATTGTGATATTTTTCACTATTTCTTGTTTAAAGAATTCCACAAAGAGATTTTGCTGGTCCGAAAATCATGGTTTTCATTAAAAAACCATCTTATAAAAATTAGCATAGGCAATTTGCATCTTTTATTTTGTGGGTGGAAGAACTTCTATAGCTTGATCTAATATCCCATCGGGAGAACAATCGTAATGTGGAATTTATACGGAAGGGTACGGTGTGAATCATGTTTTTCCACATCTGAGGTGAGCACCTTGCTGTTGATTCAAAATCTCCTGCAGCCGTTTTCTTCAGTTCAGTCCCAAGTATCTTTGATATTATTTGTGTACATATCTATTTCAGTTCTTGCAAACTTCTCGGTTCACATGTTCATGTACTATTCGCTCTGAGTATTTTTCAATGAATTATCAGTATTCGAGTTTCCCTAATCCCCAACTCGCTGACAACCAAAACCACAACGCCACAATATTCCCACCGCATTAGAGTTAACACAACACTATCGGCATTTCAAACGCAAGCCAAGTATGATTGCGGATTGGCCAGCCAACCGTTTTCAGTCTGTTCACTGGGTTTCGATTCACTGCAATATTGGCGAATTTCACTCAAATGTGACTTGCAATTTATATTTCAGAATGATACTCATTCCACACAATACGGTCGACAATGAACTGTTCGAGAAACAGGTTTCCAGTTGGAATTGAACTCTTATATCATCGTCGCATTATTATTTCGAATATGTTCGGTGATCAAAGCAAATTATTCGAATGTTATCGGTAAATGTATAATAGACCATCAGATAATGACATGCTGACTCATTTTCTCGTTTCAGGGATTTTACCCACGGAAAATTATGTCAGTGTTGAGCTCAAAAAATTAAAATTTAGCGATCGGACGTGTGCTAGGCATATGAAAAAGAATTCCCAAAATTTTCCGGCTGGAAAATTTACAGCTGATTGGCTTATGGGAATTTTCTGTCGGGTTCCTAACGATATCAGATTTCATTCTGTCGATTGCCATAACCGAGTATTCTTTTACAAGATGGCTCCCTTATTTCCACCCTTTAAGGACACTCAAACCTTATGGCTATGGTTTTTCACTATTAGATTGTTCCTACCTGTTAATGTGTTAAAATGACATAAATGAGAGATTGAAAAAAAAATGTTTACACCAAAAAAAAATTAATTTTCCATATGCCTAACACACGTCCGATCGCAAAATTTTCATTTTTTGAGCTCAACACTGACATAATTTTCAGTAGTTAAAATCCCTGAAACGAGAAAATGAGTCAGCAAAATATGTCATTATCTGATGGTCTATAACGTTTGCATTTCTCCAAACGTTTCGTTTTTAGCTTTAAATATAGCGATATGAATAAAACACCAAGTAAGTTTATATCGAATTTAATATGCATTGTTTTATTGAATAATTGAAGTTTTCATGCGTAGAGAAGATGTTGGCTCCATTGTGGTCAGTAGACCCCTGGGGTATGGTTGTTTCATGAGATACCGTATGGATATAAACCAGCGGTTCCTTGAATCATATAGTTAAACTGCTGGGGATTTCAAAATCCGAATGGACCAATTAGCTTTTTAAATTTTTTGGTGGAGAAACCCTTGATTTTCGTTTTTTAGTTAGTTAGTTTTTTCTTCGCACATAATGAGTTAGTTATATTTTCATTCTTGGAAATCAGTTAACCAGTCATTTTGGAAGTAGAGCTTTGAAAAATCTTAAAAGGAAACAAACATCTGATCTAGTACTTATTTCTGCACTGACTAGGTCTTAACCTTCACCAATTTTTGGCGGAGGTATAAAGGTTTTGGCCCTACTTTAGCTCCGTGTAAGGCTAATGATACTTTACGGTGCTGGAGATGTTTCGGATCACGTGCCTATATCGCTATATCGGAGCGCCCAGTCTGAAGGATCCAGAAGAATTAGTTGAGTGAAAACAATTTGGTTCATCCAAAAGTGTTTAATTTCTGGCGAAGGCACTGTTATACTGATCAGTTTTTGGTCTCAATGGGGCTTATTCGGGTGTCCACATGAATATTGAATAGGTATTTTTCAATATTGAATATTTAAATTTTTCAAGGAGCCTCATTCGGGTGTACTTTGAAACTTGTTTATTGAATTGAATATCGAAAAGTTCTTGAATGTTGAATGTTTTTCAATTCTTCCTATGCACGTGACCAAAAATTTTCAATAACAGTGTTCCAAGTTTCAATTTCATAAGCATATGATTGAGGGAACAGTTTAAAACTTGAATATTTTATATAGGTTATGTATCAATTCTTCATGAGTTTTCTAATTGAACTACTCAAAACAAGTTATTTTTTTTAGTGAGAAAATGTGCCATCTCCCTTCTTTTTCTCTTTCAATTGCATCATTGTAAAATGAAAAAGAAAAGCGAAAACAACAAAAATTACAAATAGAAAAGTATTCAATATTGAAAAATATTTAATATTCATGTGGACACCTGAATAAGGCTGAATGTTATATTGAGAAGAACGTTTCTCCATTCTTGAGTTTTTTCCCTGTTCACCGGATGATATATCCAAGTCTATCACTGCTTTCAACCGAAAATAACTGAATAATTGCATATTTTTTCTATTTTTTATTTTGCTATAGTGGTATAGTCCTAAGTAAAGGAATTGAAAAAAATTCTGCCAGTTTCGAATATTTGGTGAAGGTGCAACGAGTTTCCTCTTTAGATTTTCGATAAATAAGGACACGTTTTGTAATGGCACTGAATTTTTTTTCATGACTTTTTTCATAGAGATGAATCGATTCTTGACGATGGATATACGCCTATTCTAATATTTAAATACATTCCTTCAATTTCTTAGAATCTGCTGATCGACCCTTAAACGTACTTTAGCCCACATCTGAAAGCCATTAAATTATACATGCAGTTTTATATTTATGAGAAGAACTATCATCAACATTTGAATACGTTAAAAATAGCCGATAATAATTATTCAAGGAGAATTATTATTTCGAATAAAATATTTTCTGTCAACCAGTCAACCAGTCAGTTTCATTATTAATTCAACCTTTTTTCGAATTTATTTAAAATATAACTGAATGTAACATAGAATAAGTAGGCAGTAAGAACGATTGCAATAGAGTTGTTTTTTATAACGCTGAGTAATTCCAGTTATGTTTTTTCTCGTAGTGTTTGAATATCTGACTGAATACAATTTGAAAAATAGAAGCTACCCAAAACACCAAAACTACGTCACTTTCACTCGACTCGCATTTTGCTAACTTTGTTAGTTAGTTGTTAGTTGTTAGTTAGGTGTTTTTGGGTAGCTTATATTTCTTGAACCATTTTGAAGTTTATATGACCATACCGCAGTCTTGTCTCAAATCTGGGATGAGTTAGAGGTTTGTATACTGATAGTAACGTACATTCCACGAATTTTTCATTCTAGAACGGCTTTATAAAACCCTAGTCATTCTATTGAGTTTAGATTTATTATAATTGAGTTATTTGTAATGAAACACTCTCTCATGAAAATATTGGTTCAATTAACGATAAAAACACTGAAATCTTGATATAAAATTAATGCACCTCATTTATGTATTTAATCATGCTGTGAACATTAGTGTTCAAATATCTACTGGCTAGTTACAAAATAGACCAAACTTTTTTTCAACATTGACTCTATAAGAGGACTATTTTAACTTTGAAATTGTCTAGAGAATAGAAAGATCCTATAAAGCGCAAAAATTAGATGGAAAAAATGTTTACGAAAATCTTGTTTGGCAAAGATACACAGATCTCGTTGAAGTTTTTGAAATTTTTAACACTTGATATACAAACCACAAGCTGGGGTGAATTATTCCAGGTCGAAAACACCCTGTTTGGTAATAGGTTCTTGGTTTTGAAATGCTGCCATGAAGTCTGTTGTCTATGTTGATGATAAATTGGTTGACAAAAGGCTACGCCAAATGCTCTGTGAAGATCCCACTCAGATTACTCCATAATCTACGCTCCTGATAATATTGTCGCAATTACACCCTGTAGATTACTTCAAGCTGACTTCACAAGGCAGACGAACCAAGTCAGCAGGACGCCCACCGCGTGCGGGGAGCCGGAAGAAGCCACGACCCAAGCCACCGATTTACTATTGAAATGCATAATCAATTGTATTTAACATCGTGACACTGTAACAACTCAATGAACATCCAAATCAGGGATCTTTGCCTATCAATTCGCCCCCAGACACTGTCACAATATGGTAGACTGGCCATAGTCAGTCTTTCTTGGTTTCTTGGTATGAAAGGTGTTTCACAATCGAACGGAAGCCTTCTTGCCAGTCTTTCCACATTTTCCATTTGAGTTTTTTGAACGATCGGTTCAGGATACCACACTGGACACAAGTGGTCTACATTTTACATGGGTAGTATAAATTTTAACGGAGGCTGAGTTAGAAGCTATGGAAAAAATGATGACTTTTCAATATGTTCGAACCAACTCAGCATTATTAGACATGGTGTTTTATTGAAGAAAATACTGAGTTGGTTCGAAAATATTGAAACGTCGTGCAAACGTGCAAATCGAATGCTCGATCGATCGAAGATAATTTTCAATAGTTATTTCAGAGTTGTTCAGCTGGCCTGAGTGACATGAGTTATTTTCCGGTCACTTTATACACATGCCGAACATTTCTTTCTCATGACTCATTCTTCCATCGATCGGCAAAGTTTTGTAACTCGCTGCCATGAAGGTGTTCCCTGAGGCATATAACCTTCAGAAATTCATGAAGAATACCAACTTCTACTTTATTTTTCTCGGCACTACCGATATTCTCTGATCAATACAGGATTTATTTTCTCTTTCGTGGGAACCAGAACCTGAAAAAAAAAAGACAGATACTAGGAGGATGTCCTTTTTATTCTATCCCTTGTGTAGGTCGCTCTGTTTGCTGTGATGTCTCTGTATATGAACCAAGAGGAGATAAGTATAAAAATTGTGCGAGAATCACACATAGTTGCAAAATTGTCAGTTCCTGAAACCTACTGGACGATAAACTGAAAATAAAAGGTTGAAAAAGGATTGATGGGTAAACAGAGAGACATTCAATATTTCTTAATATATAGAAACAATTCAAAATAAATGAATGAAGAAGTTTTCATCTTCATTAGCAATTCGCTATAAAACATTCTCAACACGACTCACTCGCCCAGACAACGTGCTGGTTTCTTGAATAATCAAGAGCAACATAAATTTTTCCGAGAAAACTTTTTAGAAATATCCCGACAGCTATAAAGCGTCCCGAAAGTGCAGGCAACATAATTAAGTGTTGCATTGTGCATAAAAATATGCTATTATTAATTATTTCGTACGTGTTGAAAATTCCTTGCGTGCCGCCATAATTTATAAGGGACCCGTGCTACGGGCAATCCGACATCTTGTATATTTTATCATGAAATTTAATTAGTATGGAGCTTGCAGTTCGTGTACAGAAATTTGTCCGGCACTTTATTTACAGCTTTTGCATTTAGTTGGGAACTGACAAAAATGAGGAGGACAAATTCTGCCGTTTCAATTTAGCGGGTATTCCCTGGACGATACTTAGTTTAAAAAGTATAAATGCGCAGGAGATGGATATTTCTGAATTAGTTGATATTTACTTTCTCTGAAAAAAAGTTGATGTTTCTCATTTCGTCAAACGTTTCTTCATGGAAAAGAATCTGTGTTAGCTTTCTTCTAGATGAAGAGTACCAGCAACATAAAATGAAATATCATTCCAAAAGTGAATTCAATATCAAATCAAATCCTGCCTTATAATCCAGTACGATTGGGTTTTGCGACGAGGATCGATTGTTGTACCACCAAACTTGGTATGCTAGTAGTTGAAACCATGGTAAACAGAAAAAAAAATTTACCAAAATTCCAGGGGTGGAACATATTTTTTTTTTATTTATTCATCGAAAACAACTCAACAAGGTGAAAAACAATTAACTTTTCCACAAAAATTATTCCTAGTAATTTCTGATGAAATGTGCTCGTTTTCTCAAAAAACGTGTTTGAAGGCCGACATCAAATTTTGGGTTTACGCTTACCCGCTAATGAAAGTTCTGGCGGAGCCGGCTATTTGATTGGTCATACATTACTCTGATGAAAACGATCGGAGAAGTAAAAGAAAAAGTTCATATCGTTTCTGAAGACTCCTACCTTCCCATGCAAATGTACTAAACTTGGGGGGTACCCCTTTTGTAGGTGTAACCTTACCCCAAGGTGACGCATCAACTTGTCGTCACGAAAAGTACTGACCTTTAAGAGGGTCGTTAAGTTTAATTATGGAAAACTGTTTTACCTGTACCAGTCTTTATTTTTGCTTTTTCTTCTTTCTCTCGGTGATACACTGACTCTACAGGTATCTGAGGAAAAGTTCCCCAGACCAGATTTCCTTAAAGGTTTTCAAAGAACCTCTGTGACCCAGGACAACCCAGATAAAAATAATTTGGCAGCAATGCTATCACCACTCCGCGGTTTTTAGGATGTTAGAAAAAAAATTATCTGGTGCGGAGACGCCAGATAGGAATAAAAATTAAAGTTCGGTCTATCTGGTTTATCCTGGCCGTAAGGGCTAGAATTCGGCTGCCTGCACGAAGAGGCAGTCTTTTGGTTTTGCAAGTCTTTGCTCAGGTATTTTTGGGAGTAGTGAAGGAATTTACAAATAATAATCGACCGTCGGAAAAACGATATCTATTAAGAAAAAAAAATAATAAAAATATCTCAAATGTAAATAGAACAAAACCAAATAAATGGCTATATATATAGATAAATAAAAAAACTATTTGATGAGTCCAATTTGCGAGGAAGTCTCTTGGTGATTTTACAAATAATCACGAAGGAAAATGTCGAATTAAACAAAAATTATATAAAATGCTAAAACCGTTTCTACATCAATAACAAAATAAGTTCTCTTAGGGAGTTCTTTCAACGATTTCCAAATCAGAATTATCAACTGTGTCTTCCACTTAGCGACACTCACTATAATTCCTACGTCTAACCAGAGCCAATGTCCCTAACTATTACTTTGAACAAACTATGGGTTGGTGTTCTGAGAAGATCTGGCTAAGTGCAAGAGATAAGCATTCGTAGCAGAGAAATGAACATATATGAGTTAGTTCATGTATACATCAATTGGGTTTCTTACCAAAACAAAAACAGCTAATCCTTTATGTATTTATCGTCTGGGATGAAACACTCTATTTGAAATCCCGGTCATAGACGCGTCTTTTATATATTTAATTTATCACAAGAAATAATTTCAATTTTAGATTCTAGAATTCGGATGTTTCTAAGATGGCAAATTTTCGATATAAAATTATACACAAACCGTTGGAAAAATGTGTAGATATAAACCGACCTCCCGACCACAAACGAAAACTCAGTTTTCTGACTGATTTCTACCGAACCGCGCGCCTGACTGACTTTCCCTCGACATTTCTGATCAGAGGTCCCCTCCCAACATTCGTTGGAGGTACCATTTTTCGAGTCCTCCCTCAGGAACGAAATTATCAGTCATTCGTCCGTTGGGCCATAATTCAGATTTCTTCACTATGAAAAATGAATTAGTCCCGCCCAATTCAAGATGGTCGAATTTTTCTGCTGAATCAGTATTTCCCACGTTCAGTGCCTAAATTAAGAATTAATGCAAGCTGACCCCCGTCAGCAAAATTCGTAAGTATCAGGACGTGTGTATCGCTTTCCAACTAAGCAGTCTCCCGACTCAATGGTTTCATTCATTGATTTGCTTACTATTAATACAAGGCCCTATTCTGAACTCGATATTTTAAATGGCCTTTTTCCGCGGTAGACTAAACAACAGGCCGCAATTTCTATAAGGAGATTACGTGTTTTTTTTCTTGTCGTGTATGAGATATTTCCGATGGGAACGAGTTTTAAGATTTTGTATTTGTTTCATGAATTAAATGTCTTTCGATATGACTTTATGCATTTGAGAAATAAAATAACCCATATGGCGATTGTTACACAAATATAATATGCGAGTATTTCAGTACCTAAAATGTGTTTTGTTGCACTTCTCGGAGATGTTTGTGGATGGTCCGAAAATCATGAATCATTTAGTGAATATGGAATTATTATACTGACCCAGTAACCCATACCCTCTTTGGACTATATGAAGCATTTTTAAAGTAGTGTGACAGGTCCCACTTATACATGCCTCATATTCAACTTACCCATAAAACCGGCATTCTCTTCAGTAAATGTTGAATATAATCACTTATTCATATCCTGCGTATATGTTTGATAACACTGTTGTGGGGTGCAAACCTGAAGCTTGAAATCACATACTTCATTTTCTATGTAGGATGTGTATGAGCGATTATTTTCAACATCTACTGAAGAAACTGCCGGGAAAACTGAGGTAGGAGTAAAACCCAGTTTTTTCTTTGGCATGTTTAGGTGAGACTTGTCTCACTAGTATAAAATCATTGCATATGGTCCAAAGAGGGCACTGATTCCTGCTTCAGTATAATTATTTCATATCAACTAAAATATCCATATTTACTCACATATTATATTTGCATGAGGAAGGAAGAAGTCTTCAGGAACGATATACACTTTTTCTTATCCTTCTACTATAATTTTCAGCGAAGTTATTACAAATCTTATTTTCTGCCCTGCCAGAAATGGCAGTGGCGGATTAACGCGAACCAGAAATTTGATATCGGAAATCAATCAGGTTCTCCAAGAAAACGAGCATTTTTAAAGAAAGTATTAGATATATCCACCCCTGATTTGTGTAACCATTGGCTTGCAATGCACTATTGAGATGTTGTAGCTCTGATTTTAGATTGACCGGCTCACAGATGCGTTGCGCTCTGTGCATATATCTGTCTCTATGTTTCTTGTATACTTTGTGGCCCAAAGTCCCATCTGGTTTTCTGATGACCAATACATCTAGAAAAAGCAGTTGCCCATCTTTTTTTCCTTCCACCGTGAGCTGGATTTTAGGGTGTTGGCTGTGGAGGTAGTGAAAAAACCCTTTTAGCACCAACCTTTTATTTGGCCAAATGTGTCATCTACATAGCAAAACCATGTAGAGGGTCTATTTGGCATCAAATCTAGTGCTTGCCGTTCCCAAGTGTATCACAAACTTCTATACTGTATGGATCAGGGTTGGTGGTGAGTGTATTGGCATAATGGTATTTGATATCAGGAATATGTGTGTGTATCTCAACTAGTTGCTCTAGACGATACATTATAGCGAAGGCTGCAGCATGGCGACCTGCCCCGTCTGTTTTGTTGGAGCCAGGTATAGTTATGTTTATTGAAATCTCCCATCACAATGACACTAGCTGCTGGAGCGTTTTGATAGATTAGGTCTCATTTTAGTGATGAAAACCCAAAGTAGTCGATAAAGGTTGTTTCGTCAGGAGATGAGTAAAGGCTGTAGGCAGTAGATGAATTTGGTCTGTTTGGTATTAGACAGCTTGGACCACAACATATCAAAGCTTTTCGGCTCTAAACTCTCTTCGCGTTGGCATGATAGGTTAATATGAGAGTTCCTTCAAACCTGAACCAAGGAATAATCCATTTCACAACACCTGTAGTCGATAATATGGTTATTCACCGGACGATAGTGTAGACCATATATAGAAATATACTTTGATGGTGTATTGAAGGTAAATGATAAAGAAATAGCAAACTATTTCAACTCATTCTTCAAGTAGTATAAAAAATATTATTTCCGGTATAAAACCAAGCAATGACTTTCATCAAGTGACAAATCATATTCCACTCACAAAAAATACATTTTCAAACTTCAAACAAATTAACATGAGGGAAATGTAAATGATCATTACATCACTAACAAAAAACAGCTGTGACAATGATGGCATAAATTTAAACATCATAAAACATTCATTCAGTATTGTTGGAAACAGATTTTTAGATGTTATAAATTTATCTTTGAATAGTGGATCATTTCCTGAAGCTTGGAAGATGTCTACTGTTGTGCCGATTGAGAAAACAAAAAATACAAAATTATGTTCTGAATATCGCCCTATAAATACGTTACCACTCTATGAAAAACTTTTGGAATTATCAGTAAAAGATCAACTAATTCAATTCATACAGAAACACAACATTCTTATTGAGCAACAATCTGGTTTCTGCAAATCACATTCATGTGAAACCGCTCTACAATTTCCAATATCACAGTGGAAAACTGACATATATAACAAAAAAACTATTGGAATTGTCTTCTTAGATTTTAGACGTGCATTTGAAACGATAAATAGAGAATTATTAATAATGAAGCTGCAAAAAATGGATTATGCCAGAATGTTCTAAAGTGGTTCAGATCATATCTAAAGAAAAGAAAATAAATTGTTAAATATAACAACATATTTTCAACAGAAATAGAAACTGAATTTGGTGTACCTCAGGGTTCAGTACTAGGTCCAATTCTTTTCATACTATTTATCAATGATATTAATCATCATATTAAACATTGTCAGATAAAGTTATTCGTGGATGATATGGATATGGAGTATTTTCTAAATGAAGATTTACAGAGTATGTTCATCTGGCTGAAAAATAATGGATTGATGCTGAATATGGATAAAACTAAATTTATGGTAATGTCAAGTCGCCATAATCTAAAATACCTTAAAGAACAAAAAGTTACTTTCAACATAAAAATAGATGGAAACAAGATAGATGAAGTGAACAATTTCAAATACTTAGGAGTGATTCTAAACAGTACTTTAGACATGTCTCAACACTGTGATTTTGTGAAACGGAAAATTGCCAGAAAAATACATTTTTTATATAGGCTGGACAATAAGGTGTCCTCCTTTTCAAAACTAACAATTTATAAATCAATCATAGCTCCTCACATTGATTACTGTGGAACACTTCTATTGTTCATGACAAATGAACAAGTCAATATATTGCAAAAAGTTCAAAATCGTGCTATGAGAGCTGTTCTAATGTGCAACAGAAGAAAATCTATTCAGTTCATGCTTGATGCATTATCGCTGATGAGTATAAAACAGAGAATTGCATACAATATGTTAATTTTTATATACAAATTAAATCATAAAATGCTACCCACATATTTAACCCAAGAGCTGACATATATCAATGAAGTCCATTCACATGAAACAAAAAGTAGATCGGCAAATAACTTCTACATCAATTCAAAATGTGATAACTTATTCAATAAAGGATTAGCACTCTTCAATAGTTTACCAAATACCATGAGAGAGACGTCATTGAATACTTTTAAAAAAGAATGTTCCATTTATGTGAAAAAAAAATATTGAACAATAATATACCTACATGAAAATAATGTAACAAAATATACATTGTAATATTTAGTATGTAAGTATTGTGTTTGTTTGTTTGATTGTGAGAGCTAAAATTGCTAATAAAGTGTAATATATATACCATTTCCCACTTATGGTTATCCTTTCAGTCGCCTTTGAAGACAGGTAGGATTGATCATGGGACTATTCTCAGTCCGACACTATATAAATGAATATGATATATAGATACAGAAGATTTCCCTATGTTCCTAGTACGTTTTACCGTACAGTATATGAACTCATGCGAAATGCTGCCAGAGACTCGTTTATATCGCTTATTATATTAATGTATCTTCTTCATTCATATTTTCCCGTTTATAATTAATACAAAAGAACTGTTAAAACTGTAACTTCCACCCAGAGAACGCAGCGACTGTTCATTTGAAAAATCTGAACGTCAATCGGAATTCATTTCGAATACGGTCATTACCCTCAAATGGAAGCTATCCCTCTTGAATTCTGTCGCAATCTACGGAATTCAAGTATCCAAAAATTTTATAAATATTTGACCTTTTCTTTGCCAACTGGAAAAGACAAAAGTGAGGGTCGGATCGGATCTAACGCTAATGACTTTTTGATCACCGACTTTTGTTACCGACGGACCATTTATCAAAAGTTTTTCTTCAAAGGAAACCCAGTTTCCCGGCTCTCATTTTTATCAAATACTTTAATAGGCATTCGGGCTAGCAAACATATTTTTTGTTCTTTTATCTCACGAGGAACAAAAGACACAGGAAACGGAGCAATTGATGCAAATTACAGGAGGTACGTTGAAAACTGGAGATTAACATAAGGAAAATATTTTTGTAGTTATATATTATTTATAATATTTCATCTTTCTCTCGACTTGTTGTGAATGATTTGAAAGCTTAACATCATTAGGAAGTTGATAACGAAAATACCTTGTCACTGTGGATTTTGATGTGAAAACTGTTTAGTCAATGCAATTTTGGTGTTTTCTGTATGTTATGATTATTTCACAGTTTTCATTTTCACTACACTAGTTTATAATTTATTAAGAAATGTATCTATATTACGAAAGCGTAGAAGGGCCACAAAAAATAAAAATTTATAATTCTTTACAACTCGGAATTAGTATAATTCCGACTTTACAACTTGGAATTAGCGTAATTCCGACTTTGCAACTTGGAATCAGTATAATTTCGACTGCACGACACGAAATTAGCATAATTCCGTCTTCCCAACGTCAGAAAACAACTACTTCCTCCTACGAACATTAAATTACATCTGACATCAATTTGTGCAATGTTCGTTCAAGAGGACACAATTGCAAGGGAATGACCACCTGCAGACATAAAATGTTTCACGGTTCGTTTCCCACTCATCAGTGCAAGGATAGGTCAGACAACGAGAGAGTTATCATGGCGCACCCAATGACCACAACACCTCAAACCCTAAAACAAGAAGCACTCTTTGGTAGCACAGACTCCGGGAGGAGTTTAATGCATGAATTCGAACCAAAGTCCGAAAAGTGTGGCGGAGAGTTTCAAGTAATTGAAACAAAAAATTTCGATAGAGTCGAATTACCCTTCTCTCCACACCATTCCACAAAGTGGAGAATTTGAGGCCTGTTAGAAAACAACTACTTCCTCCTGCGAACATTATGAATTACATCTGACATCCATTTGTGCAATGTTTCTCCAGGTGGTCATTCCCAGCCAATTGGGGATAATATTCAATGCTTGATTGCAATTAGTAATTGCAATTGTGTCCTGGAGGGAATACTGGAAAATTAATGTCGGGTGTTGAAATATTCGTAGGGGGAAGTAGTTGTTTTCTGAAAGATATTTGTGTAAAATTTTCTACTTTGTGGGATGGTGCGGAGAGAAGAAGAATTCGACTCTGTCGAAAATTTTCGTTTCGTTTGTTAGAAATTAGTTTTTACACCGTCGATCACTACAATTCCCAATGCCAACACGTGTAATCGCAATGATTTCACCAATTCCGAGTTGGGAAGACGCAGTTATGCTAATTCCGAGTTGTAAAGTCGGAATTATACTAATTCCGAGTTGCTAAGTCGAAATTAGGCTAATTCCGAGTTGTAAAGTCGGAATTATACTAATTCCGAGTTGCTAAGTCGGAAATAGGCTAATTCCGAGTTGTAAAGTCAGAATTATAATTTTAATATTTTGTGGCCCTTCTACGCTTCCGTACTATATAAATATATTAAACTACTGATGGAAAGTTTGATTTTGTGGAGGAAATCCAAAGAAATCTGTACAAGTGTATAAGGGCAAATTGATTAATTTGCCCGATAAGTTACTGCGTTCACAAGACTGCTGTCTTGAAAGACGTTTTTCTTCGAAATGTAAAACCGTCGCGTCAACGAACTTCCTACCCTGAATCGAATCTCACCATGTGTTTCTCTCCGACAGTGGAGAGAGAAATCGCATTCGCCTCGAGATGAAAGGGTAACTCCGACTCTACCCTAGTCTCGTCGACTGAGATACGTTCCTTATTCCCCGAAGTGTACACATCCTATTTGGGACCTCATATTGAAACAGGAAGTTGAATACAAGGGGATGAGCTAAATACAAAACGCTCCAGAACGGATATTGTTCTTCCCCAGGATTTGTATCCGAGATGGTTTGCGTGGAAAGTGGGACTTTATTATCTTCAGCAGGGGGTGGTAGTTTGGCGGGAGTGTTAATGATCATTACTCAACATGCCTCATGATGCTTCAACAATTTTCATGTACTCATATATACAGGGTGTCCCACTTTGAGCAGCCACACCCTCGTATTTTCTTGACAGTAAAGTGATTTCAAAATTTGTTTTTTATTACATATAGTACCCAGAAATATCTACCTTCAGGTTGATGAAACATTCGTATATCCATTTTCCACGGCTACCTACGACCAATTGAAAAGTGAAAAATTGGGAAAACATCCTAGGCATTTTTTTATCGAAAAAATAACACCAGGATCTGTTTCAGAACACCCTAAAACCCCCAAATCTCAGTGATAATTCATTAAAATATACAGGGTGTCATCTGTAACTAGGTTAGGTTAGGTTAGGTTTAAATGTGAGTGAGCTTATATCAGGCCTCCACTGGTTTCTCCCAGTATATCCAATCTCTTAACGAAATTGAGTAACATATTGGGAGAACAGTTTACCAGATCTTCTGGCCTTACTTTTGTATTGCCAAATATTGAAAATCCGGTACTGGCCGCTGCAGGGCATGTACACAGGATGTGTTTAGCCGTTTCATCATCCTCCATGCATAGACGGCACTCTGCATCCTGTGCAAGTCCGATTTTATGCATGTGGTGTTTGAGTTTGCAGTGGCCAGTGAGCAAACCTACTATAACTCTGAGATGTGCTCTACTGAGTTCTAGAAGTTTGTCAGAGTCCTGTTTTTTCCTTCTATAAGCAATAAATGCTTTGGAATACTAGTCCTGGTAGACTGAGCCAATACTCAAGTCTTTTATTGTCTGCCCAGGCGGTTGTAGCATTCTTGGCAGTGCTATATGCTAAACCGATGACCGGTTCTGGCCCAGTGAATGTTGTTTTGCTAGGGCGTCCGCTATTTCGTTTCCTTCTAGGCCCGTGTGACCTGGTATCCAAACTAGGGTAACGTTGTTGCCTTGTGCTAGTCGGTTCAAGGTGTCTCTGCAGTTCCATACTGCTCTGGATTTAAAGCAGTTGGATTCAAGCGCTTTCAATGCTGCTTGACTATCTGAAAATATTTTTATTGTTTTTCGTGTAAGGTGTCGGTTTTCCAGCTCCCTTGTACACATTTCAATGGCTTATACCTCTGCCTGGAATATCGTAGCTAATTTACCCAAACTGAATGAGCGTTTCACTACTGGGTTCATACCATATATTCCGGCTCCGACACCTTCCAAATTTTTGGAACCATCGGTGAACCACCTTTCATCTACTCTACATAGGTCAGTTTCATTCCGAACCCAGTCTTCTCTTTCAGGGAAGACCACGGTATAGGACATGTTGAGGTTAGTGGTTTTGGGCATGATGTCTGAGGGCATTCCCAGAATGTTGTGAGCTAGTATGTCTTCCAGCATGCTGCTGCCTCTCATGACACATGCCTGCGGTAGACTAATGGCCGCTTGGTAGAGTCTGTATGTTGCCCATCTTGCCTTTCTCTCCAGAACTATGTGGAGAGGAAGTAGTCCAAGAAGAGCTTCCATTGCTGCAGTTGGCGTGGAGCGAATGGCCCCAGTAATCGCCAGGCACGCTTGTCTCTGTAGTCCGTTAAGTTTAACCTGGGCCATTTTTGTTGGCCTTTGTTCCACCAGACTACAGAGCCATGATCATTGGTCGTATGACGATCACGTACAGCCAGTAAACTTGTTTTGGTGACATGCCCCATGTTTTGCCACATATTCTGCGGCATGTCCATAATGATAGGCTAGCCTTTCGGATAGTCTTTTCCAAATGCGAGTTCCTGTTCAGCTTTTTATCTAGGATTATTCCCAGATATTTTGCCTCACTCGCAAATGAAATTGTTACACCCTTGATGGAACGAGGTATTAAATGTTCCAGCTTCCTGTTCCTGTTGAACGGTACTATGACCATTTTGTAGGGGTTAATGGACATTTCCTCCCTCTCACACCATTTATATATGGTATCCAGTATATCCTGAAGGACGTAGGAGATCGTCTTTTCGGATTTATCTTTTATTACTAGGACCAGATTGTCAGCATATGCTTGCAGATCGACCTCCCAGAGTGAGAGAATGACCAGCAGATCATCCACCAGCAGTGATCATAGCAGAGGGGAGAGGACCCCCCCTGGGGACATCCCCCGGCTGGCTTGAAGCTTACACTTTCTCCCTGTAGAGAGGTCGTTATTGTTCTGTTATGAAGCATAGTTCTTATCCAGTCACATAGTAACGGTTCAATTCCTCTAGAGACAGTGGCCTCATAGAGGGAGTGAGGTAGTGCATTATTGAATGCTCCTTCTATGTCCAGGAATGCAGCGACTGCTATCTCCTGGTGTTCCAGGGCAACGCTTATTCCTGAGACAAGGTTATTGAGGGCAAGTTCTGTCGATTTTCCAGCCTGGTAGGCATACTGGTGAACATTGAGGGGGTGCTTTATTAGTGCACCACACCTTATGTGCCCATCCAGTATTTTCTTCATGCTTTTCAACAGAAAGGATGTCAGACTGATGGGTCTGAGCGATTTTGGGTGTGGGTCAATCCGACCCACCTTAGGAATATAGATCACCCTAGTCGCGGTCCAGTTAGATGGTATATAGTTCCAAGCTAAACTGGCTCTAAAGAGTCTTATAAGGATAGGCATAATTTGTTCCAGTCCGATTTGTAACAGAGCTGGAGCTACGCCATCCTCTCCTGGCGATTTGTATGGGTGGAACGAGTTAACCCCCCATCTTATTGCCTGCGGTGTGATTATTTTGTTGGCAACCACCCAGTCATCTCTGTGGGGTCGTTTAATCCGGCCTATATTTGTGACTGGAGGTCGATTGTCCAGAATCAGGCTGCCTGGGATCTGTAACTAACATTTTTTATTTGTTATTCATCCGCAATCTTTGGTAGTTTTCGATTTTTTTCCTTGGTCACGAAGTACCTGAAAATGTTCAAATAATGCTGTAGAGAATATTCAAATATTATTTTTTCATGGCTACCTAAAATTAGGGAAAAACATAAAACATACTAGGTATTTTTTATCACAGAAAAAACACTAAATTCTATTCTAAAACACTCTGAAACCCCGAAATAGCAGTACTTGATTAATTAAAATGCACAGGGTGTCATCTGTAACTAACATATTATTGATTTTTATTCATCCGCAATGTTCGGTTGATTTGTTTTTTTCCCATATTCACTAATTACTCAAGAATGTTCGAATAATGCTATAGAAAATATTCAAATATTACTTTCTCATGGCTAGCTATGACCAGTCGAAAAGTGAAAAAGTGAGGAAAACACATCAAGGACTAGTGTGGCACAAACGTAACAGTCGATTCTGGTTCAGGACACCCTAAAATTCCTCAAACTCAATTCTTGATTCATAAAATATACAGGGTGTTATCTATAGCTGGCAAAATTGATAGCGCTTATTCACTCGCAGCGTTAGTTGATTTAAAAAAATCTGCTGTACAAAATAACGAAATATTACTTATTGATCCCTAGATATGACCAGTTGAAAATTGAAACATCAAGGAAAACATAGTAAAGATTATTTTATCTCCAAGCTAACACCAAATTCTGGTTTAGAACACCATAAAAGCCGTTGCTCGAATCATGAAATTATATATATATTAAAAGACGGGTCTCTTGACTGGACTAGTTGAAAAAACTGAGTTTTGGAAAGTATCAAAAAAGAAACTTTTCCTTGAGGTTGCAGTCAATTGGGAACGGCCAGTGGATAGAAAAACTATTTGTTAAATTATCAAGCTTTCGAAAAGTATATTTTCTTTATCAAGATATCTGAAAAACACAAAAGAGTCCATTTTGTAAAAAATGTGACTTTATGTTATAAAAAAAAAACAAAAACAACTTACTAACTCAAGGTTGCTATTAAGAAGATCACAGTTTAATTATGGAGTGCACTGTGATCTTCTTGATAGCAACCTCGAGTTAGTAAGTTGTTTTTTTTTATAACATAAAGTCACATTTTTTACAAAATGGACTCTTTTGTGTTTTTCAGATATCTTGATAAAGAAAATATACTTTTCGAAAGCTTATATATATATATATATATATATATTTGTAAATGGAAACATGTCCGGGCAACGAATTCTGGAGGCTTTGCGGTATATTCTGAATGGAAGTGAAATATTTTAGGTGCTTTTTGATTGGAAAAGGAATTTTTTGAAACAATTTGAAACAATTTAACATTACGGATAAATAAAAGTTATTAAATTTGCCAGCTACAGATGACACCCAGTAAATTTTGGTGGGGGTTTCAAGGTGTTCTGATAAACAAACCGTTGTTACTTTTGTGCTTGAAGTGTCCTTAATAATGTGTTTTCTCATTTTTTCACTTCTCAACAAAATATAAAAGAGTCTGGCTAATTGTATACCCCAAAGCCATCACACCCAATGACACACACACATTCACTCCTCAACTGGTCATTGCAAGCCATGAAAAAGTAATTTTTGATTTTCTATAACAGTAATTGAACATTTCAGGTACTTTGTTACTAAACAAAAAAAAAATCAAAAACCACCAAATATTATAGATGAAAACAAATTGAAAATGTTGCTAGTCTGTAAAACACCCTGTATATGTTGATGAGATCTGGGGTTTTGAGCGTGTTCTGAACCAGAATCTGATGGCAACAGAAGGGAACACAATAGATCTTATAGGTCGCAGTGAGGTGAAGAGAAAGTCTATCATGGTAAAAGTCACCTCAAGGCAAAAATCGTCGGTTCACAGCAAACGTTGCTGAATTTTAAGATAAAGTCTCTGAAAGTGATCCGTTTGTTCTAATACAGCAAACTGCGACACAAATATTGCTCTTTTTAATGCCCGTAATGCGTTCTCTGTTGCGCTTGTGATTTCCCTAATGCATAAAATAAGTTTTTCCGAATCTGTATATCTATAAAACAAGAACAGCCCTATTGCAGTGGCCCGGTCCTTCCTTTCATTCCGTTCCCTGCAAGTCCATTTATAACCCGGCCCCAACACAATGCGTTCGAGAAGACAAAAAGAGAACAGTTTCATAATAAAGTCCGAATTATGCAATATGTTTAATGTGCAATTTTTCTTGGCTCTGTTCATGTCAGTGAATCCAGCCGGCTGCCGTGTCCGTTCCATGTTGCCACTTCCTGTCAGGAACAGGCGGATTAAAACGGGACCGCGCTTAGTGTAATGGCCGTGAAATTATATCGTCCGAAAACCGAAATCTTTCTCTACTGAAATTCATTCACTGACATTGTGTGTTCAGAATCTGCCGGCCGGTCTATGTTGCGGATGTAGTCAGTTGTTTTTGTTTTATTGCTGACAATATCAAAACGCCAACACACTTTGTGTTACTATCACAGCCAGGTCAGCCGGCTCAGGAGACCGTCCTATACCTTGCCCTGATCCTAACGAGCTTAATAGAAGACGATATCATTTATTCACCGTGGAAAAACTACATTATATTATTAAAAACTATTTAGAAGAATTGTAACGCTTTTTCTGTCAGGTTGTGAATTGCACCCAATTCTGCAACCTCTAGTGTGCCCGGTCAAGACTTGTACGTCTTTCACTGTGCCTAGGACGCCAGCTTTTTATTGGTGGGCCTTAGTGGCGTTTCGGTAATGTGCTCGCTTTTTAATGCAAGGTACACAGAATTTCGATTTTTGTTCGAAAATATGAATAGAATATTCATAAAATCTGCGGCTGAAAAAGACACTTTAGTCGCATTTTCCATCGTTCAAGATAACCTCTTTGGAGGTATTCATGTTGAAATGGGAAAAATTTAATTTATTTGTAATATCTAACAAAATACAATAGCCCTGATAAGCTTGGCAAAACAAAATAGATTTTCGTCGACCAAAATATATTGGTGATTAAATGCGAAAGAAGCGAACCTTTCTTCAACGAAATGAACGATTTCTGTGAGTGACATTTTTTAATAACATTCATAAGATATGGATATCTTATTTGTTTAATGAATTTGCAATGAAAACTAGAGAAAATTAAAAAAATCAACTATCTGAATGAAAATGCGACTTTTCACTTCACTTCAGATTTTTTCTTTTCAGTTAGTCTTTTAACAATATCTATCAGATGTAGTTCAATGTCCAACGTGGCCCTAGCCGGGGAAGTAGTTGTTTTTTGTTAGATATTATAAATATATCACATTTTTCTTTTTTCACTTTTCATGGAGAATGTTCCCCTTTTCAACATGAATACATGGAAAATAGCGACTAAAGTTCACACAAAGAATAAAATTCAGTATTGAAAACAAAAATGAATAAATATGTACTTGTTTCGGGTAAAATATTATATAGTTACACTGCATACTATACGTACGTATTGAATGGAAGTAGGATTTAAAAATAATAATAATAGTAACGACAGACAAACTCAAGCGAAAAGTGAAGAATGAACTGTAGCACTCTGAAACTCGGCACATGACATTTCGACATTTTTCATTTAAAAAAAATATAATTTTTTTTGTTGTTATTTCAGAAACTATAGGATTTATCAAAAAACGATTTCGATATATTGAGAGATAATTCAATTCTCCGAAAGAATGATTTTCAATAATACCTCATGAAATATGCTCGTTTTCTCAGAAAACGTGGTATAACGTCGACGTCACATTTCATGCTCGCGATAACCGCCACTGTAAGTTCAGGCAGGGCCGAAAATTAGATTTGTCATAACTTTGATAAAAATTATAGCAGAAGAAAAGAAAAAGTGCATATCGTTCTTGAAGACTTCTACTTCCTCGTGCAAATATAACTTGTGAGTATCTGAGTACCTAAAATGTGTTTTGTCCCACTTCACATAACCCTCCTACGATATTTACGGAGGATCCGAAAGTCATGGATATTTTAGTTGATATGAAATAATTATACTGAAGCAGGAATCAGTACCCTCTTTGAACCGTATGCAAGGATTTAAGACCAGTGAGACAAGTCTCACTTATGGTGGATTTATGATCAAGTTTTAGGTCGTAAGTAATAAGTCGAAAGTTTTAAGTAATAGTCAGAAGTCTCAAGGAAAAAAATGACCCTTCATGCCCAAGTCTTAAAGACTGTCATATCATAAGGAAATGAGTGTATTATTGGTCTATTTTGCACAGTCTGAGTATTTTATAATCAAACTAATGAACATCACAAAACAAATAACTTATATTTAACAACAAATAACATTCAAAACTCGATTATTATTCTTCTTGACAGATGACAGCATTTACTGAAAGTTATTGCCGCTTGACGCATGCGTATTAAAAATTAGTCGCAAGTTTTATCGTAAAAGATGAAAGTTGGCCAACTTTCCTTATGACTTAAAACTTATGACTCGTGTATGAGCCCTCCTGTTGAAAGCGAATGATTGAACTTTTTAAGACTTATTACTTAAAACTTCCGACTTATTACTTACGACCTAAAACTTGACCATAAATCCACCATTATACATGCCAAAGAAAAACTGGTTTTTACTCCTGCCTCAGTTTTCAACTTACCCATAATCCCGGCAATTTCTTCAGTAAATGTTGAAAATAATCGCTCATACACATCCTACATAAAAAATGAAGTATCGATTCTTATCTCAAAACCCAATCGTACTGTATTATAAACTATGGAAGAGAAGTTATAAAATTTAACATATAAATTTATTTAATTCTACGTGGAGACATGGAGATAGTAACTCTATTGACCAACGGAGAACCTTCATAGCACTTTCCAGATCTAAATTTTTAACAAAAATCTTGTTAAATAAAAAACGTTATTTGAAGTCTAGTTGATGGACAACTGGGCCCATCCGGACCTGACAAAACGCTGTTGTGATGAATATAATCTAACTGTAAAAAACGAATGTGAGGCTTTTCATTATACCGCTTTTTTCGGTGTATTGTCAGTTTCTATCACGAGTATTCAGGGGATTATTCGTACTTTTGGGAATTTTATTATCGCTGTACCAGGCCGGTGACAGTTATACAACTTCTTTTAATTCAATTCGCGGAATTATGCTGACGAATTTATTGTTGTCGACAGCGAATTATTTCAGTACGAGAAAATGGAGTGAAACTCTCTCTTGGATACGTATTTTGGAGGTTTCGATGCTTTTGTTTTGGATTCAGGTTACTGAAGAAATTATACGATTATCGTCATAGTGAATATGATTTATGATAGGTGACTTGTCTTTTATTTTTATTGTACAAAAAATTTCAAAAGAATTCTTTTTGACAGTTTTTTTTTTTTCTTTGGTGTGTTGGCATCGACTACTATGGTCATTAGCCACATTTATTGGTTTTTGAATGGTCTCTGCTCATTAAAACAATAATCAGTGTGTTCACTGAAGGGCATTTTTTACTATTTTTTTCCTACAGTAGAAACGACACCGAAATACTTCTGAAGTTTTGATTTTTGTTAGAAAATAAGAACAGGATGTTCACGAAAATCAGTTGTGATATATTCTGCGGTTGAAAGACAAACCTTAGTCGCTATTTTCCATCGTTCAAGATAATCTAATTTTAATGGAGAATGTTCCCCTTTTCGACATCTGAAGTTGTTTTTGTCAAATAAATTCTGTCCTGGTTTCAGAAATGAATAGGTATTACCATTTCTTGGAGATCTCTGATATTTATTCAAGTACAAAAGTACAAAAAAGTACAAAATGTACAGTATGAACAAGCTAAGAAATATATGATAAACTTATTTAACTGAAATAACTAAACTTGAGCTTGCAATGCATATACATATACAACCTATTTGAAAGGCACGTAGACGCTGAAGCTTCTGTATGTGCCTAGTTTTGTATCGTTAAAATGATAACACTATTCAACTAAAATATAAAATATAAAATATATAATATGATATAACATACAGTTTTTTGACAGTATTAAAGAATTAAAAAGTTGAATTACTTTTTATCACATTTTTGTTTCGTGATAGGTATTAAATAAGAATGTTTTTAAATGTTTCCAGGGTTCTGACAACATATGTTCTACCTTGTTTTTTGAATAAATTCAATTTGCTTATATTTCTGCTATCAACAGGTGATAAATTATAAAATTTAGGTGTTAGGTAGTTAATACATTTTAAGTTCATAGTTTTATTGCTTCGTGAAATTTTCAACAGTTTGTTGCTGTTTGATCTGGTGTAATATTGATGATCGACAATTTTTTTAAATTTATCTGATTTATGAAAATAATAACAGAACAATAGGATATACAGACAGCTCACATCACATATATTCTCATTGTATAATAAGCTTGTGTAATACAATCTGTTTTCGTTCAAAATCACCTTCAATATAAGTATAATTTTGTATTATAAAATACAAAATTCCATTTATCCGGAAATCATCTCTGTTCTAGATTGACAGGTATCGAAAATCTTCTCTAACATTTCAATTCCTCAAATGGCTAGATTTGCCAGCATGTAATGATGTCTCATCTAACCCTTTTACTTTTTTTTATCACTGAATATATATTTCAGTTATTAATATTTCATCTATATATATATATATATATATATATATATATATATTCATCATCATTTTGTAGTTAAAATTCCAGATCACTGTTGCAGACACTAATTTTGTATAAAACTTTATTCGCAGTTTGTTCCTTAGGAAACTAATTGTGTTTGAATTATTTGATTACCCTCCAAATATTCTCAGATAATGCTTTCCTATTGATAGAGGTACAAAATATCATAAACTTCAATATTTCGTTTATATTCAAAGATTTTCCTTATATTTGGCAAAGGATTTGTCATCATTAATATTGTTTTCAATGGAAGGGTTTTTTGTATATTGTTTTTTGTTATAGGTGTGAATTATTTAATATTTGGACAACTTACACATTCAAGTTCGTCTAGAGCAACGACATACTATTCTTATTCAAAATTGTGAATGACTTGATTGACTACCTGTCTCAAATATTTTCGAATATATATTTTAATGTGACATCTCGTTCTCTTCTTCCTCTTCTCCGAAATTTCCTGTCGAACAAAATCAATGATATTGTTTTTTTCAATCGTACACTACAAGTATGTAAATATAAAATTAATTTAATTAATTAAAAATTAAAAAATACAAAATTCCATAAATGGCATTCAATCAAAATGTCTTTTAGAATATAACTAGGTTTAGCAATAAAATGTAAAATGTAAGGTTTTACCTGTTCTTGTCCTATATATTTTCAATAAATAAAAAAAAGATATGTCTATGAATGAAATATCGAGTGCTTTTCATCTGATATCTGTATCTTTAGAAAAATTGTTGTGTGTATTCCAATTTGATCATTTTGTTAGGATTATGCTGACGTTCCATATATATATATACTACTAGAATACTACTGGAATTTTTCGAAAGTGTATTTCTTTTATCATTTTCAATGTATTCGAACTTGATATTTTTTCTTTTTTTTTTTGTCACAATATATTTCAAGGGGCTGAACTTGAGCTTTCCTAGATTGTTTTCACCTCCTTTTTGCATAATAACATTCATGTTACATCTGTAACATAATTTTTTTTATTATTATTGTATTATTATAATTATTATGCAAATAAACGATATTATTATTATTATTATATGTGGTTCCTTAGCCGGATTTTTTCATGATTATTTTCAATATTGTTTATCGAATATTCGTACTATATTCAATTTTCGATAATGGTACTCAACGAGTTTTATTTTCAATATTGTATCAATATTTTCATTCAAATATTGGTATGAAGTTTTCGTAACCATCTCAATCAATATAGGTTTAATATGATTTCTTGAATATGGATGAAATAATATACAACCAATGTGATAATTCAAATTTGATATACAATATTGTTTTCTTCTAGCTGAAAACAATATGTATGCAACATTGGGTTATGGATATTGGTGAAAATTATTAAATCAATAATGATTCAATATTACCTATACATATGAAACAATGTATATTTGGGACTGGCTGAGCCAATATTATTAATTTAATATTATTTTTTCAATATTCACCCATGTTGGATTAATAATATTTTTACATTCACAATATATGGTCAATAAAGCCTAATATAAAACGATGGAAAATAGCGACTAAAGTTTGTCTTTCATCCGGAGATGATTCCACAAAAGATTTTATGAATAACCTATTTATATTTTCAACAAAAATAAAAGCAAGGGTGAGCCAATATGAAGTGCTAACTGGAATGATTACCTGAAATTTTTCAAATCACTCATTTCCATCACTGTTGTTACAATCCACAATATTAGTATCTTAGAAGATTGTAACTAATAATAATATCGATTAAAGATCAACAAATTTTTATTCAGATCACTGACAATCTAAATCTCAAAAATTGACATGACCTCTCCAACAACTGTCTTGTCCCAAAAAATATACAGGAACGTAGATTATAAAAAAATATTTAACATTCTCCAACCTCCAGCTTGAGAATACTGTTTACTGGCCTAACTAAAGCGCCCTCTTGGGTTTTGATTTCCACAGAGCGGATTTGGCTGTCATGTCCTTGTATTACTCTGGAGACTTTTCCAAGAGTCCATTTATTACGGTACTTGGTGTCAGGAAGAGCTACAACATCACCTACTTTCAAAGGCTCTTCTTTTTGGTACCACTTGCTTCTTTTTCTAAGCGAGGGAATGTACTCTTTGCACCATCTCTTCCAATATTTCTTCGCCATCAGCTGTGCAATTTTCCACTGCTTGCGCCCATAAATCTCACCAGGTCCAAAGACTCCGGGAATATTCGATGTATTAGCTGAACCGATCAGGAAATGCATTGGAGTAAGAGCTTCTAGTTCACCACCTTCACTTGGAACGAAGCTTATAGGCCTAGAGTTAACTATGCTTTCAGTTTCAGCGAGAAATGTCGATAATACCTCTTCTGATGGATGTTGTTCTTTGAGCGTGATATACAAGATCTTCTTCACACATTGGATCATTCTCTCCCATACACCTCCTTGGAAGGGTGCTGCTGGAGTATTGAATTTCCATTTTATTCTATACTTGGACAAATCTTGGGTAATTTTCGCACGATCCATCTCCTCTAAACATCTTTTCATTTCATTCTCTGCTCCCACGAAATTTGTTCCATTATCGGAATGGATCTCCAAAGAATGTCCTCGTCTAGACATGAATCTGTGAATGGCCATCAAGGCTGAATCCGTTGTCAGGGAACCAGCCAATTCTAAATGGATTGCTCGTGTGTTGAAACATGTGAAGATAACTCCATATCTTTTTTCCACGCTCCTTTTTACTTCAACCAACAACGGACCGAAATAGTCTAAACCACAAAAGCTGAATGGTCTTGTATATGGCTTGAGACGTGAAAGTGGTAATGGTGCCATCTCTGGTTGAACTGTCTTCGACTTTTTTATTCTGCAGAACTGACATCTTCTCACCGTCATCTTCACCAATTGTCGAGTTCTGATGATCCAAAATCTTTGCTTCAGATTATTCATCAATGTCTCGAACCCTGTGTGTTTTAATTCTTCGTGGAAATTTAGAATTAGCAATTGGACGGAAATTTCTTGTTTTGCCGTCGGTAAAATGATGGGGTATTTCAAATCATAAGCAATATCTGCGTACTCAATTCGGCTGTTCATCCTCAGAATTCCAAATTCGTCTAAAAATGGCGATAATTCAAAGATTTTGGAAGATTTACTAGGATAACCAAGTTTTTCTATGGAAGTTATTTCTTCTGGGAAATGTTTGGCTTGAATATTTAGCAGCCACAAGCTTTCTGCAATCTGTAATTCTTCGGGTTGCAATTCAGAGAACTTCAAAGCTTCGTCAATTTTTACTCTTATATTTCTTCGCTTGATATCTTGATATATCGTTTTTCTCTTTTGCTTACTCGCAAATTCTGACGATTTCAAATTATTGGAAAATCTCAAGATCCATGCTATTGTACGGATAAACTTCAACCATTTAGAAAATCTGCTGACTTCAGGCAATGGGAATGAGGTTTCCTTTAGTACTGCAATAATTTCAATATTGACGTCTTTTTCCAATCGATTCATTTTTTCTGTTGGCCATTGATCACCTGGCCTCTTCAAAAAGGATGGGCCATGTAACCACAGTGGATTCATGAAATCTGCGTCTTTCTTATATTTGGTTGCCAAATCTGCGGGATTCAAAGCAGATGGAACCCATTTCCAGTTTGAAATATCTGAAAGCTCTTCAATCTCCTGGATTCTGTGTGATTCGTAAGATTTTAAACGTCTTGAGTCATTTCTGAGCCATTTTAGAACTATTTCAGAGTCAGTCCACCAAAAAACTCGCTGAATATGGAAAGTTGACTCCTTCTTGATTACGTTGCCAAGTCTAGCAGCTACAACAGCTCCTTGGAGCTCCATTCTAGGTATAGAAGTAACCTTGTTGAGCGGACCAAGTTTACATTTGGATGCTACGATGGATGTCTCCACATGGCCGTTTTTTGATGACCTGTAGTAAGCCACAGCACAAAAAACTTTATTGCTGGCATCTGAGAAGACGTGTAACTCTACTTCACCAGGTGATGATGAAAAGTAACATCAACTGATTTTGAATTCTTCGATCTTTTTCAGCGATGAAAACCATAATTTCCATTTTTCTGCGATGTTATCAGAAATCACCATATCCCAATCCATTTTCTTACCCCAACACTCTTGCAGAATGAGTTTACCTTGTACGACAAGTGGTGCAAAAAATCCCAGAGGGTCGAAAATCGACATCACTATTCTGAGAACTTCCCTCTTCGTAGGGACTTTGTCCCCATTGGATAACTCTTTTGGAATGTTATTGAATCTTATGGTGAAAATTAAGGTGTCTTCACTGGTGTTCCATCGTAGGCCAAGTACTCTTTCTACATTCCATGAACCTAAGTTTAGCGTCATACTTTCAGCTAGGTAATTCTGAGGAAGACCTCCCAAGATGTCTGGGGAGTTGCTGAACCAGTTTACCATCTGGAATCCTCCACGACGATGGACTTCAATGATGTTCTGGATTGTTTCCACAGCTTCTTCTACAGTGTCTGTTGAGTCCAGGAAATCGTCCACGTAATGTTGATGTGTCATTTTTCTCAAAATTCCTGGAAACTCATCGTTAAACTCTTTGGCATTATGGTTTTTAACGAATTGTGCAATGAATGGTGAACAGACAGCACCGAAGATCATGACTCGCATTTGGTAGATATCTGGTGTTCTGTCTCTGTCCATACCTCGAAACAGAAACCTCTGGCATGATCTGTCCTGTTTCCTGATGATGACCTGGTGAAACATATCCCTAATATCACCTGCGCACGCCACCTTCCTCTCTCGAAATCTCCATATAAGTGCTACTAGTAGAGGATATAAATCGGGACCTTTGAACAGGAAATCGTTCAGAATGACTGTAGAATTCTTTGTCGCCGCATCAAAAACGAACCTGATTTTTCCTGGTTTATTGACATTTTTCACAGCAAAATGTGGTAGATACCAGGTTCTTCCACTGTCTCGTTCGGCTTCTTCCTCAGTTACTTTCTCTGCGTAACCTTTTGCAAGCTAATCTTCAATTTTCTTGCAATATTCTGCTCCAAATTGGGGATCTTGATCCATCTTTTTTTCCATGCATTGGAGTCTTTTGAATGCTAACGATTTGGATTCTGGAAAAACCAAATTTCCATGCTTCCACGGCAACCCAATTTCAAATCTATCGCCAATTCTTTTGGTGGAACTTTCTAATAACTTCAAAGCTTTTCTATCATCTCTGGAAAACGTATCACGAGATGACAAACCTGAATCTTCTAGTTTGAAGTTGTCTTCGATGATCCTTTGTAGGTACATGTCATCATGGTCACAAACGCATACATTCAGATATAATTCGTTACCTGGCTTCGAACAAGGACCATGAATCACCCATCCCAGCTTCGTTTTACTCATTGCAGGTGAATCAAAGTTTGGCTGGATGATTTGCTGGGATGATATCAAGAAAACATTATCTTGGCCTATCAAAACAGTAGGTCGACAGTATTCTATACTCTTCAAGATTGATTTGTCAAGATATTTGTACCTCTGGTACAGTGCTTCCGCATCGAAGTCCATTTTTGGCAAAAGCAGGTTATCAATTGTTCTGGCATGTTTAACACTGTACTTCTTGGTCGTCCCTACAGCCCCAGAAATCTCGAAATTCACCAACATGGATTCTTCTTCAGCATGGGTAATATCCTTAGTCCACTGTAGACAAAGTGGGACTTTCGGACCAACAAGTTGTATCGACTTGCATATATTTGAATCGATGAGAGTGACAGTGGACCCTTCGTCCAAAAGGGCGAATGTATCGATGTACTTGTCTTGACCGAAGAGACGAACTTTCGCAATCTTCAAAAGCGAAGAGGATTTTCCTATATAACCTGAGAATTCAGCTGATCCGCTGCCATTATCTGCTCCTCGAATCCTCTCTTCAATGTTTTCCTGGTCTGTATTTTCAAAAACCTCGGCTCCTTCTTTGTTCATAGGATGAAGAAGTCTGTTGTGTCTTCCACGACAAGAATTGACATTACAGAAAATCTTTCTGAAACATTTACCAACGCTGTGGCCTGGTAGTAAACACTTGAAACACAAGTGATTTTCTTGAACATATTTTCTTCTGTCATCTTGGCACATTTCCAAAAAATCTTTACATTGGTACAGTCGATGGTTTTCTTTCTTGCAGAGTTTACAAATTTTATCTTCTGGTTTGCTTTGAATGCTGAATATTCTTTCTTTTTTCGTTATCGATTTGTTTGTTGATATCTGAGTGGGAATCGTAATGGACATTAACAAATTCACCTCAGATTTCAGCCATTCAGCAAATATTTTCAAGTTAACAGCTTCCTTTAGTTGTTTCAAAATTTTGACTTGACCCCAAGAACGTCTTGAAATTTTTGGCAATTTCTCTTCCAACCTCAACAGCAGCTCGGGATTATCCAGGTGAGAGATGTGGGTGGTACTCATAGCAACTACCATATTCGTAACAATGGTCGAGAAATCCATGAAGGATTCAATATTATCTTCTCTTGGATTAGCACAATTCTTAGCCTTATTAATTTGACTCAAAATAATCCAATCGTCTCTGCCAAAGTTTAGTTTCAGGGTTTCCACGATGGTATCCACATTATTGGGACTACAAAAAAGGTCTTTTACAGATTCTCTGGCTCTTCCTTTCAAACATCTAATGAGACGATTCAAATTTTCTGAATGTGATAAATTTTTCTCCAAGGTAGTTCGTTGAAACTCGCTGAGCCAAAACGGGAATTCATGTATATCACCACTGAAATCTGGTAAATGTTTCAATGTCTGCTTGGTTACCAGTTTTTCAATGTTTGAACTTAGATGTTCCATACATTTAGTGAGCATTTCAGGAAAGCAATTTGAAGAGGAAGCGATATTATCTTTATGAGTAAAATCAACGCTTTGTGCTGAAGATTTCACGCAAACAGAGGGGGTATTTTCTTTGCCTTCTAATTTATAGTCGGAATTCTCCCACTCGAGCTTTTCATTTCTGTGCTGAGCTGCCTTGTTTACCCAATCTGCTACGAATGGTTCAACATTTTGATAACTAGATGTGGATTTTATCTCCGATTCCCTTTGACACGTAGCTCCAGAGATCTTTCTTGATCCTCTGATAGATGATTTTCTTATGGATTCTTTCTCTTGGTGGATAGATTCTAACTCGAGAGAAAGTAATTTTTTTTGAATCTCCCTTTCTCTTTCATTGAGTCGGCGTAATTTGTCATCACTTTTATGAGAGCTGTCAGATGAATTCGCAATTTCGATATGCTCTTCTATTATAACAGGTTCTATATGCCTGCCAGTTATTCTTCTCTGTTCTTCGTCTTCATCTCCGTACCTTCTAGGAGGAACACCAAAATTGATCCTTGTACTCCTCCTAGCCCTTGAAGTTTCTGAGATTTCTGGCAAGGACATAATTTCCAATGATTCTTTATCTTCTCGAAGGACCAATGTTACAATCCACAATATTAGTATCTTAGAAGATTGTAACTAATAATAATATCGATTAAAGATCAACAAATTTTTATTCAGATCACTGACAATCTAAATCTCAAAAATTGACATGACCTCTCCAACAACTGTCTTGTCCCAAAAAATATACAGGAACGTAGATTATAAAAAAATATTTAACAACTGTGTACAAAAAGTAAATCAGATATGCACACCCAGCGTTCATCATTACCAAATTATAATGCAACTGCTATCAGCCGAATGTTTCTAGAGAACGAAATGGTAACAATTCCTGTAAAAACAAAAGTGGCGCAAAAAAGGAGCAAAAAATATCCGAATTGTCCTTAATTTCTTCGCATATCTTGGGAGTTTTTATCTAAATTATCGTAATTTCCAGAGAGGAGTTGAGTAAAGCCAGGCGTTATATAAAACCGCCGAGGCTAGCCAGTTCTGCGCTTTTTCTCCGCTCTTAAACAAATCGCCTGCAGAACCCTTTCGCCCCGACGTGGCAGGATGGTGTGAAAAGAGAGACGTTTTTCATCCGACCCATTTATTTGATGTCACTGCACTCTTCACAATTATTTCCTTCCGGCTATCTGCGTCGTTATGGGTTGAAGAGAATATTATCCTAACGATTTAATAAGCCTCACGATTTTTTCAACAGGGAATTCATTTATCTTTAAATTTAGCTCGAATTTACGAAGGGGGGGGGGTAAAGATCGGTATATAACATTCGGTACTTGGGTGTATTCATATGTCATTCATTCTCCAATGGTGTGTATGTGATGTATTATCCCACAAAAAGAAAATCCTGTAATGTGTTCAGAGAGCATCGTGAGAGACGAGGAAAAGTAGTACGAATGGGTGTTCTTAAATTTCTGATGGTTGCAGGTCTCAGGGAACACCTACAGAGGCAACGAGTCCCAAAGCTTTGCCATTCATTGGAAGAACGAGCCACGAGAGAAAGAGATGTTCAGCATGTCTCCAAAGTGACGGCATGTGATGTGAAGACTGAGCTCGGGTCAGTCTCGATGGGACCGCTAACGGTGGAAGGATTGATGATATTTCGGAAGAGAATCGACCGTGAAAATATATATAAAACAGAGATAGATCGCTAACCTTTCTGCGGTGTTCCAGCAAAGTATCACCGACGAGACGACTGGCTCTCTTTTGGACAGAATCAAAAAGTTTTAATGTGTGTTTGGGTACTGCAATCCATATATGAAGCAGTATTCCAGGACATATGGGATTCATATTTTCAAAAGTTTCAACACTGAATCATTAAAATTTCTACTAGAGTTAGTATACATGATACCCTTCCGAGTGAGATAATCAGAAGATGATGAGTGAGATAGAAAATTTCCTGTCATTGGGGAGTTCCTGGAAACCTTATATTATAGAACAACTGAAAATGAGTAAAATATAATTCTGTTTCGAACAGTTTCAGGTTTCCTCTTTATATAACTCGAAATGATTTCGACTTTTTAACTGTTATGCAATTCAAAACGTGTATCCTCATCCCAAAGACACTAAAGGTTTATGGTTAATAGTGATAACTACCAAATATTTACTGTAAGTGTAACGATTTATCACAATTTTTTCAAATTATCATATATTGCGATATTTTTTTCGAAAAGTTATTTTTGATTCAGTTACCATACTTTTTTTATTTTTTGGGGTCTGCAAAACATCCTACAACTTAATTGATCTGAATATTGCAGATATTCAATAAATATTTTTTCTAGAAATTTTCAATGAAATCACCTTCCAGGAAAGAAAATCAAATGATGTTTCATTTCAGTATTTCCATAGCTCTCAAAATATAATATAATTAACCGGTTTCTATTATAGACAATATGTAATATATTGAACTTGGCTAGTTGAAATTTACTGACACACTAAACTTCATCATCATATCAATGAAAGTTTACAACATTCCTCCCAACATCCCCCACAATGGATAAGTGTAGCCCATTCGACATCCAACTTCCCGAGAACGCGGCACAAAACGAACGGAAAAGATAATGTGGAGTACAAGAAAAGTCTCCAGGGTCAAAAACAAGTTGAAAACGTCGGCCGAAGCTGAATCTCAATGACAAAGCCGTAATTTCATTAGAGCGTCTCATTGTTCGGAAAAATAAGGAATTTTCCGAGATTTTCAGCAGCTAAAACGAACAACGTCCCTATTCTGTTTATGTATATTTATGTTAAAAGTCTAGACTTTTTGCTCGCGCGAATATATTTCTTCAGCCCATTTTTGCCATAAATTGCTCGAGAAGATGTTTACCCTGGAGATGGCATCCATGTCTTCTGACTTTCCAGAGTTTGACGTTCATTCTGTTCTTTGGGGCCGATCTCTGAACAATCACTGCCGGAGAAAATGTTAGGATGAGAAAAAGGGATGATGTGTTTGGTGTTTGGAAATCACAATGAAACAATGAAACAGCTTGATATACTAATTCAGAATTGAGAATGGGTTGTTCTTGGTAGTTTTTATTATACTAACCTTCTATAAACGATACAATTTTATTATTTTATTGATTCATAAATTGAATTCTGACAATAACTAATAGTTATTTGAATTAAAACAATATTCACTCATATTCCATAATGATCAGCTCACACAACTCAAGCACTTCGCCTGTAGAAATAGGAGTACCTCAGGGAAGTGTTGTAGCACCTACATTATTCTCTCTTTATGTGGCAGATATAGTGTACTATTTGGCCGATTTTAAAATTGTTTTATATGCTGATGACTTATCAATTCTTGTATCTAAGGAATCACAAGATTTGAACCAAACAGCTTGTGAGGATCTAATGTCCAAAATTGCATATTGGTTTTCCAAAAATATGCTTTACATAAATACAACAAAAACAGAGTTCCTTATTTTCCATACAAAACAAAAACAAGTTCAGAGTATAACTATGCATATTGATACCAACAACATAAATCAGAATAACAGCATTAAATTTCTAGGCATGACAATCAGTGATAACTTTAACTGGGAGGGTTGCATAAATAATACAATCAAGGTGGTAAATACCAAAATATTTCAAATACGGTGCATGTATAGAGTACTAACAATGCAAGTTCTGAAAAACTTCTATTATGCAGAAATTCAATCAAGACTGACTTATGGTATAATACTTTGGGGACAGTCTACGGCTGCAAAAACACTTTTCGTTGTCCAAAAAAAATGCATAAGAGCTCTGCTATGCAAAAGTCAACGCGAACCGAATAAACCTCTATTCAAAAAACTTGAGATATTACCCCTCACGTGTCTTGGAAGTTGCCTGTTATATCTATAAAAGAAAAAACAATCTGCTTTGTCTCTCAGCATTGGAATCCGAATATACAATAAAGTTCCTCAGGACATAAAAGATCAAGGGGCGGCTTATTCTATACTTTGGAAGAATATTTTAACAAGTAGCATACACATTTATTGTTGAATTTTATGATTGTATATTGATTGTGTATTGATGTTATAACCCATTTATATCATGTGTTATGTATTCAAATTTTTGACGTGTTTTGATACAAATGTGGTCTTTCTAATGAATAAATTTGATTTGATTTTATTTGAATGTACGATACCTGAATACGAAAACGCTGACCTGCTGAAGGGTTGTGAGGCTTGACAACCCTAAAATTTTTAGGTTAGTGTAATATAGCTACCCAATACACCAAAACAACGTCACTTTCACTCGACGAACTTACCAACAGTAAGCTTACCTACTACAGTAAGCTCATAGCTCTTGAGAATGTCAACTTTGTTGGTGAAACGCGCGTCGCGTGAATGACGTAGTTTTTGTAATTTGGTATCTTCTATTTCTTGAAATAGACTTTTCCCCAAATTTAATAGTTGAACAGAAAAATAAAAAATCTTGATGATACGAGGAGCGGTTATTTATGCCTATATGCAAAATTATCAATATTTGTATATTGACATAATCTCGTCACTATACAAGCAAATGAAAACCTTTTGTTATTTCAATCGAAAACCTTCCGTCGGACGAAAAACGTAAAGAGACCATGTTTGTGGGAAAAAAGATGACAATTATAAAAATAATACTGACTTGACAAAATACAGAAACGTATCATTATTTTGATAGAAATTGAAAAAAGTCAAAGCAGTTGTAGACATATTGACATATTGGAAGATACCTGATTTTTTTGTTAAATTTCAACATCTTTTATCTCAGGAATAAAGAGGTTGCGGACACATGTTTATGGAAAAAAAAATCTTGTTTTGAAACCCCTAAAATGTTTGTTTTGAATTTTGTAACACCCTGTATGTAGGTAATATTACAAAAGGAGCGAAGCTCGCTCGCTCTGATGGTACTTTGTAAATGAATGAATGAATAAATAAATTAATAGATGAATATATATGACCTGATAAATAACACATATTCGAATTTACCATAACACCTCTTTCCTTTTCAGTATTTCAGTAATGATAGCTACCTTCCAAAATTTAATGATTGTTTTCCTTTTGGCACTGCTAAGCCGGCTCTGCTACTGATTGAAACTCGGTTAGAACTCTCTATAAACGTGCTGTTCGAATCCACGAAGTTGTTCATTAAAATATCACAAAACTCCCAAATCCTAACTCTCATTCGGTTTAGAAACCCTCTCAAACAAAATTTGGAATTTGCATAAAAAAGGAGAGATCCGGAGATGAAGTTTTGTTGTCGGATCACAAAGGAACGAGAAGTTTCTCTGGAAATTCTTGTTTATCATTGAAATCATTCAGAAACCTGGATAATATCAGATATGCACTGTAATCGAGTTTCTAAGACCGTTTTTTTATTACCTTTTGCAAAATGGTTGATTTATGGAAATAGTCAGCGACAAATTCCAGCGTATTCACTACTAGATGAAAAAGGTTATCTGTATTGACGGTGAAAATACAATAAGATAGTACGGTGAATGGATGCATTTAAAATTAAGTAAAAAAATAAATATGGGAAATGAAAATATAATCAGTCATTAATAAAAATGAGCTTCAAGAATCAGTTATTTGATGAAAATCTGCAAATACTAAGCTATTTATCTTATTCTCTCTATCCTACTCAGAGTCCAGTCAAATATTGAAATTTGGTGCGAAGTTTTGGAGTAGCTTCAGAACTTGTCTTCTTTATGTTTTTTCAAGTTCTGATCGAAAATTTGAACTCAACCTCACTATTTTTCATGGGCTTTGAGCCGTAAGCCTGGCTACTTTCCAGTAAACATAAAGTATTCGTTAATGCCCATATGGGTCCATGTGGCCATTAATATACCTCCACTGGACATATACCATGGACCTATGATGGACCTATATTGGATTAGATATATTATGGAGATGAATTGGATTATATTAGGTTAAGGACATAAACTGGATTTGTTATGGATATATACTGGATACGTTATGAACATGGACTGTATTTAGGGACATAACCTGGATATAATTTTGAAATACATAAATAAAACGAGACAACATATTATATTCTCTCAGAAAAACTATAACTTGGAGAAGTTGTTGGTTTTCGTAGTAGCTGTGTTGATCTTTGGCCTAGCAACTTTTTAAATGCACCTTCCGTTACTTTTTAATTTTGTCCGTTCAGATACACCTGAGAAAGTAACACATACAAACAAAAACAGCATATATATTTCTTGAGAATCACAATGGAAGATCAGTATAGATTATTCCTGACGATTTTTTATGTAAAATCACGGATACCATACTTATTTTACAAGTTTTCAGGAAAGGATATTGAGTAATGTCAGCTTCGCAACTGATTTAAACTATACTGATTTTTCAGCAAATTCTGTTTTGTTCATTCAATGGATCGAACACTATTGAGTGGAAATTTTTGTAATCAGGAATCATTACCTACCAGCCATTTGTCCCAATATTGGCCAACTTTGAATTTGCAAATACTCTCTTCTTTTCCATGTCACACTCAAACCCTTTTACTTTGGATACAATCAATTATCAGTTTAAAATTTAATTATGATGACAAATAGATGGACTTGGACATCTTCTTCTATCTATCCTTAGTACAAAGAGAACATGCATTGGAAGGATACATACTCGGTCATGAACGGAAGCCCCTTGGATATTCGTTATGACTTTGTCCATTGGACGTCCGTAATTGGACAAAACGTTCTTAGACACAAGAGGAAGTCCAATGGATGTACTTTGTAGATTATAATAACGGACATCCAAGTGGGATGATTAATGAACTTTTTTTTATCAATTTATACATATATATATATATATATATATATATAAGAATACCTCTCCACTTATATACATATATACAGAGTGACCCATTTGAAAGCGGGCCACCTCTCTAAAATTGTTATTTATTATCCGATTCAAAAGTTTTTTTTTCAATAGATAGAGCATCAATAGTTCTAGGTGAATGACATAAATGTGAAATGAAAATGAAAATTTCAAGGCCTACTACGAATTTTTTTCAAAGTCAAAAATCCAAAAAACGTACTACCAATTTTTTAGATCGAATTAGACGGCGCCACTGGATTCACGACATTCTCAAATGATTTATATGGAAATTACGTAGAAATGTGTCCGAAAATAAAAAAGTTATATAGGAATGAAATTTGAAAACTATGTCAATAAATCAACCCACCTCTTCAATTTCAGAACTTTCATAAAAATTCTGACTACACCACTGAATTCAGAATACTTCGGAATACATTTGGTTAGAATTTCATCAAACTCTGTTCATAAATAAAAAAATTATTAAATTACCTTATGAAATACGTTCGTTTTCTCAGAAAACGTGGTTTTAACGACGACGTCACATTTCATGCTCGCGCAAACCCGCCACTGCAAGTTCAGGCAGGGCCGAAAATTAGATTTGTCATAGCTTTGCTAAAAACTGTGGTAGAAGGAAAACTCATACTTACTCATGCAAATATAACATGTAAGTATCTGAGTACCTAAAATGTGTTTTGTCCCACTTCACATAACCCTTCTACGATATTTACTGAGGATCTGAAAGATATGGATATTTTAGTTGATATGAAATAATTATACTGGAGCAGGAATCAGTACCCTTTTTGAACCATATGCAACGATTTAAGACTAGTGAGACAAGTCTCACTTATACATGCCAAAGAAAAAACTGGGTTTTTATTCCTACTTCCGTTTTCAACTCACCCTTAATCCCGGCAATTTCTTCAGTAAATGTTGAAAATAATCGCTCATACACATCCTAGTAGTATATGATTTATCGGAAAAATAACTCAACATGGCGAAAAACAAATAAATTTACCACAAAAATTATTTTCAGCAATTCCTTATGAAATGCGCTCGTTTTCTCAGAAAACGTGATTGAACGCCGACATCAAATTTCAGGTTCACGATTACACGCCGCTGGAACATCTGGTGGAGCCGAATATTTGATTGGTCATAACTCTGCTAAACATGATCGGAGAAGGGAAAGGCAAATTTTATATCGTTTCCGAAGACTCCTACCTTCTCATGCAAATATAATATGCGAGTATATGAGTACCTAAAATGTGTTTTGTAGCACTTCACGGAGATGTTTGCGGATGATCCAAAAATCTTGAATAATTTAGTTAATATGGAATTATTATACTGAAGCAGCAATCCATACCCTCAGGTCCCACTTATAAATGCAAAAAAAAAGTTTTGTTTTATCTCTGCCTCATTTTCAATTTACCCATAAAATCGACATTATCTTCAATAAATGTTGAAAATAATCGCTTATTCATATCCTGTAAATACATATATATATATATGTATTATATATGTTCAGTTCTCTCGACGGAGTAGGCAGATTGAGACCTTAGAGAGAACAAGTGACGAGACCTGGGGAGTAGGCAGATTGAGACCCCGGCGTCAAGTTACAAAATCCTGATGATACCTGAGGAATAGGCAGATTGAGACCTAACTTTCAATCATTTCATCGTTTTTTCTTGAAAATGGCTCCAAAATCGGAGCCGAAACGTCGAATTTCAACAAATTCTAGACGCGAACTTCCAGTTTTCATATATGTATTATATATATATATATATATATATATAGAGAGAGAGAAGAGAGGTAGTCTATTGCTGACTAGTTAGAAACAAATCTTGACAATTTTTTGGGGCAGCAGCAAAACGCAAGTGTACTCTTATAACATTATATTTCCAATATTTCGACAGTGGTTACTGTCATCATCAGGGAGCTACAAAAATGGATGAAACTATGGTAAAATGGTGAGGATGAGAGTCCAATACTTACAATGTTAGTGAGATTGGTCGCTTAACAACGATGTTGAAAAATTAAACAAGACTAAAATCATGTGCAACATGGGGTACTGAATAAAAATTATGTAAAACATTTATAACAATTAAAAATCTAAAAATGTGTCGGATGCAGACAACACCTGTAATATACCACGAGGAGCGTGGGAGAAGAGAAAATTATTTGGTTAGAAATTATTAAAATTAATTATATGTCAAAAGTCAAAAGTCAAATTTTCATAGAAATTATGGAACAAGAGAACAATTGGCCTGGGCTGCTGGGGTTTCCAGTCCAGTTGCAATTACTGCTAAAGAGAAAGTATAATTATGGATTTCATGTAATAGATGAGAAAATTGTATTTAACATTATTTGAATTTAAATATTTAATTTTGAGAATCAATTGGGAAATTTATGGGATGTCATAGAGTAAAAGAATTACAAAATTGAGATCAAGTAATGCCAAAGGAACTGTTGTTGAGAGCACTTGGGTTCTTGTCCAACATTAATAAATAAGAATAGATCTCACTCAAGTGGTTAAGATCTGTTCTTTTGTTTAAACAATGATCAGATTGAGAAATAAACGTCATTTCCAGGAAAATTCGTTTCGAAGCATTACCTTCTTTGGTTAAAATTTTTGTGGAATTATAGTCCATTGAGTGACCTTCTTTGAAGACGTGTTCACTGAGAGCGCATCTCTCAGGGTGTAATCTGCTGTCACTTTTATGAGAAGTTATACGGTCTTTCAGCAACCTTGCTGTTTGACCAATGTATTCATGGTTACAATTAGCACATGGTATGCAATATACTAATTTTGATTGAGAAAGTAGAGGAGTTTTGTCTTTTACGACAGAAAATAAGGAATTTATGGTAAGGACCGTTTTATTTGCAATTTTAACATTGCCAATTTTATTGAAAATTCGTGAAAGCTTTGGCGTGATTTCAGCAATGAAGGGCAAAGAAATGTATAATATTTTTTACATTTGAAAACTGAGGCAGGAGTAAAACCCAGTTTCTTCTTTGGCATATTGTATAAGTGAGACTTGTTTCACTAGTCTAAAATCGTTGCATATGGTCCAAAGAGCGTACTGAGTCCCGCTTCAGTATAATTATTATATCTACTAAATTATCCAAAATATCGTAGAAGGGTCATGTGAAGTGGGATAAAACACATTTTGGTACTTAGATAATCACATGTTATAAGTGCATGAGGAAGTAGAAGTCTTCAGGAACGACATACATTTTTTTTTCTTCTACTATAATTTTTAGCAAAGTTATGAAAAGTCAAATTTTCGGCCCTGTTGGAAATGGCAGTGGCGGGTTAACGCGAGCCTTACATTTGATATCGGAATTAAATCAGGTTTTCTGAGAAAACGAGCGCATTTTGTGAGAAATTACTAGGTATATTTCTTTTAGAGAATTGAATATCTTTCGTCTTGTTGAAATTGTTCCTTGATAAATCTTTTACTTACAAAAAAATTAAAACTTTTTTGAAATAATTTTTTTTTGTGTTCCACCCCTGATTTTTTGGTGAACAATTTTTTTTCTAACAATACATGATGTCAAGATTCATTCTTCACTTGTGGCTTACATTGATCTGTGGTTTCTATACTAGTAGGGAGCTTAAACTGTATTGATCCTCAGTGGAATATAATTTTTCTGGGTATGCCACCCACCATACTTCATTTTGGTGTATTCACTCCCATCAATTCACGATTTTCTTGAAGAAGAAATTACATATTCCATTGAAATAAAATATGAAATTTCCGTATATAAATCCTTCCTTCCAAGGAAATCCACTGCCTTCGCAAAACATTAAAGGAGATATTCCCTGCCAAACGAGCGACTCCTTTTGTGGGTTAATATGAATGCTCACTTATCGCGTGCATCATCAGGCAAAAAGGATATAAATCAGAACGCTTTTACTTTACAGGCATTTTTCGTGAGGGTTGAGATAAAAGCCCGCGGATTAGCATCTTCGCATGTTTCAGAGGGGAAAGTACTCCGCAGCAATTTGTTCAACCATTTGGTTTCAAATTGGGTAAAATTCGTGATGCGGTGATGTAGTTAGAGAATTAATTATGCCCTAATTTCGTGTATAAATACAGAGATATACCGAGATACCGAGTTATAAAGAACCGAATGCATATCGCCACATTTCTTATACTCGAGAATTAACTTGAAAATTTCACACCTCACTCTTTCAGCCAATCAAAAAATTGGTTTTTATTTAGTTGCCATGACAACCCAAAAAATTTCCGGAAATTTTTATCCTCCTAGGTACCCTGGGCGATATTAATAAGTGAAATTTATGTACAAATGGAATGTTATTTTTCATATGAAAGGAGATAATATTTCATAATTATATATTCACTAAATATTTCGAATGTGTCTGAAAATATTTTGAGAACTTGCATTTCAACTATGAATAGGTCCATCGGTAAAAAATGTATATCAATCAAATCTACCTATGCTTGACTACATGAACTTAATATTTGAAACAATTTTATTCAACTTATCTTTTCGTGAATACTCGGCTGAAAGTTGCAAGAATTCCTTTCCACATCACTTCCCAATAGACAATCCGCATGGACCAGTCAAAACTATTTTAGTTCTGCGTGATGTGCAATGTAATTTTAGGTTGAAAATGTCGCAAAATGAATTTTCCTTTCTCACATACAAACACCGCCACTAATACCAACGCGTAACTGTCATTATATCAACAAAAACCATTCATGGCCCATTGATGTTACAACTTGTTTTCTCTCAGAATAATCTACAAGTCAGTTGAATTAACCATTAATTTAATATATTTTGATGTGAAATTTTCCTACCGAATCCCCCGCGTGCTTGAATTAATTTCTGGAAATTTATCTCGTACATGAATTTTTTAAGAAAATCACCCTCGTCGCTGCGCGACTCGGGTAATTTTCAAAAAATTCATGTACTCGAAAAATTTCCGGCAATAATTCAAGCACTAGGGAGATTATAAGTGAATAAAACGTTCTTCTATCTAAACTAGCACTGTTCATGTGCATTTTCCTTGGATTGAATACTGGTGTGTCTACAGTTTTTGGTATCCTTCTAGTATGTCTATCAGTTATATTTTCACAGATAGCAAATATTATTCTCAAAAAAGCTTGAGGCGTGAAATGTCATGAGATGAAGTGTCAAGCTTTCGAGAAAATATTTAAATTTATAATTTTCTTTCTTTTTATATAGTCTAAATATTATTTTTTTTATCCTATTATTATTTTTCCATAGTTTATAAACGAAAGCTTGTTTTTCAAATATTTATCACCTTTATTTATTTTTTTAATTAGGTGTGCTAGGAGTCCAGAGGTTGATATGATAGTGGCATGCGTATGTTTGATATCCGTTGGCAATTTTATACAATTTTTTTCTTTATTTAGCCTTCAGGAAAGCAGGTGGTGATATTTTTTCAAACAAAATAATATTTTTAATTGCCGATATTTTTCATAATTTTGAAGAATTTTTCCGAGGGGGAAACCGCTGGGGAATTTTGGTGTATATATCTTGGGTATTAGTGGCATTACTCGGGTATTAGTCGGGAATTAGGGGCATTACTTGAATTGTATTGGGCATTACTTGAATTGTATTGGGCATTACAGGTATTGCTGGTGTATGGGCATTAGAGGAATTAGTTAGGAATTATTGGGCATTACATAGGTATTACAGGAATAATAATCGTCGATGGGCAAAAAAAGGTCTTCAAAACATGGGAATTGAAATTGTCTGAAAAATTAGAGATCAGTATCGGAAATCCGAATTGTACAATGAAAAAAAAAGGTCATCCGACTTGTACTTGACAACCAACCTAACATTAAGACACGATTTTATATTTTTCTTACTTTTCTGACGGGCATTACTGGCATCACTTGTGGGGTATTACTTGGGAATTACTGGGTATTACTCGAGAATTACTTGGGTATTGAAGAGATTTTTGGAAATTAGTGTACACAATATTCTCAATGGTTTCCTCTCGAGTTTTTCCGATTTTATTGTCGCAAATATTGTCAACTTCTACGGAGGGATGCCGATCTCTCCAATGAACATTTTTTTGGGTAATTTTCTATATGTCTAAAACAGTGGGATATTTTTCTGATTCCTTCTATGTTTTCTGTCTGGCTGTCACGGAGACAAGATGGTATATATTTTTTTTTCATTTCAATTTTGTGAGTTTTTCGTAATTTTTTGGAGTGTTCCTACTTCTTTGATCAAGATTCACTTTTCCAAAATGTCAAATATTTTTTCGATTTGCTACGAGTTCTCATTCTTAAACTAGATTATTCAATAATCCCATGTTTTATCTATTGCTACGGATTTTTTACCGTTTTATTCTCACGAGTTTTCGCAATATTTGTAGGGGAGAAGTAGAGCAAATGATAAATCGATTTATTCGATGATCTCATGTTTTTCACTATTTTTACAGGTTTTTGGAGATTCTATTGTCGCTAATTTTCGCAATTTTTCTCGTTATGGGGTGGATTAAATTATTTTCTGGTTCCATGTTTTTGAATATTTTTAAGGAATTTTTGATTTTGGTTTCTTAAGTTTTCGCATTTTTTTCGAACAAGTATGGATGTCCGTGTCCGTTGAATTCATATGCGTTCGCTTTCTGGATTTAAGGAGGACAGGGGGTAAAATTGTTTTAAATCCCATCATTCAATGATTTCATGTTCATCCCTATTTTTACGGATTTTTCGGCTTAAATCTATATTGGAAATCTCAACAAAATTTTGACATTGGTTTTCTTGTAACTATTGGTAATGTAAAAAAATGGGTGAACACATTTTTCTCTTTTAGGAAATTCAACAAGCTTTTTTTGTAATGAATACTTTTTTGATATTTTGAACGGTTGACGAGTTATAATGTGTGGGACATCTACTAACAGTTCATTAAAGAAGATTTCCATGCCAGTTAATTGTGAAATAGTCGAAATTCTTTTTTCATTAAATCATGCCGTGGTCCATATTTTTTACTATTTTTATAGATTTTATTATCGCAAGTTTTCCTCTTGTGCTGTTATTTTCGAGGTCTGAAACTATTGGGATTTTTTCAGAATTCCTACACTCGTCAGCTGGCTTCCAAGCGGGCGGAACAGGTTATATTTTCGTAAATTAATTCTTTCTATGATTCCATTGTTCTCTACTATTCTTAAGGATTTTTTTGAATGTTTTCGATTTTATTTTCAAGAACGAGGAGTTTTGACCTCCCAAACCTTCATAAAACTTTCCAAATTTCTACGAGTTCTCTGTGTATCGGTGCTCATTTAAATAAATTTGATATTACATTTCTTTGAAGTTAAAAGCCACATCTGGCTTTTATGAGACAGGGGTTTTGAATTTTTTTAAATCACACTACCCTATGATCCCATATTTTTCACTATTTTGGAATTTTTTTTTCGCAAAATGTTTTTTTGAGAAAGAGTTTTTTTAGAGAATAGATATAACTATTCGATAGTCCAATGTTTTTTACTAACTTTATTTTCGGATATTTTCAAGATATTTTTTTTGTCGCCAAAATTTTGGATAATTACTTCTCACAAAATATGTGTATTTAGTGTCCACGCACTCGAACGGCCACCTTTAAAGTCAGTTCATTCTGGTTATATCAGACTAAATACTTACTCCTTCTTTTTTTCCTGTGGTAATGCTTCCATTGCACCTTTCCATTACGACAAATCCATAACAATGTAGAATTAGCTTTTTTGCGTTTAAATAAAAATTGAAAACCAGACTTTTACTCTTATGCTTTCAATCACTTCATATTCCATTTTTCCCAACGAACAAAAATTATTTTTTTCGAAAATTTGAACAGGATGTTCACAAAATCAGCTGTGGAATCATCTGCGGCTGAAAGACAAACTTTAGTCGCTATTTTCCATCGTTCAAGATATTGAACACAAAGTTTCCAACTCTTAAATTTACACTCAATAAATAATTCTTTGGTTGATGTCCTTTATAATTTCCAAAAACTACCTATCAAGGTATTAAGGTACCTCATTAAGGGCGATACTCGAACTGAACATAGGATTCAGGTAGAATATTACGTATACTCGAAATGGCAAGACTTTTACTTACCAGGAACTAGTCATAAAATACAGATATTCCAGTTTTTCCCTTTTATTTAATATCCATATTAACGGGGTTGTAAAAAAATAAGTAATCCACCATTTTGAGGCGGCGGTCATCTTGGGTTTACAATAATACTTAGTACACGTAATTTTATTGTCATTAGACCTTGAGGTGTGCACAAGATTTCAGATCGGTCTACGGGAAAAACAACAAGCAGAGCAAGCTAAATAAAACCTTTAGTAAAAAAGCTTGTGGAAAAGTGAAAAGGTGTATCTTTAGTGGTTTAATCAATAATGAGAAGTTTGCATTATTGAAAACTCCTTCTTTTTGAAATTCCGTATCCATCAGTTGCGATCGTTCGTCCTGAATTTTATAATACAGGCAAAAGTCTGGCTGAAGTTTACGTTTTAACTTCGACTCCATAAGTCCTGAGTTGTGCATACTAAGCGAGCAAAAGCAAAGAGAGATCATGCGCCGAGAAACTCTTTAAAAGTTTCAAAGTAATCACAAAGTATTATTAATTTTAATGTGTCCTCTCCGTTCATGAAAATGGCGATGATATTAAGATAACTCCTTGGAATAATTAAACCAAGAGATTTTCTTCCGCAAAACACGGCGTTGAGCACGGAGAGTTCCATTCTCGGTTTTGGTAGTGTTTTAGTTGAAATCAACAATTCTATTCACTGACTCCGTTCTCTATCTAACGCTGGTAAAATCAGCAGCAAAAACGTCTTTCAGATTTTTTGAACTTCCGCTAGCAGTCAGATAGTTTATTCTTAAAAAAAAAAAAAAAAATTGTTTTTTCCGTTAACCAGCTGTCGTCCCCTTACGAACGGCAGCCCTCAAAAGTCGAAACTTGTGCGAGCCAAGGATTAACGAGGTCTTACCTTTTAACGTGCGATTCCTAGCACTTTCTCGGGCCATCAGATAAAAATCTGAAGTCTCTGAGGATTCGAACCTAGCCGACCAGCAGTCAGTGGTTTTGAACGCTTCAGTCTCAACCACTGAGCTACTTGACCCTTTCTTTGAACTATGTTTGAGATTCACAGTCAATTTATAGTGAAGAAGCGCTATACTTTTATTAGTCCAGTAATTTGAGCTGGAAGTGAAGGATGCATTCAATTATATCAAGAACCTCTTCTTCCAGTGCCACCCATTTTATCACTCGTGATCGACCACAATCAGTTCTTCGTTTTGGAAAAGACACTCCTCCACAGAGACGTTGACGAAGATGTGAAAAAATAGTGCAAAAACGTAAAACGCGCTGAGAATATGCATATTGCATAAAGCCGTCTAGTTTCCGAATAATTTTCATTATCTAACCATATTTAAAATCTATTACGGCCATTTCAGTACAATTATTTAAATTGAATATTGAGCTGTCAACCACCATATAAGAATCAAAGCGACTTGACAGCCATCTACTATATATTTTCTTTTCCATTCGCAGAGGATCCATCCGTTCATGCATGAACGATAATATATTTTTTTCTGTGACGGGAAAAAAGTTTTACATTTTATCCCTGTTGACAGGTAATAAAATATAACTATTTATAAAATTACTTTTTTCCCCGAGAACCGGGAAAAAAGTACGGTGACCACGAGGTGAGGTACGCCCCCCAATTTTTCTCTAGTTTTGAAGATACAGATTTCAAATTTGGTGTGTCGCTATAGTACTCAAATACGCATATTTTGAAGTGTCTACTGAAAATTCACCACTTCCGGTTCAACCAGAAGTGACCCATAACTTTTCATTTTCAAATGACACACTATACATATTTTTCCATTATCTGAAAGAGCACACAATTTGTGATAACACTGTTTTTCAAAATTGAAAATCGGTTGAAAAATGGCGGAGATACAGTCGATTGTTCAATCGAACAAAGTTGGCCATGACACTCAAACTTAAATCATCACAATTGACAAACGACATCAGAGGTTACCAGAGGAAGCTTCGAAGTGCGACACAGTTGAGAACTGAGGTTCTCATGAAATTGCATCTTCCATATATTCCAACAATTATCAAAAATTACCTAAAAACGGAATGCATGGAATCCATAAAGAAATGCTCACAACTGCCATTTCTTAAATGGCAACATGTACTTTTCAATTTGTCATGATAAAAAATCATAAATTATCAGTTTACTCGTGTTAAAAGTTTTGAAGAATTCCTAAAGGAAACAAAGATACGATCAGGTTTCGTGATTTGATTATGTTGGAGCTGCAATTATACGAGAAACTCACTCTTCAACTGTATCGCACTTCGAAGCCTCATCTGATAACTTCTGATGTCGTTTGTCAGTTGTGATGATTTAAGTTTGAATTTCATGGCCAACTTTGTTTGATTGATCAATCAACTGTATCTCCGCCATTTTTCAACCGATTTTCAATTTTGAAGATCAGTGTTATCACAAATTGCGTGCTCTTTGGGATGGTGGAAAAATATGTACAGGATGTCATTTGAAAAAAAGAGTTTGAGGTCACTTCCGGTTAAACCGGAAGTGGTGAATTTTCAATAAAGGGGTCAAAATATGCGTATTCAAGTACTATAGCGACATACCAAATCTGAAATCTGAAATATTGAGAGGCGTACCTCACCTCGTGGTCACCCGGTACACACATAGGTTGAGGAAGATATTTGGTCAAATCTCCGTTTTTCCCGTCACAGAAAAAAATAGTATATTATACACGAAAAAAAGATTAGATTTTAGCTCTCGATTTTTTGTCAACACAACCTCGAGCTTAAATCTAATACTTTTTTCCCTTGTATAATAAATAACTATTATTTTTTCAATAAGAAACTAATATAGGATTTAAAATGTTTTGTAACATTGAACAGATTTTTTTAAATCAAGAAATTTTATTTCGTTTAAGTTCAGATAAAAATGGAATTGGAGTTGAATTTTCCCCGATTTGATTTTAAACAAGGATCACCCATAACAACTTTCACTCATTCGGGAACTCCCTGTATATATGTCTACAATTATTTCCATCATAGCAGTCTGTCTGGTTGATTCATGATTTCAAATGCTGGATTCGATGTTATGTTTATGGTTGTATTATTATTGTGTCGAATTCGAATGGAGCTCATGTCTGATTAGACAAATACACATCAAGCTACGAATTTTAGTTGTAGAGCGTTTCGACAAATTGACTTGAATTGGAGAGTACATCAACAGCGGAAATCAGAATAACTGATCATGAACAAGCTCTGCCTCGAGCTCTACATGTTGTAAAGACTTGGAATGGAAAATATCACATCAATACATTTTTCGATGTTCCTATTATCTGAATATTCAAACAAAAAGTGAGCTCTCAGCTTGTTGTTCATTATTCCCTTGAGAACGCTACTATGTTTTCTGATCTTAGCGAGATATGTGCATTGAAATGAAGTTTGTAAAGATCTAATCGTCTTTTGTGTAGTTTTTACTGCAACATTATTTCTATTCTCCTCTCGAAAAATATTAGATTTTCAGATTTAATGTTCTTAGGATATGTCCGAATTGACCAGAAAAAAAAAATCACGGGATATATTAAGGTATACAGGGTGTTTCACTTAGCCGAATTTTTCAAACCACATATGCACTTTCAAATAATGAGTCGATTGCTCTAAAACAATGACAAAAAGAGAGATAAAAGCTGTAATAATCTGCATTTTTGGGAACAGGCCGGAAAGAGGAACATTCCCAATGGGCACAAGGACGTTGAAATAACGTTGTGAAATGGCTGAAAACCGAACGTTTTTTCAACGAAAAAATGTCGCGTGTAAAAACGTTAATTAAACCTATTGCTTACTAATTATCGCTTTATTGCCGTTTTCAATCAGGTTTTTTGAACATAGAGGATACTCAATAAAACAACATTGTTTTGACCAAATAAAAGGTTTAGGAACGTATCATAAACATTGATAAATGAATCGCATAAAGCGAGTTTGATTAAAAATTCTTTTTGAATTAACATAACGATTGTTAAACGTATATTTAACGACTTGTTGAGGAAGTAACGTTGAAAACACATCTTTATAACGTATTCTTTCAACGTTAAAGACTACACTAAATTATTGTCGCTAAAATTTTCAACCAGAAACGTTTATTCAACCAATGCCACGTTTGTAACACGTTTGACAAACGTACGTGTGCCCATTGGGTTCAAACTAGTGCGACGAAATTAGATCAGACGGGCCCAAGCTTGCTTGCAAGTCGATGGAGAAAACTAGGAAGAGCTTTTTTAGAGTAGATTTTTACAAGCTTTACAATTTTTATCTTGTTTTATGTTGGACGCTCATAATTTTTTTTTAAATTGACTCATCATGAAGAAGTGCGTGTATAGTTGAAAGAATTCGAATACGTCGTGAAACACCCTGTATATAAATATTATCTTCATTGAATCAGTTTGTTGGATCTATCCCAATTCATACATGTGTTGGGTTCATGGCCTAATTTGGTGTTCTTGGTACTTTTTGACATACCAAGCAATATTTCTAGCGAATTTTCTGTTTGTAAGAGTCTTTGCATAGGGTCTGCTAGCGATTTGGGGTGATCAAAGGACTATTCTGGACAGTTCAGTGTGTCAGAGTAACTTCCTATGCGTAAAATCAAAATTCAATCTTCTGATGGTAACCCTTACCTAACACCACACGTCGTTTTTTTTTTTCATTTGTCCAGGAACTTATCAGAAAATTCATTGTTATTTTCCTGCTTCAAAAATGTTTCAGGCTAGCTTTTCCTGATGTTTTTTGGAAATTTCAAGTTGAGTTTACTATTGTACCTATGCTGTCTGATATATTTATTGTATTATTCGAACTGAATAAACATATATTTGCTTATAACCTGGCACTTCTGTCAATTGTTCGATAAGAATAAATCTAAAACTCAGTTTGTTTTACAATAATAAATCATATTTCAATTATCTTTATATTGAACAATTTGTGAGATAGTAACAATAAATTATGGACGTCCATCAGGGATATCTTTGGAACGTCCATCAGGGATATCTTTTGGATGCCCTTTAACGAAACCTCATGGACGTCCATGAAAAATATCTAATGGACGTTCGTAATTGATATCTCATATACGTCCTTACTGGATGTCTTATGAAATTCCAGGTTGGTGGCCTGAGAACGTCTATCGGACTTCCAGAAAATATCCTTTGGATAAAAATTGGACGTCCATAGGATATCCAAAATATCCTGAATGTATATCCATCGAATATCCAATGGATGTCCAGGTGTTATATGGAACTGCACCACTAGATGGAGGCGAGACAGTGCACCATATGATACACTGTTTCTGATAACCTAGATAATTCCAGGAATCTACCTATATTACTTTACAATCAAACGGCCAATTTTCCACTCACATCACAAATAGCAATTCACTCAATCAACAGGATATTACCAGGAACATTCCAGTGATTTTCAACTATCGCGTCTGTAACAAATGGAATCCACTCATAACAACCAAATTCATCGATACATTATAAACGATATAGCGAAGTTAATCGGTAACTATCAATCCAACTAAACGCAGAGACATAATAATAAAGCTCGGTTATATACAAGTTCGGGAGGGCTTTGAAACATTAATTTCACATATTGCCAACGGGGGTAATTGATACCGCGACATGTAATTAATTTAGTTACATAATGATTCGAGTCATATTGCATGTCGGGATCATTGTGGAATTCCAGCGGAGGCGGAGAAGATTTGAGGACCGAAAATATAGTAGATCGATACTCTGGTAAATATTGTTTGTGAACATTCTTATATCTACAGGATAGATGATAAAATATCCGACAAGTTTATTCACTGCTGAAATTTTCAGAATTTCCCACCACCAGATATAGCTTGCAGATTATATCGAAGAGCAATAGAAGATAACGTACCTACCATACCTATCTGGTGATCACGAGGTGGGTTGGGCACCCTAATTTTTCCATAGTTTTGAAGATTTCAAATTTGGTAAGTTGCTATAGTATTTGAATATGCACATTTTGACATCAATTTTCAATTTTCAAATGAAACACCCTGTTTATTATTACATGATTGATCAGAGAGAATCCAACCATAAGAGATTTGATGGTATTGCCTCCAATGACTACGGAGATATCCCCATTCATATCCCCATTAATTTCATACATTATTCAAATGTTTTTTTTGTACACCTGTCTTTAACAATGACGTTTTTAATTTATTGACATATGAACTAAAAACTGACGTTTTCACAAAATCACTTTTAACACTAGTGGTAAAAATTCTTTTAATACTAGTGTAAGAAGTGAAATGACAGATAAGATGATGGATACTCAGTAATATTGAACTCTCTGATGCAAACACTTCAATCAGATATTATTATCAGAACACCTACTCAAGAGGAATCATTTATAAAAGTTTACACATGTAATTGGCAGTTTGTGCAACTGGTAATACCATTGTTTGAATAAGGAGGATAGTTAGTCAATGCCTGTGCAATTGGTATTGGAGCCAAACGCGAGTGCCATCTAGCGTAATTATTTGCTAACGTAAACAAAAGACTTCCTAAAGTTTCCTTCTTTGCAATTTCAACACATCTTCATATATGTTTATACCATTTATTTTTAAAGCAGTGGAAGCAGAGTTGGACTTGCCTAATGATCATGAAGAAGTTTTGAGAGTTATTTTGTTTGAACTTTTTATTGGATATTTTTCAGTCGAGCAAATTGTCTCTGATAATTATTTGAAGTACAGTATATTTCAGGATTGAGTGACTATTTTTGTACTTACACAGTTCTTTTTGCAAAAGGACCAACCTTAACACGGATAAGTTACACACAAACCTAACCTGAGCATGCTAACCTGATGGTCATCAAATATCACTAGCTTCTTCAGTGGGTTCAGCGATGTCTTGTACTGTTTCTGGGATATATTGCGAAATATTACTAGTTTACACAGAGGTACAGGGTACTGCTATGTAGCCAATTACATCTATGAAGAAATCGCGCTGGTCACATAAGGGATTGGAATTCACAGATTCGCATAATAACAATAACGCAAGCAAAGTAGCTTTTGTATCATCACTCAGGCACGGATCCAAAGAAGAGTCACTCATGAGAAATTTTAAGAGATTTTTAATATTGATATATTGAAAAAAAAATTATTATAATTAAGTAAGACCACTGTAGTCGGTGCCTTAAAAAATAATTAAGTAACAAATTTAATATTTCCTATTTCATACGGAGGAGGTTCGTTTTATGTAAAAATATGTCATGAATAATAATATGAAGTATTTTTTCTTAAATACACCGATATATATAATCTGAGAAAGCTGTTTAAAATGGCATGAAAGGTGTTGTCGATTACGAAGTCTAAAATCAAGATTATTGGTTCACATATATGATACGTGCGTAGTGTTATTTGCTTAAGTTATCTTAAAATGTGGTTCAGGCTTGATTTGATTTGACACCATATCTATTTTTGAGGTTAGAAAGGGGCTGTTCAGAAATATCAATCTGAAATTAATTAAAGGCGGTTACTTTGCAATAATGTTCAGTTGTAACCAGCTAGCTTTATAATGATTTAATTTAAGTTCCACCTGATAACTAAACTAAAGAGTCAAAAGTATTCCTTCCACCATTTACCGCTGTCCAAATTGCTTTTAATTTCAAACTAACAACTTAATCACCACACCCCAAATATACCTACCTAGTTTATGGTGTGACCCTAATTATAGCGGATACGGTCCATGAAACATCAGAAGAAATAATTTCTTGAACTGAACCATAATTCTAATTTTATTGCAGTCATTAGTGCCACCTACCTACTCTATTTACAATTCATCACATGATCTTCCATCTACTTTACGGAAATTCCAAACTGCCAAATTATGTATTCTACCATTCAAGTTGCGACATGACTTGGATGCGAACACCACTGACGCCATCTACATGTCGCCTACATTTGAATCCAATTTTAATCCCATAAGGTTGGCCAACTATCCTCCTTATATTTAAACAATGGTAATACTAATTCCTTTTGAAGTCACAAACGAAGTACTATTCAGTCCAACTGTAGTTCCTTTATAACTGACAAATAATGAGATTCAAAAATGAAGTGCGTTGGGGTTTATTATAGTTGGAGCATCGGCCTGTCTGCCTTGTGATCCATATATTGTGTGTTCGAATCCTTATGGATCTTACATTTTTTTTTGTTTTTTTCCTACTAGCAGTAACTCGCGTAACAAAATTAGCTCGTGGGGTTGCTCCACTCGCTAACGCTCGTTTCGCAATATTCCCCACTCACAAAATAAAACGCCACTTTTGACACTTGTATAATAAATAACTATTCTGTTACAGGATCAGATAAATTGAATACATGTTAGATATCTGACAAATTTTTGACAATCAACAAAAAAGGTAGCATCATTTTCATAAATAAACAAGATATAAGAATCGCAGATAAAGGCAAAAAAAACTGTTGTCATGGACATCGACCTGTTGTAAATAACAATATTCAAGGTGGAAGTATCTGTTAGTATGCAACAAGTAATACATGTTAGTTTCTTATTGATTATTAGGTTGGTACCATTGTTGTATGTTGGTATGTCTGTACATAGTGAAACAGAAGAATCTAGAATCAACATCTTTCAGTTGTTATTGTTGATATCAATAATGTTTATGTTGTTGAAAGTGACAACTCATAAATTATTTCCATTAAATAATTTTATACAATAAATAATTTTAGTGTTGCCCAGTGTTTTCATCGTTCCACGACCCTCAACCAACAGGTTATGGGCCCAGCTGCTTGAAAAAAGGGAAAGGAGTACTTTGGAAAACAGTGTATTTTTTGGCTTGTCTTTGACTTGACCTTGCTGTGGGTTCAATCAAAATACAAGCATAAAATGGCGTCCAGCGAGTCGACGACCGACGGGATTAGTAAACTGTGTTGAAAAACTGAAGGGCCGAGAAAATTACACTGAATGGAAGTTTCAGATGACCGCACTTTTAAAATTAGAGGGTCTCTGGAGTTGTGTATCTAGTTCCACAACTACCACATCTACCATAAGTACAGAAACAGCTGATGTGATAGCCAAGGCACGTCGCCAGGATAAAGCTTTGTCCAGAATAATACTTTCTCTTGATAAATCTACCTTTCCACATGTGATGCAGTCCAAGACAGCAAAAGATGCATGGAGTGCTCTTGAAAACGCTTTTGAAGATAAGGGTTTGCATCGCCGCCTACGATTACTGAGAAATTTATGTTCAGTGAAACTGGAAAATTACTCAAATATGGAGGAATATGTGAACGAGGTGATGGCGTTATCTCAACAACTGGCATCGATTGGAAAAGCTTTGGACGACGAATTCCTAGGGGTAATCATGCTACAAGGACTTCCAGATGATTATGAGCCCATGGTAATGGCTTTAGAAAGTTCAGGTGTAGGCATAACCACTGATTTTGTGAAAACCAAACTTCTGCAAGACAAAAAATGGCAGAATGGCAAAAGCAGTAATTTAGCTCTAGCAGTGAAAGGCAAACTTAAAAAATCACCTTGGTGCTGGAACTGCAAGCAAAAGGGTCACTATAAAAACCAGTGTACAAGAAAAGGGGATGACAAGTCCAGCAGCAACAATGTGAAACTCTATAAAAATAAGGGAGGAAACAATGCATTGTTTGCAGCGTTAGGACTGGACATGAAGAGAGATTCTTGGTATGTAGATAGCGGGGCCTCTTCCCACATGACTGGAAACCGTAAACTCTTAATAGATATAGCAGATAAAAATGCAGGCCAAGAAATAATTGCAGCGAACAATACGAAGTTGATTGTTGATGGTACTGGAAACAGTGTGATAAAACTGAAACACATTGGTACTGAAAAAATTATTTCTGAAGTAGAATATGTACCTGAGATGTCTGTGAACCTTTTATCTGTGCATTCGATGGTTTCAAAAGGTTACTGTGTCTTCTTTGACCCAGAGGGGTGTAGAACAATGGACCAAAACCATTGTAATATTGAGGGAGAATGTTGTAAATAACAATATTCAAGGTGAAAGTATCTGTTAGTATGCAACAAGTAATACATGTTAGTTTCTTATTGATTATTAGGTTGTTACTATTGTTGTATGTTGGTATGTGTGTACGTAAGTTCATAGTGAAACAGAAGAATCTAGAATCAACATCTTTCGGTTGTTATTGTTGATATCAATAATGTTCATGTTGTTGAAAGTGACAACTCATAAATTATTTCCATTAAGTAATTTTATACAATAAATAATTGTAGTGTTGCCTAGTGTTTTCATCGTTCCACGACCCTCAACCAACACGACCTCTATGAGAAGAAAGTTGAAGAGGTAGGTACAGCAAAAGTAGTAACAGACTATTGGCTAAAGACCCTTCCCCACACCTTTAAAAATTCGTGAAGCAGGTGAGACCAATAACCAGTACCAGAAACTCAACAACTTACAACTTTGTTCAGTTTGTATAATCGATTATTCAGCCTCTGCAAGGAAATACCCCGATAATCGTGAAGAATTCTAGGCATTTTGTTAATATCCTAGAGGACATCAACGTAATGCCAGAAGACAAATTCTCAACTCAGTCCAGAATATGTATTCAAAAACCACGGTGTACCACAAGGGTCAGTATTGGGACCAGTGCCCTTTTTGTTTCATTTGAATTACGTTTCTTGATATTCAAGGCAATTTCAATTTCTCTGTAAATGATAACATTGAAAACAGGACAGTTCCCTACACTGTTCAAAAATTCAACGGTCATACCTATATTCAAAAGTGGAGAAAGTACAGAAAGAACAAATTACCGACCAATTGCATTGATCTCTAGTTTTAGCAAAATTATAGAAAAAATCATCAAAAATAGGCTAACCAATTTTTTGAAGAAGTTTGAAATCATATCAAATTCACAGTTTGGATTCCAAGAAGGAAAATCAACACAAGATGCCATTCTACACCTAACCAAAAAGATATACAAGGCTGCTGACATTAAAAACAGTGTATAGGAGTATTTTTGGACTTGACAAAGGCTTTTGATACCGTAAATCACCAGATACTACTTGAAACTCTCGAAAACATAGGTATAAGAGGTACGCCACAATCACTTTTCGAATCATACCTTACAAATAGAACGCAGCAAGTCAAAATACAAAACACACACACACCAGCAAAAGAATAGTAGAATGTAGTGTACCACAAGGAACGGTACTGGGACCAGTTCTGTTCAATGTATACCTGAACAACTTATTACTGGTGGAATCTGAAGGAAACATAAGTTTTGCTGATGGGACTGCCATTGTATACGAAGAAGAAACATGGTCGCACCTAAAAATGAAGTAGAAACTGATCTCCCTCTCATAAAAAGATGGTTTGGTAATAAACTATTATCAATTAATGTGAAAAAAACGTTTTACGTGCCTTTTTGTAGCTATAGTTCGCAACTTCCAAATTACAGTAAAATTAGTTTACAAGATAACTTTGAAATAAAATATCTAGGAATAAAAATAGACAGTCACCTGAAAAGGGACCGACAAATTAACTTACTTCTTAAGAAACTAAGATGCGTGGTGTATAAGATGAAGCAAGTTTCAAAAATACTCGAAAAAAAACAACTAAAAATGTTATACTATAAACTCTTTGAACCCCACTTAAAATATGGAATCATCGGATGGGGAGCTGGATCGAATGTCATACAGAAACGAGTATTGAAAATAATATATAAAAAGCCACCACGTTATCCCACAGAACAACTGTATCTAGAGACAAAAATAATGGACATAAAACAAATATACTTCTTGAGCCTAGTAGCCTAGTAACAAATCAGTTCATAAATAAACAAGAATTGATCAGAAAAAATATCAACAAAATACCAAAGGATGTAACCTTTACCAAATCCCATTTGTTCACAAATCAATATGCCAGAGGACTTACAGTTACCTAGGACCAAAGGTTTTTAATGCGTTACCTGAGAGTCTGAAAAAAGAGTAGTAAATGAGACAATTCAAAACACAAATAGAAAAATATGTCCTTGAAAATCCTAGGCAAAAAATTCATGAATTAATAGATACATAAAAATAAATGAAAACAAAATATTCCCATACTTCTACATTCTTAAACTTCATTAAAACGATATATCCCTATATTTTATATTATACCACAGTTTACACATAAATCATAACATTTCAACCTTAAACACTTTTCTATTTTTCACAGTTTCTTAAATTTTTTATTCCTACATTTTTAACAGCTTTACCCTAAATTAATATCCTTATAACCTATAAGATTAGTATATAAGATAAGATTAGTATATAACATATTTTACAGTGTATAATTGTTAAGTGACTTTTACTCTATCATTCTTTTCATATCATCTTTCGAATACGTCCACAAACAAGCAGTTTCTACTGCTTCGTGGTATATTCTTTATTCACAACCATGCTGTATGTGTCAATTTTACCTCTGTACATACTTTTTGTGAATGAATTATTATTATTATTATTATCTTGTGGTATGGAAAATGTACTACAATGCGAGTCTTGTAATACAGATTTTCGTTTCAAATGGACCAGCTACATTATCAAAATGAAAAAAGAACACATCTTGACTTTTGGTAAAAAACTTGCTTTGCGATCATGTGCGGTTAAGAATCAACTTTGTATTTCACTTTGAAATTCCTAAATCGAGTAAAATAATCATGTGGCGATTCGACTTCACCCAACTTTGTAATTACAATTCCCATGAATCAGTTCTGTTTTCGTTGCGATATTGTCTACAAAGAGCTTATCCCGTCCATTTTCCTATTTCATTTATAGAATCCCATACCCGTAGAGCATATATTAATTATCCGAATATTGAACTGTGAAATATGCACCACAGTGTGAGACATCGACATACGACCGACAGATATGACAAGATTTGATCCAGGAATTATAAATGGGCCTTCGATATTTGTTCTAGCCGAGTTCCTCCCTGAACTGGCATTATCGTGATGGAATTTTCGCTGTAATATGAGGCAAAATGGATTATTGGGTTTGAGATAATGTTCGTGATAGAACTAATATCACTGTGATTAGTTAATGAAGATGAATTGATTCCGATTTTGTGAAATATTTCCTTGAATGAAAATGGTGATAGATAACTTAAGTGGAAAGTACACATCTAATGATGAACCGATGTTTTTCAAAAATAGAATGTGAAAAAAGATACTCAGTTATTTTCGAAGGAGTGTCTGAACGATTCGTGGCACAGGAATTCAATTAGAATATGTCTGAGTAAAACCTATTTTAAGATCCCGAAATTAAACGAGAAAATGTTAAGAATTTTTAGTATTAGCTAAAGATTCTTCTAGACGTATTCTGGGTTATAGATTATGAGCGTTCCTTATAGACCGGAACGGACAGGGTTTTTGCATGTATCATAGGCCCTACGCTGAGACTTTGGGGGCTGATAAACAACGTCATTCGTCTCGCTCAAAAGCTTGCTCACTTCTCTGGAACACCGTAAAAAGGTTGGTATTTCATACATGCTTTTACGAAATATCATCAGTCGTTATTCCACCCTCAAAGGTCCCATCGAGACTGACCCGTCGAGCTCAGTCCTCACTTCCATATGCCGTACCTTTGGAGACCGAACATCTCCTTCCCAGTGCTCGTTTGTTTCTACGTTGTGGTCAAACTTTTTCATGTTGAAAGCCATGTGATAAAAATCATGCGGAAATATTTTTTTCCAATGAACGGCAATTTTTTTTAACTTTCTGCTTCGGGCGTATTCCCTAAGGCATACACACTTCTGAAATTCAGGAAGAACACCAATTCCTATCTTCTATTCCATGGCTATTACGATGTTCTCTGTGCAATACAGGATTTCCTTTCATGGAAACCAGAAATAAGAAAACCCAGATAGCACCTCATATTGGCTAAATCTGAAGAGCTTGGCAAAGCGAAATAGATTTTTGTCGACCAAAATTAAATGCGAAAGAAGCGAACCTTGCTTCAATGAAATGAACGATTTCTGTGAGTGATATTTTTTTAATAACATTCTCCTTATCTAATTTATTTAATGATTTTTTCAATGAAAACTAGAGAGAATAAAAAAAAATCAGTTATCTGAATGAAAATGCGAATTTTCACTTTCAGATTTTTTCTTTCCTTTTCAGTTAGAGTCTTTTCACAATATCTATAAGATGTAGTTCAATGTCCAGCGTGGCTTCTGCCGGGGAAGTAGTTGTTTTCTGTTACAAATTAATCACATTTTTCATTTTTCAATTTTCATGGAGAATGTTCCCCCTTTCAACATGAATACCTCCCAAGAGGTTATCTTGAACGATGGAAAATAGTGACTAAAGTTTGTCTTCCAGTCGCAGATGATTCCTTAACAGATTTTATGAATGTCCTATTCATATTTTCGAACTAAAATCTTGGTTCCATATTGGGCCAATATGGATATATTGTAAATGCAAAAATGATTTTGAACCAATATGGGAACATATTGGAAAAACAATATTTCATTAATAATATTGGTGGAAAATTGGCTCAACCTGTTCTGAATGTATATTGTTTCATAAAATATTGGGTCAATATTGACTGAATAATATTCACCAATATCGATAGAGCGATATTGCCTACATATTGTCTCTAGCATCTAGCTCCAATATTGCGATTTCAATATTCCTCTCATATCGTTTTCAGAGATTAAAAACAATATTGTATATCCAAGTTTGATAGCATATTGATGAAATATTATTTCATCCATATTCGAAAAATTATATTGACCCTATATTGATTGAGATGTTACGAAAACCTCACGCCAATATTTGAAAGACAATATTGATACAATATTTCAAAATAACCATTGAAATTTGAATATTGGCCGCATATTCAATAAACAATATTGAAATTAATTATGATCAAACTTGGGTAAAAACCGCTAGGTGGCCCCACATATGGAACGACAGCTGAATCATAGCAACATACAATGACATACATTAAATAAAGCGTCTCACAATGCGTTTACAAGTCAATCTACTCAGTGGTTAATTGAAGTAGAAATAAAATTGTAGAATTTTTAAATTATTCATTTCCTGGAAATATTCCATCAATGTTTCCAAGGTAATATATTCACTTCGAATATATCACCAATATATATATGAAAAATATTGTACCAATATCGCAAAATATTTTAAAATATTTTTATAATATTTCACCGATATTATTCCTATGTAAGTGATATTGTACCAATATCGCCAAATGTTAACATTTTTTTCCTCACCAATATTGTTATTTGAATATTTTGCCAATATTTTCACAATATTGTCTCAATATGAGTGTACTACTTGGGAAATACTCAATTATTTTTGTTCTTGATATTTGTTATTTTAAGATAAAGTAAACACGGTTGCGAATTCGCCTTTTTATGTCTTTTTTACGAGAGTCAGGAACATCAGATGAGTACTCAAATCACCAAAAATAGCCTGGAGCACTGTTCCAGAGGAAACTACTCATGGCACGTCCAATAAACCCCAACAAATCTCTGCGAAATTGACACGCTCTCGACGTCGAGGTCCGGTCCTTTCGTCCTTTCGCCGCAATAAACAAGTGGCGGTCAACAAATGGGTCTGGACGGGTCGAAAGGCGAAGATATATGTTGTAATATTTGTATGGATAGCCGCAAGTGATCGATGCGACAATTAAGCGGAAGCGGCCAGGTCGTTCGCTGTGATTGAGTCCACGGTGATGGACGACCTCTGACCCGCCGCCATCCGCCCATCGCAGTCCCCATTCCGATCTCGTTCTGAACCAGAATGATGGACGGCTGTCTATGGAGTGGGAGTCCTTTCTGATAATATTGTTACAGGATTTTTCTTCGGTAGAGGTCAAGGTCAATGCCATCGTTTATATCAAGTTCATCAAGGGTTCACTTAATAAAAAAAAAAATCACACTATTTTACGTCAATTTCTAGAGTTCAAACTATATTGATGTCAAAAATAATCGTCAGCTGACTTGAAAATGGGGGACTACCCGTCAGCTACCCGTAAAAACCGGAAATGAAACGTGATTTTTCAGAAACATTTCACCTCCTGTCAGCTCCACTTCTCTCTATTAATGTGACAGGGAGATAACCAAAATATGATTGGTTTATTTTGAATGTGAAATCCGGTTAGTTCAGTGGTAGATTGGGTGTGGAAATGATACTCAATATATTTGAAGCTGGATGTGGGTTTAATTACTCTTCCCTGCGCGTTCACTGGTACAGACCACAGAGTGACAAAAAGAGAAGAAGAATATCTAATAATAAACAATGAATCCTATTGAATAATATGGTGGTCGAAGACCGTTGTTATGCTCAATTCAGTTGCCATATTCTTATAACTAATAACAGTATATTTATGGATCTTGATGGATGTGCTTACAACCTATGTAATAAATAAAATAGGGTATAACCCCTTTACCCAAATGTATATATATATATATACACTGGAATTCACAACAGGTAAGTGATACTTCTGTAAATAAAAGCTAGGTAACTGATTATGATTTCCTTTTCTAGCACTATCCTCACTACGAGCAGGCAAAGAGCAAGCTGTAATATAATAGAGCCTATCCTATCTAAGGACGGTAGCGATAAGCTGTTATAGTAGCTGAAAGCGCAATTAGTTCGACCTGTGCAAGAATAAACAAGCAATAAAATTTAGGTCTATATGCAACTACTAAATTTTAAGCAAATGATAGCGGAAAAGCTGAGTAATGGAATAAGCTCGCCTGAGTGTGATATGATGAAGGCAACGCTTCAGTAAGCTCCTACTAATGAATGCTGATGTCCATATGAAGGGTGAGTAAGCTTAGTATACCACTGTACAACTTGTACCATGCAGTGATTTTATGGAACCGCAAGAAAAAGGCCTGAGGATGGTGTTTGGCCTGACGTGATGGCTTGAATAGGAAATCGCAGGAAACTGATTAATTCAAATCCACAACTGTGAACCTAATCTACTCAATTACCAGCGATTATAATAATTGGTCAAATCCACCTGAGGTGAGAGCACGTCTTCTAACAGCTACTGTGACCATGTGCCTACACAAGGATATATCTTAAAAAAAGAGAAAGAACGTTGACTTCTTGTCACTTGTCCGTTTCTATTCTTTTGCAAGGGTTTCATGATCCTGATTTATCATGATCATCCGATCATGATCAACAGCTGATTTGAATATAGATCTAAACTGTTCCATGTATAGAGTTCTTTGTTTTCATATGAGTGTTTTGACATTTAGGTTATGAAAATATGTTTAAATGAATTTTGATCGAATCTTCGAAAATTGTTCATACAAGGTACTCATTAGCTATTGCTCAAAGCTTAACTGGTGAACGTTTAGACCTTCGCACTGCTATTAATGATTTTATGCAGATATGTTAGCGTTACGATTGTTTGTTTCCCAGGGTTTCTGGCATCCGTTATAGAATACCGAAAAGGACACTAGCTATGGCATTCGATCTCTGGTGACTAAGATGTCTAGAAACCCTGGTGCGTGCACTTATACCTGTAAAACTTTGGGATCAAACTGAAGACACCTGCCTACTTGAAAATGCTTGATTTTTTGATAATTAGGTTCGGGTTCCGAATTCCGATGTTCAGAGGGCGACTCAGTTATGTTTATACACAAGGTGCTCAAATTTTCGTGAACATTTTTCTTCCATGACCATAGATTTCTCTTTCTGACTGTCTGAATTTTGACAGTTTGTGACGTTTGTGTTGAGAGTTTGTGTCTGTTTTGATAAAATGTAAAGTAATGTTATGTTAATAAAAATTCCAATCGATTAACTTCGGAAAAGTGTGAAAACGCCATAATGAGATATTTCCGGTATTATTATTATTATAAAATGCACACTCGGGTCATTTTCTAGGCACTAATTTAAGCAAAAATGTTCAAGAAAAACTCTTGACTGAAGTGTTGAACAATTTATAAGATGAAATAGGTAACAATCCAAAAATCAGGAAAACAAGAAACTTGATCGGAAAATACCATAAACAACGAAGAACTAGAAACGACACAATACACAATGAAAAATAGGACAAAAACTCCAATCACTACTAAACCAGAATCAAAATGAAATCAAATTCCTGATAAACTAATTCAAAATTCAAATTTATCGAAGTAACGTCAAATGTATGACAGCTTCGAGCGTTTTTAACGGAACCAATAAAAGAACAGAATAAAAATAAAAGTCGTGAACGCAAAACGTCGTTATGTGTAAGCAGCCTAACAGTTTCTTGTCAGCGCTATAAGCGCCACGTACTAAAGAATGTGAACTAGGACCTAATCCAACAGGAGGTGCCGTCCATAAAAATCAAAACAAAATCGAATCGTTGAATTCACCAGGGTTTCTAGACATCTTACTGGTGACGAATGGAGTGAACCAGATTGTCAGTGACTATACAGGGGGTTCATTATTAGGTCAATCAAGTTGTAATTTGATAAATAAATTGTTGAGTATGGTTGAATTATCTTTTTTACGATTAGAATGCTTTCTGGCGAATTCGAACCGTAACACTCCCTCACGATATTTACAACTTAGTAATTACATATTTGAATCGATAAAAACAATAATCAACTGTGTTTCCATTGGGGGCAATACTCGAATGATTTCCTACATTATTTCAACAGCTAACTAAGATTTTTATATTATGCACCGTCTCCGTCTAAACTATCAACAGTAAAAAACAACACCTTTTTTTAACGAATTTTCTTCCTTCAACGAAATGATTTTGCCTATGAAAATTCAGTTTTGAAAAAATGTATCCTGTAAAAAAAAGTTTGTTTTGTTTTTTGGCAAGATAAATCAATGACAATAAATAAATTCACCACAATAATAATCACCTTCAATAAACAGGAACAGTTATTAACAACACAATTATTGTTATATCGTTTATCGTATCACTGAATATTAAGCTTCCTTTGGGTTGAATCTTCATTAAAAATTATCAACATCAAAACACCATAACAACACATAATACAGTAGTTACAATATAATACGTTAGTTACTTTATAATACCCTAGATAACAAATGGCACGCTGAAATGACAATAACGTGACTGAAATATCAAAAAAGATATATGACGTCATTATGACCTAATTTTTGGTCACTAATGTAATACAAAAAATAAAAGAAAATTGAAAATGGACAAAAAAAATCTAACCGTCGATGCCAAAACAAAAAAAAAAATCTAACCAATTATATATGTCATCTGCAAGTGGTGTATGTTGATAGATTTGAATATAAACCTATATGGAGTCACTTTCAAAATAACGGAAAATAACCATTGCCTTCATCCCGTGGAATGCTCTCAGACTATCTGATACTATGAGTAGGTAATTCCTGTCTGATAAAGTACACACTGGATCATTATTTATCTTAAAAGGTATAACTCAAAACTAAATCAATTGAAAATACCAACATATGTAAAGAAATCAAATTGCTCATTATTTTCGTCATTTTATATTTCCCGCGAAAGTCACCAGTTTCCCCATCGCATGGGATTGGTTGGAGTTAAGAAACATGGCTGTCGTCTATGCATCCTTCTGTGTATGGAAGGGTTTGTGGAATGTCGAGTATATTCATATTTAAAAAAAGTTGCATTTTTGCTGCATATTCCCGAATTAACTAAAAAAGTACGTCTCAATGACGATGTTTTTAACGTTAACGTAAGTGACGTCATTAGTATGACTTGTATATGACCTAACAGTTCATAAACAAGCTATATGTAACGTCAAAATAACGCCATATGCTGACGTCATAATGACGCTGATCGTCATTCAGACGTCCGAATGACGTCAACTCTGGGGTCAATATGACGTCTGCCGTGACTCATAAGGTACGTCATTATGACGTACGCTTGTTGCCTGGGTATTGGATGGGGTGTTCAGGGACTCCAAAGAAGAAGAAACACGCAAACCATGACTGCGTACAGCTCATGAAGAAAATCGGCTAAATTGAGGTGTTCTTTCAACTTGTTCCATTGTGGAAGTTCAAAACATCTGTGAGAAACTGATTCAAAACTGAGGAGCTTTAGAGTTATGATCATATTTATACGTGCTTGAACTATATTCGTTATTTTATGTCTGTCGGTTATCGGCTATCAGCTGATAACATAGTTTTTTCAAATCCTGATGAGTATGAAAGATTTTTCATTTTATCATATAAAATATTTTATTTTTTCGGTGTTTTGGCATCGACTGCTATATCAATCAGTCACGTGTTCTGGATAGGCCTTGTTACCAACTCCATACACCACGTTAGGAGCAGCACTGTTCATTATTAACGCATTAGTGAATCATGGAGGATTATTCTTAGCCAGCAACGAGATTCAATCATTCAGAAAAAGAAAAAAAGCTTGCCATGGCTGGGAATTGAACCCGGGACCTCTCGGTCACCAGGCGCGAGTGCTAACCACTGCGCTAACCCCCGCCCCAAAAGCAATAATATTAACACCAATGTAAATATTGATACAAAGGATTTTTTTTCTTGTTAGCTCTGTGTTTTTCTTTGTCGATTCATCTTGCTAGGTACTCATTTGCTTTGTTGATATTTGTCAGAGTGGCTATTATACATTCTGAAATGAAATATTGCAATTGCAAGTCTGTATAACATTTTTCGTTTCATTTCCAACCACTATTTGCATTGATGAAGTTCATCAGAAAAGCACATATCCAAACCTTTTAGGGATTCGTAAAATCTACTGCCGTTGCAATCCATCAGATACGTTGAATGATTCGTCTGAAAAACGGACAAATGAAACGTGATATTGGCGAACTCATGTGTTAACTCCATCGCCGCATGTTTCCTGCAATATACATCCAGAAAGGACGGTTCGAAATGAATACGGCTTCTGTATGATATAATCCTCACATTGTGCGCTTCTGCAGTCGCAATATCGCACATTTCACATCATACAACTATAAATCGCACTACTATGCTCGGCAATCCTTGGTCGATATCAGCCCGTCTGGCTTGTGTCACGAGTTTGATGAAAGGTTTTCACATGAAACGTTACAGCTGCAGATTAAACTGAAAACAGTATTCAAAAAGTATTCATTGAGATTTTTTTTTGAAAATATAAACATGATGTTCATAAAATCAGTTGCGGAATCCTCTTGGGAGGTATTCATGAATACCTACCAAGAGGTTCCACAACTGATTTTATGAAATATGTCCTAACAAAAATCAAATTGCAATACCCATGACAGGTTTATGTCAGAAAATAACTTCCAAAGTGTTAACGCAGAAGAAATATTTCCATCCTTGCTGTGTGAAATTGCTTCTGAAGAGCTTGCTTTCCTATTCTTCCGGTCTCCCTGATGAGCTTGGAAAAGCGAAATAGATTTTCGTTGACAAAAATGTATCACATGAGGGAAAAATGATCTTTGCTTCAATTAAATGAACGATTTCTGTGAGTGATATTATTAGGCCAGTAGAGATAGACATGGAAAATCGAAAAATTTACAATAATTTCAATAGTTTTTAAACTTTTGTCAAGTGAATGGTAAGTGAATGGTAAGTTAATGGCAATAAATCTCAGATTCCAACCTCTTCCGAAGTACGGAACCTTGTCAAAATGACAAATAAATTCAATTTTGCTGTACACTCATTGAGAAAATTCCAAAAGTTCTGCAAACTTTTGACAGAAACATTGGAAAAATATTCCGAGGAGTTGTGTAGATTTGCAACCTTTCACGTTGACCGGAACATATATTTTCGTGGTAATTTTTTTGATCAAGGTGTTCTTTAAATAATTACAAAATTTTTGCAACTTTTTTACAAATTTTGAAAATATCTATTCCGATGCAGTAAGAAATTGGCAACCTTTTACACGATCCGGAACTTCATGCATTGTTATTACTTTTATCGTATCATTGGATATCTAGCTTCCTTATGTTAAATCTTTATTACAAATTATTAACATCATAATATCATAACAACACATAATACATAGTTACAATATAATACTTCAGTTACTTTATAATAGATACCAGAGGGCACGCTCAAATAACAATAACGTGACATAACCAAAGTTGTTGATTTCATTTTCACATCATCACACAGAGGTGGTCTCTTCTGAGACTGGTAGCTCTCAAGGTTTGCTATGATTATTGAATTTCTCGTATGATCCATGCAATTCTGTGAAAACTGATCGGTAAATTACTCACTGAATGAATGCGGGAAGCTAAAATACACTTGTTAGTAATTAATAAAGCGAATAATTATAAATTATTTATACACTTATATACAAATTCTTCGCTTTATTCAAATTACTCACTGCCTTTGATCTTCGCGTGACAGTTGATACCGATTAGATTTATACTGCTCTCCGATCTCCTTGACTGCTGACCAGAATAGCAGAGACCAGAATAGGACAGGACACCACTGTCTCAATCTGCACTAGCAGAGGTTGCTCACGAGGGGAACTGGCCTTCCCACTCTTGTGGAGCCTAATAGTCGATCGACTTTCTACGGTTTGACCAAGATCGGCATATCGTATCAAGGCTATGCAGATGACATATAGATTATAGATTATATATTAGGGACTTTCGTGCTACAAGCCTCTACACCGCGACCTTTTCAGATCTCTTGTGTTTGTCCTCGAGATCATTTAGAGTTCTTTGTCTAGCCCTGTCTTCTTTACGAGACTCCATAGAACTCCCAAGAATCTGGGAGCTCTTGGTTTTTCTTCTCCCAGCGTTAGAAACCTTTGCCTTGACAAGCCCTCGCAGTGGCATAGTATGTGTACTGATGTTTCCTCTTCTTCCTGACAGAACCTGCATAGCATTTCTTCTGCCCGGCCTATTGTACTCATATGTTTGTTGAGCCTACAGTGCCCTGTGTCCTACTACTATTCTAGTAGTGTTCCTCATCTGGCATAGTAGATAGTCTGTGAATGTTGGCTGCGGTTGTTTGATAAACTCTTTGGCCTGTCTCATCCCTGGTGCATTGTTCCACCATTCTTGAGACTTCTGTTGAATCCATGATTTGGTGTTTGTTTTTAGTACAGCTTTTGCTATACCGCAATACGGTTCTGGGCCATTCAGGGCCTTACTTGCTCTACTAGTGTATCGGCCTCTTCATTGCCTCTATAACCTGTGTGTGCTGCTACCCAGGCTAGTGTCAGTCTGTTCTGACTGCCTAGCTCTTTTAGGGCTTCTTCTATGCAGTCCCAAACAAGTTTTAAGGTAACTTGCTTTGAGTTGACTGCTTTTATCGCAGCTTGGCTATCTCAGTATATGGCAATGTTTTTTCGTAAAAAATCGTGCCTTATTAGCTCTTGTGCACAATGGTGTATTGCAACGATTTCCGCTTTAAATATCGTCGCATGTTTGCCCAAGCTCAGTGAGATTTCCATCTTCGGCTTGGTTCCGTAAATGCCGGCTCCTGCACCTTCATCCGTTTTGGAGCCGTCCGTGTAGACAGCGATTTCCGCATTGATGGGAGCCCCCCCCCCCCCCTTCCACGCATCCCTGTCCGTTATACTTGTCTTTTTTGTTTTGTCAAAGCTATATCTGGGAAGAATGCCATCTGATGGCATTCTTGTAACCGGGTCGTTATCCAACTCTTCATATAGCTTGTTGTAGTCTCTCCCGTGCATATTGCTAATGGATGCTTGTCCTCTAAGCAACCTGCTCGTGACAGACCTGGCTTCGGCTTGGATGTATATGTGTAGTGGAGGTAGGTTGAGCAAGGCATAGTCATGAGAGGCAAATCCGAATTTATTCTTTGTGCTATAGTCCAGACAGGTCTAGACTACATTGAAGAATAGTGTCAAATGATGACTGGATCGTTAACACTACCAAGACTACCATACGTTCTTTACAAGGGAAAGAAACAGTTACCTCAAATCTTAGACAGAAAAGTTATTGAATGGAAAACAGAAATACATGATAAACTCATCTGGAATGAGTAACCAACAAAACCACGAAAGCCCTGATGGTATGCAGAAACTTCGTGAGAAAGAACTGGGGGTATAACCCAAATACACTACAGCTAATTTTCCCGTCTACAGTGAGAGCGACCATCAGTTACGGGGCAGTGGATCTGGGGCAGTAGAAGAAAGCTGGCAAGAACAAGCGCAAATATATCGAAAATCCGAAGAATAGCTTGTGTGCATAACTGATGCATTGAAAACGTGCCCAACGGCCGCTATGGAGTAATGAAGAGTAAAGCGATAAGGACAACATACAGAATGACCAGACATAGAACTACCAAAAGCAATTTTCGACTCCTCACTGGAAAACACCAAACCCACCAAACAGATGGATCCAAAACATCAAAAGGAACTGGAATAGGGTGTTTTAAAAATTGGAGCGATTGAGAAAATAGTTTGCCCTATTTAACAATAAATGGCAAGAATTTTCGTTTCTGAATCATTCAGAAATTTTCGAAGTTTTCATGTAATTTTATGAAATCGCTTGCAGTAACCTTTGTTTGGGAGGCACTGGTTTGATTCTCCAGGCCACTGCGTGTCTGGCCACTGCGTGTCTGCCCGCTGGCAGTGGTTCAGCGCTATTTGCGCAGGCTGTAGACCTCTAAATTTTGAAAACTTTAGAATTAACTTCTCCCGATTTTTTTTTTTAGGCAAAATGTATTCTTTCATTTCGTTTTGTTTTGACGTCTTCTCCTTCCCACTTCATTTATCGGAAACACCTTGCGTATATATGGGCCTGGATACAAATATTCTGAAAGTCTAGGCACATACCCAAGCATTATACAAGCGGATATTTCCGGAAAATGCTTCCAGTTCAATATAGAAAAAAATGTTCACAGACAAAAGATTACCATCATGTCAGATTGTCAAAAAAACAGTAATGCTTTGAGCTCCCATGAGATAGCAGACGTGCCGCCACGAAAAGCGGTTGAAACACCAATTCTGGGACCTCAACCCTTCTGCAGAATGAGTACCAGCTCAACACTTTATGAACTTGAATGAGAATAACATAACAAAATATCGCAATACAGGATAGAATCATAAGGGATGAGGCAGGCCAAGATATTACTGGGAATTTACCAACAGAAAAGATCAAATGAATGCACCAGCAACAGCAAAAACAATCTCAGAAACTAACAGGAATTCTAAGAGGGCACTGAATGGTTGAGAAGACCCCTTAATCAACCTCCGAAAATATCGAATAGAAGAGGAAGATCCGATATCCTGACCTTTAAATGAGCCATAGTACTAGTCGCTGAGACATCCTAAACGGCTGGGGAGCTGGAATGGACAAAATAGATCTTATAAGTCGCAGTATATTGGCATCTTCACCAAGCAGAATAGAACAGAACTGCCAGTGATTGATTGGTAGATGAGAGTTTTCACACATCGGATTTATACTGCTTTCCAATAGGTAACTTAATTACTGCCTGCTGATCAACAGTTTTCAGCGATCGGAGATTTGCAAACACAACCCACTATTCTTTTACATGAAGTAATACGTTAAACGGACGGATCGTGCAAAATAACTTATTAAAAATCGATAAAAAATTATTTCTACTGATGATGAATTACTTAACGAGATTTAATACAAAATTAAATTACATCATAAAACGTCTCGTTTGGAAACTTCCTTGATAACAGCAAGAAAAATTGCCTTTCACTGACTATCCCGATCTTCATTCATCACAAAATATCTCATCAGAACGCGTTTACGAGGATGCTCGACAAATTCAGATTAAACCTTAAAATTAATTATTTTAATGTAAAATTTCCGATCGCCGATCTCGCGCCCTAACTGCTCGCGAAGAAAGGCTTCTATAATTTTCCGATTTCCCGGCTTATAATTAAATTTTCGAACCGTCTTCGCATAATTCAATTTTGCCGGCTCATATCAATATTGACTCCAAAACATGGGCGAGAAATAAAGTACTTAAAAATTCATAACTTTTGCTAGAGGGCATTATTTGTCTTCTGGTATTGTTTACACTCGTAATTGAAATTGAAGCTTCCATTCACTAGATTCATTTTCGGAGTTGAATATTATCAAAACGATGTTCGATTTTCTACTTAAAAATACAAGGAGTCTCATAAGGAACTCCATCGATCAAAATACTTGAACTACTAAAATAAAGTAGGCCAAAGGACCCCGCACTTCTCTTATGGAAAATGGCCTCCGGTTAAATTTATTGAAATTTTAGCATGTTTAATCAGCTTACAAAAGTGTCCACAGGCCCAACACGATCCTATGACTAGTTTTCGAGATATCGAGTGTTGAAGTTAGAAGTGGCCATTTTTATTTTATAATTCTTTACGCAATAATAAGATTGAATAATTTTTTTTTCTGGCGGTCATTATTCATAATATCAGAAACAATATTCTAATTCTCGAATAAGACCTGTTTTTCAATTATCTACACAGTAATCTTCAAAGAAAATAAGCTTAATAGATACAAATTATTTACTAGGCATTTAATAATATTTTTCAGTAAACACGTATCAGAATATAATAAACAAACCTCTGTCGAAAATAATTCACGACTCACAAACTTATACTGAGTGATAATTTTTTTTTACCATAAATGACTCAGTATTTTTGACTCATGCTATAAAATCTTGAAAAAAATGTATTTTTATCACCCTGTATCTCGAAAACCAAGCCGTTTGGGACAAATATTTATATAAACTTTTCGTCATGAAAACTTTCATAAAATCTTCTTCCGAAGTTTGTCAACATACTTAATAAACACCCTGTATATATATGCAGGATATGAATAAGCGATTATTTTCAACATTTATTGAAGAGAATGGCGATTTATGAGTAAGTTGAAAATGGGGCAGGAGTAAAATAAAGTTTTTTTTTTGGCATGTATAAGTAGGACCTGTCACACTACTTTAAAATTGTTGCATATAGTCCAAAGAGGGTATGGGTAGCTGCTTGAGTATAATAATTCCATATTCACTAAATTATTCATCATCAAACATCTCCGTGAAGTGCTACAAAACACATTTAAGGTACTCAAATACTCGCATATTATATTTGCTGAGAAGGTAGGAGTCTTCAAAAACGATATGAACTTTTTCTTTTTCTTCTTCGATCATTTTCGCCAGAACTTTCAGCGGTGGGTAAGGGTAAACCTGAAAGTTGATGAAAATTGAATTGTTTTTCACCTTGTTGAGTTGTTTTTCCGATAAATCATATACTTTCCAAGATAACAGCAAAAATCTATTTATATATTTTTAAACGGAAAAAGAAAAAATATGTTCCATCCCTAGAATTTTGGTAAACAATTTTTTTTTCGTGTTTATCATGGTTCCAACTATACTAGTATACCAAGTTTGGTGGTGCTACAATCTATTCTTATCTCAAAACCCAATCGTGCTGGATTATTGCGCTCAACTGAAAATAAATTTGCGCTCATCACCTATAAACACTCAGCTGGAGGTCTTACCCCCAATGAAACAATGGCCCGCGATTATTTTTATTATTTTCAACGTTCATATATAAGCAGCTGACTCACAATCTCCTATTACGTTCTCAGCTGACTCTTTTTTTAAGAATCGTCATCTTAGGCATTGACTTTTTTTACATAATTAACATTTTCTCACAACCGGATGTACCACAGCTGACGCTTGTTTCGATGGCTAGCTATATCTAGACTATCGTCTACACATACAATTTTGCGACCTGAAATAACGGTTCCACGTCCGAATAACATAGATACAAAATATCACGTCATAATATCACATACATAAATAACACATACAAAAAAATATATCATAGTACAATAAAAACATTTAATCATAACAACATTTCTCAGAATAATATTATTCTAAAATAACAAATAAAACTAATATTACTTATATACATGTCTCGATATTATACAAACAACAGGAGATGAAGATGAACTACTTATTTAATTTTACTTCACTTTTTAATGAATACCACACTGTATACATAGCCCAAATCGAGTATCAGGCTGTTCTGAACGTATAAAAAGAAGGAATAATAGGTAATTATTAGATAATGATCCCAAACCTAACCTAACCTTACTTTATGAGTAATATTGATTTTCACTACTATCCCGAATCGTTCTAGTGTGACAGTGGTATGATGTTTCCAATCATTAGTATTTCTTTCCGATAATAATTGTAAAAGTAATATTTTCTTCTAATTTTATTCATTAATAATGTTATTTCATCTAAATGTTATTCTTTCCTATGTTAATTTAGTGAAATAATATTCTGTTGTGTTATTTTTACAAATAATATTATTTGAAAATATAATTCTGACGTGTCACCGAAATAACTATCAAAAATGCAACACTGCCTCCCGAGCTATTAACAGAAACATTTTGCCATCGCCGAGTCATTATTCCTGAAACGACTGAATGAATGAATAAACACGGTCAAGTGGCTAGATAACCCCAATAAGAACTATCAGCATTATCTATTGAACAACTCTAACGACGAGAAAAAACATCGAGCGACATCCACTAGTCTTTAACGACCTGTATGAATAATATGTTTTCGTAGTCGATAGTTATTTTAATGTCGGTGCAATAGCAAAAAAAAATTGCCTAGAGGGGTGGAATTCCGACAAAACTGTCGATAATAGAATTCTATGGTACACGGAATCCCACCCCAGCTTCTACTACCTCAAATATTGTAAACGGCTCTTTGAAAAAACACGAACATCTGAAGGCTTCTGTCTACTTTATTCATTCCGGGGGGTTGATTTTAGCCCTTAATCTCTTATGCAACTGATTGAAATTGATACAGCACTTTTATTTCGTCAACAAAAACGTGTTCTGTGAGGTTCAAGTTGAAGTTTCAAGTAACCCCCGGGGTTATTTGAATCATTGGGAATTTTCCCAATTAAATCTTTTGCAATTGTGGAGAAGTAATCGTAAGTAATGCCTCTAATACCCAAGTAATTCCCAATTCCCGAGTAATACCCAGTAATTCCCAAGTGATACCCTCTAATTAATGCCAGTAATGTCCGTCAGAAACGTAATAAAAATATAAAATCTTGTCTTAATGGAAGGTTTGTTGTCAACAGTCCAAGTCGGATGACCCTTTTTTTTCTTCATTGCACAATTCGGATTTCCGCTAGTCAATAATTTTCGAATAATGCCACTAATTCCCAACTAAAACCCAAGTAATGCCCCTAATTCCCGACTAATACCAAAGTAATACGACTAATACCCAAGACATGTACACCAAAATTCCCCAGCGGTTTCCCCGTCGGTTATTGCTGGATTCTATCGTGTTTTCTAGTATTGTCTTGGTGGGAAAACTTCGTAAGGTACTGCCGGATTGAAAGCACTTCTTGATATTGTATATGTTCCTGATCCTTCTGATATTTTCGGAGATTTCCCCTGATGTAGGGAGGGACCAGAATGGGGTTTGGTGTCGTTCTGTGATCGTCGTGGTCCTTTTGAGTTGTTTCTGTGTTCCGGCGTAAGTTCCTTTCGATGTAGTTCATTTCCGATTCTAGCGACTCCTCGTTATTGTAAATGCACATCGCTCCCTTTACCAAGGTTCTTACAATGCCTGTTTTTTGGGTGACTGGAGCCGTTGTTGTGATACTGTTTTGTGTTTGTCTCCTTCCTGTGAAGGTGAGGATTCCAGTGTCTGTTCTTTTAGCTTTCACATCGAGAAACGACAGGGTACTATCAGTTTCCTTTTTCATCGTGATCTTGATGAATTCCTCATATTGCTTATTCTTCAGAAGGAGTCCTCCAGGCGTTCATCTCCGTGGTTTCATGTGATGGAGATGTCGTCCGCGTATCTCAGCCAAAGTTTTGATTTGTATTTTGCCTTTCTGATAAGTAATTACTCGAACACACAGTGATTACTGGAACAAGATCAGCACAGTCCATCAACTCGGGAAAAGAAACAGTCATTTTCTCAAAAGTATGCGATATATAGGCAGCATTGCAGTAGTCTCAATATCACTTGTGCGGTGATGTCATGAAGATGGATGACTTCTTCCATTTACCTCTTTATGATGTTAAGGGATTCTCCTCCACGTCAGAGCTGATGAAACGATTTTCAGATTCTAGTTCAACATCTTTGATGATCTCCACAAAGTATTTGGAATTCTGGACGAACAACCTGCTAGTCACCTGTAAGGGTTGTAGTATATAGGCAGGAAATATTTCAACAGGTTATTGGTCGGTGTGTTACGGGAACTGGAGATTGGTTGGGTTTGTGAATTTTACAGAGTGCTGTAGATTTTCCTTTCTATCGAAGATGTTAGATCCTTCTGTAAGATTTCCCCTTCTAACTGATTCTAACTTGTCATCGTACGTCTGTATGTCTATGATGACTGTAGTCTGTAAGAAGAATTTTGATGGTGGAGTCCATTTGCATGGTTTTCAGGGCCTTGTGTTCTTCAGTGTTGATTTTTTTCGAGGGATTCAGTCCTTGTCCAAAACTTCTATCACTTCTATCCATCTAAATTCTTCTGCCTAGATAGTGTTAATTTTTTTGCTCGTTGACATTACAGACACAGATAATATTTTTGCATTGATCTAAATACACTATTTTTTCTCGTTATATAAAGTTATTTTCCCTTTTTAATGGGTTTTTCACCTAAACCTTATATGAAAGATGCGGAGGGCTTATTGAGGAGGCAAAGGTCGTGGTGCGATTGTTGGTGAATGAGCCCAAAGATATTCCTAGACATTCAATTTATGGCAGAGAAAATGAAATAACTAAATTAAAGTTGTCATTTAGACGCCATCTATAGAAATTCTGATGAAGTATCTCATTCTCAAAGCCAGTCTCTGTAGAGAGTCTTTACTACACTGCAAGAGAAAATACTCCAGACATACAAATGAAACAAATACTAAAAAAATAGTATTCAATTAAATAAATATTGTAAAGCCTCACGTCAATGTTACCAGTGTTACCAAAGTTACCAAATTCTCACATTATCAAAGAACAGCTGATTAACTGTTGGCTCATATTTAGCCTATGCATGAAAGCTTCAATTATACTATCTCTCTCTGCGTGGTTATGAATTACATCTATGGTTTGGACGCAATTCTCACATTTCGTCAGAACTGGGTAATTGCTCTGTCAAACCAAATAAGAAGAAGAAGAACTATCTATGAATTGTTGAGAAGAATTCAAATGATTCAAAAATGACTTCGACAGTTGAGTAAAACCAAATGAATATTATAATTAATTTTATTATAGCTATTAATCTAAGGAGATTATTATGCGATTTATAATAATCGAGGATGTTGCCAAGTGACGAGGCGCTCTGCGCCGAGTCGCCGGTGCTACCTCCGAGATTTATTTGAATTGCATAATAATCTAGTTACATTCAAAGCTTTAACGTATCATTGACATTGATGATGTGAAAATGAAATCAACAACTTTGGTTATCTTACGTTATTGTCATTTGAGCGTGCCATTTGGTATCTATTATAAAGTAACTGAAGTATTATATTGTAACTAATGTATTATGTGTTGTTATGATATTATGATGTTTGTAATAAAGATTTAACTTAAAGGAAGCTTAATATCCAATGATACGATACATTTTTTTATTATGGTGGAGTATTCAGCAGGGTTCTTCGAGCTGTAAAATAAGAATTTATCAACAAAAACATTGTAAGTCATATTCAGGAACTTATAACTCGGTTGGTGTTTTGTTCATATGGCCTTGCTCCACGGTACAAATGAAAAAAATTAACGTTTGTAGAAATACAACCGTTATAGTTACTGATTCCATATGCACTTCTAAATGAATAAATCTCTGTTGAAAAGGGGGAACATTTATTACTAAATCACATTTTTCATTTTTCAATTTTCATGGAGAATGTTCCCCCTTTTCAACATGAATACCTCCCAAGAGGTTATCTTGAACGATGGAAAATAGCGACTAAAGTTTGTCTTTCAGTCGCAGATGATTCCACAACAGATTTTATGAATGTCCCATTCATATTTTCGAACTGAAATAAATCTCTATTATATCAAAGCAGAACAAAAATAATTTGCCATCACCTGAGTCATTATTTCTGAAACGACTGAATGAACGAATAAACACGGCCAGATGACAAGTGGTTAGATAAAACCCAATAAGAGCTATCAGCATTATCTATTGAACAACTCTAACAATGAGAAAAAACATCGAACAACATCCACTAGGCGGTAACGACCTGTATGAATAATACGCTTTCGCAGTCGATACCTAGTTTAATGGCGGTGCAATAGCAATAAAAATGAATTGGATTCGTTTGGTTTGATTTAGTGAACTGCCAGTGAATTCCTGAATGGTAGCTATTATGTGAGTGGAATAGTGTTCGGTGTTGAAAAGGGGAACATTCTCCATGAAAATAAAAAAATGAAAAATGAAAAATATGATTTTTTTGTAATGTATAACAGAAAACAACTAATTCCCCGGCTGAAGCCACGCTGGACATTGAACTGGAAGATATTCCAAGGAAGGAATTGAACTTTACCTATGATTCAACTGAAATTTTCGATGATTCATATAACTCGGTTTTCAGCATGATGGTACAGAAGCATCAAACAGCTTTAAATTTATTTTTCAACTGTCAAAAAAAGTCCACTTTTTTGTGTGGTTTATGTGCGTGAAGTATTACAATATTTCACTATCAACACTTCATTTCATTATAAAACGTAAAAGCGTAAAATAAAGTACACTTTTTCTAACGGCTGTTGCTAGGCGACAACAATGACAGATCCGAATAATTACGAAATCCTAAATAACCTATAAATATCTGATGTGCAAATGTTCCACCAGTAATATTCTTAACGTTTGTACTATAAAACAAAAATCCAAATAATCGCGGCGAATATATTCAGGGGTAATATAATAAGTGGTATGATTATTACCGATAATTTTTTGGAGTATTAATGAATTGCAACCTCAAAGCTGAAAATACAACGAGTCCGCAGGAATGAATTGATATTCCAAAAAATTGTAGGTTTTTAATCATACCACGAATTATATTTAGGACGACAATATATCGATTTGAAATAAAGAAAAATCGTGTCACCTGGTAATTGATGCTTTACTTCTAGCCGTATTCAACGGAATACTCTTTTCCACGGCCTCATCTATGATACCAGTGGACATTTGTCCCCAACGATCGCTCATATTGATAAATAAAGATAACTAGTCAAAACACATAAATTTGACGTTTATAATTCAAATAATTATTTTCACTTGACAGACAGTAAAACAAAAACTAAGCAGGTTTATCACCGTGAAAATACAGCGACAAGCTATATTTTCACTGTAGTTCCGATTCTATTGGCTGAATTTCAAAATTTGAAATCGACTGATTGGTTGTTAAGCAAGGAAATATATTGTCACTTATAATCTCCCTAGTGCTTGAATTATTGCCGGAAATTTTTCGAGTACATGAATTTTTTGAAAATTACCCGAGTCTCGCAAATACGAAAATGTCGTTAATCTAGTGGCATCACCAAATTCAATTTAAAAAAATCACTAGTATATTTTTTGGATTTTTGATATTGAAAAAAATTCGAAGTGGGCCTTGAAATTTTTATTTTTGTTTCGAATTTATGGCACTCAATTAGAACTATCAAAGCTCTATCTATTGAAAAAATACCTTGTGAATCGGATAATAAATAACAGTTTTAGAGTGGTGGCACGCTTTCAAATGGGCCACTCTGTATTATATATTTATAAAAAAATAAATATCTCGAAAACGGCAAGACTTCCATAGTGCGGATTTTTTCATAGCAGATAGGGTATCCTTTGATTTACATTCTACTTGAGTTTGACGTGGTCTTTACGGGACACCCTTTACAAATACCATTTCAGTTTTTCGAGTAGAAAAAATCTATTTCGATCTATGAAGAACCATGAGCAATCAACCTATAAAATATTGTCATTTTCCTGTAGATTGTTGGAGCAATATCCAGGATGATACTTTTTTCATAAACCAGTGTACAATTTGTACAATAACGAAAGTATTCGCGCATTCCTTATTAACAAATCGAAGAAGTTTCGTCATCATCCCCAGCCGGCGTGGAGCGTTCGATGCTCATATGTAGCATTTATTCCGGAGAGATGTAATACGAGGCGTCATCTTCGTTATGAGGTGTATTCGAGTGTTAAACTTTAGTGACATATCGGGGCCTAATGTCATTACGAGATGCACACTAATACATTTCACGGCTGAGGTAATCGACGACGTGAATCGTTCGCGGAACGTTTATTGTGTCGTTTCGGATGAAACTTGCTGACAATAAATTGACAGAAGAAAAATTGTTTAATAACGATACACTGATGTTGAACTTTCTTGCATCTTTCTTGTTAGACATAAAAAAATATAATTCAGTGAACTTACGTATCAGATTAACACGATAAAGAAAATTTTGAACACATATTTTCCAATGCAAGAAGGAAGGATAACAAGACTGATCGCATCTTGATTTATCATTAGTCTCAACGCGTAATTAGAATAGGCATCACGTCGAAATCAGTTCCCATAATAGTATTCCATATTGTATAGCAACCGTCAGAAATAAAGCGATTTTTACATGTTTCATATTCTTATTAGAAAATAGAAATAGGAGGAAATAGTTTTTGGTTATTTACTCGGTTATTTATACAGTGACCGCCAAAAAGTATGTACCATATGGGAAAAAAGTTTATTATTAGAGTATTGGGAAAAAGATTCTTGGGAAAAGTTTGTGCATGTCCGATAATCTAAAAATCGATTTTGACACATGTCACGTGATCACTGGTATGGCGGCAAATTGAAAAAATTACTATGAAAAGGCAGAAAGTGGGGTAAAATGGAGAGATATAAAAAAAGTCATTCGAAAAAGTTGCTTAGAATTGAATTTTATACACATATACGGAGTTTGAAACAATTACGGGAGAAAATTGAAAATAGCAATTTTTTTTAAATATTTTCCTAGCTGTATGAAAATATCAAATTATTACCTTCTGAATAGCTTGACCATACTGAAACATTTGTATTTCAATGAGAATGACAAAATTTTCTCATTTTCCCCACACCAGTGAGCACTAAATTAAAAAAATTGGATTTTGTCAAAACCCTGGCTGTTACATTGGTTCGTATCTAACAGTTATATCAGAATTCCACGACCATTGTGATGACATGACACTCTAGAAACATGGTGTTTTCCAGATTATAATCAAGTTTCGGTGATTTTCGTGCCAGAGCGTTTCACTTCGCATGCAATGTTGAAAACTCTAGCTTTAATTTGACGCACTATTTTTAAGATTATGTGTGAAGTGAAAAGTTCGTGTACGATTATCATCAAAAATTGATTATAATCGGAAAAAGACGATATTTTTGGATTTCTCCATCATCGCAATAATCGTGGAATTCTGATACAAATGTTAGATACGAACCAATGTAACAGCAAGGGTTCTGACAAAATTAATTTTTTTAAATTTAGTGCTCTCTGGTGAGGAGAAAATGAGAAAGTTTTGTTTTTATCATTGAAATACAAATTTTTCAGTATGGTCAAGCTATTCATAAGAATATAATTTGATATTTTTATAAAGCTAGGAAAATATTTTAAAAAAATTGCTATTTTCAATTTTTTCACATTATTTTGTCAAACTTTGTATATGCGTATAAAATTGAATTCTAAGCAACTTTTTCAAATTACTTTTTTCGAGATCTTGCCATTTTACTCGACTTTTTGCCTATTCATAGTAATTTTTTTCAATTTGCCGTCATACCAGCGATCACGTGACATGTGTCAAAATCGATTTTCAGGTTATCAGACATGCACAAACTTTTCCCAAGAATCTTTTTTCGAATACTCTAATAATAAACTTTTTTCCCATATAGTATACATACTTTTTGGCGGTCACTGTATAACAACTGCACTTGCAAATTTTGTATTATTAAATCACTTCTTTATCCAACAAATCTGTGAATTTTCGAAATAGTAAAATTGACAATGCCGAAGTACCCTCCTCTCCAAATATTACCACCATGTGGAAAATATGAGGCAAATATCTGACAGAAACAACTACTTCCCTGGCTAATACCACGACGGACACTGAATTACATCTGACAAATATTTGTGCAACGTTCTTCCAAGAAGACCCAGTTGCAATTGCTTACTGTAATTATACAGCCTAATATCCTTCATTTGGCTAGGGAAGACCGACTGCAGACGCGTTTTGCGGTTCTTGCCGCTCGTCAGTAGCAGGGTGGTAGGACAACATCAAAGTCGTCCTGCCCCAGCCCAATGAATTATAATCCACTGTATAACTAATATTTCCCCACAAATGAAGCAGCGTCTACAGGTGGTCTTTCTCAGCCAAATGAAAGATAATCTGCTGTTTAATCACAATGAGCAATTGCATTTGGGTCTTCGTTGCACAAATATCTGTCATATGTTATTCAATGTCCGTCATGGTATTAGCCATGGAAGTAGTTAAGTAGTTGTTTTCTGTCAGATGTTTGCCTCATATTTTCCACATGGTGAAAATAAAATATTTGGAGAGAAGGGTACTTCAACATCGTCGATTTTCCCATTTCATTTATTTGATACTCTTTGGCAAAAATTCTCGAACTGTGAATTTTCAATCATACTGTTCAACGGTTCGTTGATACCATGTCCCCAACCAGACCATTTACAACGAAACTTTTAGGTTTTAGGTCGAAAACGATAACTCACCTCCATCAACTTTAAAGTTTTGTTCGTCAGACTCATATTGTAGTTTATTATTGCTCTACAATCTAACTGAACAACGACACTGTTAGCAACTGATTGCAAACGAACATAAAGTGAAAATATGTGTCTTCGCGCACATGAACAGTTGTTTTTCGGCTTAGATCCAATTCCATATAAATAATCTTAGCATCATTATTTTTTTACATCGTTTCAAACTATTCCCCCTAACGATAATATCTCACTCATAAACTTGCTCATTGCAGATAACAGGTGGTGAAAGCGTACAAAATCTCAAATTCGTCAAAGTATGAAGCTCAATTTTCATATACCTTATTCGGAATAATATAAGAAGTCACTTCGTTGATTGCTAGGCACTCAGTACTGTTGCACCCCCCGCCGGACATCCTTAATCAAAAATAAATTTCAATTAAACTTTTGTTATTTATGTCAGCGGCCAGACAGCTTTGATAGTTCTATTGTCTTGCCAGCCGCATTAAAAAACTACCGTCGCACAGAAGCAAATTTTCCATAAATTGATGACAAAATTTACTTCATCTTGATTTTTCGAAATTACAATTACAAATACATTACAAAGCATTCACACCTTTGCTAGCTGAACTTGCAACTGATATTCCAAGTGTTTCAATCATGGAGATTGGAAGAATTGGAAAGCTGTTTATGTCGCATTGCCACGAGGTCCGTTCATGCGTCGGGTGGGGTGAAGAATAGCTTGCTTTATGTTGAAAGAGCATTACAATCCTCCTCGAAGTAGTTGTTTTCTGTTAGATATTACAAATAAGTCACATTTTTCATTTTTCAATTTTCATGGAGAATGTTACCCTTTTCAACAGGAACAGGATGTTCAAAAAATCTGTTGTGGAATCATCTGCGGCTGAAAGACAAACTTTCGTCGCTGAAGAGCCTGCTTTCCAATTCTTCCAATCTCCATGATTGAAACACTTGGAATATCAGTTGCAAGTTCAGCTAGCAAAGGTGTGAATGCTTTGTAATGTATTTGTAATTGTAATTTAGAGAACAAAAATGTTCGAACTAATTGCACAAGGGTCTGAAAAATGTGGTACCCAATCGATATGTTGTAGCATATTTCGTTCAGTTTCATTGCATTTATCGAAATGTTTTTATCTTTGGTATGCTGGTTTTATGAGAGCGTGAAGAATAGCTTGCTATAATGTTGAGAGAGCATTACAATTTCTCCTCGATCCGCTCGAGAAAGGGATATCGACGTGCGCTGTGTGCGGTGTGTCGCATTGCCACGAGGTCCGTTCATGCGTCGGGTGGGGTAACAGGAGAGGCGCACAGTAGTGCGTCTCTCTTATGTACGTGCTATTATCATATCATTGCGTTCCTTTTTGCTGGCGTAGATTTCTGTCCACAGTATCGGAAAGTTTTCATCTTGGGTATGGTGGTTTCATGAGAGCGCGAGCGTGAAGAATAGCTTGCTTTATGTTGAAAGAGCATTACAATCCTCCTCGACTCGCTCGAAGAAGAGATATCGACGTGTGCTGTATGCGGTGTGTCGCATTGCCACATGGTCCGTTAATGCGTCTGGTGGGGTGACAGGAGGAGCGTACAGTAGTGCGTCTCTCTTGTTTATGTGGTATTATCATATCATTGCGTTCACTGTTGCTCTCGTAGATTTCTGTCTATACCCCAGATAAAAAGTTTTCGATACTACATATCCCAGATGAATTGTTTCCGAAACTGTATATTATATTCCCTATTTTTGTGAAATACTCAACAAGGAATTTTGCTCATGAATTTTTAATTACGAATATAATTGAGGAAAAAAAACAGAAAGCGAGACAGTTATAGCAAAATGTTTCAAACAGATACTTTGTCGTTTTCGCATTACCTCTTATTGATATTATTTCATTTCAACAGACCTTGGTGAAGATAAGTTATGAACAAAAATCTCATTATCTAAATTTTCTCAAACATCAACAGGCAAGGCTAACCAAGGCATGCTTTTTTGCCAAACCCCGCATCATACTGATATAATTGATCTTGAATGGTTTGCTTTCTCTCTCTATTTGTGATAATCTGTGCTATGAATTATTATAGTTCACTAATGAGATTGTTTGATTGCTGACTCAAATATTCATAAGTCATGAAAATAACTAATTTATGTAGGGTGTATCTTCCTTGTCATTTTTCGAGAAAAGTTCATATAAACGTGTGTCCTAACTAGCTTCGTTTCCGAGTAACGAGGTGTTAACTGCGACGCCACTGGAATTAAAATTCAAAATCTTATTTTGTGAAAAGAAGCCCCTTGTTACTACTAACAAACACACGAATTATAATCAAAATTCAGGAATAACATATTTTTTATTAAACTTTTGACACCCTGTTACTCGGAAACGAAGCAAGTTAGGACATACGTTTATGTAAACTTTTTTTTTCATAAAATATGACAAGGAATCACCACCTGAAATTGATGACATCATTTAGGATACACCCTGTATATTCATATTTTTTATTCATATTCGAATTCCATTTCTGATGACCAAAAACTCTTTGAAAACTTTTTGGAAATCAATTGCTAGAACAACAAAGAGTTCCCCGGTAAAATTAACCCTGTAAAATTAAACTAATACAAGCAGACCAACCAAATTATCTCTCTTCATCTCCCACGGATAGCTGCATTCGGTATACATTATAATGAATAATTCCGTCACACCGTACTTTGGGAAACGCGACTTGAATTTCCAGTCCTCCTTTTTGCGGTATAATTTTGTGTGATCTAGGTTCGGTATGCTAAGCACATTTGTCATTTGATAGCGGCTTTGTATGTAGTAAATGAGATTGGTTTGTTTGATCGACGAAGAAGTTTCTATAGTTTGCAAAGATTGCAAAAATATTCCCTATATTATCATATATGGCAGAGATATAGAGTCACTTTGCAATATTTGGGTACAGAGCTAGGAAGTACTCAGTACAAATACCCGAATACTGTACTCTTGAGAACATTTCTGGTACTCTGTACCCGTTAACCAGTACATTTTATATAAAGTACTCGGTACTCGTACCCGTACATATCGGGTAAAAGTATCCGATACCCGCGCTTCTGATGAGAGTACATTTTTACGAGTACTTTTTTATGCAATGCGTCTGCGTCTGGCCTGTCTGTCCATTCCATCATGCCTCACCCAGCAACCTCAAAACTCCAAAGGCTTTATAAATCATCAAAATTAGTTATTATGAAGCCAATCCTGGCAAACAGAATCAACCAGTTATGCCATTACTGAATAATTATTTTTTCTGCAAACGTCAAAAAATGACAAGGTTCGCGCATTGACAAAAATATGCGAAGTGAGACTTCTTTCATTTTCCTTCGTCACCATGACAACGTGCGCGAAGTAATGTGCAAAATACCTATTTCGCACACTGCATGTAAACTATATGGGATTTTTATATTCTAACCTATACTCCTCAATCAAGCAAAAATTCAAGAAATCATTTATTTCTAACTTTATGGTCCTCAATCAAGCGAAAATCCAAAAAATCATTTATTTCTGAACAATAATTAAATAAGGCTTTTTTAACACTTTTCGAAATGTGACAAGATTTTATTTGACCTATTTTTTTGACGTTTGTAGAAAAAAATTTGTATCTCATGCGCGAAATACTTTGGTGATCGAGAACTGATTTTTTTTTAAAGAGGCGCAGCCGAGTTAAAAAAAATAGTCGAGATAGTCGAGCATTTAGCGCACTAGATACAAAAATAACTATTGTTTTTATTATTATTATTATTATCGTTAATTTTATCCTTTATGGACTGAAAACTACAGAATAGTTTAGTCATTATTGATTTGATAGTTCATGGTTATTTATAGGGTGCAAAAAGTGGTGAAGGTATAATGCAAGACTCGGAGAAACCCAATGGGTGGATATATTGTTCAATTATTTTTGGACTTGCTACAAACAACTTGATGAGAAAGTACTTGCAAAAAGTACTTTTAGAATTCGAGTACTTTTACTCGGAGTACTGTACTCGAGAGCATGTGTAATGAGTACTTGGTACTCTGTACTCGTTCATCAATTTTTGGAAGTACCCGGTACCCAGTACTCGAGTACAATTTATCAGTACCCGGCCCAGCTCTGTTTGAGTATCAACTCTGAGACATACAGAGATAAAATACGTATCACACAATGTTGATAGTTAGCATATCCATTCAATTCAACGCGTCGTTCGGCCATCTGCAATCGCGTGCGGAAAAGTATCACTTTCCGCACTTGTTAGGTAAACTACTATTTTCTACGACCACACGGAAATATGCTCATTTTATGCTTCATCGACCAAGGAAGTAGGCCAATTGTAAACACTGTTTCATTTCTTCATCGCAAGCTGTACTGTAATGATCATTTCCCACCACTACTAGACTGTAATTTTTTTGATCATAAATAATATAAGATCGAATCAAGTTTGTTAACGTTCTAATAACTCACATCAGTATTTATAAAATTCGTTAAAAAAAATACGTATTCGAAAAGAATAGTAGTAGTGAGGATGATTTGACATTGACACCGTCAATTTCAATCTAAAGATTGATGACAATCGAATTCTATATTTTCGAATAGTTGGCAGGAAGTTTTTATAGCCGTTAAATTCATCATACCATCATGTGAGCTCGTAGCATTGAGTGCTGAGTGAGCGAATATTAGGATTTCGGATAGTGGGGGTGAGGGTTCAAATCCCAAGTAAAACCACAGTTTTTTTTCTTTCATGAAATTGATCAGTGTTCAACTTTTAAAACAATTTTCAATATTTGAATCTTTATTTCCTTTTTTAGATTGTATATATTATGGGAATCATGACGGCAGGAATGTTTATGATAAAAACTGTTATTGAAAATATCACAGATTTGTTTATGTCAGAGGGTCGTAGAAAAAGTATAGTGTACAATTTGCATGAAATGACATATTTTCCACTCATAGGTATATGAAATTTTGTAGCACGAGTACTCGTGGAAAATGTATGCCATTCATGCTCATTGTACAATATACTATTAATTTTCCTCTTGATGATTGTTTTTTTGTTGTTAAAATTGTTTTTCCCGTTAACCAGCTGTCGTCTCTTTACGAACGGCAGCCCTCAAAAGTCGAAACTTGTGCGAGCCAAGGATTAACGAGGTCTTACCTTTTAACGTGCGATTCCTAGCACTTTCTCGGGCCATCAGATAAAAATCTGAAGTCGCTGAGGATTCGAACCTAGCCGACCAGCAGTCAATGGTTTCGAACGCTTCAGTCTCAACCACTGAGCTACTTGACCCTTTGATTGAAACACGTGTCGAGGTGTTAAAAATAGAGGTTTGGTGTTGGGAAAACTCCAGTATATTCTGGGACATACAGGGTCAAAATTATTGAACTGAGAGTATGCAATAATTGTACAAAATCACAAATAGACTGCATGGACATCAGCGCCGGATTTAGGGGAGGACACCTGAGGATATAGTCCCGAGGCCTTCACAAAAGAGGGGCCCCCACAATAGACTTCAAAAAAAATAAAATTCCGACAAATGAAAACTATCAAACAACTTTTATCTACCGTACTTCGTAATGTTCTTAAAATAAAAACACAATTTATGTATATTCGTTCACTCCAGCCCTTTTGCCACTTTGAATAAGGAATTTATAGTATATTCTGCGAAATTTAAAAGCGAATTTGGAAAATAATTTTTTGGGCCTGGAGACCTCCACTCCTTTGTTGACCCCAGGCCTCTAGTCCTCTAAGTACGGACCTATTTTATTATGGGTTGAGAATGTCCACGTTTCAAATCATATTTCAACAACTTCGTGTCAACCAATGTTGAATGACAAATATACGGAGATGTCGAAAACAAGATGAACATTTCCTTACAGTATAAAGAGATTAAGAGATGTAATCAATCTTTGACAAGTAATACCTTGTTTATTCGGTAACTTAGTTACGCGGTCTAGCAACTTAAAATGAAATAGCGGAACGAATAATTATGAAGGAAAGGTAAGAAAACAAACTTCAATCCAGGCAAATTTTGAGAAATGTCAACAAGCAGCGGAAAAAACGTAATAAGTAACACGGAATGTGTCGACTGTTAACATCCTCGGCAAGCGACAAGCCTAATAACTAATACTTGAGAGTATTTATTCATTTCATTTATCATCCCGCGATAACCTAGAAACGAGTTGGATAAACTCATTAAAAAAAGTGAAAATTGTCAAGCTGTGTGCACGTTCCAATAAATTGGATGAAGAAAAGGTTTGTATTTCGTGCAGAAATTTATTTATAAAATAATAGCAAAGCGCTTTCGACTATAAAGTCATCATCAGTGTGTACCTGTAAGTAAGTGACATGAAATAGAATTTGGGAAATTTTAATAATGAGAATTTTGAAAAATTTGAAAAATTACTTACTCGTCAGGTGTACAAGAGCCAGACCATAAAAATATGTGTCCAAAGGACCATGTAAATATTTAAAAACAGGACATCATATGAATAACATTTAAAAAAATCCTTATTCCAGGATTACCTAGGTAAAAGTTTCAACAGACAGAGTAACACATGTCTGCTGAAGCTTAGTCTAATGTCTAACTAAATAAATGAAGATTGACATTGTGTCAAAAGTTGACAATGACAATGAAGTATGGCATAGGACAATACCTATAGAACAGATCATTATTTCTATTTTTTAAATTTTTCAAAATTCTCATTATTAAAATTTCCCAAATTCTATTTCATGTCACTTACTTACAGGTACGCACTGATGATGACTTTATAGTCGAAAGCGCTTTGCTATTATTTTATAAATAAATTTCTGCACGAAAAAAAAAGCTACTCACACGATTCACTACATATCAGAAACTCAAATGTGAGTGAATTCTAAACGACATGAAAGTTTTGTTAGTGCAACAGATGCTCCTGTAACTCACAAAGCTTTCACATACTATTCATTACACTAGCTCACGTAGGTTAGTAATTTTCCATATCGATATCATAGAAAAGGGATACAGTTTTATTTAGTCCATTTTCGTTTCGAAGTGAAGTTGTTTCAGGAATATGGAAAGAGTAATACACAAAGAGGTAATATTGATTCTTTATCATCAAAGCAACGTGAGTGAGCTACATAGAACGTTTCTGGAAAGAAGAGAAATAATTACAGAGAGTTCATTGTAATGGATGGCGCAAATTTCTGCTTCTGGTATAATGTTGGATTCGGGAACAAAATCCAACACACCGACTAGTAATGGAGTCAAAACATCACCAAATTTAAGATTTTCACACTTCGACACGTGTTACACATGTGACGATCTTCATACAGTGAGTTTCAAAAAGTTTGCACCGCATATGGAACAAATTTTATTATGAATTTGTCAGAAAATTTTATTCTCCATAAAAATTGGTTCTTCCCTCGAAAAACTTGTATTTGAGTTATCAAAATTCTGAATTTCCAAACAGGTGCGAACAAAAATAGGAATTTTTTAAAAAAGTTGTTTAGCATCGACAGCAATATTAGGATTTGGATTCACAGCAACAATTGTTTTCCTGATTTTTTATAGTTTTGGCCTCTTAAAGAGTACTAGGCTCTCATATGGACCTTAGGCGCCTCCCTAATATTCCTACAACAATATTTAAATTCGAAATTTGGTAGAATTTATCATTTGTACCAAAATATCGACGTTTGTTGAAAATTATTTGAATTTTCACTAGTTTTTTGGTGCAAATTTGATATTTCACTCTGTATGTGTGTCCATAATAACTATTAGTATAATCTTATGAAAGTAAATTATTGAATGAATCAATTGATTATTGGTAAACGAATAATACAATTCTGCAACTTTACGATCACTTTAACTCCAAAAAAAATGAAAACATACAATTTTTTATGATTGAATTGATCGTAAAGTTACAGAATTGTATTATTCAACCGTTCACCAATAACTAATCGATTCTCAACAACTTTTCTAAATGAACTTTTTCGATAATATCAAAAATGAGGGTAGATTAGTCCTATTTTTTGTTCTTCCCTGTACACCGTTTGGAAAGTCAGAATTTTGATAACCCAAATACATGTTTTTGCAAAGCACCAACTTTTACATAGAACAATATTTTCTGACATAAAAAAAGTTTCCTATATGGTTCAAACTTTTTGAAACTCACCGTTTGATTGAAATCGGGATGTAGATTGTAAATTTAATTATTATTAAGAACAATTAATAGCGACTGGTCTTAGGATTAGTCTCTATAAAAATTGAACTTCGCCTTTTATTTTCATTTTGTACCATTGCATTTTATATATTTATATATTTTTCTTTTATAATTTTTGTACGAAAGAAAATAATAAAGACGGTTATTATTATTATTATTATTATTATTATTATATTCATCACTGGTCCACAAAATTTGAGCAGCAAATGTACACCATACAAATTCGATGGTTCACAAAAAGATATTACTGTACAATGTGTCCATAAAGTAACCCCCCCTCCCCTGTTAATTTTTGAACGGATTGGAATTCTCACATTCTTGAACATTGTTCTTTATTCTGGATGGTTTTCTTAATTTTGCTGAAATTCAATAAAACAATTGTCATTCATTTGAAGATGGCACTCTTTTGCCATTGTTAGAAAAAATACTTTCATTTAAAGATACCAAAAGAGATTTGATTATTTTACTAGAGCTAATTAATAGCCATCGAGAAGATTCTCATATGGCAGAGCTCCAACATTATGTGCCGCCATTTTGTTTTGGATGAATATTTCTGTTTGAAATTTTGTTGTCGTACTTACAAAGAATTGAAATACAATTCAAATGATGTATAAACTCTAAAGCCATTTCAAAGAAAAAATCAAAATGGTGAACCGACGCCATTTTGAAAAAAATGGACAAGTTTTTGTTGTCAATAAGTATATTATGAACTGTCATTCGACCAAAAAAAAAATTAAAACAGAACTCCAATCCGTTCAAAAGTTAACAGGGGTGGGGTTAATCTAGGAGAGTTCTTACATTATGTACCGCCATTTTGTTTTGGATAGATATTTTCAATTGAGATTCCTGAGACGTATAGAGAATATAGAGACGTTTCGACCCCTCATGCAATGAATATTTTTTTTCAAAAATGGCGCCAGGTCGCCATTTTGAAATATAGGCATTTTGTTTGTAGCCTTAAAAGTAGCTTATGAACTGCCACTTCACCGAAAAAACTTCATCCGAAAAACAGAGGAGGGGTTTCTTTATGGACACACTGTATATTCCGTCACCCAAAGAACCCTCAGATAATTTTTTTTAATCCAGTTGAATCGTCTCTGGGGGTACTTGTTTTGGGGAAAAAATAAAGTTGTTCTCTCATTCGTTTTTTTTTTTGGAGTGTTGAATCCGAATTTCAACTTTGCTGCTTCAAGCGGATATGGCTTTACAACAAAAATTGCAAAAAACCTCAAAACCTTTTTTCAGTTTCATGCCAAAAAGTCGTAAAACTCGCAATTTTCTAGGTAGACCATGCCCTACAAAAATAAAGAACATTCAATTTCCTACAAAAAAGCATCCACCAAATGTATTTTTGGTTGAAGGGTTTGGCCGCCAGATCGCGCTAACAAAAGGCCAAAATTTCCTACTTTGAAAAAAAAAATTTTTTTTCACTTGTTGGTCAAAAACTATGGCCGTAATTACAAAAACGCCCGATTCTGAATAAACAACATTAAATTACCCTACAAATTTCACATCCTAGTCACTTATTTTGGGCAAACTATGTAGGCACTAGAGCGCATTGATATTTTATGTCATAACCAAAATTTAGTCAAGACCTATATTATTACTATTTACTTTTCGAAAGCCATTTATTTGGCCTTTATAATCATTACTAACTAATAATATCAACTATATTTGTCACAAGTATTTTTGGGTATCAGTTTTTAGAATTAATTACATCATCATTAATATACCCAGGGAGGTAAATAAAAAAAGTGATAGACAGCTACAGTTTACGACGCTTATAGCGGTTGGAGGTCCTGGTTGCTCTTCTGGCATGAGGAATGAAAATTAGTAGCAACGATACAACAGTTGGATTTTTTTTAGTACGAATGCGAAGTCCCTGGGTATGTACTTCATTTGACACAAAAAGTCAAAAACTTGGTTGTACATGGTGAATTTCCACCATTCCTCAAAAATCCTATGGGATACTAGCCAATCATATAGAAACACACATGTGAAATTTCGGAGAAATCAGAGATCATTGATCGACAATATATGTGGTTCAACGCAAATCAATACCTGTAGACTGTTAGTTTCAGTTGATTACTTACCGTTTTACTGACAGAGATATTTAGTCCGACGTTGTTTTGTTAATCGATCGATCAAAGTACCATTAATAGATTGGATCTAATGTGATTTGTGCTCTGAATAACATTGCGCATCGCGCATACGGAAAATTCAACACCGATAGTATTTGCATGAACATTTTCCAGGTAATGTGATGTGTACTTCAAAAATAATTTATTTCGCAACCTCCTATTGATTGTCTTGTTAATAGAATTTCATTTCAAATAACCAGCGTCGAGTTAATCAAGAATTGGGAACAAAGAAACACGTATTCCTTTTTGTGAAGACGGCACACATATAATGTTCGGTAAGTCGTCATAATTCACCTCGTATATACAATATTCAAGATATTTAACCGACTTTCTAGTTATATAAGGAAAATTAGGAAGAGCCTCACACAGTTATTTGTTGAGAAAGCTTACTTTGAACATAGTTAGAAAAGACTTATTCTGTATATGGAGAATTTAAAAATCATGGTCGAATGTACGGTTTTTGTTAATAAATGGGTAGCATAAGTTGAATTTGTTTTTTCGTTTAGAAAGCTGTTTCTGTGCTCGGTTAAACTTTTTTGAAGTTTTACTGCTTGTCAGTTTATAAATGCCGAAAAACTAGTTTTCAGATATTTAATGCATATTGTCCAAATATCATAAACGCAATATGCCATAATAAGACATTTTTATTAATATTGTAGAAATTTTGATAATAATTATTGCATTTTCAATATTTAGATTTTGGTTAAAAATACTTTTTCCAAATTGAATGTGCCCATATGAAATCGGAGTCCTGCCGATATCATATGTATAACCACTTACACTCTATATGAAACCTAGATCTAGCAAAGTAACAGGAATCCATTAAAAATGCATTTCTTCCGATATTACAGGTTGACCTACGAAGGTCTCTGATTGTAATTTGATGTGTATGTCCAGTTACAAACGATCAAAAACGGTAGGAAAAATATTCACATGCTGTATAAATTTTAATCAATCCCTGGAAATATTTCAGTTTTCCTTCATCAGCGTTTCAATGCATTTCACTGACGAACATAAAACAGTACTGTTCACATGAACAAACGAAATGAATTCACCAACAAAAATGCTTACGCCGACGTAAAATCAAATTTTGGTTCTATTTAACAGGACATGAATGGAAATATAACAAGATTAAAAAACATCTGCTCCGGAGAACCGTAATGAACCCGCACTCCATGTATAGTGGAGGGAACAACAGGAACGGGCCCAGTTTATATTGCCCATTCCATATGATTTTGGATATAGATTATCGTAAAATACTCTTTTTACAGTATCGATATCATTTTGTGCTTTTATTTGTCCATGGGTATCTTAATTACGTGTTACTCTAAAAGACGAGCTTAAAAATATTTCCTACTGCCATTTTTAAAAACTTAATTTTCGTTACCTTACTTACTTGAAACTTCAATTTTAGACCCCTAAACAAGACGGTTTTTTTCTCTAAGAAAACATAAATTTTCCTCCCTCTAGATTATTCGGTTATGTGACATAATCAAGTTTTATTTCCGGTAGTTGGGTGATATAATAATAATAATAATAATAATAATAAAATAAAAGAGGACGATGCGAGGGATACGGAGAGGATGTCTTGATGTCGGAGAGACGAATACTTACTTGGGAGTGGAGCAACGCCGCTCCCAAAAGGTAAACACAGTAAAAACTCTCCGCGGCAAGTATCAGCACAAACTCCGACAGATCTCTGGTCATCAGAACTGTCGGGAAAGAACAAAGTTGGTCCGATAAATATGCTTGCCGTTTCGATTCTACTCTACTCCTTTGCATTAGTAAAATGGACTCAGGAAGAGCTGCGACAACTCAACGTTAAAACTCGAAAAAGGAAAATCCTGTATTGTTCAAAGAACATCGTGAGAGCCGAGGGAAAGAAGGTAAGAATTGGGGTTCTTCTTGAATTTCTAAAGGCTGTATGCCTCAGGGAACACCTACCGAGGCAGCGAGTTCCAAAGCTTTGCCGTTCTGTGGAAAAACAAGCCCTGGGAAGCAGATGTGCGGCATGTCTCCAAAGTGACGGCACATTGATGTGAGGACTGATCTCGATGGGTCAAACTCGATGAGACCGCTAACGAACGATTGATGATATTTCGGAAGAGAGTATTCGACCACTTAGTAGCAAATATCGCATTTTACTGTGGCCATTATCTCCATAGGAGCTTGCATCCTAAATCGTCCGTTTCACGGTTATACTTCCCCAGACAACAGGGGGGCCGCAGACTTTTGTGTTTGGAGTGTCTACCTAACAGAATGGCGCTGGATGGAGCCTGTAAAGTTATCAGGAGTTCAGATGCTCTTCTCTGCATGGTCCGCGACCATGAAAAAGCAGGGACCGGTGTTGTGTTATGCTCCGGGAATTATTGAGTCCGTTGTGGAGAATGAGAAGTGCCGAATATATTGGAACTACTCATTCCCCGCCCTCAGGCAAATACAAGCCAATAAGCCTGATGTAGTCCTCCTCGACCATCAGAGTAAGACGATTTTCGTCATGGAGTTTTCGGCTCCTGTCGAAACTAACATTGTCCGAAAAGAGGAGGAAAAACGGACTAAATATCGAGACTTACTCTTTGAACTCCGCAGGCTCTACCCAAACCATTCTGTTAAAATGGTGGTTCTGATTATAGGGGTCCTTGGTGGTATGATGGACACACTGCTTTCGAACTTAAAAATCATACCGGCAGAAATCTTAGCCGGTCGAATGCAGAAGGCCGTCATCCTTGGTTCACTCTGTCTGCTCAGGGCACATGATTCTCGGACCCAGTAGTTGCTCACCCCACGGACGTGGGGAGTTGCTATCTGGGTAAATATCACCAGCGCACCCTCCGGATGTATCGGAGCTCCGAAGACAGGGCCCGACTGGTGTAGTCCAACCAGATAAAAAAAATAATAAGAATCGTAATGGGTGCAGTCGTTCATTGGGTGGGCCAGAATAACTTTGAGGTTGTCTGACCTATCCTCGCACGAACGAGTGGGAAACAAACCATGAAATATGTCATGTCTGCAGATGGTCATTCCCAACGAATGGGGGATAATATTCAATGCAATCAGCAGTTGCAATTGTGTCCTGGAGAAAACTTACACACACGATATCAGATGTAATTCAACGTCCTTAGGGAAAAGTAGTTGTTTCTGGACAGATATTTGCCCCAAATTTTTCTCTTTGTGGGATTGTGTGGAAGAAAGAGTATTTCGACTTCGTCAAAATTACTTATTTGTTTCATTTACGAGTAGAGATGACATTCAATCAAGCAGTAGTAGAGGAGATATTATCGTAAATATAGAAAGAGATACTTACATGTTTTCATGAACCTGATATATTGCATATTATTTTCTAGTAGCTCTTAGTTGAAGGGTACCTACAGTATCTTAAATAATCAATAACCATCTTACTAGAAGATGACAAAATAAAACGAAATGAGAGAATACTTTTTGGTAGAAAAAAATTATTTCAGGAGATATTGAATTTCAAAGTTTTCAAGACTTTTTTTGGTAACCATTGGTAAGCCTGCGCAAGCCGCGATGAAACACTTCCAATTACAAAGGTAACTGAAAGCGATTCTATAAAATTTTGTAAAATTTTTCGAACATTTTTGACTGCTTCAAAAACGAAAATTCTTGCCATTTATTAATACTGTTCTATATAACAACCCATTTTCTTAATTGTCCCAATTTCATTCCCAAGAAATGGAAAATATGATTCAAATATATGAGGCTAAACAATTACTCACCTTGCTAATACTACGACATACAGTGAACTACGCTTGTGCATATGGAGCACCGACCTACCCTGGTATGGACCATGGTCCACAAGGGATTATCAAGTTTCATTAAAGCATAATTTTGCCTTTGCAATTGCGAGTATGTTCGACCAATGCATTTTTTTTAATGTGTGCAATGTTCTTTCAAACAATCCGCCTTTATGCCGGCTCTGTGTTTCATAAGTTTTTGCTCATGATAGAGTTTATGCGAAGATGAAACCATTCATATTTTGGGAAACGTTTCAACGCTGGCCGCATTGGTGAAGGGCTAATCTAGATATTAAGACCTTTGGAGCGAAGTAAACCTTCCTCGCCATGAAAGTTGCCATTTTCGTTTCTATGATAAGTTTATGCATTCGCCTACAGAGGGCAATGCGAACTTTACGTAGGTACTCAGAGATATTTGATGGGAAGTTGGATCGCTGGTTCAAGTGTTTTTGTTCGTTGTTTGCTTTCACATCAAATTTCGCCAAAGTTTAATTCTACTATTCATTAACAAGTCTTCTAAAACTCCATTCAGTAGTAGCAGAGGCAAGTTTGAAGATACTAAAATCCGAGTATCAATTCGCTTGACTTCATTGAAGGCCAATATCGATTTCATTAAATATTTATTTGAAATTTCACCTTTAATCAGTTGAATACATCACTAGTTTTGACGAAAAACTAAGTGAATCTAATTTGAATTTCTCACTTTCTGAATTCAAAGAAGCGGACAAACACTCAGTTACTCACTAACTGGCTATGTGGGCATTGAAGCAATATTTGCCACACCGCTGTCAATGTTTTATCTTTTTCTACAAAACTACATGTTTCTGAAGTACCATCTCTATTGAGAACTTCTCCAATTATATGCAACTGTAATTGCTCCTGGAATGTATTTTTGTATTGGATTAAAAAAGTAAAAAAGTTAGTAACTGCACAAAAAAACAACGAATCTCAGATTCCGCATTTAGAAGTAATAGTCGGAGATCTGGCGACGAATTTTGGGAAGGTCCTTTTGGCAAGTTGCGAAATTGTAAAGAAATGTAATTTCGTCATTTGGCGAATTCATTCCCGCAAGTCTTATCAAGCGTTTTCAGCATATAATATTTACAAAAAAAAGTCCAAAAAATTTTTTGGCAATTTAATTTTCTATATTTCAATTAAGTATTCATAGAATTCGAAAAAAAAAAAATCCAAGATGTTTTTATCGGTTATAGAGTATTACCAGACCTCTTCAAAAATATTTTATTGAAATTCCCAAAAAATACACTTTTGACAATCTTAAATTTGAACCACGTATTTATTGAGTAATTGAAATAATACCTGCAAATCTTCAAAAAATTTAGCGGTTTTAAACAATTGCCAGACGTGAATGAACTTTACAAATGGGTACGACAAAATAGTCTTACTAGCACAAGATCCAGGGGTTTTAACCTGACAGTGATTCCAATAGATATTGGTAAAATCTTTTGTAGTGAGAGAAAAATAAAAAGCATTGTTCATTTACCTAGAAAAAACATGTTTACGGAAAAATGCTCACCTGTTAATTAGGGCAACCACGAAACTTGCATACGATTGACAGCTGATTTTTATTGAAAAATATTTAATTAATTAAAATAATGTATTTTTTTGTTTTTTCATAATAGTGTTATTAAGTTTCTCCCGTTTTTGATTAATAAGGATGATCTGTTTACTTACATATACATACAATCAATAAACAAAATTCTGTATAACATTCTGCTCCGGGGCACTGAAGTGCCTTTCCATATAAATGAATCTTTTCGAAATATGAAATCGCGGCAGATGATACCAGGCGGCATCCCTACCAAAAAAAAAACTTTTGTTCACGTCCTTATGCAACATTTCTTTGAAAATGAATCTGCCAAAACTTTCGTTGGAGTGACATTTGCTATCTTGATACAGGGAATGTGCGGTATGTCAATCACCATTCTGTTGTTTCTCACTCCTTATCTTATTTTTCATTTCCACATTGTAGGAGGTTGAAAGCCTAAAAAACGATGTCAAAGAAATCACAAAACCAAACATTTAATCAATATTTCTATTATATTTGAATCAAATTGTTGATTTAAGCAATTCTGTTCCAAAATAGTATATTGTGTAACAAGTGTTATAAACGTCCTTTCAGTAACGAGTATTTTAATCACGTGTACAGCTTAGCGGAACGAGAGTTCAATAAACATGTATCTCGAGGAGTTAATAAGCCCTTTACGATATCTTTTTCATTAGAACAGGTTATCATAACAGTTGCAATTGACAGGTCAAGACTTACTCTATCAGCAGGGCTTTTTACCATTGAAATCAAAGAGTAACTCTTGTGATATATTTAAAAATAGTAATGTTTTTAAAAATTTACTTTAGATACATATTGTGAATCGGTCTTGACAGCTAGATACACTGAATGATACATTTTAGTAATGTGAGTGGAAAAAGTGACTCAAGTTTTTGATTGACTCGGTTGTTTCTTGATGGAAATCCATAGTACTTCTCAGACTGTAGCTTTTTCAAACGGTATACAAAATAACAGCTTCACAAAGCTACAGTGTAGCTAAACATGGCGCGATATAATATTATTTATGTGGATTTCACTTGTTTAATTTAGTTCCACTTAATTACTAACAGTCCAAGAAGTGCTTAGTGCTTCCTGATTGGGATTACTTTTTGAAAGTGCTTATTGCGCGCGGGCATTTTATAAATAAGTGTTTATTGCTCGTGATTTCAGAGCACTTTTAAAGAGTGCTTAAAGCTTAGTGCTCAACAACTCTGCTTTTAACATAGTGGCAAATATGACAAAAAATCACCTCATCAACTTCTAATTTTTAATAAGGGGGAATAAAAAATGTAAAAAAAAATTATAAAGGATAAGTGAGCCCTATTACCCAACACTACCTTATTTAAATTCCTAGTTCGCACCCAGTTTGTACTTGATTAGCAATTAGTTCTGCAACTGACCCTCAGAGCTTCGCATCCCAACACCAGAGCGAAGCTTCTGTCGTTCTCAGTAACCATTTTGAATTCAGTCCGGTGATACCTTCCATTTCACGGGCTGTCGCCTCCATGAAAAACTAGGAAATTTACAAACGCGATGTGGCTAACATTACCCTACCATTTTACGACACGTTTCGCTGTAGTCATAGCGTATCAAACTCAAGGCAGATGCGAAAGGAAGTAGGAGAATGCGATGAAACATTTTGTTCAAATTTGTGGACGAGATGGTTGCGTATCAGAGCATAAAATAAAATGAATATCCTTTTCACCGGGGATGTATTCAAATGTTTGGACATTTGTTTGGGCTCGTTGTTTGAAGATGAGCACTTTGGTGTTCCGTGGACCGACACTCTTTTTCAACACGAGTAATGATGTTTTTCCTTTGTATATTTTTTTATATTAAAATATAGAGAGAGGGGGATACTTTATTTTTGTTGTGCTACATTAAGAATGAATACATTTGGCTATCAACTACTACAATACTGAAAAATATAAACGGAAAAATTCGGGAAGAGATTTATTTCAATACGATTAATTTGATACCGAACACTATTTGGTCTCGAAGAAACTTCAACAAACTTAAAAATATTTGAGATTTGAATAATGTTGAAATTCATCGAGTAATTTGTGACCAACACAAATGATATATTGAAGCCAATCCAAAAACTAATATCTCCTTGCATAAATGATATTATTAACATGTTTTTCAATCAATAGCGTACATGATAGTTTCCTAATTTAGATTTGGAAAAGTGATGTAATTTTACTTATTGACAGGCAATGTTTTTTTTTTTCAATACACACTAATAACCTTGTTCTATCAGTTATGTAGGTCACAGGTTACCCAATGTATTTGAATCTCATTTCAATCTGAGATTTTGTCTCATTTTACGAAAGATCTTAGGTAATCTTTTCAAGTTTTTTAAAGATAGTTTGTTTAAAACCTATAACAGTGAAGCGGTATCAAATCAACATAATCGTGACGGGTTGAGAAATCTGTCTCTCAAATAGAGAGATTGCACTCTTACCGTGTTTTGACGTAGAAGGGCGTTTGCTAACACATCATATGCGCTCATCATATTAGCATTCTGAGAGAAAAACCATAACCAGCTATGAAATAGCTGGATTCGGGGACACAATGGAGGTGGAAGCCACGACAGGCTGTCTCCAGAAAATACTTCTATCTCCACTTCTGTGGGACCTCATGGTAGATAGCCTCCTCCTGAAATAGAGGGGAAGGTTTGCCAAGGGCTATGCTGACGATATCGTCAAATTGGCTGATGAAAAGTATATGGAGTTCTGTATGGATCTAAGGTAATCAGCCCTCACAGACATTTAGAGATGGTGCACATGAGAAAACTCAAAGATCAACACACAAGAAAACAGAATTTTTCCTTCCACCAAGAAGAAAAACCCAGACACTAACAGAGCTTTTCTAATATTTGATGAGATTCACAGAAAGATGACGGGAGAGACAAAGTACTTTAGGCTAGTCATAGACTCGAAACTCACCTTTAAGAAGCATCTGGAGACAGTGCTGACTAGAGCAAAAACATAACTGAGGTTGACCAGACACTCATTTGGCAAAATTTAGGGATTTGGACCTAAACAATCCCTTTGGCTTTGCACATGCCCCCGATAACGTATGTAGCCCTGCTATAGTGGCAAAAGCTTGAACAAGTCACAAACAGAGGTAGGCTGGCTATTTAACAAAGACTGGCCATGCTAGGGATCACTGGTGCTATATCCAGCACATCTTTTATTAGCCTGACGGTGATTTAGAACCCTTCACCCATGCAGTTGCATATTGTAACCCCTGCAGTTGCATATTGTAGCGTGGACCAATCAAACAATAATAGTCTAGGTTACTCCAACATAATACTTCCACTAAACATACACCAACATCATGCAAGATGTAAAAGTCACATCAGAGTCCATACCAATGCTATCAATGAAGCGAATCTGGTACAAAGATGTCTCCTCACACAAGCAATGGAGTATGGTCTGGAATAGACCGAAGCCGGAAGTAATCCAAGCCTTGGTACATATGTCTTCATATTTCAAGCCAAGATAATGACTATTTCCGTATGAACGACAGAGTTCCTAAGGAGGGGTCCTAGAAACCAACCCACAGTTATTCTCTTCGACAGTCAAGTGGCAATAAAGGCCCTGCGATCATGCAGTGGCACTTATTTTGAGAGTACAAAACTTAATTATAATAATAATAATGAAAATAATAATAATAATAATAATAATAATAATAATAGTGCTTTATTAAATCAACTATGGGTATCTAATATAACAATATAAATATACTTATATGATTAAATAGGCGGAGTGTTTTTTCAACTCAACCTTCAGCATATAAACTACATTAAACGGTATAATAGAAAATAATAATAATAAAATATAATAATAATACAAAAGAAAATTGAATAGTTATTTCTCAATAATATCAATAATATTAACGACTGTATGAATAAAAAACCATATGAAATACTAAATATTATCAAATGCATGTCTTGAAACCCAGAAACATGGCCGCTTTACAGTTTTTTTTCTCTTCCATAATGACCTACATAGTAGAGAGTTTTTTCTTAAAGTTTCTAATAGAATAGTTGGTGAACTCAGGAGGCAAATCATTATAAAGCATACAACCGGTGTAGGAAAAGCTACGTTTGAAGGTGGTAGTAGAGTGTTTAGGAATTATACTAGCAAACGCCTATTCCTTGTTGAATAGTACATTGTTTACCGGGTAGGAAAAGCTTAACATTCCTGGGCGACTGTGAAGATTGCTAAGTCGAGGCGCAAGCCGAGACTTAGCAACACAGAGTACAGGAATGTGGCTTTTCCTACGAGGTAAACATACTATTTTTCCGCAAATCGTTTAAAATTCGACAGATATTGATTGATTTAAAAAAAAACGCGATAATTTTATTCCCAAATAAATGGTGCTTTGAAATTCCTAATAAAATTACTTGGGCTACTATGGAAACGTATTGAGGTTGAATTGTCAAACTTGACGTTTATAAATTTAATTGCTGGTGTTCTCGAAAGTAAAATGATAAGTGATGATGAAATTTCCATTCCTGGGACTCCTCCAGAGCTGGTTGAGGCAGTCATTAGAATTATTGCCAAAGAAATCAAGAGAAAAGTACGAAAATGCATACAGACGTTTTATGGATTATCGCATGAGTAAAAATACGAGTTCTTTCTCAGAAAATGTTGTAATGGCATACTTCCTAGACCTTTGTTTAAAGATGAAGTCTTCAACATTATGGGCCAATTATTCAATGCTGAAGTCAACCCTTGCAATTAAACACAATGTAGATATATCTACATACTCAAAACTTCGTTCTTTATTGAAACGGCAAGCTCAAGGTTATAGGGCAAAGAAATCTAAGATTTTAACGGAGGAAGAAATTGAAAAATTTATCCAGGAAGCTCCAGATAAAGAAAATTTAATGATTAAGGTAATTTACAAGGTTTTAATTTCTATTTAGATTATACCTTTATTTATTTTTTAGGTGGCTGTAATATTTGGTATTTCTGGGGCCTGTAGAATGGATGAGTTAGTCCGAATGACTGTACACGATATAGAAGACCTAGAATCTAAGCTTTTAATCAGCATATCTGATTCGAAATCCAACAAACCAAGATCATTTGTAATTAATCAGATCTACTTGAATGTTTATCGAAAGTATGTTTCGTTAAGACCAGAAAATATGAACAGTGACCGATTTTTCTTTAAATATCAAAGCGGAAAGGGTTGTAGACAAGTGGTAGGAATTCATCAATTTAGAAAAATGCCCAAAATAGTTGCTACTTATTTGAACTTGGTAAATCCGACAGAATATACTGGTCACTGCTTTCGTCGGTCTTCTGCAACAATATTGGTTGACTCTGGTGCCGACATAACTAGTTTAAAGAGGCATGGCGGATGGAAGTCATCAAACGTTGCTGAAGGATATATCGAAGAATCGCTTAACAATAAGGTTGAGGTGGCAAATAAAATTTTCACAGTACAAAATATTCAACAAAATAACCCTACCACCCCGCATGTTGTCCAAAATGTTTCTCATAGTTCTAACAGTGTTCCTCCAATGTTCAATAATTGTACTAACTGTCAAATTACTGTAAATATAACAAATTGATCTTAAAAATGTATTCAGCAATGACTTGATGTTTTCAAAATATAAATTAATTCCTTATAAGCCATGTGTTTTCAATCATTTATGTAGAACACTAACAACTGTACGGAAATATCATTTCCTTACAGTTTCAGAAGCGCAGGGCCATATATGCAATCGCAGTATGAGAGCTTAGACATGATTAACGCTTCACATATATGGAGTTTCAGATTGTTACCAAGAATATTTCTTTGCGGGAATAAATTCCTAAGTGTATTGTGAGATATTTTACTCAGATGATTAACATTCTTTGTATATCTCATATCGCTATCGATCCATAGTCCTAGATTTTTGCATTCCTCTAGTATATCACCTGAAATATTTATGTTATTTTGTCCCACAAATGTTAGTTTCTTGTTTTTGGGCCCGAAAATCAAGAGTTTTGATTTACTAGCATTTAGTTTCAGGTTATGTGCGGATGATACATTATACAAGCACGCAAGATCTTCATTGATATAGTCCATGGCAGCTGTAACATTTTCTATTTGGAAACTAAGGTATAACTGTGTGTCATCCGCATATTGGTATATCTGACAAAAATCCATGAATTCAATGAAATCTGAGATATAAATTGAAAACGGAAGCGGACCAAGTATGGAGTCTTGTGGTACCCCAAGACTTCGCGGTTTAATCTCGGATACCTGGTCATCAACTACAACATACTGCGATCGATTCCTCAGATAGTTAGCCATCAATTCCACAGAACCAGGTCCGAACCCAAAATATTTAAGTTTAAGTACAAATGGGTCTAGTAGTGCTGTGATGCTTTCGGAACCCTGTGATTGTGATTGTGAAGCAGGTATTCTGTTGTTTGTGAAAACGTAATCTGAAATTTGCTTTTTCATTATCATTTCTAAGATTTTAGATAGCATAAGTAAAATATTATAATATGTTTTTTATTAAATTGCTGAAATTTTCATGAACACAATATACGAAATACAAAAATTTACTTCCCCCGATTAATATGTTCTCTATGCCGCTATTTTTCAACATTTCAATTTTTTTACTGAATTAATGAATATTCTCAGTTTACTTTTCCGTTATAAATATAACATGCCATCAATACTGCTCAATATTTGATGTTTCAAATATTCATTCATAGTACGATGGTTCCAGAAAAATTCGAGTTCGCACGATTCGTTGAGTTATTTATACCAACACTCATAGAGATATTGATCAAATTTCAGTGAACTATTTAGGAACAGAAATCAATTTATTTCCGATATGGAAGTCACGAAGGTTTTGAATACTGCATTACATAACAAGTGAGGTTCATCCTGATATGGGGGTCGATACGACGTTGTACGTACACCAAGAAAAAAGGTCCAAATGCACTAGTGCACTCGACACTATTTTAATAATAGCAATACATTTTTTACTTACAAACTAGCTTTAGAAGTTTTTTTACCCACAAAATAAAAGACGCAAGGGGCCTATGCTATTTTTTTTTGAGATAGTTTGTTAATGAAACCCCTGGTTTTTGCCGCAGCAAAATCGGTTCGTGAAATTTTTTAAACAAGAAATAGTGAAAAAAATTACAACTTTTTTGGTTTTTTGAAAATATTCCCAAAGCTATTGGAGGAATCGTTTTACAATCGTTGAGAGGTAATTTTTGGCATTTTTTCTTTTTTTTTGCTTGTGGAATATATCGATTTTTCCGTTTTTTTTTTCAAACGGTTCAAGTAGGTACTATTAATATTAGAGAAACAATGTTTTGTCTGTATTCTGAAAGCAGTCGAAAAAGTTGTGCTGGTAAATTGAAAAAATATTGGTTGTTTTCGATATATATATTTCGTATTTTCAAAAATTCCAATTTTCTCATTCATATTTTTCGAATTTTCCCACTCTGATTCGCATTTTCTTTGTATTTTTGTTTAAAATTGTTTTTTCCGTTAACCTGCTGTCGTCCCCTTACGAATGGCAGCCCTCAAAAGTCGAAACTTGTGCGAGCCAAGGATTAACGAGGTCTTACCTTTTAAAGTGCGATTCCTAGCACTGTATGTACGTTAATATGTTTAGTAACGAATAAACGTATTTCTCTTCATTCTTATTATACTCGTATTCCCTTTTTAACAGAATCGTATGCCGTTAGCTGCAAATGACTTCGAAATATTTTGGTGTATGTAGTTTTCGAACAACTAATTTTTCGCAAAGTTTTTTGGATTAATTCCATGAATTTATTATTCTATATTTTCACCATTAGACGTGTATAATAAACATTAAACCAAAATAATTCATCTCAATAATCTTATAAAGAACCTGAATTCATCATTCAGTATGCCGTTCTTCCTGTTCTATACAAATTATAGTCCTTCCATTCGCAGAATTTGTGTCATTATTAATAAATACGGAATATGTGAATTAAAAATGTACGAAAATCTGTTCACAAAACAAATATTTTTTCAATATCCTACTAAAGAAAACTTATATTTCGATTCAATCAATTGTACTTACTATTTTCTTCCCGAGATGTTGCATTAGTCTTATATTGTTCAAAATCACGGAATTTTATATCTTGTTTAGTACATATCGCTAGAACTAAAGTATTTTGAATAGTTATGAAACTGTTGGACATTGTTTAATTTACAGAAAATTATGATATTCGGGTTTGTTTGTAACTGAATTATTGATCAGGAAAATAATCAAGCTGGATAAAAATCTATTAAACAAAGAAATACGAGTGTAATAAGAATGAAAAAAAAATCTCTTATTCGATCACTGACATATCAACTTCCATATATTGAAAATACAAATCAGTTTAACAACGAAATGAAACAACTAGATGAACTTTGCAACAACAAAGACGAATTTCAGGAGGTGCATTTATTTGTTTTTCTGGTTAAAGACCAATATGGGTATTTTCTGGGCAAGATATGTCGTTGAAGTCTCGTAGTCATCAAAATTATGATATTTGAATCATGTTTCGTTCCGATCGATAAAGCGAAAGATTCGATAAATTATAAAAGTTGGAGAAAAATCGAAGAGACAGTGGAGAGTCCACATTTGGAGCAAAGGTATAAAATTGGAAACTGATCAACTTTTTCCTTCGACGTTTTACGAAATTTTCAAAAAAAAAATTGATTTTTTCAAGATTTTCGAAAAAAATTTCAAATTTTGACAGGTTAGAGTAGCACATAACAAAACCAAAGGGGCTGTTTTTCACAATCACAAATTAACTGTGAAGTGAAATTTTCATTATATTTATTAATAAAAAAAACTTCCCTGTCGCGAACTTGCATGTCACCTTTCACATCTTAAAAAAAAATCGGAATATGATCTTTGTCAGACAATATAAAAAGTTGGTTTTTGAGCTCTTGAGAAAATCAGCTAGTTAATAATAAAGTTTCTAATTGTTGTTTTTCGACATGTTAGAGGGGGCGGACACACCTAACGACCCATGTTTTTTGTCAGAGAATTTTATTTTCGGGTTTCAGTTTCAGTTTCAGTTATTCAATTTAAAAATGAAAAAAGTAAAGTTTTTTAGTCGTCAAAACGACATATTGCGGAATTTTTTTAGGAAAAACGCACCCGAAACAAAAAAAAGTTACAAAGGAAAACTAGGTCGAATGAAGCCATACAGTCTTTGCATAAGTAATGATTTCAAATCGAAAATTCTGCATCATTTCCATCACATTCGCTACAATTCACAACCTGTATCGTGCCACCATCCACATCTGAATTACTTCCGAAAGACGGTGTACGATTGCTTCAGCTTCGCAAGGTGTACTTTTATAATTATGTTGAAGTTCTAGTAGCTTGAATGGCACTATTCGCCAAGCCGCACTACCAAATTTAAATTGTAAATTTCATTAGTTAATTAGGCTGAGTCGAAAACTCTTCCTTATTCGCGAAACCGCTAGTCTACTTTAGCGAATTCTTGTGTTCACTTTCACGGAGATATATGCTCTATCCAGTTTCTCGTAATGGCGGACTGAACTTTATTGTTGGTGGCATCGTTGAAGAAAAATTGGCCAAATTGAATCTATCTATCACTCGGTTCGTAGTATGTGGATGAATGAACAAAATCACATATTCTTATGAACCTGTGAGAACTGATATGAAAAATATCTCTCAATCCAGTAAAGAGAGACAAACTCGAGCAAAAAGTGAAGAATGAATTGTAGCACTCTGACAGTCGGCACATGACATCTCGAAAAAAATTGTTTACCAAAAAATCATTGGTGTAACCTAAAAAAAAATTCATTTAAAAACAAAAAAAAAAATATTTTTGGGTTATTTCAGAAAATATAAGATTAAAAAAAAAGGATTTCGATAGGTTGAGAGATAATTCAATTCTCCACGAAAACAATTTTCAGTAATACCTTATGAAATACGCTCGTTTTCTCAGAAAACGTGGTTTAATGCCGACATCCCATTTCATGCTAGCGCTAACCCGCCACTGCAAGTTCAGGCAGGGCCAAAAATTAGATTTGTCATAACTTTGCCAAAACTTATAGTAGAAGAAAAAGAAAAAATGCATTTTACTTCCTCATACAGATATAACATGTGGGTATCTGAGTACCAAAAATGTGTTTTGTCCTACTTCACATAACCCTTCTACGATATTTATGGAGGAGTCATGGATATTTTAGTTGATATGAAATAATTATACTGAAGCAGGTATCAGAACTCTCTGGACCATATGCAACGATTCAAGAGTAGTAAGACAAGTCTCACTTATATATGCCAAAGAAAAAACAGGGTTTTACACTTGCCTCAGTTTTCAACTTACTTACTTACATAAAAAATAAAGTATGTGATTTCAAGCTTGAGGTTTGCACTTCACAACAGTGTTATTAAACATATCGCAGGATATGAATAAGCGATTATTTTCAACATTTTCTGAAGAGAATGCCGGTTTCATGGATAAGTTGAATATGAGGCAGGAGTAAAACAAAGTTTTTTTTTTGGCATGTATAAGTGGAACCTGTCACACTACTCTAAAATTGTTGCATTTAGTCCAAAGAGGGTTTGGGTTGCTGCTTCAGTATAATAATTCCATATGTACTGAATCATTCACGATTTTTGGATCATTCGCAAACATCTCCGTGAAGTGCGACAAAACACATTTTAGGTACTCAAATACTGGCATATAATATTTGCCTGAAAAGTTAGGAGTCTTCAGAAACGATATAAACTTTTCCTTTTTCTTCTCCGATCTTTTTTAGCAGAGTTATGACCAATCAAATATTCGGCTCCGCCAGAACTTTCAGCGGCGCTAAGCGTGAACCTGAAATTTGATATCGGCGTTCATTCACGTTTTCTGAGAAAATAAGAAATTACTTGGAATAATTTTTGTGGAAAATCGAATTATTTTCACCTTGTTGAGTTGTTTTTCCGATAAATCATATACTTTTCAAGAAAAAAAAAATGCTCCACTCCTGGAATTTCGGTGCTACAATCGATCCCCGTCTAAAAACCCAATCGTACTGGATTATCTGTTGAAAAGAAAGAGATCTTGAGAATAGTACAGTATTTTGGATTCGAGAATGATTCAGATTCACAATTCGATCCACTACAAAATGTTTTTCAGTTAATTTTTCATGTACAAGTTGAATGTAGCATCTGTTTCCCGCGACTTTGCCATGAAACGAGTTCGACAATAACATAATCAAGATAAAAGAGAAACAGAGGCTGTGTTGTGAGGCACATCCAGCTGATCTCAGGCTTTTTCCCAATGTCATTTACTGTTACTAATGTATTTTTATTGGGAAATAAAGACCTATTATTATTATTATTATTATTATTTTCCCTTAAGATATGTGCCAGTCGAGCCCTGTCTCCGGAGCTCCGACACATCGGGAAGGCGCTCTGGATCGTTTACCCGTTATTATTATTATTATTATTATTATTATTTTTTTTTTCTTTGGTGTGTTGGCATCGACTACTATGGTCATTAGCCACGTGTTCTGGATAGGCCTTGTTACTAACTCCATACGCCACCTTAGAAGCAGCATGATTATTTGTAGTCCCGTCAATCATGGAACGTGGGAAAGGTATTCTTCAATAACCCAGAATTAATTTCTAACGAAAAAAAGTCTGGTTCATTGGAGAATCGAACTCACGACCCTTGGATCATGAGCCGAGTGCTTTGGCCACTGCGCTACCTCGGTCGCCCTATTATTATTATTATTATTATTATTATTATTATTATTATTATTATTATTATTATTATTATTATTATTATTATTATTATTATTATTATTATTATTATTATTATTAAAATTGAAATATTGTAAGGGTTCGTCAAGGAAATATTACGGCTAGACTCCATTATTTACATTTCGAGCTGCGGTCACATTCTAAGCACAATTTTTACTGACATTTGTTTCATGGAACATAGTCGCCAGTCAACCAAAGAGTCAGAAAAGCGGGTGTCTGCTGAATTCTCTGCTTATATGGAATGTATATAAGCAAATAAGTGCCGCGAAACAAGCTGCGGTAAAAATTTTGCTTAGAATGTGGCTCTGTATTGACCGCATCTCGAAATGTTAATAACGGAGTCTAACGGTCATTAGGATTAGTCGGCTAAACCAAAATATACACATCAATAGACAGGACGTCTGCCAGGACCGCTAGTTTTACTGTAAGTATTAATATAATTTGCTTTTTCCACACTAATAGTTTAAAATCTGGTTCAGCTGAAACTTCCTTCCTTGATTCTGAAGGCTTTACAACATCAAGCGAGAGTCACCGGCTCTTATTCATGCCGTGAAAGTCGGAAACAAATTGCTCGTAAACTTTACCGTGATATGTGGAACTTCTTCTCCGTATACTCACATCGAAAGCTAACAGGAGGGTTCTGACGCGGTAATTGGGAGAGGGAAGGATAGAAGCAGCTACAGGAGTAATTATGTTTCGGTGATGCTAAAATGTCGGAGTGAGATTACCTGAATGACTGTTCTGAGGGCCAGAATGCTTTTCTTGGATACGATTTAGTTTCATTATGATTCCGAAGTGATGAATTGAATTTTGCGATATATAAATTTTATATTAATATATAACATTTTTTTATCAATTTACGTTACATCTAATTCGACCTGTAAGCGATGGATAGTTAGTTATATCAATACCACGTTATATCGAATACTCATGATGATTCTGTACAATTCCCATGTAGCACCTCATATTGGCTGAATCTTGTTTTCATATTAGGCCAATATGGATATATTGTAAATGTAAAAATAATATTGGAAAAACAATATTTCATCAATATTATTGGTGGAATATTGGCTCAACCTGTTCTGAATTTACATTGTTTCATAAAATATTGGGTCAATATTGGTTCAATAATTTTCACCAATATCCATAGAACGATATTGGCTACATATTGTTTCCAGTATCTAGCTCCAATATTGCGGTTTCAATATTTCTCTTATATCGATTCTAAAGATAAAAAACAATATTGTATATCCAAGTTTGATATCAGATTGGTGGGATATTATTTCATCCATATTGGACAAATTATATTGACCTTATATTAATTGAGATTGTTACGGATACCTCAAGCCAATATTTGAAAGACAATATGATGCAATATTACAAAATAAATTTATCACTATCATTGAAATTTGAAGATTGGCCGAATATTCAATAAACAATATTGAAATGAATTATGATTAACCTTGGGTAAGAAACCGGTAGGTGGCCCTACATATAGAACGACAACTGAATCATAGTAACAAATATTAAATAAGGCTTCTTACAATGCGATTACAAGTCAATCTACTCAGTGGTTAGTTGAAGTAGAAGTGAAATTGTAGAATATTCAAATTATTTGACATTTTCTGGAGATATTTCATCAATGTTTCCATTCCAAGACAACATATTTAATGTTAATATTTTACCAATATGAACAAATGATATTGTACCAATATCGCTGAATATTTTGAGGCCAATATTGCTTCCACAATATTTCACTGATATTATTTGTATAATATCCAAGTAATATTGTACCAATATCCCGAAATATTACGTTTGAATATTTTGCCAATATATTACTAATATTATTCCATTGTAATATTGTACCAATATCGCCTAATATTTTGAGGCCAATATTGCTTCGAGAATATTACACCAATATTATTTTTAAAATATTGGACCAATATCGCCGAATGTTCACATTTTTTTTCTCGCCAATATTTTTATTTGAATATTTTGCCAATATTTTCACAATATTGTACCCATATTGTCCCAATATGACTGTGCTACTTGGGTTGTTGTTCACATATGTATGTTTCTCAACGGCAATAATATTTAGTGAGCAGTATGGTGGACATATTTATTAAAGAATATTCTGAACAGATTATCTAGACTATTTCTCGAATAACTAACTCATTTTCCCACGACCGCTTAGAAAAGTAACTTTCTGCACACATGCGAAAGTTGATTTTCGTACGTGTGCGGAAGAGCAATAAAAAAATTTATAATATCTATTTAAATTTACCGTTTTTATCTATATTCACTTACATATGATTTATTCACTATATGTAGTCCAAATAAAAACGTATTAAAAATTATTATAAACTTTCGTGATGAAAATAAGTTAAAAAAAATAAATTAAAAAAAGTTGCCCTGCCCAGAACAGAAAACGCGTACTTTCAACTAAAAAAAAATATTTAAATAATATCCTCATATAAGAATGAAAAGTATAGTAATAAAAGTCACACTAGTTCGTTTTCACAATAAGATAAAATCCTGTGATGTTCTGATAACATTGTGAGAGACAGGATCCCGGTGTGTGTGGGGGAATCATCTGCCTCATTCTAGAGAAACAACCCCCGCTAGTTGTGACAGTTGACCGAAGTTTAGAGTTGGCCAAGTTTTAGGGATGCATGCAATGTTCTCGCCTTCTGCTATGTTTATGTAGGGTATTTATATTAAGATAATAGGCCATACATTTATTTGCTTTTCCGTCGACCGTTCATTTTGCTGTATTTTAAGGCCCTCAAAATTGTTGATTAATGACCCCTGTTAATGAACGATTTTCGATTAATCAACGATTTGATTATATGCAACCCAGCACCCATTTCTCTTATACATTTTTATATTGGTTATAGACCGTCAGCTAGTGACAGATTTAGGTGCCCCATTTTCGCATACAAGCCTCGAATAGGGTTGAAAATTATATAGATTTGGAGTAAAATAAAGATATTTTTACAAGTGGCTCCTGGGGATAACATACCAAGAATTCGATTTTTCAGAACAGTGCTTATTTGTTTCCCTCGTGTTTCTATTTACGGTACGAAACTACAGAGGGTGATTCGTTAAGTCGCCTTAAGGAAAAAAGTTCGTATGAACATATGTCCGGAGTTGCTTCGTTTCTGAGATACAAAGGCGTTTGAAAAAAAAAAGCAATGCCCTGTACTTATCTCAGAAAAGAACCAACTCCGAACATATGTTTATAAAAACTTTTTTTCTCAAAACGAGTTAACGAATCACCCTCTGTAGTTTCGTACCGTAAATAGAAACACGAGGGAAACAAATAAGCACTGTTCTGAAAAATCGAATTCTCGGTATGTTATCCCCAAGAGCCACTCGTAAAAATATCTTCATTTTACTCCAAATCGATATAAGTACTTTTCAACCCTATTCGAGGCTTGTATGCGAAAATGGGGCACCTAAATCTGTCACTAGCTGACGGTCTATTAGTACTATCTGTCATTATTTATTTGTCAATTTTCAAATAAAATTTCAGATAATCTTCATAACACCAGTTGTCACTCATTATTATATACTGTCACGTGGCGTAATGGTAAAGTTCGTCTAGTAACCATCACTGAGGTCGCGGGTTCAAAACCCACCGAGAGCAATTTTTTTTTTCAATTTGAAAATAAATAATAATAATTAAAATTTAACTGCCACTAAGGAAAATTAAACTACCTTTGAGTAGTAATATATCTCTATTTTTGAAAACTACTGTTGACGGAAAAGTATTATAACAAACTCGTGAATTAAAATGGCGAGCGTTAAATTATCTCGATTGGTAATCGCCCTCATTAATACACTTGTTCGTTAAATAACCATTAAATACTTCCTTCACGTTCAAATTTGTTGCACACATGTTAATAATATCGACCTTATTCAGGAAAATTTTCGTGTGGTCCTAGCAAAAATTGTGTTCAAATTTCAACGCAAAGTTAATGTTTTTTGAGAAATGGTGACAAAATTGAGAAAACTCAAATCATGGACTAACAATTGTTTTCTTTTTATGTTTTTGAGATATGTATTGTACTGCCAACAATTTGGATACCGACTTTGGTATTCATTGAAAATTTTCAAAATGTTACATTCAATTTTGATCTAGTAAATAATAAAAGAAATTATTCGATAGAGTATCGAGAGATTTTTCTATAGCTGAGATCTGCGTTTGTCAAAAATAGTTATTAAGGCGTGTAGCGTAGATGATGGTCCGATGGCGCAAGCCGAGGGCCATGACACGACGAAAACAAATTTCATGAAAAAGTCTTTCATTTCATCTTGTATATAATTATCACGTCCACTGAAAAATATAATCTTATTTTTTATCAAAATCACCATTGTCGTATGTTCGTGTGTAAACTGCCAGTCGTCATCATTTTTTCCATGATGATCATGTAGGGAGTTCCAACCGCAATACCAGTTCGAGCACGACCACGAGCACGAACAGAATCAATGTGTACCCACCTTTTTTTACAGTGCAAAACTTCAGAAATAACATAGATGTACGTCATTATTTATTTCCTGGCGATATTTCCCATCGAGCTATTTCATTAAACTTTTTCAAGGGTGCCATTTCAAGTTAATAAGTTAATAAGTCACCAAAAATCAGTAAGTCGCCCTCGATCGCCACGGCAAATAATAATAATAGCCTTTCACACTCTCACGGGCTATGGCTACGAGTATTCATGAGGTAATATTATCATTATATTATTATTATTATTATCATTATTATACATTATTAATTCACACGAGGATACATGAAACATTGAACATTGAATAGAGCCAGGTCCTTTTCCTGAAATTACGCTGCTCAATATTTATCAGATATTGTGAAAGCTGATATGCTTCAAGGCCAGGTTTGCCCCAAAATACCAACAGTCCTTTCCTAAATATCGAGTAAACTCAATTAAAGAACATATTCAGCACCTCTTTTATTTCCGACTCGAACAAAACTTCACAGCCACCTGAAACGGAAACACATCCCGAACATCTGACAGTCGCGCCCAACAACTACTAAGCGCGAAATGAAACCCATGAATAACGAGCACCGAATTAAAAAATTAATTACACTCTCAAGATCGTATACGCCGCACTTTATATCGAGCAATCTCCTTCCGGTATCGCTTCCTCCGCGGAGTTGGCGACGACACAAAAGAGGATCGGGTAATATTGGCAGAAGTTGCTATTTAGAAATTATAATTTTCATTATCTCGCAAGTAACGGCGCCATTAGCGTCGTAATTATCATAAAGAGCGTCGGGAGCCGAGGAGAACATCTCGAAACAGACAACTTTTGGACGTCTTTTCTCTTTGTGGTTATGTCTACTAAAAACCCGCCAGGATTACTTCCTATCTAATGAAAACTTGAATTCCGGAGTTTCAACAAGTTTATGTCTGCTCTGGGCACGATTGGGAAAAGTTCGAGTTATTCAAGATAATTCAGGTGATCGCAGATAGGATACATTTCAATATAGACGTGCGGGAATGCTCTAGTGGGGTAGGTAGAATATATTACTTTCTTGTTCAAAAGGGGAACATTCACCATGAACATTGAAAAAAAAAATGTGATTTATTTGTAATATCTAACAGAAAACAATTACTCCCCCGGCACAACGATGGAAAATAGCGACTGATGTTTGTCTTTCAGCTACAGATGAATCCACCACAGATTTTATGAATATCTTATTCATATTTTCGAACAAAAATCATATTACTTTCGTTTCTTTATAATGGGGAGGACCACTGAGTGATAGAATCTTTCCAAACAACTTTCAATTAATAAATAATGATGCTGGTTCAGTGTACAAACAATATCAAGCATAATAATTTTAAAATGCCATAATCTGGTTGGCGGTGCTATGACGTACTAGTCCCTAACATATCTGTCTCTGTCTGTTTCTATTACATACCCTTGCTGAAAGCATTGTGCAGTGTTGTGATTGGTCAGCTCAGGGTCGATGGGAGTGTAGGGACTAGCACGTCACATTGCATCACACCAATGAGAGCAACGTTATTCGTACTATAAAACGAATAAAAACATAAAATTACATTATAATATGGCAGTTTTTAGCCATGAAGGTAACAATTAAGTGATTTCCAAAAATGAATGGTCTCCCCCATTGAATTGTGATTGAACATTGCATAAAATAGTTCTTCTTGAATTGCTTGTGATCAAATATCACTTAGCACAATACCTGTTCAAGTGTTGAATGAAGAGAGAGTCTCACAAATAATGGAAGATACTATCAAAAATATCAAGACCCCAGTCAAATTTGAACACACAATACACACCTAATTGATAGACTGAAGTTTTATCCCAACAGAAAAGCGCTATCTTGTACATCTCCAATCACCAAGTGGTCGGTCAATTTATGGAGGTTCCAAACAGTGCGGTGCAAGTATACAGTATCGGAAACTTTTCATCTGTGGTATAGACAGAAATCTACGCGAGCAACGAAAAACGCAATAATATGATAATATCACATACGTAAGAGAGACCCACTACTGTGCGCCTTTATGAGAAAAGTTTGCATGTCTGATAGAATTACTACCAGGGATAATTTACATGCATATCCCATTTGTGGCTTTATTCAGACTAAGTTATTTTTCGTTAGCCATGTTCATTATCAAACACAGGTACATGCCCATATATTTCAGGCATGAACTGTTAGTAGACTGGAAACTTCTCTGACTACCAATTTTATTACGAAAAATTGTTTTAAACTTGAGAACGAATGCTAGCTGGTGGAATTTATATTGTATAGAAAGTTGCGGAAGTTTTGCTCGATTTTAATTATTTTTTCAATAATTCTCCAAATATTGCCATCTCATGATCGGAGTTGTATTAGGTTCACGAGGTTTGTTCAAACGTATTTCGATCGAAAAGATCATTAGCAATGTGAAGTTCCTTTTAACAAAAATAATAATAATATTCTTCATTCATCGTTTAAGATCATCACATGATATGCGACAAATCATAATTAATAGTTATTTAACGAACAAGTGTATTAATAAGGGCGATTAACAATCGAGATATTTTAACGCGTGAGCGGAGCGAGCGCGTTAATGTTTGAGATTGTTAATCGCCATTTTAATTCACGAGTTTGTTACAAAACTTTTCCGTCGACAGAAGTTTTCAAAAATAGAGATATCTTATTTTCAATGTTTATTTATTTAACGTTACGATAAAAAACAATTACTATTTCCTATTTATATTAACTCTACTCAAAGATAGTTTAATTTTTCTCAGTGGTAGTTTTATTTTATTTTGTATTATTTATTTTCAAATTGAAATAAAAAAAAAATATTCCCCTCGGTGGGTTTTGAACTCTCGACCTCAGTGTTGCAAGCCAGGTTAAATAAATAAATAAATAAATAAATAGGGTTTTTATTAAAATATTCCAACAATAAAAACATTCACGTATAAGGACAAGTCACTTAACATATATCTCATTTCCATAATCCAGGGGGAAGAGGGAAAGGACATACGGGCGCAATAGTAGCAACCCCCCTACACCTTTTCAGGGGTGCAGGAGGGGTGCCTTGCCGAGGCGAACATAGCGCCCCCGCGAAAGGGCGCAGACGTCCGCCCGCGCTGGTGTTGACGCTGGGCCGGACTTTTCATTACACAGTGGTTGTAGTCAGTAATACACGCCTCCTGCAAAGCTTATGCGTGTTGTTCGAATTTCTATTCCTTGTAGATACGCCATTGTTGCAGTTTGTGAGGATGATTGTTTCAATGCTGAACCCCGGAAAAGGCTGATGCAAAAAACCGGGTCAAAGTACTCTGCGTTTCAGTCAGACTTTCGACTTAGTTCCCTACGGAACCGGTTTTTCCCTTCTTTCATTAAAGATATCAAGAGATTGATAAATGAGCCCGCCGTGTTTGCAAGGCTCATTATCAAACACTCTGAGCCTGGTTATTTCTCTAGTGAGAGGGCTCTTATCGAGCATGTATTTATAGAACTTATAAGATAAGTTTCGTATAAATATCGGAATCGAGTCGACGCCACCTAGTTCCCTAAGAGTTTCCAATCGAGTGTATCGTCTGCTACCAGTGATGATACGAAGTACTTTATTCTGCATCCTATCAAGTCTCGCGAGTGGAGTATCTTTCAGGCTGCAGAATACTGGGCAAGCGTATGTCATAGCAGGACGAATAATCTGCTTATAAATAAGCATCTTATTCTCCTGAGACAATTTCGAGCCTCTGGCTATCAGGGGGTATGTGCGCTTTAGCGCAGCTCCACCCCGCTGTATCGCCAATGTGATATGCCGCCCGAAATTTAGACGTTTGTCCAGCTGTACCCCCAGGTACCTCGCATGATTCACGTTCTCAACAGCCTCGCCTTTGACTCTCAACTTACGGTACACTTTCGAGAAAGTATACTTTTTCGTAAAATTGATTGTCTACGACTTGGCCGGATTCACCTCGATCTTATTCTCCTCTAGATACGGTATGATCTTCCTATCCAAATGAATTTGGATTCTCGATTGAGCAGCGACGCTTGAGAAGGAATGGGCAAAGATAGCCGTGTCATCGGCGTACACAGCCGTGCCCATATCCGTTCTCTCGCACTGAGGAAAATCATACGTATATAGGGAGTACAAGTGCGGGGATAAACTTGAACCCTGCGGAACACCTGCTTCAATTGGGAATTCTGCGGAGCGTGTATTATTTACACGCACCATAAAACTCCTCCCAACAAGATATGAGTTTATTAAACTCACCATGTATGAGGGCATGCCTGCCAACAGCATTTTATAGATTAGACCCTCAACCCATACCGAGTCGAAGGCTTTCTTCATGTCCAGCAGGACCATGACTGTATTGAGCCCTCGCTGAGCTGCCTCTTTCACCCCGTGTACAATTCTCACAACCTGTGAGGTTGTACTATGTCCTTTACGGAACCCGAATTGCACATCGGGGATCATTTTGAGTTTCTCCTCGAGGTTCAATAACCGTCTTAGAAGAATCTTCTCGACTACCTTAGCAATCACACTCAAGAGCGAGGTAGGTCGATAACTTTCGAGTTTATGGCCATCCTTACCGGGCTTTAGAATCGGTATCACCAGTGCCTTCTTCAGACAATCTGGATAACACCCCCACTTGATGATGGCGTTGATCAAGTGTATAAACTGTACGAGGACTTTCCGCGGCAGATATCTGAGAAGAACGGCGTCCAAGCCATCCGGCCCAGGCGCCTTATTCGTCGGAAGTCTTTTAATGACTTCCGTCAGCTCCTCATAATTCGTCATGATTTTGGCAAACCTATGAGGGCCGATAGGAGGGAACACAGACTCCCGGAAGTCCTCAGTTGCCTGAGACCTCCGCCTGTGCTCCTCGCTAACGTCAGGCGCCCTTTTGTGGACGTCGGCGAAATATTTCCCAAATAACTCCGCCTTCTGAGGGTCCGTCGCTAGTCTATCGTTACCCTTCTCCATGGCTGGAATCGGAGCGAACTTCTTGGAAATTCGCTTCGTCATCCGCCACAGAGAATTGTCACGCGGATCTAACTTCTCCAGTTTGTCTTTCCACACTTTATCGTTATTGGCGTTGATCAGCTCCGAGATCTCTCTCCCCAGGCGTATCAGGTCATCTTTATCAGATGGGTTCCTGAATTTTTGCCACCTTTTTCGTAGAGAGTTTTTCAGAGCAATCAACGCCTTAACTTCAGGTGGAACGACATTCCGGTTACTCTTGACTGTAATCTTCTTGACAGCGCGCTCACGAGCAACTTGAATGTTTCTAATGAGAGTAAGGGTGACCTCCTCAATTTCATCCTTGGAGATGTTTGACTTGATCAATGTCCTAGCATTCAAAAGCCTTCGGAACTCGGGCCAGTTGGCATTTCGGTAGTCAAATTTTGTCGTAGGTGGACGTTCGTCCATTCTACATTTTAACCGAAATACCACCGGATCAAGCAAGCCAGGTGCACTTTACCATTACGCCACGGGACCTTATATGGTTTTGAGTGACAACTGGTGTGGTAAACATTTTCTAAAATTTTATTGAAAATTGACAAATAAATAATGACAGGTAGTACTAACCAATATAAAATGTATAAGAGCAATGTATGTTGGGTTTTGCATATAATCAAATCGTTGATTAATAGAAAATCATTCATTAACAGGGGTCATTAATCAACGATTTTGAGTGCGTTAAAATACATCATAAATGAACGGTCGACGGAAAAATATATATAAACACACATATTTTCATTAATAAAACAATAAGCAAATAATAAACAAGCCAAAAAATAAATAAACAAATTAAGAATTTACAAAATATTCATAAATGGCATAAAAGCAGTATTCCACTGAATATGCTTTCAATTTTGTCCTAAATTTTATATCATTTTATTCATTTTAATTTGAACTTCTTTCGTTAAGTGAAGTACGGTGCTTTGTAATTCTGAATAAATCTCCATGCTCCGTAGGATAATCATGAGAGTCAGGATATTTTGAGAAGCAGTTGATGTTGAGTTTAAAATATGTTATAGGTAATTTCATAAATGTAAATTGATGGTACGCGTTAGTAATTAAAACTTTTAATAGTATATTGTTCATGAGCGTATAATGATAGCTATTATTCTCGAAACGAGCCGTAGGTGACTTTCGGAATTATTTAAGGGAATAATGCTCATTATATTCGAGTAGAAGACAATACTTTTTCTACGACTATATGAAAATTCATACATTTATGATGAAAGCTCAGTTTGTGGTACTTATAGGTAACTATCGAAATTATTCCTTCGTTACCAAAAATAAGTAATATAAGGAAGAATAACAATTATACATGAATAAATGCTCGGGGGGAGAAATAATATAAAAAAAAAACATTCATACTCATATTGGGACAATATTCGTACAGTATTGTGAAGATATTGGCAAAATAATCAAATAGCAATATTGGCTAGAAAATAAATGTGAATATTCGGCGATATTGGTCCAATATCTCTGCAATTGCTAGTCAGGAAAGTAGTTGTTTTCTGATGGACTTTTGACACAAATATATTCCTATATTGTATTATAGGAAAATTGGAGTGAGTATCCTGGTATAGCAGGAAATCTAGTTTCTAAAATATATTTCTTGTTTGGCATGGTTCCATTCACTAAAATACCAAGTTTGGTGGTGCTACAATCGATCCTCGTCTCAAATCCTAATTGTACTAGAATAATACTGATTTATCGATTGGTGAAAGTAAATTGAAATATTGAAAGAAACGATGAACATAAAGAACGGGTTGATCCATTTTCATTGCTGTGATATATATTTTTTTAATATTCACCCAGATTGGATCAATATGATTTTTTCATTAGAATATATCCATATTGGCTAAAAAACACTCTGCAGTAGATATTGTTTGTCCCTCATGAAGCCAAATTTTTGGCTATAGCAGCAGAAAACGTAGCTATGACAATCAGATTTTTTCTGTGATTTTATAGCATAAGATAGTTCCCGACAGGACAAAAGTATATTAAACAACAAGTTGGATATATTGTAAATGTAAAAATGATATTGAACCAATATGGGTTCATATTGGAAAAACAATATTTCATTAATAATATTGGTAGAATATTGGCTCAAACTGTTCTAAATGGATATTGTTTCATGAAATATGGGGTCAATATTGGTTCAATAATTTTCACCAATATCGACAGAGCGATATTGCCTACATGTTGTTTCCAGCATCTACAACGTGAAAAATGATCACTTATAATATCACAATTATTTCCATAGGAATAATTTAAGCTTGCGTGGTATTCGGTAAGAAAATTTCGCACCATAATTTGGAAAAAAATTATTAATCCAATCTGTCATTTTAAATTAATTTCACTGCTTGTCAAGTCCACCATGTTTCATTAAATAAAAAATATTACCAACTTAGTTACACCAAATGCTAAAACTCAGATGGGTATTAGATCAGTCTATCTCCCTTTCATAATTTTAGGTCACTAAAGGTGATAGAAATGTATTTTTTGTTAAAGTAATCCATAACACTTCTAATGTAAAAAATATAATATTAACGTGGTTTGTTGCAGTAGGTGGCCGTGATATAGGCGGCCATGCTTTTGACAGATGAGGTTTATATTGGTAAATTACATTGTATTACTGTATAGTAAACCAGCAAACAATGATATTATTATGTAAAACATTTCTTGTAGGCATTTGCGTTAAACAATTTGAGAAAAATGAAATGCTTTGAAAAGTACAATTCATGTAAATACTGCAAGGAGTTGAGTCAAGTGCAAATATGTCATCCAAAATTAATATATTTAACGAATTTAATGGAAGATTGCGACCAGGAAGCGTTACTTAGAGTCGAATGGTTTGTTTACGAAAATCCAAGAAAGTCTGCTGCAGATGTCAAGTAAATATGGCCTTTTGCGTAAAAGAGATTTGAACAAAATTGTTTCAAAATATTACATATATGTCTTAAAACACAGACATCTAATTAATTCGTCACTTTCCTATTCACCATTAAGAAGAGAGGATGGGTTAGAATTCAAGCAACATTTCAATCTTAGTGTTTGTAGATCCTACGTTTTTTGAAATATGAATTGTTAATGCATAATAATTAAACAAATTTGTGTTCTCCGTTTAATGAACCTTTATAGCGAATAATAAATAATAATGTTAATTCTTATAGAAATTTTGCATTATTCACAGGTATATCTTCAATGTTTAATGGTTGTAGATCATATGTTTACCTTTTCAACTGTCAAAAAATTTCAACTTAAATATCATGGCGCCACGAAAAAAATTCAGGAAATTTTTTTAGTTGCCATGGTAACTAGTCAAAATAAATGCATCTTATTGGTTAAAAAGTAGGTCTGAAATTTTTGCTATAATTTGCTACTAACAAATAATCAGTGTCATTTTAATACTATTGGTCGATTTGAAATGTTTTTTTCATGATGATTGGCTAACAGGATCGTATAAAAAATAATCCATTAGAGTGTCTTTTATTGACAGTGACATTACTATGCAGTAAAGTGACAGATCTTTGTGGTAAAAGTCCCTTTTATTAAACGGTTTCGAATTTTGTAAAATAGCACATTATCAGGCGAAATGCCAAAAATTGATAAATGACACAATTATCTATTTCCAGAAATTTCTCAACATGCCACATGTAGATAGTTTCATTTTAATCACTGTCAATTATTATGGAACCAAATTCGAGATAATCGTCAACAAAATCGAAATTCAAGATACTTACAACACCCACTTACTCGCAGAGTTGAAGTTTATTAAGGTGTTACCCTAAGATGAGAACGGTTGCCATGGAAACGAAACAGGAAGCTACAAGCTACATGCGGCGGCTACAAAGGCCCAGCCGCCTGTGATGATGTGCCCCCATAGTCGTTCAACGAGGCCCGAACCGGACACTTTTATGTTTCCATCTTTATTGGATTTTAGTCGACAACGTTTATTGGAAAATATTATGTCGTTTTGGACCATCTCCAGACTCCTATATATTTCTGGGAGATCGTCGAGCAGGATTGCCAATATCTCATTCTCCGAAACGAGCAACTAGATATAAGTTACCGAGCGTTTGTTTGAATTGGCTATATGCAGTGAAACAACGCAGAGGTGGACTAAGATGCAAATCTCGATTCATTTCAGGAAATATTTGCTCTTGAGAATTTTACATGAGCTGAATTATTACGCTGTAGTGGAATTCCATGCAGCATATAATCAATATGTATCACGTTTCATTCAAAGGAAGATATTCTTGTTCTCTAGCATAATAAATCAACATAATAATATACACGATAAAAATGAATATTAAAAAAAATTAATAAAATAACGCAATGTCATAAATATAACGCTTTATTGGTCATTGCGCCCTATGCTCAACTTTGACGGTCTTAATGGGGTGTACTGATCAAATTAAATATACAGTGTCACACATAAAGTTCGCCATATATGGATATTTTTTTTATTAACAAATATAATGAAAATTTGACTCTTCAATCAGTTTGTGTTTGGAAAAATGAGTAAAAAACATACTCTACTGTTTTGTCACGTGCTACTCTAAACCTGTCGAATTCAACAATTTTTTCAAAAATTCTCAAAAAATCAAGTTTTTTTGGAAATTACGAAAAATGCTAAATAAAAAGGTTGCTCGGTTTCCAATTTTGTACTTTTGCTCCAAATTTGGACTCTTTTCTGTCACTTAGATTTTTTTCCAATTTTTTAAATTTTTTGAATATTCCGCTTTATCGATTCGAACGAAACATGATTCAAATTTTATAATTTTGATGACTACGAGACTCCAACGTCATATCTTGCCAAGGTAATACCCAAATCGGCCTGTTATCAGGAAAATAAATAAATGCACCTCCAGAAATTCGTCTTTGTTTGTTTGTTTTCATTTCCTTGTTAAACTGATTTGGATTTTCAATATATGGACGTTAATATGTCACTGATCGAATAAAAGAATTTCTTTTCACTCTTATTACACTTGTATTTCTTTACAACTTAGCATCAACAAAGACAAATTTCTGGAGGTTCATTCATTCTTTATTCTGGTATCAGGCCAATGTGGGTATTTTCTGGAAAAGATATGACATTGAATGAAGTCCCGTATTTATCAAAATTATGAAATTTGAGTCATATTCCGTTCAATTCGATAGAGCTAAAGATAGGAAAAATTAAAAAAAATTGGAAAAAAGCCGGAGTGACTGCAGAAAGTCCAAATTTGGAGCAAAGGTATGAAATTGGAAATTGAGCAACTTTTTATGTAGCATTTTTCGAATTTTCAAATTTTGAGGATTTTTGAAAAAATGTCAAATTTGGCAGGTTTAGATTAGTACGTGATAAAGCAAAAGAGGCTGTTTTTCACTCATTTTTCGAGCACAAACTAATTGCGGAGTAAAATTTTCATCATATTTGTTAATAAAAGAAAATTCCATATGTGGCGAACTTTATGTGTAATACTGTATATATATCTATTCTTATATGTCTGATGTTACCCTACCCATTCTGTTTGTTTAGTTAAGTTCACTATTGTACCTACGCTGTCTGATATATTTATTGTATTGTTCGAACTGAATAAACCTATATTATTATTATTATTATTATTACAGTGATTCATGGGCCATAGAAAATATCTCATCACTTGGAATGAGTGAGCACGAGAACGTCACATAATTGGATTTTGTTTTGTTTGTTCAGTGATTGTCGATGAGGAAATAATTCTTATGGATTGAAAAATGCTATTTTTATTCACTTATTCATATTTTCATGTTTTTCAGGGTAAAAGAGTCGATATTTCAAAAACGGTCCGTAGTATCGATTTCAAACAATGATAGGCTTCTAAAGGATGCTTGAGTCTATGTAACTATGTCTGCGGCAGCACCTTAAGATTCTTTACATGAATAGTCAAAGTAGCTGCAGTGGTATTTGTCTTCCATTAAAATTTGAATCAATCTTCATCCGATCTGAATAAATTTGATATTTAAAGAGAGGCAAAACGTTGATCTATGTACGTGCTGTAATGATTTTTTGAAATTATTTGTTCATCTACCCAAAGAATTGCTTCAAAATAACTGCATTTTTGAGACATTTTTGAGATTTTTTTGTGAAAATTCTATTTCCAAGACAGCACAGCACGTACGTAGAATCAAACTTCCTCTAGAAGCCTGTCCTTGTTTGAAATCGATAAAACGAATCGTTTTTGAGTCATCAATCGACTCTTGTACCCAAAGGTGATCGCGCTCCTAAGCCGTCTACTTACTAGATCATTTTTTCCGCATAGGCACCGAATTAATGCTCTTCACGTAGCTCAAGTCTCAAGTCGACATCAATTTCAACGCCTAGATTTTTTGTAAACCAAGAACAGGGAATAGCAAGCCTATTAAAGCGTATAGATAGATTGCTTTCCCTATCATCACGGTCTCTGCTAAATGCTATGATTGACGATTTTCTGTCAGATTTTTACAATTCGTTATTGATATGAATCACATATATTCAACGTAAAAAACTGAGCCTTGTTTCTTCATATCGGTAATCCTAGATTTGCCAGAAACTGTATCAAAATATTGTATTGTTATAAGATAACCTGCACCATCCGAGAAGCTGATAAAATGTAAGATCGACATAGACCTTTCATGATTGATGGTATCAAAGGCTTTTGAATAATCAAATAATCTCATAACTGTAACTTTCCGTTATCTGTTCCTCTAATGATATCTCCAGTAACTTCAAGTATCTCAGTGGTTGAGACTGTCGCGTTCAAAACAATATTGAGTGCTGGTCGGCTAGGTTCGAATCCTAGCGACTACAGATTTTTATCTGAAGGCCCGAGAAAGTGCTAGGAATCGCACGTTAAAAGGTGAGACCTCGTTAATCCTTGGCTCGCACAAGTTTCAACTTTTGAGGGCTACCGTTCGTGAGTGGACGACAGCTGGTTGGAAAAAACAACAAACAACAACCTAATATAGTAGTAGTACTATATTCAGGACATAATTCTTACTGATAAGAGGAAACAATGTGGTATTTCTCTAGTTCTTGCCATCGAACATAACATCATTGCTATCACCGAAAGTTGGTTACAGGATGGAGTGTTCAGTTCAGAACTTTTTCCTAATAATTATCTCACCTATCGTAAAGACCGTTCGACTGGAATTCGGGGTGGTGGAGTAATTCTTGCAGTTGATAATAATTGTTACCACTCAGAGCTGGTAGAGTTAACCTGTCCTTTTGAAAAAATTGACTTAGTGTGCGTGAAAATATCAGATGATAATCACCAATCTTTATTCATAATGTTATTTTATATACCCCCCAATTTAACAAACGTGGAATATGACGATCTCTTCGAGTTCTTGGAGAACTTTGAAAACATCGATAAGACCATCATCATAGGCGATTTCAATATTCCTGATCTCCAAGAGTTCTATAACACTAACACCCAGTCGAATATTGTTTCTCGGCTCAACAATTTCCTGGAATACTGTGATTTAGCGCAAACAAATAGAGTGAAGAATCGTAACAACAGACTTCTTGATTTAGTGATTTCACCTCCAGAATTTGCTTGTGAAGTGGTAAAGTGTGATTCATTAGTGCCAATCGACCACCATCATCCTGCTCTCTCAATTGAATTATCAAACCAGACTGGTATCAAGCAAAATTTCATTTCTGATGTCAAACGTCATGACTTTCTTCGTGTTAACGTAGATAAGCTCTCACACCTCCTTAGTGAAGTTGATTGGGTACAAGTATTAGGTTCTCCCATTGACGTGGATAGTGCATGTGAGTCTTTTATCAATCTTCTAAATAAAGCAATTGATGAATCTGTTCCGTTAAAAAAAATGTAAGTCATACAAATATCCAAGATGGTATAACAATAAAATCATTCGCAATATAAGAACAAAAAATCACTACTTGAAAATGTATAAGCAGCGCAAATTACTATTATATCTAGAACGTACCAAACAACTAAGACGAACAATCAAGCGTGACATTTCATTGGCGTATAGTACTTTTATCAAGACATCCGAAAACAACTTGAAAAAACACCCACGTGGCTTCTGGAACTATATAAACTCAAAAAAAAATAAGTCACGTATTCCGGGGCAAATGAATTTTAAGAATGAAAAAATTTCTTCTCCTCAATCTATTGTCAATGCATTTGCAACAAATTTCAGTGAAGTGTTTGATGATGATCACGATGATATTAACTTTCTTGAAGATCAAATTTACGAAGAACTCTTAAATCCCAGTCAATTTCTCTGTATAAATAAAATAACTGAGGAACAAGTAATTGTTGCAGCAAAAAAACTCAAGAACAAGTTAACTTGTGGGCCTGATGGCATTCCAGCAAAATTTGTCAAAGAATTCATCCAATTGTTATCTCGACCATTAACCATCATATTCAACTTGATCTTGAAATTTAGTAATTTTCCTACAATATGGAAACTGTCGCGTATTTCTCCGGTATTCAAGTCAGGGAAAGTTTCTGAAATTGAAAATTATAGACCGATCACATTAATTTCTGTATTCTCTAAGTTACTAGAAATAATCCTGTTTGATTCAATCTACAATCACGTACGAACGTCTCTTTCTGATTTCCAACATGGATTCGTTAAATCACGAAGCACAGCAACAAATCTGTGTACTCTCACTCAGTATGTATCCAATGCTCTTGATTGTAGAAATCAAGTTGATATAATATACACTGATTTCAGCAAGGCATTCGACCGTGTATCACATAAACAATTGCTGAAAAAATTATCTCGCTTTGGAATATCGTACAAAATACAGTTGCTTCTACATTCATATCTGTCGAATAGGAAACTATTTGTTGAATGTGATGGAGTCAAATCATTTACTTTCGCGGCAACTTCTGGAGTGCCACAGGGCTCAAACTTGGGACCTTTACTGTTTTTACTCTTTATTAATGACATTTGCGACCATATTCAATGTAATAAACTACTTTTTGCTGATGACATGAAAATCTTCCGAGAAATTAAATCGATCGAAGATTGTGAACTGTTACAACGGGATCTTGTGTCACTTAATGATTGGTGTACTGAAAATAAACTCTCCTTAAATACTAATAAATGTAAAAGTATGACTTTCACACGAAAACCAACCACAATTTTATTCGATTATCGCTTGAAAACCTCATATTTGTCGAGAGTTACCCATTTTAAAGATTTAGGAGTACTCTTTGATCAGAAGTTGAGCTTTAGCAATCATATAGAGAATATTATAAGCAAAACTCTTAAATCATTAGGATTTTTGATACGTTCTTGTAGAGAATTCAATTCATTTGATGCTTTGCGCTGTGTCTATGAGTCATTGGTAAGGAGTAAATTGAGTTACTGTAGTGTGGTGTGGAATCCTTGCCATTCAAAATATATTGAGGCTATTGAAAATGTGCAAAGAAGGTTTCTCAAATTTGCCTTTTTTAAAAAACATGGCATATACCCTCAGAGGCACTATGACTATGATTTATTGCTGAATGAATTCAATTTAGTTTCACTTAAAAAACATCGTGAGATGACTGACTTGACTTTTATTTATAAAATAATTCATAACCATATTGATTCATCATCCTTACTTTCTCTGATTGATTTCAATGTACCTCGATATGCATCGCGATCTAATATAACGTTCCACATAGCAGTACCTAACTCTCACCATCATTTTCACTGTCCACTTACAACCATGTGTCGTAATTATAACAACCTGCAATGTATTGATATCTTTTTTCTCTCTTTATCTGAGTTTAAACGCCAACTCGCTAGTGTATTGCAGAATTAGTTATGTAAGGTCAGGGTCATTTTCTTCAATTCTTAGTATTTATATTTATATTATATGTAGCAATACTACAATTTATCAAGAGTGTTAAAATTATATACACCTGTAAATGGGCATCAGCCTGCTGGATGTATTATTGAGAAAATAAAATAAAATAAAAAATAAAATAAATGTTGCCTAATTTCTGAATTTGTAGTAATAGCAATACCAGATTATTTGAGTGCTTTCTTAATATTTTTTTAAATTATGTTCTTGTATTCCTGGTTTCTATTTGTTTCCCACTTGATTGTGCTGTTATATCTTTCAATGTTTCTTCTGGTAACCGAAGTTTCCAAAGTTAACTTCTTTTTCTTTTAAATCAGTGGAATATATGTCTCATTTATTTGATTATATTTTGTCCTTGTTGAAACTAAATAAATGCAGAGGTATTTGTTAATATTTGGAGTGAGTTAAAAATTGGTTTGATTCAGTATTTCTCTCATCTTTCGTCTTTCGTCTTTCGTCTTTCGTCTTTCGTCTTTCGTCTTTCGTCTTTCGTCTTTCGTCTTTCGTCTTTCGTCTTTCGTCTTTCGTCTTTCGTCTTTCGTCTTTCGTCTTTCGTCTTTCGTCTTTCGTCTTTCGTCTTTCGTCTTTCGTCTTTCGTCTTTCGTCTTTCGTCTTTCGTCTTTCGTCTTTCGTCTTTCGTCTTTCGTCTTTCGTCTTTCGTCTTTCGTCTTTCGTCTTTCGTCTTTCGTCTTTCGTCTTTCGTCTTTCGTCTTTCGTCTTTCGTCTTTCGTCTTTCGTCTTTCGTCTTTCGTCTTTCGTCTTTCGTCTTTCGTCTTTCGTCTTTCGTCTTTCGTCTTTCGTCTTTCGTCTTTCGTCTTTCGTCTTTCGTCTTTCGTCTTTCGTCTTTCGTCTTTCGTCTTTCGTCTTTCGTCTTTCGTCTTTCGTCTTTCGTCTTTCGTCTTTCGTCTTTCGTCTTTCGTCTTTCGTCTTTCGTCTTTCGTCTTTCGTCTTTCGTCTTTCGTCTTTCGTCTTTCGTCTTTCGTCTTTCGTCTTTCGTCTTTCGTCTTTCGTCTTTCGTCTTTCGTCTTTCGTCTTTCGTCTTTCGTCTTTCGTCTTTCGTCTTTCGTCTTTCGTCTTTCGTCTTTCGTCTTTCGTCTTTCGTCTTTCGTCTTTCGTCTTTCGTCTTTCGTCTTTCGTCTTTCGTCCAATAACTTGGTCATATTCCAGTCAGTGAATTTCCATATCGGTACCTGCCACCTTTAATTTTATTGTGTAGTCCGCCTATGCAATTGCCAAACATATTTTTTGCAGTGATTTAAACGAACTGCATATTTTGTTATACGATATCAATTATCATTTATTCTGTATTAGTTCCTTGGAACACTTTATTCCCATTCCAATTTTGCCACAATCCCTGAAAGTCCACAAAGAAAACTGCATAGTTGCCTTTCACGCCGAAACTCACACGAGAGCGGTAGGGCCGCCTTTGTTAACCTGCGAACATGTTGGTGCAGGAACTTCGAGGGCCCTTCATCACCGTCGCAGACGTGCTGAACTTGGCCAAAAATCAATTAACTTAAGGGCATAGTGGCGGTTTTATGTGGCCGAATTTCCAGCCGCTTTAATGGCACTCCGACACCCCTTTCCTGCGGTCGCAAATTCCTGCATTGAAGCTCTTCCTCTATCTGTGCGGACTGTCAATAGGGCACGAATCGTTTTCTATACTTGGGTCGGAATGAACAATTATGGACACCGGGTCGAATCTTGAAGTGGTTTTGATTAACTGGGTGATGGAATAACGGCAATGATAATAAGAGTATTTATATGCCTTTGAATATATCGTGGCGTATAACGAGAACAACCAATGACATAAATTAGTTGTTCTTTCGTCAAATATTTTTCTTATTAATTGTTGACATTGGTCTCTATAATTCCAGCATTGAGAACCTGAGAAATACTGGGAACATTCTTGTGTTATCGCATCCAAAATATCTTTCGAAATACATTGGGTGGAACTAATTGAAAACATTGTTGAAATTGACATTGTTTGTTCTTGTTCCAAGCCACAGATATAAAATGAACCACGAATACAACAATCATGGGTGAAACTTGCGTTACACATATATCAAACTTTGATATATGTATGACACCAGATTCAAAATTATTAATGGGTCACCCTGTATATTTGGGCAGTCCTATATTTTTTGTGGTGATTAAAATAAGGCAAAATTATAATCATCCATATATTATCAGAAAACATCGTGGGACAAAGGATATTGAAGCACCTGAGTACTTAAACTAATCGTTTTAAACCACAAGTGTGATCGTTTGTTATTGAGCCTGTCCATTGTTCAGTTGAGGAATATGAACAAAGCTGAATAGATTATATTGGAGAAGTCGTTTAGACCGGATAATTGTGGCACTCAAGTCTTGATCTCAAATTTGACCATGACGATGGAAAATTATAAAGGAATATAATTATTGCAATTTATTCTGTTATTCCAATACACTGAAATGAATGAATTGAATGAAAATTAGTCCAATATTGTATGAAAAATTGAAAAAATTCGCATTTATTATCTTCATTTACCGGTTAGTATCATTATCATCATATTGGAATTACTTACCACGTGTCGTGAATCCATTGAGGAAATACATAACGGAACTCATTCTTTCACTTTAAATATGGCTCCGAGAATCGTAATCGATATGGCACGCCACTGCTGCCCTTGATTCAATTAATCACAACGGAAACGGAGGATCGAAAACTCGACCAGGGCCCCGAACAGTCCCTTAGTGATTGTCTTGCCAGTCACAATTCCCACACTGGATTATTTTTCGTTCAGAACTCTAATGAAATATCGACGATAATTTTTGAGCTATAAAATGATTTAGCCATTGCTTCAGAACCAAGCGCCAGATTCATTTTGCTGGCAGTTGAAACGATGTGGAACGGCGCAAGAGTTTGAGATATTTTCGATAAGTTACAGAAGAGTATCTGCACGTACGTTTCGAGTTGGAAGGGGGTCCATATCACATGTTAGCAACTAGTAGTTGAACTTGATTGAAGACTCTCCCAAAATGTCATTGAAAGTGGAGAAAACTGGTAAATTATTTCAAACATTCCATCAATAAGTACATGTTCCTTAGTGTTTGTCTTGCCAGTCACAATTCCGCACTGGATTATTTTTCGTTTAGAACTCTAATAAATAATCGACGATAATTTTTGAGCTATAAAGTGATTGAGCCATTGCTTCAGAACCAAGCACCATGTTCATTTTGCTGGCAGTCGAAACGATGATGAACGGCTCAAGAGTTAGGGATATTTTCGATCAGTTGAAGAAGAGATTTATTACCGAAACTTAACGACGTCAAGGGACAAATGAAGCTTCACTATGACATAAATGTTACAATTGTTACAGAAAATACTAAGATTTCTGCGAATTAACAGTCAGGATTGATCCTTGAATATTTCAATTCACGCTATATAATGGAAAACAGGATTTATCACCGAAACTAGACAAGGTCAGGGGGAAAATGAAGCCTAACTGTGATATTGATGTTACGATTGTTACCGAAAATACTAAGATTTGTGCGAATTACCAGTCAGGATGCTTGCTCCATCATTAGAAGGGCAAATTAATCTATTTGCCCGATAAGTTACTGCGTTCACAAGACTGATGTCTTGAATGAAATTAATTTTTGTCAGTAACGTATCCTCCACTGAATTTGCCTATCAGAAAAATTTATTTCATTCAAGAGTCTTGTGAACCCAGTAACTCATCTGGCAAATTAATTAATTTTCCCTTTTACACTTACAGATTACAGATTCCTCTGGATTAACATTTTTTCATTTTCAGATTGTGGAAGGTGATAAACCCAAAAAATCACTCGACGTGTTGTCCAACTCGGCCTGATGGCCTCGTTGGACAATTTCACGTCGAGTGTAATAAACTCTTTTTGCACGAGTTTCATACAATATTTTTTCTACGTTCATGCAAAAACCAGAAAATGTTCCATTTAGGTGGCACTAAACTGTAAGGAAGACATTGTTTGTTTAAATCTATCTGCTAAAAGTAATTCAAAAGCATTTTGTGTAATTCAGATGATATTCGAAGGAAATAATTTTATTTTTAACAAAATGCATTTTCTAGTAATTTCATAGTCCATTATATAATGAATATGATGAAATATTTAACTATTTAAAACGTCATACAATCTCACAGAAAATGGGCTAAATTTGGCGTCGATTTGAAAGTTTATGTCTGTCATGACGACAGAACGCTATAGTAGAATGACAGATGAGTGCAATAAAGAGACAGTTTTTCCACCAAATATAGTTCAATAAAGTTTTGTTTTTTGCATGAACGTAGAAAAATAACTATTTCCAACTTAATTGATATTACGGGTTTCCTAAAGCAAACAGCCTACATACAAACCCGTACATTCATTATCAGAGATGTTCTCCATCAGACTCGAACAAACAAACATTTTCTTTCCAGAAGGCAAACAGTATCCTTCGTGGAAATCGAATTCGTCGGTGTGTTTTCAGAAAAGGAAATTCAATACGAACAGAAACGTTTTACCATATCAATCTGATCTTATTTGAAGTCAACATGCAGATAATGGGAACTTCATCGAAATGTGTTCAAACATAAGGCAGGGCGGCGGAAAATTGAATAGAAGTCCAGTGAGAAATTGTGTTTGTGACTTCTGTTCGGGAAATATGACACAAGAAAGATGAAATTGAAATACGTCAAGCTTTTTCATTTCGTAAAAAAAGTTGAGGAAAGTCAAACATAATATATATATATATATATATATATATATATAATATATATATGAACGAAACAATACGTACTTCACATTGTTCTCCAGCTTTTATGAAGCATATCATTATGGATACAAAGGCGGATTACATCTTCATTATGACGTGAGGTACGAATTGAGTTTCGTTCATATATATATATATATATATATATATACAATTTGGAAAGATTATTTGGGGAATCAGCAAGAAAAACGTGTACTCTTTTAACACTATATTTCCAATATTTCAACAGTGGTTACTGTCATCTTCAGGGAAGCTACAATTAATAAGCGAATGTATACTAAAATGGAGTGAAGCCCAATAACAGCTATACTTACTGTGTCTTTGAGGTTGATTGCAAAATGATGTGATGAAAGTGATACAACATTATCGAATGGGAAACATGAAGTTGATGATAAAATAACATTAAAAGGTCAATAATTAAAATAATTAATCAATTAATACACATTTTTTTAAATTTATATGGATAATTTCCACGTGTGGAAATACTCAAGCACGTGTCTATCATCTTGGTTAGGAAACAGACAAGTGACATATGTTTCATGTAATTAAAAGAAGAAAATTATGAAATTGAAGTTTGACAGGTAGAGTCCACGATTTGGCCTCTGCTTGTGAGTAAACCAGCCAATTGTACCACTCAGAAGGGCGAGCATATTTCTTATTGAATTGTTAGACGAATTATTTAAAGATCTGTTTTTTTATTTAAGCAGTTATCTGATTGAGAGAGGAAAGCCATTTCCATGAAAAATCTCTTAGTAGAGTTAACTTCCTTGGTCAAAATTTTAGTGCTATAATTCATAATGTGTCCTGTATTATTTACATGTTCACTTAATGCACATCCTTCAGGATGACATCTGCAATCACTTTTGTGTGATGTAATTCTACATTTAAGAGTTCTTGAAGTTTGGCCTATATATGTCTTATCACAATTTGAACAGGGAATACAATATACTAATTGAGATTGAGAGGTTGTAGGAGTTTTATCCTTCACCTTGGTAAAAATGGAATTAATTGTTAAAACTGTTTTATTAGCGATTTTAATATGATCAAACTCTCTGAGAATTCGAGCAAGCTTAGATGAGACATCTGTTATATAAGGAAGTGAGGTAAAGAAAAATTGTTGAATTGGATTCCTGTCAACTACATCATTGATAGCAGTGACATTTTGAGAATTATTAATATTATTTATTATATTAGGTATATCTATGGTTGAAGTACTAAACAGGATCTTTTTTAATAATGTAGAAGGGTAAGAATTATCAATGAATAAATTATATAAAATTTTAAGATTTTTTTGAAGAAAAGAAGAATCAGAAATACAGAGTATTCGATGTTTCATTTGTTTTACCAAATTAGCTTTCATGGACTGCTTGTGGTATGAATGGTAATTCATATATCTTCCACTACTTATCGGTTTTCTATACCAATCAATGAGAATGGTATTTTCCCTTGTGCGTCGAAATTTTGTGTCCAAGAAGGGAACACTACGTTCCTCATCCTCACATTCTATGGTAAAACTGTATGAACGGATCATAACTATTGAATACATCAACTACTTCTGTAGTTCCTTCAAGTGGTAACGCTATAATTAAGTCGTCCACATATTTTTTGATAAAGACTAAATTGAACGGTAATACCTGTAAGACCATGTCTAGTATGTCATCCATGACATACATTGCAAGTATAGGACTTATCTTCGCCCCCATGGGGGTTCCGAAAGTCTGTTTATAAAATTTGTTGTCAAATGAAAAATATGTATTGTTAAATAGGAAAGTGATTAATTGAAAAAAGGTATCTTTGTTAATACTACAATGACTGCTGCCATTTTTTATCAATGGCTCGTATGCAAGCATCTAAATAAACATTACTAAACAAGGAAACTACATCCAAGCTGGCCAGAACATAACCATCAGGGAGTTTCATCCCATTAAAAATTGTTGAAACTTCAAAAGAATATTTAATATAATATTCATTACTATAGTCGTATGATGCAGTCAGAATATCTGTCAAAAACGATTCCAACGATTCTGTAGGAATACCTATCGAAGAGATAATAGGCCTAGCTGAAAGTGTAGGTCTATGGATTTTTGGCAATGCATAAAATTTAGGGCAATGTGAGTTTCTTTTTTTTAACTTCATCTATTTGCTTTGAGGTGAATAAATTTTTTATTAACTGATTACATTTAGTTTGAATTTGTGTTGTCGGATCTTTTGGAAGTGAAATATAGGACTGATTATTATTTAAAAGTTCATTAGAAAGATTTATGTATTGAGGTTTTTCAAGGATAACTGTGACATTGCCTTTGTCAGACTTTGTGACTACTAGATTTGGATTATTTTTTAAAAAAATTTGTTTTATTAAATAAATTATGGAAAAAATTTTGTGAGTGTTTTGAAGAATGTATGAAATTTGTAATAATATTTGTAGATTGTGCAATAATTGAATTTTTATGAGAATTATCTATTGCTAATACTACATAGTCCACATCTGCTAATAGACTCTTTATGGAAAAATCCTTACCTACTATGGGTTCAATACTAAATTTAGGGCCTAATGCCAGAAAATTAGAAATATCATCAGGAATGACTTTATTTGAAATATTTTTAATCCAACTAGACTTGGATTTTAGCATGTTATGTAAAAAAGAATTGGTCAAAGAATTTAATTTAGGTATATTAATATTTTTTGTTTTATGAAATATTTTGTTATAAGATTCAAGTTGAGAACCTGCAAAATATATATATATATATATATATATATATATTCATATATATGACGATTGAATATTTATGAATGAAATGAATAAATCTTCTTGGAAAGGTCTAATTAAGGTAGAATCATTTCATTCTAGCAAACCATATAGCTAGAGTTCTGCGGGTTCTGAGACGCAAAAAATATGGATATCATATTTCATGTTCCTGTTATTTTCCCGCGGAGTTTTATATTGGACACTCTGGATAATTCTCAAGAAAACTATAACAAATATTTCACACCACTAGCTACATCATGCCACAAAGTGACATTTTGAAATTTAGGCAGAAAAATTACCGTTTGTAAGTGTAGGGAAGCACCGCCACTGGATGAACGCACGTGGAAATGCAGAATGAGTGTTTCTCTGTTCATCTTCCTTGATCAAACTGAAGCTGGTTATTTGAACTGATTATTTATTAACATGACAACCATAAGGAGGTGCTTCGCATCGGGCGACAACACAACTTCGAGCTAAAATCTAATACTCTTTTGCCTTGTATAATAAATAACTTTCGAATGTATACCAGTTATATTGAAGTAGGGTCTTTGGAGTACGTTGTTAAGGGAATGTTTCAACATCATTCATTTTTCGTTGTATATTTTGATGTAATGTAGTGTTACGGTATCAGTACCAACGCCCCTCAGCTATTTTTTTAGCGTTTTATGATGGAATCCATACCAATCCAAGTGATGGTTATGATCTTTGAAGAATTTTTTGAAGAAAAAGAAAATGTGGATGGTGAACCAATACCTCTAAATCAGTGGTGGAAGAGCAAAAGATGAAACAGAAAATGTCAGCAGTTCGGTCGACTATCAGGTACCATAATAGTGACAACTTGAATGTATCGCATAAAAATATCGAGTGGTCTCCTTTACAATAGTAACATGAAAACTTTCTTAGTGGATTTGTCGTTGCAAATGAACTGTGAAGTCTATTGGTCTGTTTGACGTCCTTTTTCTCTGTCCTGTAAACTGTCTGTCCTTTAACAGCTAACCTTTGATTTCTAGTCAGCTCTAATTTTTCGAGTAACGCACATTTTCTTTCAAGAAATTCGTGAACCTCATTCCACGTCGGGAATGTGCCCTTTATTTTGTATGCCCCCCACTCCTTCCTAGTCTGATGGTCAAATTTATTAACCAGAATCGCTATTAAAAGCATATCCCACTTGTCAGTCGGTTGATTCAATGCTTCTAGCGATCTAACGTTACGATTGAATGTGTCAAAAAGTTTTCTTAAATCACTGTATGATTCCCTTGTCAAAACCGGAGCATCTAACAGTCCTTGAATGTATGTGTCAACAACAAGTCTGTTATTCTCATATCGTTCTGTCAAAAGTGACCAAGCTACACTCCAATTATTGTCAGTAATTAGTAATGAACTGGTTAACTCTGATGCTTCATCATTCAAGCAACTACGTAAATATTGTAATTTCTGAACGGATGGAGCTTCTCCAACCATTGCCAGAAAGGCATCTCTAAATTCTAGCCACTTGTCAATCTTACCTGAAAACGATGGAGGTTTCAAAGGCGGTAACTTAGGAAAGTAAACCCATTATTACAACGGCCCTGGAACCAATTCAAATCTGATTTGATTTGGTTTTATTTGATTTCTGCGAGCTGTCGGAAGTTGAAAGTCTTTGACTCGAATTGCAACGAACCTTTTCATAATTTTCAATCGCTGTTTTAGCTAGAGCAATTAAATGAAAATAATCGTCAAAATAATTCTTTTCGTCAAGCTCTTGAGCCTTTTGCTCCGCCGATAAATGTGTCAAAGATTGTAATACGGAAGAAATATCTAATTGTACAAGTGAAAAGTCATAATATCCTGACGAAAACTTATCTAATCTAAACTTCAAATCCTTATAAGTGAGTTCTGATAAATTTTCAATATCAACCTTTTCAATAAATGTTTTAAAATTTGTAAGATTTCGTCTAATCTGAGCCCTTTTGAATTTGAGAGATGAAAGCTGATTTTCTTTATCTTCTGACATTTTTTTTTAATAAAACTATTCAAACCCAATTACAAAATGAAAACCTATGATCCGTCGATCAATTCCAACTCCAATCAAAAATGAAGATACAACCTTGTCTCCTTCAAACTGTCCGTTCTCTGCACAACGTCGATGCACTTCGTAACTGTCTATTGCTGCACTAGTCTGATACGCTGCTCAGTAAAGGATATATACGTGAAAATACTGCCGAGAAATCAACTTGTATACCATTCGTTGACTGTCCTGTTGAGCTACATAAGCGTCGATGTAACTCAGTTTCTGCCAATAAATAGGATTGTGAATTGTCCACACTGCCGGAAAGAACTGCCGTGAATTGTCAAAAGCTGCCAAGCCGATTCATACAATCATCGGGAAGAAGGACCAGAATTAAATGTACAAAATGCCCTGTTAGTCTACAGGAAACTGTCTGGACTGTATATATAATAAAATTGTCGAATTAAACTTTTCTGACATGACTTTTTATTCGTCTTCAAAAGTGACATTCTCAAATTACTTATTTATAACAAAATCAAAAAAGTAAAAATCACATGTGTCTTGATGCTTCTTGTTATTATTTCATATACCAGGTATGAAGAATAAACTGAATATCGAACAGAGAACAACACCCTTCCTTAAGAACATTATCTTGATACACTGGCAATCAGGAAACTATCACTTTGCTCAACTTACGCAACTCTCTATCAATCCAATCAAGTTGGGATTGACTCCAACCATTGATTCAAATGTGTCGATCTATCAGCCTCTTTAGTATCTCCATAACAAAAAATGGTATCAGACTGATAGGAACTGGGGTAGCCAGAGGGTTGCTATAGATTTATGAATGGTTTATAATGAGAATTACATTAGTAAGTATAACTGCAATATCGGTCTGGTTAATTTTCAGTAGTCCGAATGCTTCAGTGAAAAAATTTTCGTCGTGATTATAGTCTTCCAAATAGTTTTCTGTAAGGATCATGTGATCCTAACGTGTGATCAGTTTATTGGTCTCCGTTCACCTTCTGGGAGTTCCATGGATCGAAAAGTTGTACTATTTTACCTTCAGTTGAACGGTGGCATTCTCCTTGTCAGCTGGTAAAATAGTAATCAGCAGACATTCTTGTATCTGAATGAAAATTGTTTTTCCAAGCTCTCCTTCGCACCACTAACTTTCAGCTCTGCCTAAATTATTTGTTTACACTGAATTCCTTCGTTGCAATTCGAGTAGAATGTAAGGAACGTGGATGTATACCATAAATATTCATGGAAGCAACCCTGAGAATAAATTGCCCATTAAGGCTTAATTAGAACACAAATATACTCCTTTCAATATGGAAAATAGGCCCGCATAATTATTTCCTTGATGTATCCGTTAATTTGCAGGAATCAATAAAAACTCTTGGGATATTTCTGAAGCAATTCATTTTTACGTTCGTTAAAAAACAAGGTCCATAGAAATTCAGTTGATATTCCTTACATAACACTCGAGAATATTGAATTGATATTTTCTTGCTTCAAAGGAATTTTTTTCCGGAATTATCAAAAAACTTCTGCAATAATTCGATGAATGTTTCCAAGATTTTGAACTTTCAGTAAAATGTAAAATAAGGTAAAATATATGCAATTAAGAAAATAATATATTCATTGAAAACGGGATTTATATTACATGGTAAGTAACAAGGAAGATACCAGAGGAATTAGAGGATTAGAGGAATAAATAGAGGTAAATAAAAGGGTACCAAATTTTAATGAACAATCGACAACCAGGAATACATGTTTCAGGATTCTTCGGTAGAAATTTGATACAGAGATAATATGCATATTCATTATCCTGCAATTGATTTCCATTTACTTTTGTCAAATAACTCCTGTACCTACTAACAAAGTATCTATACTATACAATGGTATAGTATAGTTTCTTCGAGCAAGCATCGAACATATTCCATAGATGACTCTGTACGTACATTCTCAGTAGGTACTTTAGTTAGTTTAGAAATATTTGACAATCGATTGCAGGACGACGGATATGGGTTACAGCTGTCCTTCCTGACCGGGTCCGCAGTGATAATCAGAACCATCAAACTACTGTGTAGATAGTTACCTGTTTTGAATAAAATGTTGGTAGTTGTTACAGAAAGCGATACAAAATGATTGCCGACCAGGAAAGACCGGTTCATCAATGATGTATTTTCATTTTATTAAATTATCGCCTTTCGCCATTTCCACAAGTGAAATACTAAATTATTTTAAAAACAATTTTAATATATAGAAAGAAACAAGGTGTCATGCCCTATCAGGAAGGGCTCATTGCTATAATCCTATACAATAGGGATAATTGGGTCGAAAATTCATCAGAAAACAACTACTTTCCTGGTTGATACCGCGACGAACGTTGAATTACCTAATGAATTTCCGTGCAGAGTTCCTACAAGTCTCCGCAATTGCTAGTTGCATGGAAATGATAATTGAAAGATTTGGACAACCTTTAGATATAGATTTCTGAGTTTTGCCCTCATTAGTATAGGGTAGGACTTGGTAGACAATAACTAATGTCTGCAACCAATGGTTTAATCATATCTCCATGTCAAGACAAAGGCTAAGATTGCACCCGCAGTGTAGCTTTCACTACACTACGAATTAATAAAAAAAAAGTTCAAGATCATAGTATTGGAAAATTGTGCACAATCAATCAACTACATATTTTCTCCAATACTCTAATAATTCATTAATTCTCACTGTATATGTTTCAAGAAAGTTACACGGTAACACTTTCCTCGATAGTAATTTCCACAACATTCTACATTTGAATTATGGAAAAATATTCTCGATTGTGCTTTAGTTTGCTCTAACGTCCTTTTCTAACCCATTTTCATGCGACATTTCGTTCATTTCTGAGAAAATTTGACTTCGAGAAATATTCCAAGTGCATTATTATAGAGTCAGCTCTTCAAATATCCCGGAGTTCAATCACTCTGCCCCCGTTTGCAAATGTTGAAGTCGAACTAATATAACGGAAAGCATGTCCATATATCGTTCTTTGATTTCCTTTCAGATTTCGTGAGAGAAGTTTGTGAATCTGATATTATGTTCGGACTCGTCCACTTGGATCGACTGGATTTTTCATCCATAATAAATTTGGATATTATTGCACTTCTTTGGCTATATTATTTACCTACTAACAATAATTTAAGACACCATGGAGGGTATCGTAATTAGGTTCATTAGGACACTCAAACATGTTCATATTCGCTGGGTTCATAATTGATAGCTTTATTGGAATTGACAACGATCAACTCTTTTGCACCTCGATTTGCACCATATGGGAAATATTTTTATTAAGCATTTGTCAGAAAATTTTATTCTTCATAAAAAGTTGTTGCATTGCAGAAAAGTTGTATTTGAGTTATCAAAAATCTGAATTTCCAAACGGTGTACAGGAGAGAACAAAAAATAGGAATTTTGATTAAGAGCAATCTACCCTTAATTTTGTTATTATCGAAGAAGTTTATTTATAAAAGTTGTTCAGAATCGTAAACGATATTAAGATTTGGAATCACAGCCACCAACGCAACAATTTTTTTTTAGTTCTAACCTCATACAGAATACTAGTATCTCATATGCACCTTAGTTGCCTCTCTCATATTCGTAAAACCATATATCAATGCGGAACTTGGTACAAATTATCATTTGTAATAGATCGATTTTTTTTGAAAATTGTTTGAATCTTTACTAGTTTTTTGGTGCAAATTTGATATATCACTTTGTATGTATATCCATAATAACTATCAGTATGATTTTTTGGCAGGAAATTATTGGATGAATAAATCAATTATTGGTAAAGCATCAAATAATACAATTCGGCAACTTTACGGTCATTTTAATCATAAAACATTGTACATTTTAATTTCTTTATGAATAAAGTGATCGTAGGGTTGCAGAATTGTATTATTTATTCGTTTACGATGATTAATGGATTTATTCAATAATTTCCTTCTATAAAATCACACTAATAATTTTTATGGACATACTTACAGAGTGATATATCAAATTTGCACCAAAAAAACTGGTGAAAAATCGAACAATTTTAAAAAAGTCTATATTCTAGTACAAATGATAAATTATACCAAATTTTCCATTGAAATGTCGTTGTAGGAATATGAGGGAGGCGACTAAGGTGCATATGAGATACTAGTACTCTTTGAGAGGCTATAACTATAAAAAATTAGGAAAAACATGTTTATTGTGTAGGTGGCTTTGATTTCAAATTTTTACACTGTTTTCGATTCTAGACAACTTTTCTGAATACATTTTTTCGATAATAACAAAAATGAGGGTAGTACTCTTGATAAAAATTCCAGTTTTTTGTTCTCCCTTGTATACCGTTTGGAAATTCAGAATTTTGATAACTCAAATACAAATTTTTTCGCGAAGCACCATCTTTAATGAAGAAAAAAATGTTGGACAAATGCATGAAAAAAGTTGCACCATATGGAAAACTTCTTGAAACTCACTATAAATTTGTATTAATGTCATACAGGGTGACTTCATACAAGCGTGTATTCCAACTTGCTTAGTTTTCGAGATACAAGGTTCAAAGCTTTCAGAAAAAATCTGTTTTTTATTCGTTACTCAAAAATCTTTGATAAAACTGGAATGCTCATTTCCGGAGATGAAGAGCTTATTCAAATGTAGTTAGAATAGGAAAAACCTTTACATTTAAAATAGCCCTAAGAACCTTCATAGTGGGCCTTCGTAGATTTATGGCATAGATGTTACAGCAAAACAATTTAATCGTAGTTGTGATTATTATGGTCTTCCGAACCTTTTGAGGGCCATCACAAATCTAAAATTGATGTGAAGGAGTATGAGATCCAGAATGGTCAATACTTTAGCCATCTGATTCGATTTCAGTACTCCCATTATGCAAAGATGTGCCAGTATTTGCATCTTCTCGAATGTTTTTTCGTTCTAACTGATTTATTCTGGTTATACCATAGTTGATCTAAGTTTCACCATAATTGTATATGTACATCCATACTGATGTTGATGTGAAGCAAATCCACGATTTTCCTGCGACACTGAGCGAGTTGACTTGTAGGTGATGTTTTCTACGTGTCTGCTCCAGAGTAGTCTTGGATCTAGGGAAGTTCTAGATACTTTGTTTTTTGCACCCCTTCCTCTCTACTTTCATTTCTGCGATTCATTTGACATATCCATCTGTACCTTATTCGCCAGGGCTCTTGTTCTGGCTGTTGAATGCCCACTCAGATGGCAGTTTTTTTTGTAAGATATTGTATGCTTTTGGTGAGCATGGAGAAGGCGATTTCAAGTGATCTGTTAGCCCTGTACGCTTGCTATTCTGGGCAAAAGAACAAAAGCTCTTAAGACATTCTCTTTTGAATGTGAGCTGACTTGGGACAGCAAATAGTTCTTTAGACAACTGGCAGCAAACAAATAGGTCACTTCGATGTGGGTGTCAGGTCACAAAAGTGCCAGAGATAACGAGGAGATACTGCGAGAACTTTGCTGATACTGGAGAATATTTGCTTTTGCGAATGTTCGGCACTTTCTAATAGAAGGCTTGGGATACTGGAAGAGGCCTCTGAACAACCCTAGAAGTCAGGCCCTCAGCTTTGTGGAAACTTATGAACTCCATACGAAGTCCAGGAATCCCGGGCTTCAAATAGATCAAGGGGCATGCACAAAATATGCACAAAATATGTATGGCTTGTGAGACTTCATAGCATTTACGACCTCCTACTCTACAGTCTAGGTCCTCTCGCAGACCCCATGATTTTTGGGTCCATCCCCAATCACAAAAAACTTCGCATATCTACAATCTGTTTTCAAGCATTCGTTGATTGAATTAAGATCTTCGTGCAATTGGTGTGAATTTTTCGTTGAAAATTATTGAATGAAGTCGAAGTGGGAACGCAAAAAATATTTTATTCAAATCAATTATGTGAGCTATATTGCGCCCATGATTGGTAATGGCCACGAAACAGGAACTGAAACAAAATTGTTGCTTCAAGAGAGCTTTTCAGTGTAGTGCTTGTTGAAGATGTTTTCAATGATCTAGCAGATATAGTTCAAAGAAGTTGGATACTTGCCGACAAATATGCCTATTATATTATAAATCTTTGAGCGGAAAACTGGATTTCTTAATCAATTGTTCATCACTGAACAAAATATTCATGATTGCTATTCAGAAAGTTGCGCTGAGATGGTAAAACTGGTACTCTTTCTTATCCAGTTGAATCAAAATAATACGATCAAAAAATTCAATTTCTCATAACGTAGTGTTTGTTCATTTGATAGCGTATGCTCCCAGTGTGAATTGAAATTTTGATAATCTCACCAACTTCTCAATATAGAGATTGGGAAAGAAAATCAGTGATTCACGAATCCATAAACATGACCCAGACACTATCAAATCTCGCAATATTACCCACTTTCGCTGTGTGAGAACAGAAAATTCAATTTTCTCGAATGGGAAACAGATCTAGTCGTGACAGGTGGATATGTATATATCAAAAAATGCGAATAAGATACTGCTACGACTAGCGAAAATTCGATAGAAATTGCAATTGCACTCGCTACGTCGTCTGCGGATTAATTGACTCGGTGTTAGATGAAGTGGTTTCAACGCCAACAATGAAATTTCGTCAATGGCACTCCATATCATCTAACGAACGCCTGCATAATTCGAATAGGTGACAACCATTTAGACGAGGGATTTGACTCCGAATAGTTCATTTTATACGTATATAGAATGGATCATAACGAAAATACCAGACTAGTTGTTGGAGTCTAATACTTTCAATCATACAAATTGTGGAACATTCTCACATCTTCATTGTTTCCATGCAGACATGTTCGATAGAACCACTCCATACTTTTGGTTGCTTAATGAAACGGGCACGACTAATCCTTTGGACTTGGACAAGATGGGGAACAGAATATTCAGTTCAGTCACGAATAGCGACAGGTACATTCGGCCGAATGTGTTACGCGACTTTGCCGGCATATACTTTGTATCTACCTATGCAGAACAAGTTTCGGAAGTTCTTTCTTTTTGGGCACCCTTCAACTAAAGTCCATCTCGGAGTAATAGAGCATGAAAAATAAATAGGTTCAGGGGTTGGATTCTGTGTACCATAGAATTCTATTGTCGGCAGTTTTGTCTCTTCTAATTCAAACATATTGTCATCTCACTTTTTCTATCCACAATAGAATCTTATGGTACACAGAATCCCACCCCTGGACATTTTCGAAGATGATGGACAATCAAGATTTATCGCATTTGAATTTCGGAATCATAGGTTGAAGAGTTGGATCGAAAACATATGTAATACTCAACACAGGTTTCAAAAAATATGTTTTTGAGGTTACAAACAAAAGTGGGTCTTGGTGGCGTACAGGTTGTGTTCTCGCTTGCTTTGCCAAAGTACGCGGGTTCGAATCGCCGCGCCCACCGACCTCGTGCATGGCATCACACGTTAAAAGGCAAGGGCTGCATCTTTCCCAGCTCGCACAAGCCTCTCGAAGACTTCTGAGGGTTGCTCGTAATGGGACAGCACTGCACTGTTTGGAACCTTGGGTGTAGTAATGAATATACTGAAGTTTTATCCCAATACCAAACCGCTATTTTTAACACCTTGACACGTGTTTCAATCACCAAGTGATCATCTTCAAGAGGAAGATATAACTGAAAATAGCGGTTTGGTGTTGGGATAAATTTCTAGTATATTCAAACATGCCAACAAAAGAATTCCTTGTACTTTGGGACAATTATGTTGCCAGAGAATATAAAAAATGAAATCACAATAAAAAGGTTAGTATTGGAAGCAAATATAGTGATTGAAAAGAAACTGATAACTAGCCTAGTTACTATTGGAATAAATTCCCTGTGGTCAACAGGTTAGCTTGCTCAGGTTAGGTATGTGTGTAAATCGCAAGCGAAAAACTCATTCACGCATTTTTGACTCGCAAGCTAGGTAAAAACTAATTCACGCTAGTGCAAAATGCACCACGTTTCAGTTTGGATGAGCAAAATGCACCTGTGTTTGGTCACAGCCAATCAGATAGTCAGAATATCTGCCGCTGACTGAAACGTGGTACGTCCTGCTCATATGCGGACCTGCATAGCTTGACGCCCGGAAAAATTATTCTGTTTTCTCATACCATTGTTATTGTCTATCCGAAATGAGAAATTGGTAGAGTTCCTAATGCGGAAGTTATGACTTATTTCTTGAGCTATGCCGGTCCAGAAAACCTGTGAATTCAATACCAGAGCTAGAATCCCTAAAAAACACAATATTGGTGAATCTCTATACTCTATATTTTAAGTTCAAGAACTGAATTTGTTTTTCGATTTTTCTTTAAATTTCAACGCACATTTTCGAGTAAGCTCTAAGTTCGACCAAATGTTGTCCTCAGTGAGGACACAACTGAAGAGGGTGTTAGGGGAAAAAACCATTACCTATGTTCTTTCTGGAAAAAGGCTGACTATGAAGGACTGAGTTGATATGTATATTTCTATATTTTTGCCCTATTCAACTTTTTGATTTGTCTCGTATAGGTTGCACATTGAATCTGAATAAATATTTAATATAACTGCATTGTATTTCTTATTTTTTGACGGTACATGGCTTCTGGAGATATCATGGCATCAATGGCTCTTGCATACCATACTGAAAAATCTTTTATGATACAAATTAAATTTGAAACATTAGGTAATGTTATGTGGAAAACAGTAATATCTTTCACAACCAAATCCTTCATGTTTGACTGATTTGAATATTTCACCAAAGGAAAAAATCAAACCTCAAATGCCGAAAATGCCGCAATTTTTGCCGTATATGTATAAACGTTCTTGCATCGCACAAAAATTGCAAATATTCGCAAAGGTATGGACGAGCCTTAAAAATTTCCTTTTAATAAAGAGGCTTTGTACTATGTCAAGTGCAAAATGATTCGTGATGTGATTGCGTCAATGTAGACAGAAATTACATCTGATTTCTTTTCCAAAAATGTTGATTGGAATTCAATTTCCTGTAGGTTCTTTTCGATCTATTTCCGATAGACAAAGCCATGAGTATATATATATATATATATACATTTTCATGAATCTTTTTGTTTTTTTCAGGTATACTATTTTATTTTTCATATGTGACAGAGAAACTTCTTCGTGATCCATATGTGAGATCTCTCGTAGGGCTTGAGAGTTTATTGTTACATAGTTCAGAATCCGAGAAATGTGTGAAAATTATGAGCTTTAGTATCTCGTTCTCTGATTTGGTTTCTCGACCATCGTATCAACATAAAATAATTTGGTGTCCATAAGAATTTACCTTGCCAAGCCAAACCTCGCGCATTCATTAATAGTCCCAAGGCAAAATAACGATTTTTCTGGTAAACAATTTGACACCGAATGTTTCACGTTTTTCTAAAAGTGGGCAAAATCTTCAGCCACGAGAACTTTGAGTTCAGGGCAAACTCCTCGTCTATTATAAACACATGCAATGGAATCCGTTGTGAGGTTGAGTTCGAACTACTGCAGGCATTAAAATGAGTTTTGGTGCAATGAGTTTGTAGATGATAATGATCAATACTTTCAGTACAATTTGTATCGAATGAAGATATTGCTCTTAGTCAACAGTGAACATTTCATTATGATTTCCACTCGAATATCATTATCACACTGGGAGAAATCTGGAAAATAAGAAATTTTCGTAGTAGGTATATTATTTCTCGACCAGAAATAAGTAGAATCTTCAATAGTTAATAATTTCATGTTGATGTACTGCTTCTATACCATAATTCAGAATATGATATTCGCGTCATTGATGATTATATATATTATATTTTTCTTCAGAGTTCAGAGTTCTTCAGAATGGCGTTTTTCGAGTTTAGTGAACATCCTCTATTTAATACATCATAGTTTATTCAATAGTTCAAATCAAATCAAAATAACATTTATTCAACAATAAATAAATAATGGGAACATAGATACATTGTATAAAAATATAAATATTGATGAATAAATGCGTTTACTCATTAAGTGATTCAACACTTGTTTTGAGGAAAAAATGGTAAATATAAACATAATAAATATAGATAGGATAGAATTTAGACATAATAATAATAATAATATTTATTCACAAAAGTTCAATGACACAATTTATACTAGGCAATTACAGAATAAATATAGAATTCCCACAGAAGGATATACCTGTGCGTGGGTTCTTCACAATATAAGTGCTAATTACAATTTCACTAAAATTAAACATAAATAGGGTAACTAAATAATAAAGGTAGGCCGTTTTATAAATATTAGACATGACAAATTATTATATCTTCTAACTTTCAAATGAAGATGTGAATCAGTTTCTGTGCATGTCACTGTGGTAGTAAACATTTTTCATGTCAACGTATTGGTGTATCTGTAGCCTTGGCAAGCTCGAAATCCAGGTTTTGAGTTCCTTTTTGAATGAATTGTTACTCCTGATATTTTTTATATGATGTGGGACGAGATTATATAGTCGAGGAGCTAGGTATGAGTAAGATCTTTGGAAGATGTTTTTCCTTGAATTTGGAACATATGAATTATCTTTGTGTCGAGTTTCATATTGGTGTTCTTTTTCTCTTAATTCATGTCTATTCATATGTTGTCTTATTATAGTTTTGAGGAAGTAGAGTTGTCTCACGTATAGAATTGTAGAGAATCTCAGGGTTTTCAGGGGTGTGGGCTGCTGATTGAAAAGCACAGAGAAGGTCGAACAGTTTAATTTGAATGTTACCCTGACGGTATGGAAGGAGGTGGCTTATTGTGTTGTCTAAATAAAGAGGCAAACTAATTACAATAGGATCACCCACTAAATAAAATTCTACCTACCTAAATAAAGAGGCCGGCACGAACTAAATAGCGGCATAGCTGCGTTTAGTTGTTGGTCACCAATAACCCTTTTTCGAGACAAACAATTAGGTACTTGTCAGTTAACAGGAAATGAAATGAATGAAAGCGGTCAAGCTCAACGCTGTTTCGCATGGGCCTAGAACTGAACCTTTTTCACCTTCCCCCAATGGTGCGCAATAACACGCATGTTTCATTTAATATACGGCACGAGGCTCCATCCCCACAAATAGTTATCGCGCCACCAGATCGACACCTGCGCGTTCGCAGAGTTGCCTAGCGATCAGGGGCTAGAAAGCCCGCGTGAGCGCCAAGGTGCCTTGGATAAAACCTTGGACCCTGCTAACATCAAGCGATCTGTTACAGAATTGATGTTTCTTTATATAATGAGTCGGTTGGGTAAGTTCTTTTTCTGAGGTGTATTATTTTCAATGCTGATTTTTGTACTTGTTCTAGGTGTTTTAGAAAAGTTGTGTTTGCTGCTCCCCAAGCAACTATTCCGTATGTAAGGTGAGTTTCGAACAATGTATAGTATAGCATTCGCATCTGGGCTGTTTGTAAATATGGTCTCATGAATTTTAATCTGTATGTAACGAATCGTAGTTTTTTGACTAAGTAATCAATATGTGCATCCCATTTTAGATGAGCGTCAATGTATATACCAAGATATTTCAATTTATTTACTGATGAAACCGAAAGTTCTACGTCATCGTATTTTATTGATAGGGATTTGAAATGTGGTAGATTATTGGCGTACGAAGTGAAGGTAATGTAAAATGTTTTGGTTATATTTATACTCAGTAATTTACTTTCGAACCACTTAATTATCGTTTTGAAATTCTTTTCAGCTTTTTGTTTCAGAGAATTCCATGATTCCGATTGAAAAAAATTTGCAGTGTCGTCAGCGAAACTGATTATATCACCTTCCACATTCAGTGAGAAAATATCGTTCAGGTATATGTTAAAGAGTAGCGGACCCAAAACGGTTCCCTGAGGTACGCCGTACTCAACAGTGTGAAAGTCACTCTTCGCCTCTCTGATTTTCACGCATTGTTTTCTTTGATTCAGATAACTGCACAGTAGTGAGTACGGTAGACCCCTGAATCCGATGCTGTCCAGTACTTCTAACAGTTGAACGTGACTCACAGTGTCAAAAGCTTTTTTCAAATCTACGAATACACAAAGGGATGGTACTTTTTTATCTACGTATTCACTAATTTGATTCGTGATAACTGATACGGGAAGAAATAGTCTCGTTAAAGTAATAGAAAATATAAATATAAACACAAATGCATGACATAACAAATATAAAATTACATAAAATTTGGAATAACATCCATAATAGTTATTTATGCAACAAGTGCAAAAAGTAAGTGTTTATTACAATCGACGTGAAATTGTTCGACGAGGCCGTGGGCCGAGATGGACAACACGTCGAGTGCAATCAAACATACCGAACTTCATTAAGAAAAGTTAAGCCGTTATGGAGTTATTCTGGAAAATATATATTTTTTGTGTCAATTTCAATACCCAATACTCATTTTAGGGTATATGTTTATTGGAACTTTCAGCCTTAAAATGAATTGAGGATTCTACCCTCAGAGTTTGTCCCCTTTATTCTGGGACACCCTGTATACAAGTGGTTCAATAATGTCGTTTACCAGTAAGTGAAGTATTTCTGTTTTAATACCGTCAAGTCTAGCAGTTTTATGTTTTATTAAATCGTTCATTGTGGTTTTCAATTTTTGTGCATCCGTAGGTAGTAAAACGAAAGAATTCACTTGGGTTATCCTGTTGATGACAAAATTAGGATCTTTTTTGATCTTGTTAGCTAATTTTCGAGCGAATTCAGTGCGCGTACTGCTTTAAGCAGTACTCGGATCGGCACGGCACGGCATTATCGAACCTTTTGCATTGTTCTTATTTCAATATACCTCCGCGCACTCATTTCAGATCGGAACAGCAGAGACCGTTCGACTCGACTACGGCCGAGAGAACTAGTTGCTAGTCTAATCAGTGCGCGGGTAACCGTCGTGCCGATTCGGCCCGTTCCGTGCCGATCCGAGTCGAGTGGATTCAGTGCGCGTACTGCTTAACGCTGACTGTGGCTTAACGCTGACTGTGGCAAACGCAAATACTTACTTGACTTCAGCTGTCGACATTCTCGACTTATTCGCTACAGCTACAATAATTCTTCCCGAATATGTCAGCGAATAGCCAGTATGTCACAAAATGCTTTGTTATCCTAAAGATCATATGTGAATTTACTGCAGCCATAACATTAAGGAACTGTTTACGATTATTACTTTTTTTCGCAATCAATATTTCATTATCCATATACAGTGAGTCTGCTTAAGTTGGCTACATATGGGAAACTTTTTTATTATTGAATTTACGAAAAAAGTTATTCTTAATAATAAGTTCTGCATGGTCTAAAATTCAAGATACAATCATCAGATATCAAATTTTATGAATCTTATACGAGGTATGTCAAAAGATATGAATTTTACTCAAGAGTAAAGTAACTTTATGTTTCATAATATCGAAAATTCTTATTATGAAAAGTTGTTGGAGTTGAAAACTATGTTTCAATATGCAATTACATCCTTCTAATTGAAAAAAATATTTTTTACAAGTTTTTCTCAAATTATCAATACCGAACATTTATCATTTTTATTTATGACAAACATGTTAAAGTTTTCGATCTGTTTAGAAATAAATGAGCAAATTTTCATTAAACAAAATTTATTAAATATCTGATGAACATTGAACAGTTGATAACTTTTTAATTAGTTAATGTATGTCTTGTAACATTTTAGCGATGCATTTAAATTAATAATAACAATACCATTATAATTAATTTACAATACCATTATAACAATTTAACGAACATTATTAGCTCCCTCAATTCATTAACGCCTCAACATATCCGCCTTTTTTCTCTATACAGGTAATTATTCTATCACGAAAGTTTTTTAATACTCTTCTAACCATAGCCGGAGTAATACTCTGAACGCATTCTGTAATGACTCTTTCCAAATGAGCAACATCTGGCCTTTGAAAATACAAATTCTCCTTCAGGTAACCCCACAAGAAAAAATCGAGTGGAGTCAAATCGGGAGACCGAGGAGGTCAACAAATTTCAGAATACCGACGAATAACTCCATTAAACCGATTTTTAATTTGCCTTATATCTAACCTACTGTGGCATGGGGCACCATCCTGTTGGAACCATATTTGTTGACGTTGAAGGAGAGGAACATTATCAAGAAAATCGTTCAATTAATTCTTTAAAAACTGCAAATAACGGTTCCCATTCATTGATTCATGAAAAAAAAAAGGTCCAATTATTTTATTTCCGTAAATTTCAGACCACACATTTGTTTTGAATGCATACTGGTCCCGAGTTTTGATGGTGAAATTTGGATTAGTATCACTCCACCAACGGCAGTTTTGGCTAGAGACTGTTTCATGTGATGTAAGTGTTGATTCATACGAAAAAAGAATAAATTTTTTTTTCAAATTAGAAGGATGTAATTACATATTGAAACATAGTTTTTAATCCCAACTAACTTTTTATCAAAACAATTTTTGATATTGTGAAATATAAAGTTACTTTATTGATGAAATTTCATATCTGATGAGGGCATCTTGGGTTTCAGACCATGCAAAACTTTTTATAAAGAATAACTTTTTTTCATAAAATTAATGAAAAAGTTTCCCATATGTAGTCAACTTAAGTAAACTCACTGTATATCGAGCAGAAATGTTTATCTTTGCATTCATTAACGAAAAGTTATTTTCAGGACTCATTACACTCATTCATGTTTTAATCGTCCTTAGTTGTCGAATATCTCCTGCAGAAAGTATAACTATGAAATGTGAGTGGATTGGTAAAAAATATATTCCGCAGTTATTCGCTTCTATTACAGGTGAGAAAATTTCAAAAACTCGAGTAAGAAACTGTAGGTCTGTAGGTAAAGCAAAGTTTACATAAGTCGAATCGGGGTTTGAAGCTAATGAAAAATTCTTGAAGTCCTTGCCATGTCGAATATCAAACGCTGTTTTGACCAGAAAAAAAATATAGTAGTTCTTTCCTCACTTGTTCTATATGTTTTTTGGGGTGAGAAATCCGAATTTCAACATTGCTTATCCCCACGGATATGGCTTCATAACGAAAATTGCAACTACGAAATAACCTTAAAATTTTTGAAATTTTCATAGTTTTTTGCCAAAAGGTAAATAACTATGCACTTTTCGAGGCAGGTCAGTTACAACGAAATTAAAGTACCTACATCAAATTTCCTACAATGAGCATTTTTTTTTTCTAAATAATCTCGCAATAGTCTCTATACTTCTTCCATAATATGTTAACGTTACAAATTTCTTAGATTCTGACTGTTTGACTTGGGGGTATATTAATTTGTGAGTAAATTTGAGACGTTGTTTTCGTTTTCGTTTTCGTTTCGTTTTCTGAATGATGGTTGCGTTGAAGCCATTATTTTGCCCTATCTGTATGATTGTTTTTAGTTCTACATCCAAATCATTAGCAGACAAAGGTAACGAGAATGCTCTATGTAACATTGAATTGTAAGCTGCTAGTTTTTGACTATTGGGGTGAAAAGAATCACTTGGGATTGTACTGTCTGTATAACTCGGTTTTCTAAACACATTAAACTCAAATTCATTATAATCATGCGTGATGGTTAGATCCAAGAAATTAATTCAAGGGTTGGAAAATGAATTATTTAGAATCGTTAGAAATTTATAAACATAAATATTGCGGTTGTAATCTATTGAACGACCAGGTAGATTTAGTATATTCACCCGTATTTAATGCAGCCCTTCCACATTGTCGAGCATAAACACATTTCCATCAGGTATAAGGATATAATTAGGGGTTAAATTGTTATTTGTAAGAGTTGCCAGGTATAAAAGGCATGTATTGATATAGTCAATTATCAGTTTGAATTATAGTTTTGAAAATGTCCATATAGGACGAAACTGCAGTAACTAAAGGTTATAAATATAAAGTGGTACAAAAACATAGAAATTTATTTTTCCCATTTTTCATGATGATCTCCTACCATATAGTAACGGCTACATCCATCAATTTATCAAATTTATTTGTTGGTTGGTTTGGCCACTAGAGCTCGCTGAAAAACGGTAAAAATTAACTTTGTGGAAAACTCAGTTTTTTCGTAAGGTTTTCGAAAACTTAAAGTTACATCGAAGCTCAGAATCTACTCAAACCACATTACTTACTCATTAATCATACATTTATTTATTCATTGAATATAAATAAATTTATTCAAGTACTATTATTATTATCATCTATATATAGATTGAATCGTTGTTGTAGACGTTGGTTTGTGGTTCTCAATTGGAAATGTTTTCTTTGAATTTGGAAGGTATTTGAAACTTATCTACATGGACCCGGTAATTTACCTACTTAGAGCCATACCCTTCGTTTCCTTATAAAGGTTCAAGACCTTGGTGAGATTTTTTCAGTAGCATGTACTGTTGTTGATCCGTCTATGCCAAATTTGCTGTGGATTTATGGCAAACCTAAATACCTAAGTATCTAAGTATTGGAGGTTGTGATACAACGTCAGTTCTATATAGCCAGAGCAAAATGGAGTGTATAAAAAAAAGTCTACCACCAAGAACTGGCTTGGCCAGTCTTCGTAAAAGATCGTGCATAGTTGGGGTGGATGAAAAACAGATATGGTTTCCTGCCCATCCTCGCGCCCCCTGTACCTGACAAACTGTTTCAACATTTTTTTTTTTTTTTTCGATATTTTATTTTTAATAATAGAGGGCTATGGATATGTTCAAATTATTAATTTTAGTCCTAAAGTACGCATTAGTGGCTGGCCGGGTCAGAAAAAAATGTGGAGGATTTGTATATGACTTAAAACTACATATTTAAGTCAGCTTCAACAAGTTCTAACATTTTCTGGAATATATTCCTAGTCGAAATATTTCAGCTGTGTATGTACAATTCAATTTTATAATTCGTATTACTAATTTTTTTGAAGGGAAATTCTGTTATAGGTTTCAAACAAACTTTCGTTAAAAAAACTTGAAAAGATTACTCAAGATCTTTCTTAAAATGAAACAACATTTTAGATTAAAATATGATTCAAATACAATGGGTAACCTGTGATCTACATTACTGATAGAATACGGTAATTGAGGTGCATTGAAAAAAAAACGTTACTTGTCGATTATTGTTATCTTACCTCAATTCTCTAAATCTAAATTAGGAAACTATTGTGTACGCTATTGATTGAAAAACATGTTAATAATATCATTTATGCAAGGAGATATAAGTTTTTGTATTGATGATTTTTTTATATCATCTGTGTTGGTCACAGGTTACACGATTAATTTTAATCTCAAAAAGAAAGATCTACCGTGATATATTAATAGTGGGAGGTATCAAATTTAATGAATCCTTATGAAATGCTTTTTTTTCTTACCCAACGAGCCACTATGTTGCCATTTGAAGAAAAAAATAGTAGTAGTAATATAAAAATTAAATTTTACCCAGCAGATTCATTTCAACCGAAAACAATTAAGTTGTATTTTTATCAATACTTAAGGACTAAAATTAATAATTTGAACGGTATACGCGATCTGAAAACAAAAACCCAGATCAGAATTGATTATATTCAATGAAATCCTAGGAGTTGAAACTATTCGACGACGACGAATTTTTCAAATTATAACTAATCGGTTTACGTGAGCCCTTCAAAAAGGTATGCGCAAGTGGTATCATCCCCATTGAAAAATTAAGAGGAGTGATCTTTCACCCCATCAGGAGTATCAACATTTTTTGTATGAATTCCACAACCAATTACAATAGACGTGTTTTAGCGGTTCTTTCAAACATGCTTCGCCGAACTTTAAGCGAATTTGTTACTGTTGAAATCCCCAACATGTATATTACATTTACCGACTTTTCAATATGGATTTGCCAGTACCCAACACATAGTAGTAGTAGTAGTAATCCACATAACTACATTGCCTCTTCTAATCTTCCTTTCCGAACCTTTACCTCCTAGTAAAGGTCAGTATGTCCGTCCACTCTAGTTCGATAAATTTTTCTTGTTGGAGTTTTTCGACTCCGAAGATTTCGAATTTTAGCCTCCCAACACCCAACTACGGTATATAAGGCTATAATGAATCCCTCAGTTTGCGATCATTTGAATTGCGAAAGGCAAAGATGAATGAGCCCAGTTCTTCGTTGTTGTTAGCTTATGCATTTTATTCTTGTGTAGGTAGCTGTAAGAGAGATACATCGGTCTCCGCAGATTGTAATGTGAGCTTTTGCTGAACGGTTTCCGATTGATATTATTTTTCGAATATTTCAAAAAGAGGGAGGGGTAGTCATGAAAAACATCAATAACGTCGTATCTTCAACACGAATCACTTATTATTGTTTATATTTAAATAAATGAGCAAATTAATATCCACTTTCCGTTCATTAAGGTATGGTAATTCTTCAGAAGTCATAACGAGAGTTAATGATCTTCAGTTGCCAAATATCAGTCGCAGAAACTACTCATAATTTACTATGAAAGCCAAGTGGTTCGAGAAAAAGTATGTTCCGCAGTTATTTGCTTCTATGACAGGTAAGAAAATTATTTAGAATTATTTTATAGCTATTTTTCTATTTAGAGCGCAAAGTGGTACACTGCCGCTCGAAAAAGAAAGTAACAGCGCGACGACGCTAAGCAGAGGGGGGGGGGGGGTATGGTCCGAATCTAGCGGTTCATAAGTTTCAGCAAAGCGGCTCCAAACACCGGGTGATTCAACCTAATATTTGCAGTTTTGTAACGTATTTATTTGAAGAAAAAACCATAAAGTACCTCATATATGTGAAAATTGTCAAGCTGTGTGCACGTTCCAATGTAATTGGATGAAGAAAAGGTTTGTATTTCGTGCAGAAATTTATTTATAAAATCATAGCAAAGCGCTTTCGACTACAAAGTCATCATCAGTGCGTACCTGTAAGTAAGTGACATTGAAATGAATTTAAGAAATTTTGATAATGTGAATTTTGAAAAATTGAAAAATTACTTACTCGTCAGGTGTACAAGAGCCATACCATAAAAATATCATGTGTCCATAGGACCATGTAAAAATTTAAAACGGGACATCATATGATTAACATTTTAAAAAATCCTTATTCCAGGATTGAGTTGGATAAAAGTTGCAACAGACAGAGTAACACATGTCTGCTGAACTTAGTATACTGTCAAACTGATTCCATGCTCATTGGTTTCACAAATTACCAAGGGACTGTGTCTTAAGCCTGGTTCTGTGCACTTCGGGTGGAGGTTCTCATTAGACCTTTTCCCGGTTTGTCATATTTCCTTGGGTTTGGATGAACAGAACTATAAATAGATTTACAGGTCAATTTGACTAATTGGTCATTCAACAATTTTCAAAACATAGATCAGTGTTTCCAGAAGTTCATGTTCGAAGCCAATTGTCATTGTCAACTTTTGACACAATGTCAATTGCATTCATATTTCATTTAGTTTGACAGTATACTAAGTTCAGCAGACATGTGTTACTCTGCCTGTTGCAACTTTTATCCAACTCAATCCTGGAATAAGGATATTTTAAAATGTTAATCATATGATGTCCCGTTTTAAATTTTTACATGGTCCTATGGACACATGATATTTTTATGGTATGGCTCTTGTACACCTGACGAGTAAGTAATTTTTCAATTTTTCAAAATTCACATTATCAAAATTTCTTAAATTCATTTCAATGTCACTTACTTACAGGTACGCACTGATGATGACTTTGTAGTCGAAAGCGCTTTGCTATGATTTTATAAATAAATTTCTGCACGAAATACAAACCTTTTCTTCATCCAATTCATCCTCATATATGTTTCCAATAGTTCATGGAAAGCTTGAAATATTTACCCAAGTTATCCATATTTCGTCACTTGCCAAAGACTCTTTTATAACCTTTGCAAAAATAGTTATTTAATATACAAGGGAAAAAAGTATTAGATTTTAGCTCGGGGTTAAAATCTATTATTTTTCCTGTGTATAATACACTATTTTATTCTGTGACGGGAAAAACGACGATTCAATAGTTAAAAAAAACAAATGTCTACGGTTTAAGACCCAAGAAGAAATCGAAGGTCGATCTTCACCGTTCTGTTTAACGGATGAAATATACTTCTCAATCCTTATCAAGTTTCATAAATAGACGAATACGCCTAGAATGGGTTGCCTATCAAAATGTAGTCCACACTATATACAGTGAGTTTCAAAAATTTGCACCATATGGTGCAAATTTTTTTCATTATCGATTTGTCAGAAAATTTTATTTCACATAAAAATTAGTGCATTGCAGAATACTTGCATATGAGTTGTAAAAATTTCACATTTTCAAATGGTGTACAGGGGGGAACAAAAAATAGAATCTTGATCAAAAGTAAACTACGCTGGCTGTCACTCCAAATTTTAATTTTGTTTTCAATTCTGAACAATCTCCTTGAATAAACTTTCTGATAATGTCAATAATAAGGGGTATTTTACACTTGATCATAATTTCTATTTTTTGTTCACCCTGTATACCATTTGGAAATTTGAAATGTTGCCAACTTTTATGCAAGTATTCTGTAATGCGCTAATTTGTATGGTGAATAACAGAAAGAGTAATACGTTTTGTTTCACAAATATCAACGGTTTTCGAGATATTTGAAGTTGAATAAGTGAGTGCGTATGTGATACGGATACTCATTAGTGATTATTTTGTTAGTGGCTATGTAAGTTTTAAATATCGGGAAATTTTTGTGAATGCCAACAATTTTCGAAATATTTGAATTTATAGTCATTGCAAGGTATGAAATATGTTGGTTATAATGTTATAAATAGTAACCTTCACATTCCTTTCAAAAATAGTGAAGATTTTGATACGCACGCACTTATTCAACTTAAAATATTTCGAAAACCGTTGATATTTGTGAAACGAAACGTATTCCTTTTCTGTATAGGAAATATTGGGGATTAAGGAAAAGAAGACGAAATCGATATTAATCCAGTGGCGTGAAAGTTGGGAAGGGGCGAATAGGGGTACCCACCTGCCGTACGCCCCAGTTTAGAGTTAAAAACAAATTATTTGCCTTGAAACATGAAACTGGATGATGTTAAGTGACATACCAAATTTCATTGAGAAAAGTTAAGCCGTTATGGAGTTATTCTGGAAAATATATTTTTTGTGTCACTTCCAACACCCTGTAACTCGTTTAATACTCATTTAAGGGTATATGTTTTTTGGAAGCCTTAAAATGAAGTGAGGATTCTACCCTCGGAGTTTGTCCCCTTTATTCTGGGTTACCCTGTATACAAGTGGTTCAATAATGTCGTTTACCAGTAAGTGAAGTATTTCTGTTTTAATACCGTCAAGTCCAGCAGTTTTATATTTTATCAAATCGTTCATTGTGGTTTTCAATTTTTGTGCATCCGTAGGTAATAAAACGAAAGAATTTACTTGGGTTATCCTGTTGATGACAAAATTAGGATCTTTTTTGATCTTGTTAGCTAATTTTCGAGCGGAAAAAAAAGTAATTTGAAAAGTCATATTTTAGTACCTGTCAACAGAGATAAAATGACAAACTTTTTTCCTGTCACAGAAAAAATATATTGTACTTTTCCGTACGATTTAAAATCGTGCGGAAAAGTTACTTTTCCGCACTATTTTTACTTTTCCGTACGATTTTTACTTTTCCGCACGATTTTTGTATTGTTGAAAATGAGGATATTTAGGACTAACTGAATGAACTATGTAATTATTCTGTCTTATTAGTCATTTTGTAGCATTATTATAAAATTTGTTTATTAAAAACCTTGTTTTTTCATAAATAAGATGGACAAAAACACTCGTAGGAAAAATATTGTACCTAACTCCGCGTCGTTCGTGCAATTGCCGTCGCGTGCGGAAAAGTACCACTTTCCGCACTTGTTAGGTAAATAACTATTTTTGCGTCCTTCTACTCTTTCTGAAAATCGTTTCTTTTTAAACTATCAAAAGGGAAAATGTACACGTCAAGTGGTAGGAATAAACAAATTTGGTGAAATGCCCCAAGAAATTGCTTCATTTTTGAATTTACCGAACCCAAACTTGTATACAGGGTGCACATTTCGGAGGACATTGGCAACCATGTTAGCAAACGCAGGAGCTGATCTGTTAACACTGAAACACCATGGTGGTTGGCGGTTCAATAGCGAAGCCGAAGGTTATGTTGATGACTCTTCGCACTCCGAAATGAACATTTCAAATAAAATAATGCATTCAATTGACCCACAATTGGCAAACATAATGTTGACCAATATGAACCAGATATCACATCCTTCATCATGATCATCATCATTTTCTTCTTCAACTTCTTTCGAAATTGTAGAATATTTCGCGAGTAATACACATTCACACATACACATGAATATTGGAGAAAATGTTTCCAAATATAACTCTCCCTGAAGTTCAATTCAAAATCCTTTCAATTTTACAGTGAATTGTAACTACAAATGATAGCTATTTGTATTACTAGGGAGAAAAGTGCTACCTTTCCTCCCGCAGGATGTATTAACTACACGACGCGAAGCGGAGGGCAGGGAGGAAAAGGCACTTTACTCCCATGTAATACATATGATTTTTCCTCCTACCCACTTAATGAACACTTTGATGAAACGAAAGAACACTCTTTTGTCTTATTTCCACTAGATTTTTATTGTTACGACCGGTTTCGGGTTTTATCCCATTATCAAGTATAAAAACTATAACTGATACAATTGAACTCTAAGTCTAGTTATTAGGGAGTTTGCAGGTAGGCTCCATCCAGCCTGATAATGGGATAAAACCCGAAATTGGTCGTAACAATAAAAATCTAGTGAAAATAACACACAAGAATGTTCTTTCGTTTCATCAAAGTGATCATGAATTTCCACAAAATAAACAAGTCATCAATCACACAAATTAGATCCACTTGATGAACCTTTTTATGTAAACTTAAAACGCATCTCAACTGCTTTTATCTAAAACGGACTTTATACTTGCATGATGGAAAGTATAGACAATACATCATGTCATGTACATCTGATAATCTGCGCTGGTGCAATGGCTAGCGTCTTGGGCTTGTAATCCGAAGGTCCCGGGTTCAGCTCCTGGCAATTGCAACTTTTTTTTTAAGAACGTTTTTTAACATTTTTCATGTTAGTGATTTGAATTATTGGACATTTAGATAGCTTATCCATTTCGGATTGCTATTGAGTGATTTTCTCATAAGTAGTGCTGTGTGTCTATTCGAATGAAGTGTCGACCATTTTTTTTCCAAGAGCTACTTTTGAAGAAAAAATAATGTGTGTATTTCGAGCACAAAGTGCCATAATCGTTCTCCAAAGATAAATTTTTTTGTCGAGCTACAATCAATCACTTTGTGCTCTAAATACACAAATCGCTATTAAAGAACTAAAGTAGAAGTAACATTCATGTTTGATTTTTATAATAGATTCACAAGTTTCATCGTTTACAGCTTACTTGAAATGAGGAGGAGAAAAAGTACTTTCCTCTCTAGGGAAGAAAAGTATGAGTATGAGTATGAGGAAAGTGTGTACTTTTTATAGGGGTAGGAGGACAATACTTTTTTAATCATACCAAGAATTAATTTTTGAGTGATTTTTTTGGAATTTGTTTCTCAGTTATCACCATTAACTAATAGTTAACGATTAACTTAAATCATGATAAGATTAATAACCAACCATGTAGCGACCGTGTATGTTATTTATGGTAAATAAATGACTCTTTCAGGTGCATGAACTCCGGCATCACTTTTATCATATCTTGCAATACTGCCATCTCTATGGGTGGTCTGTATTAGTACAACTTTATAAGCTTACTGAAACTCAGAATGCATAACAAATATCTTAGTAATTTATATTTAAAAAAATGTTATGCCATGCCAGACGTCCATATACCTGGATCCACACTTAAAAATCAATTTGAAGTTATTATTGGTTAATAGGAATCTGATTAGTACAATTATGTTTCTGTACCATATAGTGAACAATAATCTAAATGCTGCTATATTTATTATGATTTAATGATCGGTCCCCTGTTATGTTTACTATTGTATTTTCATCTACAACCACTAGAACTTCTCTTTAGGCAATGATGAACAAGTTAATTATTTTAATCTGTTTGTTGACACTATCTGAGTCCTCGTTCAGACTGATTATTTTTAATTACCTCCTAATTTCTTTAATGTGATAGAAATCACATGTAAGATTATTAAGAGAAACACAAGAAGTGTAAGTTATAGCTTTAGGAACAAGTTACAGACCACCTGAGTCTTGATCAGGTAGAAGATCTATTTCTTCAACTATAAAAACATTATCTATGTCTATATCAACATTGGCATGCTTAATTTTAATCCCAATTTTATAGCTTCTTTCAAAATTATTGAGAACAACCAACACGCATATCTGGTACTTGGCTTGATTTCATTAAGTCAAATATAATAACAGGATATTCCGAACCAACACTGGGAGACTTGCAAAGAACCCCTCACAAGTTATAAGTAAAGTGTCTTTTGGTAATTTTTTCAGAATTTTTCCATTTTGTATATCCTGGCATCTTCATTTTTTTGTTCATCTCAGAGATCGATGCTATTACCAGTTTAAGAGCTACGGGATGTTTTTCAATATTCAGGGTATTATGCATTGATTCAATTTTGATGCTTTAACTCGAGAGTGAAAAAAAAAACTTCAGTTTCATAGGGAATAATTTTCTACAACTTTAAAAAAGACAACCATTTAATATTTTTATGAAATGTATTTGGCATATATTATGTTGATGTCGATTTTATTTGTATTGACGTTGACTAAACTTTCGCATAAGTAGTCCATTAAGGGAAACTTTTCATTTTCTTAGATTTTTCTTCCCAAATAACTCAACAATAGTCTTTGAAGCTATGAGAAAACCTTTCTCTCCAGAACCGTTACAAAATTTGCCAATCCTGAAATCAAGTTTGATAATAGAACTGTAACATTCTCGCTCTTGTTATTCTACAACACTTGCTATCTTATGCATTTTGCGTGTATTTCATTCAATCACTTGGTAATTTATGAATTTTCTCTGTTGTAGCAATAGTAACGTTGGACTTGACTGACATCATATAAAATTTGTGATTGTGGAGGAAACATAGTCCGTTACTCGGTTAGAATGAAAATTCTCAATGCTCGTGGTTCCTCACTCTCACTTTCAGCTCGTGCTCGGAACTTCCCACTCGCATCGAATATTCACTCCTACCTTGTTACAGAATATCCTATCCTTTGCGATACTTAAAAAAAAACTCATGTTCGCCCCACCAACGATTTTCCACTGAACAGGGAAAATCAGGGAAAATTCATCACTTTCCTTTTCCACTCACATTGATTTCATAGTTATTATGTATTCGTTATCTTGTATGAAAATTTATTGATGGCAACTATATTCTCAAGGTCAATCAGCCACAGCTACCTTGGATTACCAATTGTGAATATTTTCTCAGAGGTGTACGTATTTTGTTTCGTTACGAATATATTCGCTACTATAATGTTTCGATTTTTGATAACACTTATTTTATAGTCAGAACGCTATGAATATTATCGGTAAAACTTTTGTATACTATATATTCATAGGCTATTATTTACCCCAGTGTCCCAGTGGCTCTTCGACATGATTTCGTTGTTCGGATCTATCATTGTCGCCTAACAACAACCGTTGTAAAACGTACGCCTCTCCTTAAATTGAAATCAATCCTATTTTGGAATTGAAATATTTTAATACTTTAGTTAGGCACACAAATTAAACAAATAGTACACTTTTTCGACAGTTGTAGAAAAAAATATCTCACAAAGGCTGCTGCATTACAGCAATGCAAGACAATGTTCATAAAAACAGGTGAATATGAATAAGATGATCGTTTTGATTTTTACTTCAACCACTAAAACTGAAAATTAATTTGCTAGAATTTGCCAATGTTTCCAAAAAGTATGGGTTTTCATCAACGTCATAGGGATTCATATGATTATTTGGTAAATAGTTTTCCATATTCAGGCTGATAATTCTAATGCATATACATGTGCTTTATCTCATCAACGAAATGATATAACTATCACGAAAAACTGTTTCTAGGATATGGAAGGAAAACAGAAATGCCCATGAAATAATACACTCACATAAACTCCCCAGATTTCCATCCGCCCCCATTCAAATAATTTCAGGGGAAACCCAATACTTGCAATACCTTATTGAAAAGCTATCAAATGAATATTGCTTCAGCTATACAGTATCGGAAAATGTTCAACTTGGGTATGATGGTTTCATGAGAGCGTAAAGAATAGCTTGCTATATGTTGATATAGTATTACAATTTCTCCTCTACTCGCCCGAGGAAGGGATATCGACGTGAGCTGTTAATTCGTCGGATGGGGTAGTAGTAGTAGTAGTAGTAATCATGGGGAGGCCGCTGCCGCAGCCAGGCGAGTAGGCCCCAATGGGCCCTTTTTGCCATCCCCTGCTCTCCACAAAACTACATTACCTCTTCTAGTCTTCCTTTCCGAACCTTTGTGACTTTCTAGTGAAGGTCAGTATGTCCTTCCACTATAGTTCGATGAGTTCCTCTTGTTGGAGCTTTTCGACTCCGAAGATTTCGAATCTTAGCCTCCCGTACGCCTCACACTCGCCAAGGAAGTGAGACGAACTTTCTTCGTCGTCTTCGCACATATGGCAAGTGGGATTGTCTTTTATACCCATTAGTGACAGGTGTCTACCTAGTTTGTTATGGCCTGTTAGTATTCTTACTAGGAGGCGTAGTGTTTGGCGATCTCTGCCTAAAAGCCACGTCATCCTTGACTTGCTAGAGCCGGCCACAAAGTCTTTTGACTGCCTGCAGCCGGCGGTATTCCTCCGGATGGGGTAACAGGATATGAGAACAGTAGTGCATCTCTCTTAGTTATGTGGTATTATCATATCATTGCGTACCTTGTTGCTCGAGTAGATTTCTGTCTATACCCCAAATGAAAAGTTTACGATACTGTATACACGATACAGCTCTACTTTGACATCATCTTTAGTATATTAAAAACCTTTTATTCATGGCTGTAGGATAGAATGTAGATGTGTTCAGAAAGTCACTCCTGTTTCATGAAAGGAAAAAAAATTGCTCATACAGTGTGACCTAGTTGAGACCAGAGCACCCTTATAAAATCTACATTTTCCAACCCATTGGAATGATTTTTTTTATGAGTTAGACATTAAAAAAGTCTACTAGGTCACCAAATTTTATAAACCGCAGTTGCTATCTGAAATCTAACTACGTTTACTTTCAGGAACCCTATTCGCCATATCGGACGGTATGGCTTTCGGATGGACTGCGCCCTTCATTCCCTACCTGCTGAGCAAAGATAGCCACATATCCACAACAGAATCAGAAGCAGGATGGTTAGAACCTACGTTCCTATGTGGTGGTCTTTGTGGACTACCTCTAACCATCTACTCAGTGAATAACTTGGGAAGAAAAAGATCCCTCCTGCTCGCGGCAGCAACAATAGTGATAGCATGGACACTTACAGGACTTGGTACTGAGATGTGGCAACTTTTCGTAGCTAGATTCTTGTTCGGCACAGCGGAAAATATGGCTCTGGTTGCGGCACCTATGTACATATCCGAAATAGCCGATCGGAAGATCAGAGGATTCCTTTCCGGACTAATCATCATGATGGTGCAGCTCGGAGTTACTCTAGTGTACAGCATGGGTCCTTACACTCCATACTATGTTACTCCCATCGTGGGACTGATTCTTGTACTCACACAGTTGGTGGTCTTTCCATTCATACCTGAGACACCCTACTTCTATGTTAACGATGGCAGGCCTGAGGAAGCAAAGAAGTCTTTGAAGTTTTTTAAATCGTACAGTGATATCGAGAAAGAATTGGATGTGATCACTGAAACGTTACAAAATCAGAAAACAAACAAAGGTCGTTTACGAGATCTTTTTCTCATCAAGAGCAACAGAAAGGCTTTGTTTATAATGCTGACTCTGAGTATGGGTCATCATTTGTCTGCTTATACTTCAATAATGATGAACCTACACTCTATTCTGGAAGCCGCTGGTTCTATATACATGGACACATCACAAGCTGCTGTACTTTTTGCCGTTTTTATGCTGATTTCATCCATTTTAAGTTCCTTCCTCGTCGATTACTTTGGCAGGAAGTCGTTGTTAACCACTTCCGGTGTAGTGTCGGGAATTTGTGTTCTTGCTCTTGCCGTCTACTTCCATCTCAAATCGATTGGCTATGCTGTCCTTCCAGTCAGTTGGATTCCCATAGTGTCTGTGATGGTGTTTGCACTCGCTTTCAAACTAGGTCTTGGCACAATTCCGGTTATTGTGTCAGCTGAGATTTTTCCGACAAATCTCAAAGCTTGCGGTATTGTAACAGGTGACTTTGTCTATCTTGCGAGTGGACTCTGTTCTCTTAAAATGTACCAAGTATTGATAAAAACATCTGGGATATATTTTCCGTTTTACGTTTTCGCAGTGTGGTCGTTTGTGATCATTTCATTCGCCTATTTCTATATTCCGGAAACGAAAGGAAAATCGTTGGAAGAAATACAAATGATTCTGAAGGGAAAAAGTCCATCTACGATTGGAAGTCATGTTGAGATGTATTCCATGAGTACAATCAAGTGAGTTGGAAATATTCAACTAGTGAAAGAAGTGCTCCAAATCTTCTTCTGTAATTTATGTTATTTGAAGATCGTGTGAGACCGAATTTGTAAATTTTTGTTTATATAAAATTGTATTTTGCATTAACTGATGTGATTTTGCTTTTCGAGTAAATTCCGGTTTCAGCAACGACCCCAAGTTTGAACAAAAATCAAAATGCAATGCCCATAACAGGTCTATGTCAAAAAATTACATCCAAAGAGTCACCGCAGAAGAAATATTTCCATCAATTTTCATCCTTTATGTATATAATTGTTACTGAAGAGCCTGCATTCCAACAATATCAATCTCCCTGATGAGCTTGGCAAAGCGAAATATATTTTCGTCGATTCGTATTGGGGATTAAATGCGAGAGAAGGGAACCTTGCTTCAAAGAAATGAACGATTTCTGTGAGTGATATTTTTTTTAATAACATTGTTCCTATTTAATTTATTTCATGAATTTTCAATAAAAACTAGAGAAAATTATAAAAAAATCAACTGTCTGAATGAAAACTCGAATTTTCACTTTCAGATTTTTTCTTTTCCGTTACAGTTTTTTCACAATAAATATCAAATGTAGTTCAATATCCAGCGTGGCTTTAGCCGGGGAAGTATATTACAAATAAATCACATTTTTCATTTTCAATTTCCATGGAGAATGTTCCCCTCTTCATCGAACCGCTATTTTTACCAAGTGGGGAAAAATTAGGAAGATCAAAAATAGCGATTTGATGTTGGGATAAAACTACAGTTGATTCATTACTACATCATAGGTTCCAAAAAGTGCAGTGCAAGTATACATAGCTGTGAGTATACCATAAAATGTTTGACTTTCAATTCCTTCTCCTGAAAATGATGCAAATCATAATGTTTCAGTATTATCTTGCCTGTAATTGACTTTCCAAACGACCACAATTGATTTTTGCTAATTGCAAGTCATGTATTGATGCAACAGACACTACAGTGTAAAGCACAAGCCATGAAAGAAAGTAAAAACATAACATTTCTGTGTTTTGGTGCAGAATTTCTGCGATGAAATAAAATAGAGATTGCTTAAAATAAAAGAACATAGATAAAATGTGACACATTAGTCAATGTATAATATATACTAGATTATGTTAATTCAAGATCATTGACTACGATTTATGGTATCGGAATGACACGTGATAGACTGACAGACTGACGTAATTGATATTATTTTTGCATCTTACAGACTAGATCCGCTGATGACTCGGAATGACGAGTGACACGTGATAGGTCGACAGATGACATCTGACAAGCTCTTAGATGTCGCTGATACCTCAGAACGACGAGTGATACGTGACAGGTCGACAGATGACATCTAAACAGCTCTTAGATGTCGCTGATGAATCAAAAAGCGAGTGACACATGACGGGTCGACAGATGACATCTGACAAGCTCTTAGATGCCGCTGATATCTCAGAACGATGAGTGACACGTGGCAGACTGACAGATGACGTAATCAATATCATTATGAAATCTTGCTGACGTATAGATGTCGCTGATACCTCAGAACGACGAGTGACACACTGACAGATAGCACTATGAATATGATTTTGGTATATGACAGACTGACAGATGATGCATGACGGATTATTGCCTCAGAACAAAGAATTATACGTGACAGGTGAATTAATATGTTAATGAAAACTAATAGACTTATTCACGCCATCTTTCGATATGTCCATCAACTATCCAGCATTCTCTCAAAATAGAAACCTCTGAGTGGCAATAAGCAATGTTGCAGTAACATTTTCATTGTTTTTTTTTCCTAAGTTGAAGTGAGTTGAGAATCTTTATTTCTGTTGTAATTATGATGATTGCTGTCCAAAGACCTGTTCTATGAAACTGGAAGCTGAGAGTTTGGTGACCTAGTGAAATTGATTCGTAAATATGTATTTGAGATTGTCTAACCCATTTGTGCATGGAGATTTTTTTTTTATACCATTATTTCGATGATATTCAGGTCAGTTATATTTCGAAACCTCCTAATTTCAGTGGTGTAGTCAAACTTTGGATAAAAGTTTTGAAGTAACAGTGCTTGGTTGATTAAACGGCATATTCTTCAAATTTTGTTTCCCTGTAACTTTCTCATTGATCGACGAATTTAACGTCATTAACATATGGACAATTTGAAAATGTTGCGAATCCAGTGGTGTAATAAGATATTTCCTAGATTTCTTACCTTGAAAAATAAGAATAGTTGGCCCTGAAAATTAAAATTTATTCGTGAAATTGAGTGTCCTAGTAGACTTTTCGAATGTCCACCTAACAAAAAACAAATCATTCCAATCGGTGGAAAAATGTAAGTTCTATAAGTGTTTTATAAGGGTGCTTCCATCTTAAATGGGTCACACTGTATTATAGAAATGTATCTTTCATATTCTAGAATATCCTAGAAAGTAACATCACCTCGCCCCCTTGTATTTCTTGTATTTCATTTTTATATTCTAGAGATTTCCTCACCACGCCCTCTCCCTGATGGACGAACTTTAGAAAACTGCACTTAGGGTCTTTTTGGTATATTATAAAACATTACGAAGACTCCGTCATACGGAGATCTCGAATTTTCTAGATCTTACCAGAATCTTCAAGAACATTCTAGAATTTCCTTTTTTATATTATAGAAATGTCTTTTTCATATTCTAGAATATTCCAGAAAGTTTCATCATCACGCACTCCACCTGGAAACCAAACTTTGGAACACTTACTTTGATTTTATTTTCGGTATGTTCTAGACCATTACGGATACTCTGTTCTAGCTTATTCCACGAATATCTTGAAAGTATCTAGAAGCTTCGAGTACATTCTAGATTTTTATTTCTCATATTCTATAAATTTCTTTTTCATATTCTAGAGATTTCTAGAAGCTTTTCCCACCACGCAATCTCCCTGATGGCCGAAACTTTTGAAAACTACACTTGATGGTCTCTTCAGTACGTTATGGAACATAACGAAGAGTTTGTTCCAGTTTATTCCACGAACATGTCAAATTTTCTATAACTTTCTAGAATCTTCAAAAATATTCTAGAATTTCCTTTCTTATATTATAAAAATGTCTTTTTCATATTCTGGAATATTCCAGAAAGTAGAAGTATCTCATTACACATTTTTACCACCCAAATAGTTTCCTAATTTAGATTTGGTGAAGTGAGGTAAGATAACATTTTTTTTCAAAACTTCTTAATTACCTTGTTCTATCAGTTATGTAGGTCACAGGTTAGTCAATGTATTTGAATATAATCTTAATCTGAAATGTCGTTTCATTTTAAGAAGATCTTAATTATTCTTTTCAAGTTTTTTTCAGTTTAAAGTTTGTTTGAAACCTAAAAGCGGTATCAACATAATCGTAATGAAATTCACAAAAAATAAAATTTTACACAGCAGATGCATTTTAACCGAAAACCATAAAGTTGTATTTTTCTCAATTCCTACTTCAGGTGATAAATGGTTGTATTCAGAATGTCATAGGGAGACAAATAAAGTGAAAATATACCGGGGGTCTCATTTAAAAATAAAAAGTCCGGTGAGACCGAAAATTGCACGAATCTGAGTTACTTGCTAAAAAATGCAGTTTTATGTCTCATACAGATCATTCAAATTTCATTTCAATATCTGCAAAACCAAAAAAAGTTATAGAGGAGAGCCACTTTCCGTGGACCCCCGGTATATTGATGAAGAAACTCGTTGTATTTCGTCGGCAAGTTACATACACTTTTCGTCCAACCCTGTAAATGATCACATCTCTCCTGAAAACATTTTGCCATACAAAGTATAGCCGAGAAATGCACTTCATCCGAACATACTGTTATATCACAGCGAGAGAGATGTAGAGTGGAAAGCCCTCAAAGGTTACGCGGTCCGCATTAAAAAAGAATAATTTGTAACTGTCGCCGACAAAATGGGCAGCATTAGTGTGTACACAGGAAAAATGTCATAGCGTTTTGTATAAACTGTCTTGAATAGAGTGTATTTGGAGAGACCCTCCTCTTGCGGAGATGTTTTCATAACTTCTCTTCCATTGAATTTTACCATTATGGAGAGGAGAGGGCTCATGATGCTTACCGAGTCGTGAATAATGACGTAAAAGAGCGGGTTTTAATTCTACTCATCTTTCAATTCGGATATTCGAATGGGGCTCTGATATTTGCTACTGAGTTTGCTCTGCCACTCAAAACAGAAAGTTGCGATTATGGTTGTCCCGATTTTTTTCCTTTCTAATGATCGTAAGTAAAGTTTTCATAATGCCCAGTTGGTTGGCTCCAGTTTGGTGAAGTTGAGTTTTTCTGTACAACTTCAAATTATATTTAATCCAGTATGATGGGTTTTGAGACGAATATCGATTGTAGTACCAAAATTCCAGGGCTCGAGCGCATTTTTTTTTTTGAATATGATTAAATAGATTTTTGCTATAATCTTAGAAAGTATATGATTAATCAGAAAAAAACTCAACAAAGTGAAACACAATTAAATTTTCCACAAAAATTATTCATAGTAATTTCTTATGAAATGGGCTCGTTTTCTCAGAAATTGAACGCAGACATCAAATTTCAGGTTCACACTTTCCGCCGCTGAAAGTTCTATCGGTCTATTGGTCATAACTCTGCTATAAATGATCGTTGAAGGAAAAGAAAAAGTTCATATCATTTCTGAAGACTCCTACCTTCTCCTGCAAATATAATATGCGAGTATTTGAGTACCTGAAATGTGTTTTGTCGCACTTCACGGAGAACTTTGCGGATGATCCGGAAAATCATGAATAGTTTAGTAAATATGGAATTATTATACCGAAGCAGCAACCCATACCCTCTTTGGACTATATATGCAACAATTTCGAAGTAGTGTGACAGGTCCCACTTATACATGCCAAAACTATTGTTTTACTACTGCCTCATATTCAACTTACCCACAAAACCGGCATTCTCTTCAGTTATTGTTGAAAATAATCGCTTATTCGTATCCTGCGTATATGTTTATGTTTAATATCACTGTTGTGAAGTGCAAACCTCAAGATTGAAACTACATATTTCATTTTTTATGTAGGATGTGTATGAGCGATTATTTTTAACATTTACTGAAGAAACTGCCGGGATTATGGGTGAGTTGAAAACTGAGGCAGGAGCAAAATCCAGTTTTTTCATTGACATGTATAAGTAAGACTTGTCTCACTAGTCTAAAATCGTTGCATATGGTCTAAAGAGTGTACTGATTCCTGCTTCAGTAAAATTATTTCATATCAACTGAAATGTCCATGCATTTCGGTACCTTCGTAGAAGGGTTATGTGAAGTGGGACAAAACACATTTTAGGTACTCAGATATACTCACATGTTATATTTGCATGAAGAAGTAGAAGTCTTCAGAAACGATATACACTTTTCCTTTTCTTTCTACTATAATTTTCAGAAACGTTATGACAAATCTAATTTTCGGCTCTGCCTGAACTTACAGTGGCGGGTTAACACGAGCCTGAAATGTGACGTCGGAGTTAAACTTCGTTTTCTGAGAAAACGAGCGTATTTCATAAGGTATCACTGATAAACATTCTTGTGAAGAATTGAATTATCTCTCAACCTATCGAAATCGGTTTTTGATAAATCTTATATTTTCTGAAATAACAACTTTTTTCTGATAATACATGTTGTCGGGATGTCATGTGCCGAGTTTGAGAGAGTGCTACAATTCATTTTTCACTTTTGGCTCGAGTTTGTCTGTCGTTACTGGATTAATAGTAGAACCAATAAGAATTGAAATGAAGTAATACAGGTTGTTCAAAAAATTTGAAATTTCATGGGTGAAACTGGAATAACAGATTCTCGTGGTGACACAAAATGAAAACAAATAAATATGTTTCCATAAAAAGGAAACATCCATTGAAATTTAAAATGGAAAAAAATCCTACGGTGAACATTGGGAATTGTCGTGTAATATCTAACAGAAACCAAACTACTTCCCCGGCTGAAGCCACGCTGGATAATGAACTACATCTGATAGAAATTTGGAAAATCTGCATTTATAAATGTATCGGAATGAAAATACAAATTATCACATTCCGATAATTTTGTTTTTTCAGTTAGGGTCTTTTAAGAAAATATCTTAGATGTAGTTCAACGTCCAGCGTCGCTTTAGCCGAGAATGTATTTGTTTTTCGTTAAATATTCCAAAAAAGTTCCCCATTTCCATTTTGAGTTTCAATGGAGAATGTTTCCCTTTTCAACATGAATACCTTTCAAGAGGTTATCTTGGACGATGGAAAATAGCGACTACATAGATATATGTGCATAGATAGATAGACTAAAATTTGTCTTTCAGCCGCAGAGGATTTCACAACTGATTTTATGAACAGCTTGTTTAAATTTTCGAATAAAAATATATATGTTTTCTTTTCACCACGCTTTTTTATAAACATGGAATCACAGTATACAAAAAGTCGAACATCGATCTGAAACAGGTAAAGTAGTGAGTAAAATTATTAAAGATTCTTTGTATTCACACAAAAATATAATTTTCTTTTCAACTGGGTAGGTGAAAAACTTGTAGTCTATATAACACTCCATCACAATAATCTTTATAGGTGTCCGGGGACTCACAAAGAAATATGTTTCGAAGAATTAATCTTCAGTAAATAAGATGTGTTGGTTACAACATAATAAATTGTACTACATACAATTTTACGGTAAAAGTTGAAATAATTTGGAATATTGAAAAAATTATAAAAATTAGTGAAATTAATTAAATTAAATAGGTCATAATTAATTAGGACCTATGTTGTATCAAATGCGAGGCCCACTCGGTTTAGGGGACATGATTCGTCCACCCAAATAACATTATTATTGAAATATTTTCGTATAGATTCATCACACGCACGTGACTTGATAGGATACAAGCAGGAGATACAGAGGTTATAAAATTGACATCTGTCATAGGAAAAATTCTTTACTGAAGGTGGCAGAAAAATTGATGTTTTTTTTTTAATTGTTTATAACAAATTAATAAATATAAATGACAGTTGCGTGTCCAAAACATAGCAGAATATAACTACGGACTGTTCCTCATGTGATGCTACAGTCGGTTTACTATTCTTATTTTTATTTATTACGAAAAATATCCCCTATTGATTGCCCCATTTATATTATTTGTAGTTGCCAATTGACGACGTGGTCTTATCGCCTCGAAAAGAAGGAAGCGTGTACTATCGCGAAGTCCCGATTTCATTGGTTGTTATATCGCAGGAGACGCGACTTTCATATCGTGAGTGAAATTATCTATTAAGTTATATGTTTTCGCAAAAACTCCCAATCATAAGGGTACCCGAAACAGAAGTAAAAAATTATGCATTTGACTATACTTATCAGTTTTAACAATTCCACAAAATGTACTCTTCGTTATCAAAATATTTCCATCCATTTCACTTGTTAATTTCCAAAGTCCAAAAGCTAACCCCTGTCACGTTCCAGCCCTCATTTCATAATTTGATGGGGAAATTCAAAAGTTATTCCGTGAATTAAATAATATTTACTTCTATTGCGAATTCGTGACTCGCGTCTAAAGCAAGCCGGAGCAACTTTTGCTCTCTTTTAGATGCAAAACGTTTCTGTTGACTGGGTAACTGAATTTCTACTTTCTGTTCTTCCGAACAAAAAGCACTTGTTTTCGTCGGAAATTCAATTCACTGGAAATACTGTATTTGAGGTGAATCTAGAGAAATTGTAATTAGATTTCCCCGCGAAGCATAATGGATTCTGAATAATCATTGTGTTCGCTTGGAGTTTCTCACGATGGGGTCAGCAACCTTTTGTTAGGAAAAAGATACACAACTAATTTTCGTATTTGAATGTAAAATTTGACCACAATCACGCTTGACCAATACTGAAATGTTCTGGCTTGTTTTCAGGTTTTGTAGTGATCTTCTTTAGTTAAATTTTCCAAACGTTTCAGCTACAACTGTGACAGTCATCTTCAATGGCGTGGTCAAAGTACCCTTCTCGACATATTGATTGAAACTGAGACTTTCATTCCTAGTACTATCCTTTCGATAATTGACAAAAGCTTCCATCATTGTTGAAAAACATATCAGAAATCGAACAAGTTTCCATTCTCACCGAGACCCAGTCCGCCCACCAGTGGTCTGTGACCCTATTGACCGGCCAGAATGTACGACTTCACTATAAAGATAAGTCGATATGACCATTTGAGGCATTGAATGCAGAAAATCTTCCGGCATGGCAGGAGGAAATCAGCCCCCCCCTTCACGGTGAAATGGGCGTGGTTTTTACGGAAGCGGACAAGGCCGAAGCATTTGCGGACTCTTTCTAACGCCAATGCCGTCGAAGAGACAGAAACACACGTAGTCCAGACGATCAGATGACTCAGACGGACCGATAACGTAGACACCTTCCTGGAGCCCACATCCCCAGGAGAAGTCAAGAACATACCCAAGCACGCAAAGACTGTGAGAGCACCTCGTCCAGATGACATACCGATCAGAGCACTAAAATCCCTACCTAGGAAGGGCATAGCTGCTCTGACCAACTGAGATTGAGACACTTCCCAACTAGCTGGAAGGAAGCAACAGTTATCATGATTCCGAAGCCCAACAAGAACCAGGGGTTTCCACAAACCCATCAGCTTGACACCCGCGATAAGCGAAATCGCGGAAAGAGTGATCCAGACAAGACTCGAAGCAATGTCTGCAGAACTGAACGTCCTTTCAGACGAACAGTTCGGTTTCAGACACGAGCACTCAACAGAACTCCAGGTCACCCGCATAGTGGACACCACCATCCAAGCCTGGAACCGTACGACCAAGGGCCATCTCGACGGATGCAGGGACGGGAACGTCCTCTCCACCTGAAGGAGATTAGAAGCTGGGGCCCCACAGGGAGCGGTTTTATCACCGCACCTGTTCTCCATCTACACCGCGGACATGCCAACCGCAGACGACCCCATGACCAAACTCGCACTATACGCAGACGACACGGCGATCTTCGCCGAGTCATCGCACGAGAGGGGAGTTACATCCAACAGATCAATAAAATAGAACCTTGGTTCAACCATTGGAAGATTGGAATCAATGCAGACAAAAGCAAGGCCATCCTATTCACGAGGCGACGTAGGACACCAGAGGGCCACGTGACTATGAACGACAAGGACATTCATTCCATGGGTAGACGAAGCCGTGTACCCAGGAGTAACCTAGACAAGAAACTCACGTTTCAAAAGCACGTCGCCCATAGATTAGCACTAGCAAAAGCCGCAAGGCATAAGCTGGGACCGCTCATCGGACGTAGGAGTACCATGGCTCTTGAGCTGAAACTACGCCTCATCAGGACAATTCTTCTGCCTATAGTGTTATACGCGTCGATCGCTTGGGGTCAATGCGCGAACATATAGACAAAGAATCCAGGCTTTCTTCAACGTCTGCCTACGGATGGTAACGGACGCTCCACGATACATGCCAAACAGGTTCATCCACCGAAACCTAGATATCCAACCTGACTATATCGACAAACTGATGAAAAACCACGCGGGGACCACTCTGAAAAGAGTAGAGACCTACCCAAACCCGCTACTCACGGAACTGCACGAGCACAGACGTGAGAAAAACGAGAGAGGCAGGGACAATCTGAAAAGAGTAGAGTCCGACCCAAACCCGCTACTCACGGAACTGCACGAGCACAGACGTGAGAAAGACGAGAGAGGCAGGGACAAATACAGGCCACCTGTAAATCAGAGAGACAACGACACCCCGGAAAAAGTAAGACGAAGGCGGGAGCTCCGGCGACTGTAACGTCTACTTCACTGGGAGTACAGCACACGATGACTGATAATAATTTTTTTTTTGTTTCAGGTTCTTCACATCGGAAATCCAGTCAGACAAGCTAGGTCCATCAGCCACAGTAATAGGGCCTTCAGCCAGCTTCAGGGGGTCATGATGCACAGTAAACAAAGTCACAAGTCAGTAAAATTCAACTCATGTCAGATAAAAGGAAGTTCAGGTGACCAAAGGCTGAGCACGCCATATCAAAACGATCAGATAGCATTCTGCTGATCGCCAATCAACAAGATGAGGATCTGCCCAGTGAGAGCGGGGGCGCTAGAGGGGGGAGGGAGCGTTCGAGCACTAAAAAATGCTGGGAGCTCCTTCTTCCGGGCCTCAACCTTAGGGGGTGCATGATGATTTGAGGCAGTTATTTTCTGTCTCTCGAGTAGTTAACTCCTACTTTCAAGTGCACCGCACAAACAAATTGCTTTAAAAATAAGAAGTTGTGTTTTCTACGATTGAATCTTACTATATAAGTGCTTCTGTAGTAAAGATCATCATTTTGGGTATCAGGCGATATTCCATAAAGCTTATTTCCTGTTCTAATTTGCAATTAGAGTTTTCATGAGTACAACTAGCTCAATTGTTTAGCCGTTGTACTTGGCAGCGTTCCTGTTTGGTTTTGTCCTGGAAGACTTTGGGAATCTTCACCCTAGTAGGAGGTACGTTATTCATCGAGGCGAGGTTGTTTTACCGCATTAACAACCTGCTTCATTCCCTGGCCTCTCCTGTCCTGATTCTGCAGTCCTCAACTCAGTGAGGGTTGAAATATGCGATTTGAAGAAGAAATCATCTGGTAAGAGACAAACCGCGACAACTTGCAAATTTTCTTGATTTTGCAAGTGGTATTTCATCACTTCTGAAAGCGTAATCCAGGTTACACTATGAGTGCATTTATTTTTCTGACTTTGTACGACAGAGTCTTACATCAAATTAGACTTCAAGTCTCTCTTATTGAATATTTAATGATTTGACATAGACATACAAAAATATTCCGGTGACCGAACCCAACAGAGCTAGCCGGATCGGTGTTGAGGTGAATTTTGCTAATTCTCCTAATAATGAAGCGTGTCGTACGTCATTTATAATACGTCATTTATAATGCTACATAGCATTGATTTGGCACCTTTCAGTGTTGATCTTTGGTAGATATGTTCTCTCTTACTTTCTATTGAAGTTTTTTTTTTCCTTGTGTATTTCAATGACTTTCTGGTTGGATATTGATTCGATGTGGCTCGTCTTTCGGTGTAGGATTTGTCCCTACAAAGATGACATTGACATTTTGTGTATTGCAAATGATCTTGTTTAGCCACGGTATGAATACTTCCAGTTTAGTATTACCAAATTTTCTTTTTGTGAGTACCTACCAACTTGGTTCTCAATCTTTCATCGGCTTCATTGTCCGGGATATAAACCACACAAACGGAAGGTTTGGGAGGCCCAGCCTTGAAGAATTTCAATGCATCGAAATCCTTTGAAGCCTCCTCCAGCAAGTTACCACCAGTGTTGCCCCCGCAAGAGATTTGCAACAATCCTGGTTGAAAAGTACAGTTTGTTTCAGAATCTCACCTACAAGATACCATCGGTATGAGGATCACAACTTCCATTATTAACCGCTGAAGACCCCCCCAGTTGTTTGCTTGTAAAAGAAATATTTAGACTGTATTCAGAAGAAATACTTTGTCCAGTGGGTAGAGTTCAACAATTGTTGAAATTGTTTTTTCCTTTGACCAGTGTCTTACGAACGGCAGTCCTCAAAAGGCGAAACGTGTGCAAGCCAAGGATTAACGAGGTCTTCCTATGTAACGGGCGATTCCTAGCACTTCCTCGGACCATCGAAAAAACTAGTCTTGATATCATGAATGGGAGATCTGTGTTACATTGTGGAATTGGTTCACACTAAGCTCGGCATCAAACATAATGCTTATGAGATAATTGTGGAAGCTCTCGCCCGTTTTGAGAAGGGATTTGAAAGTGGAGGATAGTAAGAATTCGAAGACTTGCGATGAACGTTGATTTAACACGGCTGGTTCACGCCACATTCGATTGTAGGGTCGATGGAATGTTTTGATATTTGGGTCTTGGTGGCGAGCAGGTTATGTTCACGGTTGCAATGTCAAGGTACGTGAGTTCGGATCGCCGCGCCCTCCAACCTCGTGCATGGTATCACACGTTAAAAGGTAAGGCCTGCATCTTCCCTAGCTCGGATAGGTCTCTCGAAGACTTCTGATTACTTCAATCTCAATAGAAGTTAATATCGAACATGAATAAAATTTTGTGTCGAGATTCCAGTTGGAGAGAGATCTGGTAGACAGTTATTGGAATTTTATGTTGTTAAGTGCTGGATTCTAAACAGTAAAACAAGCATATTCTTTATGAGAGGGTGGCCATTTTATTTGACCATATTAGATGACAATTATGATATATTCGCTTATTTGCAAATGCGCATAGTGTTGAGTGTGACATTTATGATTATCATTGATTGAATCTTCTCCAGCATTTTTGCTTTGGCGAATACAGCTGGTTCATGAAACTCTGCTGACGATTATTCACACCTCCAACCCCCTTGCACGAATTTACAACAAGCCCTTCGAGATGATGGTTGAATAGGAGAACCTGTAAAGATAATTATTCTGCTTTTGGGGAGGCTATCACCTGAGCTCAAAGCAATTAAGAGCGGATAAAAAAGTATATATACTCTGGTCTGGTGACAGCCAAAATTTGACATCATATCATTATGCTGCTAATAAAACTTATTTTACTTTAATATTGATTTTAATTAAATGGTATTTCCTGGGGTGGACGACTTAGAAAAAAGTGTTTGCTTTGATGTATATTCGGAATGAAACCAAAGATAGTCGTACCCAACCGTAACGTCAGATAATATAACATCTCCCTCTTACCTCTTTCTCCTATCCCACCTGGTCATAGTAGAGATGGAAACGAAGATCTCGTATATTTTTCCAATGGATTCCTGTCGAATTATATTTCATATTGTGTCCTCATCACCCCCATGGAGAAATCTTTAGCTTCCCTGCGGAATTCCATGGACTCCGAGTTTATTGTCTGATTTATAATTCATAAATCATGCCCCATAAGCTATTTGTAATGTCTTTGTATTAGCATAACGTAATATGAAATGTCGAGTTCTTCTGCATTTTCCGCGATTTTCAATTTTTATGACATACTCCATTCATATAGGGTTGAGGCGTTCATTGCTGATTTGCATAAATATCGAAATCTTCATTTTTAGTATGAGATATAAAATATTTACAACAGGGTTCCTTTCGTTTCATGAATTATATTGAATAGATCATGCATGTGAAATGAAATTCTCTTCAATATTTTGAAATAGATGTGTTCCGTTAAAACTAAACACCTCGCGGGTATTTGCATATTGTAGTGACCCTGAGCCGACTCTGGAATTCGTAACCGGGAATTGTATTTCAGTAGATCAATATTTTCAGTAAATTTAATTGAGTAACGATATTTCGGCAGTCTGTAGCGAACTATTTCCAGTAGATTCGATGGAAATGAAATTTGTAAATAAAGAAAATCTTCCTGGTTTGAGTTTGCATGTGGGAAATTGCAGCGATGTTTCCATCGTACGGATACATAAACTTACCGTTGGAGACAAACAAAGAAGGTGCAGAGGCAATATTACAATTGTAAAGTTACAGTAAGTATTAACTGGGATGTTTCCAAATGATTCTTGACAACAAATATTTGAAATGGTTGCACAAACAAGTTTTCCAGTGATGCCTTCAGTAAGCTTATGGCCAACTAGTGTAACTCACCGTGCTTAGTGGGCTAGCTAGTGAGCGAAAAAACACCGACGAAAAGAAAGGTTCTTTTTTGGATATAATCTAAAAGTTTAAGTGTGTTTGGACGCTGCACTCCAACCATTGAAACAGTATCACAGGACAGATCGCATCTGTGCCTTATGAATCATTATTAGTTGACTAGAACTAAAACATCTATCATCACGAAAAAAGTGTTAACATTCTGCTTTAGTGAGAGCCAAACTTTCAGTATTTGCAACGAAATTTTGAAGGCGTTCACGATGAAAAAATGAATTCATTCAATACCTGTCTCACAAATCATCCAACTTTTATGATGTTCGGAAATGTTTATGCTTTGTTTCGGAAAACGATTGAAGAAAAACCAATTTATATCCCGTCTCACATGAAAAACACGAAATATATGAATCGGGCAAAACCTGCTGACAAGCCTCATTGTTGGCCACCCTCCGTATCATCTGATTTGTGGACATGAAAATGAAATATAGGATATCGAGATGTGATGGTCTGATCGTAAATATCATACGTTATGATTAAACCCGGATGGAGCGTATCATGGATTTATATTAATTTGGCACTAAATGTATATCGATGTCCCTTGGATGGATTTCCTGACACTTTATGACGAGTTTATTTTGACGATCCACTCCTTTCCTCCGAGCGTTAACATGATTTATTAGTTTGAAAGAGTGGAAATTGCAGGAAGAAAGCATCAAAATCGAACTCATCAAATATCGAAAACGTTCAAGTATGTACTTTAGCCCTTAGAAATAGGGACTAGAGTGATCAATTTGATCCCAAGAGAATAAAGTAGTACGTCAGATCTCTTTTATCCTGAGCAGTTGTTGCATCCAGTCACCGTCATGTACACTAAAACAATATTGTTTTTTACTTACTCTCTTCGTATGTCGTTCTGTCCTTCTGTCTGTTTTTCTGGTTCGAAACTTGCAATTAATTTTTCAATTCGAAAAAATATCTGTTGGTTTTGGACGTCAAAAATTATAACATAATCGACAAATTGAAAATACAAAACGAAAAAATGTTAATTGGACAACTCGGACCCCTATTCTTATTCAAAAAATAATTGCGAAATCTGGCGAAAATAAAATTGGAAAAATCATTATATTGTGTGAAACACATAGGACCAGCGATTGATTTAATTCGAGAATTGTACACATCTTCCCCCTCCTTTTGGAAAAAGATTGCGAGAACTAGCGCCATTAACTTCGAAAATATCCTTTAAACTAGTAAGAAACAAGGAATCATCGAATAATGCAATTTGAAGAGAATAATCTCCCTGTCCTCTAAAAAATCCATTAAAATTGTGAAAATATGGGAGCATCAAAAATTTTAATTAAAAAAAATCCACCCTGTTTCTCGAAAAATAATGTGAAAACTTGAAAAATTAGAATCGGAGACTTCAGTCAAAATAATGAGAGACATGGGACCACTTTATGATATAGAAAAAAATATCTCTTTGTCTCTCTAACAGCTAGAGAGCATAGGAATTAAAAAAAAATATGTCGGTTGGAGAGGTCAAACTCCCCCTTAAAAAAAGATGCGAAGACTCGAAAAAATAAAATCAGAAAAATTATTTAGATTTTGAAAAGATCAAAAAATCTAGTTTAGAAGAATGTTTTCCATTTTTTAGTTGAATACTTTATGAATGAATGCTTGTTTTGTTTTGAAACATATTTCTTACATTTATTTTATTTTTATTTATTTAGTTATTGCAAATTTATAGTTTATGAATAGTTTTTGCTTTAAAAATAATGCGAAACGACGTTTACGATTTTTTTCTATCGATCTGCTACACCTGTCAAATTTTATATTATGCAACAAATTGTACATCGGCCAAACGAAAAAAAAATAATCCCAAGATATGAAGAGCACAGGAAAAACTACATAATTCCAAGAACATTTTTTTTCTGGTTCCCATGAAAAGGAAAATCCACTGTTCAAAGTCAGCTGACTTTGTATAATTGTAACTGTATAATTTCGAACAGTTTTTGGCTTTGCCACTTTGAACTGGCAATTGTCACTTCGAACTGACAATTGTCACTTTGAACTGGCAATTGTCACTTTGAACTGGCAATTGTCACTTTGAACTGGCAATTGTTACTTCGAACTGACAATTGTCACTTTAAACTGACAATTGTCACTTTGAACTGGCAATGGCCACTTTGAACTGGCAATTTGAAATTATCAGAAATACTGAAAGATTTGATCAGGAAATATCATTCTACTTCTGAAACAACAAATCCATAACTACCTACATCGAAAATAGAATTTCTTATAATACGGCACAAAATGAACCTTCCTTATAAGTTCCGCAGCACATCCGGTATTCCACCCCGGTAGGATTATTTCCTGCAGCATCAGCATCCCAGTTTCATTTTCACGTCTGTCGCGAACCGATAATTAACTCGAATCACGTGGGAATCGAGGACGTCGCGAGTCACGTGGTAGGCCATGGATACACATCCGTCGTTTGTTTTTGTTTGTTTGGATTTTACCACCTTTCATTACCTGATACAATCAAATTAATTAATCAAAATATTAGTAGTACAGTCGGTGTAGAAATTTCCGGCACATTTATTCGACATGGAAAAGTTCTTTCATAAACTGTTAGTAGAGATCTCATATATCTTAAGAAGAAAAAGGTCAAAGTAAATCTGTGGTATAAAGGGGTAGGTGAGAATTCTAAGTGATGGAGGTGGAGCCCCAAAATAAAAGAAATCTGATAGTGTTACTCATTTTAGTGTGAAATATAAATTACTCATAATAATGACGTCAATGTCCGTAGGGGGAAGTAGTTGTTTCATTTGCTTCAAATTGATAGTGTAGAGAGAAGTGAAATTCGAAATTTTTTGTTTCATATACTCATAGAAAGTTGAACGCTTCGAGGCTGTCTAAATTATCAAACGCTCAATATTATTTCATCGTCCAGTATTCTCTAAAAGGAAGAAATCAAATATGGGTATTTAAAATATAAAAAGAGATGCGCCGGTTCGCTAAACCATTTAAAATGTCAGCGAACGGTACACCTCTGGAGAGTCGCTGGCGAATGACTATGCATGCGGTTGTAAATGTATTCATTTATTCATTATTTTTTTCAATATTCAATATGAAAGAACCCAGGACGACTCTTTGATTCACGCATCATTATCATGGGGATATACGGACCATATTGTCCTCTACCGATTATCTGTGTCTAACCGCACGCCGATCTTTGCACATGTATAGTTTTAATGCTGAATTGGAATGTAATCATGATCCTTCAAAAAATCATTTCTGCTCATTTACCCATTTGCAGAAAGCAAATGTTCAAATTAAATTTTGAATATTAAAATATGGAACTAGTTGCTAATGTACATACAGATAATCTCACGATGGACGGAACATAGGAGACAATGTGACCAATTAACTATTGCCCAACCTCTTCCCAATGGATAACGCAGCCAAGTAAATCACAGTCAAGTAATTATCTATGTTTTTCACGTAGGACGTCGGAAAAGTATAGTATACAACTCGTGCGGAAACTGTATATTGCATACTTATTTAACAAGATGATAAACCACCCGCTCGTGGTTCGTCATCTTGTCAAACTCGTATGAAATAACTGATTTTCCACACTAGTTGCACAATATACTATTCCATAACGAATTATTGTGTACGAAATTTCTACACCGACTGTGCTATAGGTAGATGTCAATACGGTGTTTGACAAATTTTGCCAGGTATCCCATCCATGACATCGTTCCATTAAAACAGCTAATCAAAATATTAGGCGGAAATTGACGCAGCATGATTTTCGGCGAATTCTTCCCGATGCTCTGGGATAATTTGATGATGTGTGGACCAATTTTCATTAGCGATTTTTTGTTTGGGGTAGGGTTCGAAATTGACTCAGATGAATTGAATTTGATTATTCGGTTTGTTGTGTGATTTTTACGAATGTCGCATATTATGGCCTTTTATGCTGATTGAAGTTCTGCACCGCGATGATAATACGCTATGATGTGATTGATACATTTTGTCAGTTTTGGTTTTTCCACATTCCAATGGAAAATTAATTAACTATAGAATTTCAAAAACTTTGACTACTTTAGTTGCCTTTGCAAAAAGGAACAATATCCTCAGAGTCAGGTTCAGAGTTATTGAATGGAAACCAGAAGTCAAATATGTGGCACTAATACTAGATAACAAACTCATCTGGAAGGATATCTTTGTGGATGGGTGACTTACAGACGACCTTCTCTCGAGATATATTCTCCTTGGATCGTGCTAGGAATCGCACGTTAACTGGTGAGACCTCGTTAATGCACAAGTTTCGACTGCCATTCGTAAGGGGACGACTGCTGGTAACCAACGAAGCCACGACAGCCTTGATGCTGTGCAGAAAATTTTCAGAAAGGAACTGGGGATTCAACCCAAAGACACTGTACTAGATGCACACGTCTATAGAGAGACGAGCCATCATTTACGGAGCAGTGGTCTGTGGCAGCAGAACAATATTACTATCACAAAGGCAAATCTATCGAAAATCCACAGACTAGCCTGTGTATGCATAACATGTACAATTTTTAGCCTTATATTACACCTCTCCATATAGTAGTGAATAGTATAGTGATGAGGACAACATACAGTATGACCAGGTAGGGAACCACGAAACGCAAGTCCCGACTCCTCCATGGAAATCACCAAACCTAGAGTATGCCCCAAGAGATGTCATGGCAAAATAAGTTAGCTTTCTGAAAGAAATCCCAAAACTCAAAATTATTGCTGTTATATGGTACATAGGTGGATTTAGAACAACACTGTTATTCTCATATGGGTTTTGGGACACACTGGAGTGGAGGAAAATCAAATAGCAGACGTACTGACGAAGAAGCGGCTGAAGCACTGTTTCTGGGACCTGGGCTCCTACTGCGGAATAAGTGCAAGTACAATACTTCATGATCTATAAAGAAGAGGTAAATAGCAAAAGATCCCAATACTGAATAAAAACAAGGGATGGGGCAGTCCAAGATATACTGGGAAACTACAACCAGAAGAGTTCAAATGACTGCACCAGCAATAATAAAAACAAGATCAAAAACTAACGAGAGTCACAACAGGACACTGCCAGTTGAGAGAGCACCTCAAGGAACTAGGATAAGTAGATTTGCTATGGAGGTGACAAAAACCTCTATCCGTTATCTTAGAATGCATAACCCTGCGAAACCCGAGAGTAAGATACTTCCGAGACTATCGAATAGAAGAAAAAGATCTACCTAACCTGAAGTAATCCGAAATCTTAAAGCCACAGGACTGGAGGAAGTGCTCTAGTCATTGAGACATTCCAAACAGCTAAGGTAGCAGGAGGAGATAAAATAGATCTTATAGGTCCCATAGTATTGACACCCCCACTAAGCAAACTATGGAATTAATATAAGTGATAAAGACTGAACATGGAAAATCTTTCATAGTGCGAAGATGGGGTTTTCTTGACATTGCGCTAAGAAAATTGCTATTTGTATAATAGGGTCATCAAATCTGATTCTAATTCTGATATGAACCAAAAATGTTCTTGATTATATTAAAGCTGCCGCAGATCTGAACCAACGATTTTCATATTCATATCGATATAAACTCTCATATTCACACTTATAAAAATATGATCGTCATTTTGTTATAAAAATATAAACAAATAGTCGCCATATTAAAATTACAGTACCAGATCTCATTTACAGAAAAAACACACTTGGTTAAAATTGAACAATTGACAGTTTTTAATAGATACAGCCAAAGTCATTATCCAAATTGCTGGCAATACAATCCATATCTCTAACACATAAAAAAGCTCCAACCACTAGGATATACAGACACCATTACAAAGTTGATTTACACGATATTCATAATATAAACGCAGAAAAAATCGGAAACATCTGAATAAGCGAGTTTTTCCTCAACTTCGTCACTATAGAGCGAAAAAGTGGGTAATTAATGACATTCCTTTGAAAATATTAACTTTGCGTTGAGATTTGAACGTGCCAAAGGCTACTTTGTTATGTAGTTGTCGAAAAAAATTAATTCGTAGCTTCACAAAGTATTGTTCGATTAATTTGAAAAAAAAATCTGAAAATATGAAAAGTTCCTCCCATTGGACTAGTTATACACAAGTTAAGTCAACATCAAAAATGATTACTAAAATATCGACATTAACAAATATGCTAAATTCATATCATATCATATTTGCATAAAAAAATGTGATTTGGTCATCTTTCTTTGCTGTGATGTGAAAAAATACTCCATGCAACTAAGTAAAGTGTTTTTTTTACTCGTAGGAATTGCCGCACTCGGCCTACGGCTTCGTGCGTTTTTACTCGCAAAAATACCAGTTTTTTTTTCATTTGATTCATAAATAAATACCATGTACCAATCAAGTCAATTATTTTGAATTTCATCGGATTCTTTGATATTGCTACATTATACAGGGTGTTTTCGAAATCGACCGCTATTAAATGAAGTAGAAGTAGAAGATGACAAAACAAAACGAAATTAAAGAATACATTTTTGTCGAAAAACAATTATTTTAGGAGATAATAATTTTGAAATTTTCAATTTTTTTTTGTATAATACTGATCAGAAATCTACAGCCTGCGCAAACCGCGCTGAAACACTAGTGGCCTGGAGAATCAAACCAGTGCCTCCCAAACAAAGGTAACCGAAAGCGATTTTATAAAATTTCATGGAAATTCGTCTTTCGTCTTTCACTTCTCTATCCGAAAGCAAAATTTCAAACGAAAATATTGATCCAAAACAAAATGGCGATACATTATTTTAGAACTCTCACAAGAGGACCCTTTCGAATAAATGGCTATTAAAGAGCTCTAGTGCAATGATGAAATATTTTTTCGTTTCTGCAAGAGCTTCTTGTCACTCAAAATGGCAGAGAGGTGCCATATCATAAAAAAATTCAAATAAGTGGATAAGTAGTGTGATACCTTGTTTTATTGAATCTCAGCAAATCTCAGAAATCATGTCCCATATGCGATTCTGAGGAAGAAAAACTATTTTTTCATTTCAATTGAGCTCGTTTAAAGCCATTTATTTAAAGAAATCGCGTATAAAAGTTCTAACATAGTGTGCCGCCATTTTGTTTTGGATGAATATTTTTGTCTGAAATTTCGCAGTCGTAAAGACAATCAAAATACAATTCGAATGTGGCATTACTCGACCCCCCATGCAATTTAAAAAGATCTTTCAAAATGGCACCTGGCCGCCATTTTGAAGGGTAGACATTTTTTTATTACTGTCAAAAAGTAGTTTATAGCATAAATTTTCCAAAAAAAAATTCAAAAGAAAATTACACTTCGTTCAAAAGTTAACAGGGGGGTTACTTTATGGACACACTGCTTATAACAACCAATTTTCTTAATCGCTCCAATTTCGGAAACACTCTGTATATTTTTCGCATAATACATGAATACAATGTTATTTCCAACATTTTCGCCGTTTCCTTTATTTTCATAATGGAAATGTGTGTTACCGCCCAAAAAGTAACAAAACATCGTTGATCGAATGGGTTCCATTGCAGTGTACAAGGAAAACACAACAATAAAACCCTCTATATTATCAATGAGGGTCACGAGCGTCGAAAGAATTGTTTGAATAGCAAATAGAGCGTTTAAGCGCCCAACAAAGAAAGAATCGCAATTCCCTGGGCATTCAGTTGTATCGTCTGACCCCTTGGTGGAAACAGTCCGGTGCCTTGTTATTCCGTCCCTTTCGGAAAGTTGACAAGTAGGTCTTGGCTTGTAGAGGAAGTTTGACTAGTTGAATTGAATTGCGCAATTGAAAACAGTTGATTAATTCAACAATTAATTCAAGAATTTGAAGATAACTTGGAAGTGGTATACTGGTTACATGGTGTTGTATTCCAAGTTTTCTGAATACAGTTCAACTAAACGGAATGAGCGTATGAAAAAGAAACATCCATCCAATCCACCAACCAATCCATCGATGTTCACTTTGAAAAATCGTTTGTACCTGTGAATATTTCAACATATAAAACTATAAATATACAATACAATTAAAATAGATTCACAGACCCTGCAGCCTGCTCGGATTCTAAATTATCTTTACTTAAAAGTATCTGTAACTCATACGAAAGCATAGTAGACGGCAGGTTCTCCAGATCTGAAAGGTCTTCCCGACAATAAAACAGTATATACGGCGTTTCAGGGGGTTTCAAGCGACTCAGGTTCTCCGGTGTGGCTTTAGAAACATGCGCGTCATTGGATTTGAACCATTCCGTTTTATCTCTGGCAAGCGTGTAATTGTGGCCGGAATCCACACTTGAACCGCAATGGAACACAGCCACATACAGCTCATAGTGACAGTTATCTAGTTTGAGGAGTTTATCTAAAATAACGGACTGCAGGAGCTTGGTGTGCTGGTGTGAAGCTGGGTCATAACGAAAGTGTTTTAGAGTGAGTATCAGTCTAGCTGGTGCTTCCACTATACTGGTGGTCCTCTCGCTGTCTGTTAATCTGCTGCACAGATCACAGTGATATTTGTTATCGCCTGTTAACTTCTCGTGTTGTAAGTAATACTCCATCAATGATTGTACTGTTTGGTTCTCGGACAGGTTCGGGAAAGAAAGCTGGAGCTCCCTGAAACTATCCACTCGCTCACTCTTGGTCCCGCACTCTCCGCAACGTGAAATGGTCAATGTCTTTCCTCCAAAAGACTGCTGCACCAATATTTCATGTGGTGACAAAGACGATCTTGTGGAGAACTGAAGTAACGCGAAAAGGTCTTTCAGTTTGAAAAACAGCTGAGAAAAATCCTTGTTATATAATAAAACTTCATTTCGTCATAAATAACGCCTGCAGGACGCTATTCATGTAACACGAATTGCCCAGGTTGACCAAACCGACTTTTCCTATGGAAAACTTGCCCATTCCTGAAGAACCCGGGACGTCGGCCAAAAATTTGCATTTCAACATTTGCTTGTAATCGGTGCTGGACAATGAATTGGAAGAAACTGCTGAAGATTTTGTGAATTTTGGAGAAGTTGCTGAATTTTTTTGTTGTGGTTTATAACTATTCTGTTCAGAGTTAGATGAATCATGAGGGTATAAAAAAATATCATCCAGTTTTTGGGACGTGGGGAGTGTACCCATAACTGAAGCGGCATTTCCTCTCTGAATAGCTATGCTTATACGCTGTATCAGAAATGCATAGGTTCTTGGGTCATCCGTGGCTTTAATCATTCTCCTTCCAATGTCTTCCAAAAGTTCTAGGGCGTGTATTCCGAATACTCCGTATGTTTCAATAGCCACTGGATAAAAACAGTAAAATTCTTCAATATTGGAGTATTTACGGAACTTTAATTTCTCAGCAGAAACGGCTGCAGCGCTTTTTGAATTGGAGGTCGCTATAAGGTGGGAAGCTGCTACTGTATCCACACAGGTGAAATCCGAAACTAAAGGCTTCCCAAGCTTCCAAGGTATGAGGGTCATTCCGTCTGGACGTTTTCCATCATCTCTGCTTATCCCAACTGGTTCTAATACTGAAGGAATTTCTGCAGTTGTGAGAGCCCGATTAGATCATTGACCGCATGATGTCTTGAAAAACGACCCGAACTGAACCTACAACTCAAGCCATGTATTCCATTTTCTTCTACGATGGATCCACATGGACATTTATGACTTACACAAATTGATGTGCCCAAGCGAAGGCCAACTGCAATTCTGAATCACTGATCGTCCAACAAAGTACCCAGAAAAGCTACTGGAACGGCATTAAGCCAAGCTCCTGATTCTTTAGAATTAACAACCTTGAGACGAGCCTTTTCAAATTTAGATTCTGCAGCTGATTCAAGGAGATTTTTGTACATTAAATTGATAACTGGTAAATCCCAGGCTTTTTGGGAATTCATATTCACAGGAAGAGTTTCAATGTTCGTTTGAGAGATCCAGTTTTTTTCGCCTTCCAAATTATTGACATCAGATATTTCTGAGAAACACTCTGGTAAAATTGAAGATATCAAAGGACGGGTACTATTGTAAGATGCAAGAAAAGCCGGTTGTGAAAGGGAAGAAGCCAGTCGGATGCCTAAACCTCCAAAATTTACGGGAAGAGTCGCTTGGTTCCAGGTACTTTCACTGAATTTATTGTTAATGATTTGTTCTAAAGAATTACGCAATATATAATCAAAATCTTGAAGTTGTTTTTGACAATGCCAAGTCGGACTACATCTGAGTATATATAGTAGTTTGGGTATAGCTAGGCAGTTTTTCAGAAGACAATAGGCAATGTGGAAAGGAAGGTTATTGATGCGAGAAGACATCAGAAGGAGATTTTTGGTTGTGTGATTGAGACAGTCTGATAAAGATTCTTTAGAGATGGGTGCACCTAATAAAGTCCAATCTTTTTGTTCCGAAATTTTGATTCCTGGAGCAAGAGATTCAAAATGCTTGATGTTTATGTGATTAGATGTGATAATTTCGCATTTGTTGAAATTTATTTCGAGACCAAGTTTCTTCGACTCAACAATGATTTTTTGAAATTCTTGAAGGACAATGTCTTTATCACCTCCAATTGAGCCATCATCAAGATACCAACAATTGAAAGCCGTCTTGATTGATTCAGTCATTTCATGTGTGGCTAGGCAAAAAAGGGCTGGTCCTAACGGATCACCTTGTTCTACGCCTCTTTGAGACAAAATAACCTCCTTTTCAAAGTTTAGATAAGACGGACTTTGGTAACATTGCTTAATAAAAGGAAAAATATGTGGAATTACTCCTTCAGTTTTCAGCAAAATTGTGTTCCGTTGAAGCATGTTGAAAGCATTCTTATAATCCACTTTGATGAAAATTTGGGAAGATGGATTAGGATGCTGATTGAGAAAAATGCGGGCAGCATGTGCAACTACTTCACAACCTACTGGAGTTCCAAAGCCGAATTGAATTGGCCTGAATAGGTGGCCACATTTGGATGATATATACAAGATAATTTTGCTGTAAGTCGGCCATAAATTGTACCTACAGCTATTGGACGAATTTCGCCGAATTTCTTTTTTAAAGCAATCAAAGATGCGCCGTATAGTATTGGGCATATATCTGACATGACTTTACCAGATAGCATAAAATTGCACAAGATGGTTAATGATGTTAAAAGGTTTCTGGGTTCTCGAATAAGTGGTTTACTGACACTAGTTGTTGGGTAACTTTCTTTATCATTTTATAGGCAAAGGTTTAATGCAGAACATCTATTTCACTTGTTAGTTCAAAACACACTTCAATCAAATACTCAAAGAGACCATCACGACCAGCTGAGTTGATATGCTTGTATAGAAAAAACTACTGGAACTGGATTTCTGAAAATTTGTGTACAGGGTTTTTCTGAAGAGCTCGTTATAAGTAGCCAAAATATTTTCAGTATGCTGCAACTGTCGATTATATTGAAAATGGGTCCCAACTTCGTCAATCTAAATAAAAAGTCGCAATTTCCGCTGACATTTCGGACGACCATCGTCTCAATGGTTGGAAGATTTCTACCTCTTACAATATTTCAGAACGTTTCAATTGCTTGAACCAGCAATCCTCTTCAGGTGAATATTGACAAATTGAGAATCTACGCCATGTTTTTATAGGTCTGCTCATGTGGTGGTATTACGGTGTAATTACGCGCGGTCTTGTGGCACGCGTAATTTCGCGCATTTTCTCAAAACGAGTTGATTCTAAAGATAAAACTCTAATTCATGGAAATATATGAAATCCTATATAATTGATTAGGAATCAACATCTCCAGAGTCTGAATAGTCATCAAGCTTCGGTGAGAGCAGATTTCAGATTTTAGGCGGAGTGCGGCAATTCCTACAAGTAGAAAAAACACTTCAATCACGAGTTTCATTATTTGTTCTACAACTGTCAAAAAAAACAACCAACTCAGATTTTTTTGCAAATATGAAATGTATTTGGCATATTTATTGATTCATTCCAACAAAGTTTCAAACAAATGAAACAAATAATTTCGACAGAGTCGAAATACCTTTCTGAAGCGAATATTAAAATAACATATTTATCGAAGTCAATATCATTATTATTAATGTTGACTTGACTTTCGAATAACTAGTCCATCGGAAGTAACTTTTCATCCAACAATACTCGTGAAGCTACGAATACCTTTTTCTTTCTTTGCACTATGTCAAGAAAATCTCATATTTGCACTATTCATGATTTTCTCCGTTGAATCCTCATCACTTTTCATTTCTACTTAAATTAAATTCATAGTTATCAAGAATTCGTTATCTGGATAGATGCCAAATTTCACAAGTTTCATTAATTATTGATGTCAACTAGTTTCTGATGGCTAAACAGCCACAGCTACCTTGCATTACCTATTGGATTAGGTCGAATTATATATGCCATTATTGTGATTGTTTGGAATTTTGATAATAGTTATTCAATAGTAAGAATGCTGAGAATATTATTCGTGAAACATTTGTATATCAGATATTTATAGGTAATTAGTTGCCAAAGAAAATAATAACTGGCTTTATGACGACGTTATTATTCGGATCTGTCAATGTTGTTGCATGAAACTGTCGGTTAAAAAAGTGCACTTTTTTTACGCTTTTCCGTTTAATAATGAAATCGTATGTTGATAGTGAAATATTGTAATACTTTACGCACACAAACCACACAAGAAAAGTGGACTTTTTTTGACATTGTAGAAAAATTAGATTTTCTGCATTAAAGATTTCGAAACCCTTACACACTGGAGACGTTATAATAAAACTATTTTCAATACTAGTAATTGTGGATATTTCCCCATTTACAACCTCTGAATTGTGAGCTTGTGTAACATTGCGCTTTTTTCTGTGCGTTTATTTCCTTTGTATTTTTTTCAATTGTGCTTTTTTTCGAATACCGTTGAAACTCTTTGAATGTATTCCGCTTGTTATTCCGTAATGTCCTTTATGGTTGTTTCCACATTTTGCATTTATTTATTTTTCAAATTTTTTCACAAATACAGTCCAATTATAATGTGGAAAACATAAAGCCATATCTAATAGTTGTTTATTATACAAGTGAAAAAAAGTATCAATTTTTAGCTCTAGGTTGTGTTGTTGAGTGGTGAAGGTAGAAGATTGGGTTACAGCACCGAGCTGAACATCAGATGCGTGCGAGATCAGCGTTTGCAATAGCAGATATCTGCCTTTACCTATGTATATGTCCGGGAAAAAAGTAATATCATGAAAAGTCATATTTCAGTACAGAGATAAAATGTCAAACTTTTTTCCAAACTTTCAGTAATACCGCTCAATTATGTGATGCTTCTAGCGTTGATATCGCTTTTTCCATCATAAGTTATTGTGAATACGGAGCCTATCTTTGAATGGTTTAATCATTAGATATTTATTGAATTCATTCTGGAAATAACATTTGGCAATACACACCCTTCCTTTTTTGTACTTTTTGTGCTTTCTATTCAAAATACTAAAATATAATCTAGGCGCCGAATGGAAAATGCAAGATCTGGAAAGTATCAGCTTCTCCTTGAATAACAGAAGATTGAATTAAATCTGTGAGAATCCGATTAGATGAGAAATAAAGGAGTTAACAACCTGCTTCGATGGAAATTAAATTCGGCAGGGGCAACATAAACACAGATGGATTGAAACTAGATCGGAATCGACAATAAACAGAATTCGAGACTATAAATAGACACCAAGGAGACATGAAAGATATAATCAGAAGGAGGGTGGAAATTCTGTTCTTATCAATTATAGCTGAAATGAAAGATGCTAACTGAAAATACCTTTATTAGGTAGTGCTTCGTGAATGGTTATTTACAGGGTACTTTTCAGTCCGGAACGATATTTTATATCGTATTCAAACATCAGAGGTTTTTCTTTTATTTCCCTACGAATTTTACCAGTTGTATTTATTTATGTTAATTTTTCCATTTCAGAATCATTAAGATGTTCATTCAAATGAATATGTCATTCTATATTTTGTTTTAACATAACTGTGTGTCAACGGTTGGGTGTTCCGCCGTTGAAATTTTTGCGGGCCAGGTTCGAAACCTGAGTGCGACAGATTTCTCGAGTATATCGGAATCTATCGGCAAACACACACACACATGCCATATGCCTTATTCGCACTCAACATATGTCAACATATAAAATAATTTTCCCAATTGATCACATTGATTTAATCGACGAACTCGGTGAGTATGTTCCATAGGAACCTTCAGTGTTCATTAAATAAATTATGGCAAATTGCATTATTTCTTGATAATGTCAAGTTGGATGTGTTTTGTCTAACATGAAATGGGTGGTGTAGCAATATATCTGAGAGAAGAAATCATTTTATTCAAACCCATTAATTTAAGTGCCTTCAATCTTGAAATTCATTTAGAATTTTGTAGCACTGAGCTTCCGGAATTGAAAACATTGATTTTAACAGTATTTAGATCTGTAGAGAATCTCAAGGTTTTCAGGGGTGTGGGCTGCTGATTGAAAAGCACAGAGAAGGTCGAACAGTTTAATTTGAATGTTACCCTGACGGTATGGAAGGTGGTGGCTTATTGTGTTGTCTAAATAAAGAGGCAAACTAATTACAATAGGATCACCCACTAGATAAAATTCTACCTACCTAAATAAAGAGGCCGGCACGAACTAAATAGCGGCAAAGCTGCGTTTAGTTGTTGGTCACCAATAACCCTTTTTCGAGACAAACAATTAGGTACTTGTCAGTTAACAGGAAATGAAATGAATGAAAGCGGTCAAGCTCAACGCTGTTTCGCATGGGCCTAGAACTGCACCTTTTTCACCTTCCCCCAGTGGTGCGCAATAACACGCATGTTTCATTTGATATACGGCACGAGGCTCCATCCCCACAAATAGTTATCGCGCCACCAGATCGACACCTGCGCGATCGCAGAGTTGCCTAGCGATCAGGGGCTAGAAAGCCCGCGTGAGCGCCAAGGTGCCTTGGATAAAACCTTGGACACTGCTAACATCAAGCGATCTGTTACATCTTCATCCCCCTTTCCTTGAGGGCTAGTGCGAGTAAAGAGTCACTAAACTCACGTCGATAAATTTTTACTTTTTTCACTTTATTGAGGGGGTTCGTAATATTTTTTTATGTGGCTCGCGTGAAACATCCCCCTTTCACGACCATCTTCGTGTAACAGGATGTAAGTATCATTGTGGATTCGTTTTTTAATGCGGAAAGGGCCTTCGAAAAGTAGTAATAACTTTTTTGTCTCACCCTTTAAAGCAGAAGAAACGTTATCCGCTTTCAATAAGACAAGATCTTCGGGTAAGAATCTAACATACGGACGCCCCGGGTGCAAGAGGGCACGGCGGGCGGCTTTAGACCGCAGCGACGCGTCAGCAAGAACTAATTTCTCATGATGGCTCAGTGACGTTTGGCCAATAGGAGGACGCAACGGGGCAGGTAAAATCTTAGAATTATTGACACCGAGTTGTAATTCATTCGGTGTGAAGCCTGTCGACTCGTGTACTACCGAATTCAAGAATTCTTCGAACAACTTTATTTCCGTTGCCCACCTGGAGTGTTGGTCGAAGCAAAAAGCGCGCATCAATCTACCAATTTCGCGCATACAGCGTTCACTGGGGTTTGCTGCGGGATGTCGCACGGAAATATAAATCAGCTTGACGTTCAAGTCGTTGAACGTTGAACGTTGAACGGACTTCGACGTAAACTGCGTTGCATTGTCATGAAGAATTCTCCGAATGGGACCATAAGCTGGGAGGTAGTCTCGAGTGAGGCGATTTGAAATTGCGCGCGAGGTGGCACGTTTAAGCGGATAGAGCTTCACGTATTTAGTAAACACGTTGAAGACTACTAATATGTAGGTGACACCCCCTCGACTTTTGATTAAAGGACCTAAACAGTCTATTGCGATCAGGTCATCCTTTGATTCCGGTGTAATTGGTATTTGGGGTGGACAAGGTAGAATTGAAATTTTGGATTTCTGACAGAGGTGGCAAGTTTTTATATATTTTTTGATTCGCCTTTGCATATTAGAAAAATACACTTCGTTTTTCATGGCGCTGTGGGTCTTGTATACCCCAAAATGGCCAATAGCTGTGTGGTAACTTTCAATGCAGGCGTTAATAAGGGTTTCGGGGATGCACAGTAAAGCGTTTTCATCACTCCCGTACTTATAAAGCACTTCCCTGAAAATGACAAATTGCCCTGGAGAAAGGACATTTTCTTGTAATTTATTGCGAATGTGCACTATCTTCTCATCGGACAGCTGAAAGTTTTTTATATCCTTCAAGGACTTTCGAAACGATTCCGGGAGCTGCAAAGCCAGGACCTGGAAACATTTATCTGTGGGAGTAGGCAACCTAGTACAACTGTGTCGCGACAGGGCATCCACCACGAAGTTTTCTTTACCAGAGATGTGTACAATATTGAACGAAAACTCTTGCAAGGCCAATGCCCAACGAGTTATCCTCGCCGACAGGAGCCTACAACTATTGAGGTAGGTTAATGTTTTGCTGTCAGTGTACAGGGTGAACTCTGAGCCAATCAAATACACCCTCCACCTCTGGATGGCCCATAAGGCGGCCAGTACTTCCTTCTCATTCGAATTATATCGGCGTTCTCTGTCCAACAACAGGCGACTCGCCCAGGCCACAACCCTTTTCTCATCGTTAACCATCTGAAAAAGCTGGGCGGCGATCCCGTCATCACAAGCGTCCGTCATCACGTGCCAAGGTAAAGACGGGTCGGGATGGTATAACATGGTAGCTTGCTGTAACTCCTGTTTCAGCGCTTGGAACGCCTGTTCCTGGGCAGCACCCCACTTCCACCGATTTTTCTTTCTCAAGAGAGAAGTTAAGGGTTCGGAGAGAGAGGCACATTTTGAGGAAAACCCCCTATCATAGTTACAGAGTCCCAGGAATTTTTGGACTTCTTTCACACTTTTTGGCCTTTCATAGTCAACGATAGCCTGGATGCGGTCCGGGTTTGGCCGAACGCCGGTTGTACTTACAATGTACCCTAAAAACTGCATCTCCTGCTTGAAGAAATTGCATTTTGGTAGCTTAATGGTCAAACCAGCTTGCTGTAAACGAGAAAAAACTTTTTCTAAGTGCTCCAAATGCTGGTCTACGGAGGATGACATAACAAGAAGGTCATCAACATAGGAAACCAAAAAATCTGAAAATTCTTCCCCAAAAATTGTTGACATGGCTCTGGAGAAAGAAGCGACCGCAGTACAAAGTCCAAAAGGAAGCACCCTGTACTGGTACGTCTTATTTCCTACCATGAACCCCGTGTATTTTTTATCTTGGTCGCGTAGCGGCAATTGCCAGTACGAATGAGATAAATCAATTTTTGATAGAAACTTTTTTCCATTCAGCCGTGAAATAATATCATCTATTCGTAATACTCTTTCGAAGTCCGGCACCATCAAGGAATTCAGATACCTTGCATCCAGGCAAACACGAACTGAACCGTCCTGCTTAACAGCCGTCATCAATGGTGAGACATAAGGAGTTGCTGCTCGTTCAATGACTCCCCAACTCTCCATTTGTTTGATTGTTTTTTCTACAGCCTCCCTATGTGCCACTGGTACCGGGTAGCTTTTTATAAAAAATTCTTTGTCCACCTTCAAGTGAATTTTATGATAATAAAGGTCAGTACGACCTGGGATATGGGAAAATATTTTCTTATATCTACAAAGTAAAATTGTAAAAATATCTTTTTTTGTTTCCGGGACTCCGGATGACGAGACAATAACATTAATATCTACAGAATTATCTAGTGTTTGGCAATTATGGTTGTTGATACTAGAAGTAATATTTTTATTTACAATTGCCCTTACGTTCACAGGGGGGGGGTTCCCCCACTCATGGTTTAAATTTGCTTCTGTGATAGCAACAACCTGGTCTTGGGTATAAAGAGTAACAATTTTGTTTTTGAGGTCAATTGACCCATTATGTAACCTCAAAAAATCTACGCCAATTATTATCGGGTAAGTTAAATCAGGTATCATGAGAAACTCATGTGAAAATGATACCTTATTACACTGAAATGACAGGTAGGCCTGCAGTGATACCTTCCTGAATTTCGACTTGAAAGCCCCAACAACACGAATCGCAGTGCAAGGAAAATGCGGTATTTTTGGATGGAAATCTGACAGTTGTTCCCATACTTCAGCTGAGCAGGCCGTTATGGTACTCCCTGTATCTAACATAGCCGGGAAATGTAAGCCATATAAATTTATTAAAATGATTGGAGACCGGGTGTCACTTGAATGATGTTCGAAGTCACACTCTTCTAATAAATCCTCTTTTGGGTTATTTTCAACATTTTGAATTTTTTGTTTATTAAGAACTGCTCCCACACACGAAGTTCCGTGCGGGGACCTTACTCGTTTCCCGGAGAGCATGCCTCTTCGGTTTCTGGGGATTCCAGGTCTAGAGTAGAAATGTTAGCGTTTCTGCCACTGCCATTATTGCTGGTAAAATTTCCCCTTATATTTTTTTGAGAGTAGTCATTATAACCTGTGTTACGTCTGAAATGATTTGTATCATTTCGCACCACTGAATGGGGAGGGGCCTTGTTTGGCTGACTGTTAACGTAATAGTCCGCTTGTCTCAAGCGATTACAAGCTGCCATCAGATCGTCTGCGCCCACTAAGGTTACAGAAATATTCGGGGGGAAATGTCTGGCTATTATTGATATCAACTGTTGCTGAGTGTAAGGAGGCCTCAGGTGCCTAGCCAGTAATATTTGTGAATTGAAATAGTCCACAAACGACATCCCTTCCTGATATCTCCCTGCTTCTAATTTCAACTTTATACTCAACTGTAGGGTTGGACCCCAAAATTGATCCAAAAATGAATTTTTGAACTCAGCGTAGGTGTTGAACATGCAGCTATAGCAATCAAACCACACTTTGGCAGATTTTCCAAACAAACCCTGTATAAGGAATTTCAATTGGTTAAAAGGTATATTATTGAAGTCAAAGTAAGCTTCGACATTGCCTATAAAGTCAATTGGATGCAAATCGCCATCGTTATTAAAGGTAGGTAAAACTTGTACATTTTTTAAATCAAGTAAACTACACATATTTCTTTGAGACACACTGCTTGCTTGAAAGTTTTCATTTTGCAACCTATTGATTTCGAAACAGTTATTTTCGTTTTGTAGATAACCATGACTATATCTATTAACATTTTGAAAATTGTTTGCTCCGGTCTGCGGTACACTATTTGGGAAAGTATTAGTTACCTCATTTGTGGGTGCCTCTAACCTATAGTTTTTGGGAAAATTATTATTGCCAATTTGTTCAAAACTCAATGGTACTGAATTTGTGACAGGCAGTGTATACTGGTTCGAGTTTGACCGACATGAATTAATAGATAAAAAGGCATTTTTGTCTTGGACATTCGGCCTGTTTTTATTTTGAGTGTAAAAAAGCGGTTGACTATTCATGTTTGATTCTACTCTGTTTCGTAGCAAATGTTCTGGGTTTTTTTCTGCCTGTGACAAATTCAAATGGGAGTTTCTCAAAGAAGTATATAACAATGGTTCAAAAGAAGAATTTTCCGTGAATATTGTTGCCGGTTTTTTACCGGGAGGTAATGTAGTCCCCGCTGCCCCCGCTGGAGATGACAAGTTCGGAGCGACGGAAATATCAGATATTATAACTGGGTTACCTGTTTCTGAAGGTATTTCACCTTGGGAGTGGAGGAGTTCGTCAGTTTCATTCTTCCGATGGTTGGACGGTGTCCTAGTATCGGGTATTTCTAGGCGGTGTTCCAAACGAGTTGGTCTGCTCCTCGTAAAATATCCCGTTGCTCCTTTGGGAGATTTTTCGATCACCATGACTATTCAATCAGCCCTTCGCTTGGTCGCCAAGTTGTAGAGAATCTCAAGGTTTTCAGGGGTGTGGGCTGCTGATTGAAAAGCACAGAGAAGGTCGAACACTTTAATTTGAATGTTACCCTGACGGTATGGAAGGTGGTGGCTTATTGTGTTGTCTAAATAAAGAGGCAAACTAATTACAATAGGATCACCCACTAGATAAAATTCTACCTACCTAAATAAAGAGGCCGGCACGAACTAAATAGCGGCAAAGCTGCGTTTAGTTGTTGGTCACCAATAACCCTTTTTCGAGACAAACAATTAGGTACTTGTCAGTTAACAGGAAATGAAATGAATGAAAGCGGTCAAGCTCAACGCTGTTTCGCATGGGCCTAGAACTGAACCTTTTTCACCTTCCCCCAGTGGTGCGCAATAACACGCATGTTTCATTTGATATACGGCACGAGGCTCCATCCCCACAAATAGTTATCGCGCCACCAGATCGACACCTGCGCGATCGCAGAGTTGCCTAGCGATCAGGGGCTAGAAAGCCCGCGTGAGCGCCAAGGTGCCTTGGATAAAACCTTGGACACTGCTAACATCAAGCGATCTGTTACAGATCCTCTTCAGGAGATTTCAAAACATTTGATAATTTAGAACACTTATTAGAACACTTTTTGAAAGTTGACGAAAAAATCATAATAGTTGGTGTTATCAACATTCATTTTAAACTAAAAAATGATTCCATGTTGAATGAATGACTATATTCATTGAATTATTTTGGATTGTCAGTAATTATTAAGAAATAACACTTCGGATTTCTCAGAAAACCGAAATTTCCATAAATTCTCCACAAGATATGCGAACCAATTGTGTATTTCTAAGCACTCAACAGCACTCTTTGAGCATAGCCCACTGTATAGTGGAATAAGATTGCTGAATCATCTCCCACCATCCATGAACAATTAAAAATATTTTAAAATACTTAGAAAACACCTAAATAACTTTTTTAGTGAAGGTTTGTGTGTAGAACATTTCTACCGATTATCTGTGTGGAAGTGTACTTGTTTGTATCGTATAATTTTTAGTATCTATATTTTCCTCTCTTTTACCTCTGTCGACCTGTCTTATATCACTGTGTGATCTGAAATGATGAATTTAGTTTTATATTATTATTGTTATCATTATTTTTTTTTGTATCAGTCGGGCCATGTCTCCGGAGCTCCGACACATCCGGTGGGCGCGCTGGCGCCATTTACCCAGATAGCCACTCCCCACGTCCGTGGGGTGAGCAACTACTGGGTTCGAGAATCATGTGCCCTGAGCAAACGAAGTATACCAAGGATGACAGCCTTCTGCATTCGTCCGGCTAAGATTTCCGCCACATCACGGCAAGCCGGTATGATTATTAAATTAGATAGCAGCGTGTCCATCATCCCACCAAAGACCCGTGAAATCAGAACCACCAATTCAACCGAATGGTTTGGGTATAGCTGGCGGAGTTCAAAGAGTAACGATATTTTTTCCATTTTTTTTGCTCTTTTCGGACGATGTTCGTTCCGCCAGCAGCTGGAAACTCTATGACAAATATCGTTCTACTTTGATGGTCGAGGAGGACTACATGAGGCTCATTTGCTTGTATTTGCCTGAGGGTTGGGAATGAGTAGTTCCAATAGATTCGGAATTTCTCATTCTCCACATCGGACTCAATATCCCCCGGAGCATAGAGCAACACCGGTGTCTCGTCTATACCGTAGATATACAAGTGTCGTAGATGATATTACAACACTCGTTAGCCGCGTTATGCCTGTGGATATAGGCTGAGACAGCATAAGCTTGACAGGACGATAGCAAATGCATTACGGTCTCAGAAGTCCCACGACAATCTCTACCTCTAGTGTCCGGGACCTCTTTACCCATCTTGCGACTACGGTAGACCATGGTGTTGAAGACACCATCCTGGCAGGCCATTATGAATCCCTCGGTCTTCGACTTCAGCTCACTTGACTTGCGAAGGTCAGATTTTTGGATAAGCCAAAGTCTTCGATGTGTGAAGAAGACCCCATGCATTGGCTTACCCTTATGCATCTGAAGGAGCTCTCCACTGCCTTAATGTGAGCTTTTGGCTGAATGGGCTCCAGCTCCGTGACAGAGTTTGGATTAATCCGTTCAAAGTCGAAAACGAGACCAACTCCATCGGTTGCACGGGCTGCTGCCTTGAAAAGAAGTATTCCGATCTTTGCTTTTTCATGATCACAGACCAAGCAGAGAAGGTGATCTGAACTCCTGATAACTTCACAGGCTCCATCCAGTACCATTCTGTTAGGTAGACACTCCAAACTCAAAAGTCCACAGCCTCCCTGCAGTCTAGGAAAGTAAGAGTTTTCACATCGAGTTGTCGCAGCTCCTCTTGAGTCTGTTTCACCACTCCAAAGGAGTAGAGTAAGATCGGAACGGCAGCAACTTTTTGCTTCCCCGACAATTCTGACGACCAGATCTGTCGGAGTTTGTGTTGATACTTGCCGCAGAGAGAGTTTTCTACAGTGGTTACCTCTTGGGAGCGGCACTGTTCCACCCCTAGGTAAGTGTACGTCTCTCCGGCATCAAGATGATGTAAGATGCTTCCGTCTACGAGCTGGACATCTTCTCCGTACTCCTCGCAGCGTCCTGTTTTGAGATGAACCGTGGCACATTTGTCGATCCCAAACTCCATTCCGATAGCATGCGTGTACTCTTACACCACCCTCGAGGACCGACATAGATCATTTTCTCTGCAGGCATATATTTCCAAGTCATCCATAAATGGGCCTCCGGTTGCTGGGGGTGCCGCAGTTGTAACCACGGGTATTTCTGAGTGCAACAGACAATGGCAGTAGTGAGATGCAGAAAAAAAGAGGGCTGAGGGAATGTCCCTGAAATACGCCCCTCCTTAATATTCCCTGCTCTGTTTGGACTCTGACTTGACCAGATCTTATGGTGAAGCAAGTCCTCCAGAGCGGCATCAGTTGTCTAATACATCTCACTGTCAAATCGGACACCGCAAGGCATCTGAGCAAATGCAAGATAAGCTCATGCGAGGTTGTATCAAATGCCTTGCGGTAATCGATCCAGGCCATCGAAAGGTTACGCTTATACTGCACGGAGTCCTGCGTTATACATCTGTCGATAAGCAGGTTCTCCTTGCAGCCAGCGACCCCCTTCTTTGACTCCCTTTGCTCATATATCCGTTCATACAATGGGTCTACGGCGGAGAGTATTCGCATGGGCACACATCTTATAGCATGCGTTCAAGCATGTTATCGGTCTGTAATTCTTTGGATCAGACATTATCATTGTTAATATTATTGTTAATATTTTTATTATTTTTATAAATTTTTGTAAGAGATTGATTATGTTAATCCAAATCTTTCAAATTAGCAACATCGACAAAGCCAATGACGCACTTTTCTCATACCTAATACTTTCGTCTCATCTGCTCTGTTACCATGATGTTGGCGTAAATGATCACATTGTGCATTTATTACGAGACCATCTCCCGCTCAGTTGACGTCTTTTTAAGTTCCATAATGCCTACTGTTTATCTTCGAAAAATTCCTCTTTGGAGCGATTCTGTGACTCAATCAGTTGAAACGTGACGATAACACAAGGCAATTGGCGCCATTGCCGTTTTGAATCATCAAACTTTTCCTGCATTGGTGGAATAACGTAAATGTCAACTCTTTTATAACATATCAAATGCAACTGTTCGCCATAACAGAAAGTTCAGCGGAAGTAAAAAAAAAATCCTCTTTATATTCAATTAAATCACTCGCTCCATTCGACCGACTGAAATAGGCGTGCGTGCCACACCACGTGATTCCCCGAACTGAAATTCAATGTAAAATAATAAACAGGGGGAATTCGTCACACAGAACTTCATTAATTTTCTACCACTTCCTTTTATTGTTATTCCAAGAGAGGAAACCTTATATTTATTCGCGTAACAGAAACAAATTTAGGTTTAATAATTCAATTTTCGCACAATATGGCTCGTGGCTGCTGGATGATTGTTGACTTGGAGATGGCGGTAAATTTGATTGTAACTGGCTGACATTGTGGGTTACACTTCGGAAATGTTTAAGAGACATTTGGTTAACTATCTGTGGTTTTCCTTTGACTAATAATTTTGTTACTCATGAACACTTTGAATAATGATTATTCATGCAGAAATCACACGAAAAAATACAAAGTCATGTTCACATGATAGGGAAAACCAATTTTACTCGTGTTACATAGAGCTTTCCTTCCATCCCGTATCCTACCCCAGTAATCAGAGGATATCTTATGGTTACACTCTGCATGAATATACCGGGTGTCCACGGAAGGTGGCTCACCCCTATAACTTTTATGTTTTTGAAAATATTGGAACGGAATTTGGAGGATCTATCATTTTTTGACAAGTGACTCAGCTTCATGCAACGTCTGGTCTCACCGTAAGTGATATAAACTTTCGATTTTCAAATGAGACATCCAGCATATTTTTCCTTTTTTTGTCTCCATATGAAATTCTTTATATATACAGGGTGTTCCTTAAAGACATGCTAATATTTGAGGGGGTGATTCTTTGACTTATTTTAAGGAAAAAACTTTCCATAAACGTATGTCCTAAAAGTCCTAACTTTTGAGATACAGGGTGATAAAGATTTGAAAAAAAATCAGTTTTTTAATAATAACTGAGATAATATTGTAGACGTTTTTATAAAATTTGGTATATGTCTTCTATGCATCAAGGCGCATTTTTTAATGCACAAACATTTTCATTTTCTCAACCAGTGGCGTCCGTACGGGTTTTGCATTGAATATTTTTGGAGAAAAAAATACTACGCCACTGCTTTCCCAAAAAAAAAATACTTTTGAGATCCTCATTTATTAATTAAATTCATTCATTATTGACAATACTAACACTGATTATAAACATTGTTGGAAATGGCCACCTTCACTTAATAGGCATGCTTCCGTCCGTCTACGCATGGAATTACGCACACGTTGAAATATTCCCGGCGTATTTCGAATAGTTTCACACGAGGCAACTATTCGCTCTCTTAAATCTTCTAAAGTATTAACGGGAGTTTTATACACTAGAGTTTTAAGGTGCCCCCATAAAAAGAAATATAAACTGTTGAGATCAGGGGATCTTGCTGGCCATTGCTGAGGTCCTCCGCGACCTATCCAACGATTATGATTAACTGTATTTAAGATAGGTAGCTGAATTAATATCGTAAATCCATTCAGGTAATAATTCAAGCACTTGGGAGATTATAAGTAAAAGATTAAGAAGTGGTGAAAAGAAATATCAATTATAAAGAGGTAGCTAAATTACTATCGGACGATTTATTGTCAACAAAATGTTAGGTACCTACTGCGATATGAAGCAATTTCAATTTAATTATTTTAATCAAGAACCGAGCATCTGACAAGAATTACACATTTTTTTGGATTCTCATTCATTTTGGAACAAATCTGATCCCTCAATTTGCTTTCAGTCGATGCACAAACATTTCCACACCGCATCAGATTTTTGAAGAATTGATCCTGAAATGAAACGATTTCTATTTTTTTAAGCGAAAACCATGCGGCGGACAAAGAAAACTCAGGAGATCAAATTTGCTCCAAAATAAATGAGGATCTCAAAAGTATTTTTTTTCAGGAGAAAGCAGTGGCGTGTTATTTTTTTCTCCAAAAATATTCAATGCAAAACCCGTACGGACGTCACTGGTTGAGAAAATGAAAATAGAAGACATGTACCAAATTTTATAAAAATGTCTACAATATTATCTCAGTTTTTATTAAAAAACTGATTTTTTTTCAAAACTTTATCACCCTGTATCTCAAAAGTTAGGACTTTTAGGACATACGTTTATAGAAAGTTTTTTCCTTAAAATAAGAATCACACCCTCAAATATTAGCATGTCTTTAAGGAACACCCTGTATATATATACAGTGCGGCTTTTTATAGTCCCCCCCCTGTTAACTTTTGAACGGTTTGACGTAGAGCAATAAAAAAAATATTTCGAGGGTTTCACCGATACTACCTTTTGAAATATAACGCATTGTGATTGCTCGATAGATGGCGCGGGGGGGCACAAAAACCTAATTTTTTTAAATGGCATGGGGGGGTCGAGTGACACATCGTTGAAAAGAGAATTGGAATCTCTTTTCAACCATCTAATTTTTTTTTAATTTCGTTAATATATTTTTTCACAATAAGCATTTGAAGTGTCAATGTAACAAAAAGAAAACAAACTATTATGACATGTAGTATTTAAATAATTAGATGCAAAATTGTTGTCAATTAACGAAGCAGGTGTTCGAAATGTCCACCTAATACTTCTTGACAATAAAAAATTCGATTCACAAATTCCTGCCGAACATTATTCAACATGTCTGCAGTTATACCAGCACAAACCCGTGTTATTCGTTCTTTAAGTTCTTCCAAAGAGTTGGATTGTTGCTCATTCACTTTGGATTTGACGTATCCCCACAGAAAGAAGTCACAAGGTGTAAGGTCTGGTGATCACCAAAATTATAAATTGCTTCAATTTGTTCTTCGAAAGGACGTATACGAACCATGATGATATCAAATATTCAAAGTAAATAATAATTATAAGTAGACAAAACTCCTCAGTGAATATGAATACAATAATTCATCAATCCATTGTACTTTTATAGATAACTAATTAATTATTGTCATTTAAACAAATCCAATAAATAGTCCTTTCGTAGTACCTTTGTCATTAAAAATAAATGAAATGGGTATAATTTCGATATCCTAATACCTAATTAAGCTTTGAAAGGAATTCAAAATGAATAATTATTAATGTTGTGAATTGTCTTTATTGACCGTATTTCGTGGTATTGATTGCAATTGTGAATCACTAGAACAATTAAGGTATTTTTCTTCAAACATTATTATTTTAATACCACCCAAAATATTTTCCTTCCCATTATTTCACATCAAACCCTTCAAAAGTTATTGAGGTAAGGTAAGGAAAGGAATTCAGATCCGCTCTTACACTTGACACTTCAAATGCTTATTGTGAAAAAACGTGTAGAAGAAATTAAAAAAAAATCAGATGGTTGAAAAGAGAATCAAATTCTCTTACAGTGGTGTATTTCGAATTTTGATAAAAGTTCGGATATTGAATTGGTGGGTTGATTAAACGGCATATTTATCAAATTTCATTCCCTCATAACTTTTTTATTGATTGACACATTTCAACGTAATTCACATATGGACCATTTGAAAATGTGGCGAATCTAGTGGTGTAGTCAGATTTTTTATAAAAAAATATTCAGATTTTTTACCTTGAAAAATAAGATTAGTTGGCCCTGTAAATGGAGATTTATACGTGAAATTTGGTGTCCTAGTAGACTTTTTCAATTTCTAACTAAAGAAAACAAAATCATTCAAATCGGTTGACAAATGTAAGTTTCATATCGGTGCTTCCATCTTGAATGGGTCACACTGTATATAAAACCATGTATTATTCGTTACTATTTGTAACCAAACATTTTTAAAATTTAAATTTCAATATATGAAAACGTTAAAATTATTAATTTTAGTCCTGAAGTATTGGGAAAAATACAACTTTACGGTTTTCGGTTAAAATGCATCTGCTGGGTAAAATTTGATTTTTAAATTATCATAACTATTTTTTTTTCAAATGGCAACATAGTGGCTCGTCGGGTCAAAAAAAAAAGAACATTTCATTATGACTAAATTGATACCGCACACTATTAGGTATCAAAGAAACATTCGTCAACAATTTAAAAAATATTACGCCAGATCTTTCTCTTTGAGATTAAAATAATATTAAAATTCATCGAATAACCTGTGACCAACACCAATGATATAACAAAACCATCAATCCAAAATCCAATATCTCCTTGCTTAAATGATATTATTAACATGTTTTTCAATCAATAGCGTACACAAAAGTGTCCTAATTTAGATTTGGAGAAGTGAGGTAAGATAACATATCCACAGTGAAGCGGTATCAACATAATCGTAATTCACAAAATTTCCATTTAAAAAAATTAGTACTTAATACAAATTCTAAAATTGTATTGTAAGTACCTAGCAGAAATATTTCGACTGAAAACAATATTCCACAAAAATGTTAAAACTTTCTCAAGCTGAGTTACTTGTCAAAAAATGCAGTTTTAAGTCTTATACAAATCCTCCAAATTTTTTTTTATACGAATAGCCACTATGTTTCCATTTGAAAATAACATAGTAGCAATAAATTAAAAATAAATTTTACACAGCAGAGGCATTTTAAAGTTGTTTTTCCCAATACCTACTTAAGGAATAAAATTAATAATTTTAACGTATCCATAGCCCTCTAGATTAAAAATTAAATATCGAAAATATGGTCACAAAAAGTAACAAGTGATATATGGTTGTATTCAGAATGTCATATAGAGACCGGAAGTTACACGAACTTCCAAATCGTGTGTACTCTGAATGCATTGAACTTGTCTAATTTGAACTGATTATTGTCGAAAATGTCGAAGTCTGCTCCAAAAAATCTTGAAAATAATTTATTTTTATCACCCTGTCTATCGAAAACCAAGCAGTTTGGGACATAATATGTTTATATGAACTTTTCGTCCTGAAAACTTTTGAATAACCTTTCGAAGTTTGTGAGAATATTTGTTTCTAAAATTTCTTTATGTTATGCGATGCTGGAAAATGTTCGCATTAATATTTTAATTGTAGCTCCTGAACCGTACGATTGAATGAAAAACTGCAAGAGAACAAAAAGATGTTAAATAAAACAGCATTAATTATTCTTGTCTCATAATATGTCAGTGACGTCGGAAAAAAAATTCTGAAGGGTTGAACAAGGTTTGACTCTGAAAAGAGAAGGACCCTGTGAATTCTTTGAGGAATGAATTATTTTGTATCATGCGTAATATTGAATGGATTGTACTCGCCTGATTTGAACTGATTATTGTCGAAAATGTCGAAGTTATTTTCAAAAAACCTTGAAAAAAATTTATTTTTATCACCATGTATCTCCAAGCCGTTTGGGACATATGTTTATATGAACTTTTCGTCTTGAAACCTTCCAAAGAATCACCTTCCGAAGTTTGTCAACGTATTTAATTAACACCCTGTAGATCAGGAGAAATTCGAAATCTGAATAATTATTCATTTACATTTCTTATTCCATTTGATTCAGCTGATGATAATGTTGACAACCTGAAAACCATAAGAAACGAATAATTGGGTATTAACCCAATGTCATAAGGACGTACTCCAGCAACGAATTCCTAAGCATTTCGGAAGATGAAGTGTCTTTTCCTGGACAATACCTTCCATGAAAAATCGACGAGTATAAGCCTCTATTTACCGATGCCGCTGTGTAAACTCCCCTAATTGTCCTCGAAACAATACAACAATAAACCGATGCAAACCGTTGGCGTTGTAATAAAAGCTGAAAGTGCCGAATTAGTGAGCATTTCTCTGTTGTAAGAGAGCCCTCGAAATTGAAATAAAAACAATTAGACGGAGACTTCGGAAACTGTTCAATACACTTCCAATGTCTCTTATTGAGCTCCTAATTCGAAGAAACGTGGATTGAGGAGACGAGAAGAAAAACACTGTGGCTCTGGTTCATACGCCCCGAAGGATATACTTATGTAGCGGAAGTGTTGGTTGGCATTTCACTGACATACATAGGTAACATTTGAAGCAGGAATAAGTGTGTTAATATTTCAGTCGGGTAACAGAAATTTGATTAACAAAAAAAGGAAAAACTTTAAATGGTATTGATTGAAAGTTTGATTTTGTGGAGGAGATTCGATTTTTGGCATGATTTTTTGGGTTTGTAACCTTCCACAATCTGAAAATGAAAAAAATGTTAATCAAAAGAAATCAGTACAAGTGTAGACGGGCAAATTAATTAATTTGCCCGAATATTTTCCTCCTATATAAAATTTGTCATAAGAGGAATGCAATTATCGAAAAATTACAGCGGTAATTGCACTGCGGAGCGATAATTGCACTGTGAAAACAGCACGTCGGCATGACACCAATGACAACAACACTGACTGACAATACTGATAAATGTCAGATATACTTCAAAAAGTGAAAAAATGTCGCGTTTTAGTGAGTGGTAGTCCATACAATCTATTGAGGAAAATGTAGTTGAAAGTGAAACAGCAGCACATACATTATTCTTTCAACTCCGGAAATATTCCACCGAATTACACTCGTGCATCAAAATAAACTGATAATTTTCCATTCAAGCATGTTGTCAGTGAAAAACTGCAATTGGTTATATTTTGTTAAACGACAAAATATGAAAATAAATTCATACAGTTTTTGGACAACTTATCGGTAATTTTGATGCACTTGTGCAATTACATCCGATAAGTTACTGCGTTCACAAGACTGCTGTCTTTAATGAAACATTTTTGTGTCAGTAACGTATCCTACACTAAATTTGCCTATCTGAAAAAATTAGATCAAATAATTCCTATTTTCGAAAAATGTTGACGTTTCGGATACTGTATCTAGCTCCGTTATCAAAACTTGCTGAAAAGACGCTGACAACTGTATTTGAATTACGGTTTGGAAGTAACAAGATCTTTCTTTAACAGAGTCAAATGAAATATGCCATTCTTACATCCTTTTGATTGTCATTTGCTATCTTGATACATAGGGTGTTTGGTATCAATCAATCACCATTCTATTAGTCCTCATTTCATCTCTGAGGAGAGGTAACCAGGTGCGGTCCATTTTGATAGAATTCAACTTTATTTTTCCTTGATTTGATTCTCTCAATAAAATTTTGGTATTATTCCATTCCATCATAATATGATCTCAATCAGATGTTAGAATATGTTCGGATATTTTCGAACCTGTTATTTTTCGATTTCTGATGTAACTTTTATGTTCTTCCTGGCGCACAATCAATGGTCTTGATGTTTCATTTATACAGTATCGGAAACTTTATAATAGACCCTCATGTTTTCGAGTAATTATGAATGGTCACTTAATGATAATATAATAAAAAATAAAAATTTATTTGTTTATAACAAATTGTTTATCACATAAACAATGAAAAATCAAATTACAATTTTTTTTATATCAAAAAGAAAAATAATGATTCTAAAAAAATGGTTCCTTAATATTAATTAGAAGTGGGAGAAAATAACTGTTAAACAACAAATGCGTTTTCAGCAATACATTTTTTTTTTGAGGAACGGTTTTTTCTTAAATCATAATCATCACTAAAGATTAGGTTATAAAAAAAATTCAAATTATTTCATAAACAACGCATTTGTTTATAAAAATTATTTAAACAATAGAAGATAAAAATTATTAAAAATAATTTTCAAGTAGCTTCTGATCATAAGAAAACGGATGTTTTTCAATGTATAATAAAGCTTTATAATTTTTCATCTTAGTAAATTGTTAATAACAAAACGAAAATTAACAATTTTTTCATTTTTCCAGCAGGAATTTATTCTAAGACCTTTGAGAAATAGCTCCACGAAAGAAAAACATTCTCAGATTAATAGTTTAACAATTATCATACTTGCAATGTTAATGTTCATGCTACAAAAAATTGTTAATTAATCAATGGATAACTTATTGAAAAATCGCGTTACAAATTTTTTGACCACGGATCATTGTTCATTGATCTGTCCTGTAGGCGCCTTTATTTTTTCAATTTTTTATTTCCATATTTAATAAGTTTGAATATTATTTATTCATTAAAGGTCCGAAGGGGGCGTGGCTTGCGCAAGCTGGAGTACCCGTTTTCGGGCGTATTTTCAACCCTCTGGAAAAATTATTAATATTGGTCCTACAATTCCGAGAGTTAAAATTTTTTTTTAGGAAATTCTTTTTGAATCTCTAAACCCCCTTTTTTTTAGTTAATTGATAATAACTTTTGCAATTTTTGCAAACGAAACTTCATTTTTTAAAAAAATCATCTAGATGCCATTCCGAATCGAATGACACCCCAATCATAATTTTTGGAGACTGCTGAAAAAAGTTGACCAAAAAAGCACGTGTTAAATAAGACTATACTGCGCGCCTCTCCTGTTGCCTCGCCCGACGAATTAACAGCTCACGTCGATATCCCTTTCTCGAGCGGGTAGAGGAGACATTGTAAGGCTCTCTCAACATTATAGCAAGCTATTCTTCACGCTCTCATAAAACCACCATACCTCAGATGAAAACTTTCCGACACTGTAACTTTTACGAAACGAACAAGGTATGTTGTAAACACAATGTTTTGAACATTCATCAGTGTTTTTGGGTTTCGTATGTGTGAGTATTGATCTCAATGTATTGGTTGTTTTAAATGTTGTTCCTACATCATACCTATGGCCAATCCGTTTTATCTTTTCAGACAGTCCAGGGACATAAGGTATAATGTTGGTTGTTGGATTTGTATGGGGATGTCGCACTTCTATGTGTTGTGTTTTTCGATTATAAAGTGTATTACTATTTTCAAATTCATCAATGGTTTTTTCCACAAATTGATTTGGATAAGCATTTTCCTTGAGAAGTTCTAGAAGCAACTAGAGAATTCTCGGAACGACGAGTTGGCTATTTCCGACTATAAAAAGCCTACACTCGCCGTCTGAGGGATGTATTGAGTATTGAAAGATTTGGACAGTCGACATTAATATAGCCCAGAGATTGTGTACATGAATTAACGGATTCTGTATTTTAAGTGTTGAAAATAAATATTTTTAGAGTGCAGTTGTGAAAGTTCTCTACAATAAGTTATATATCTGGACCTAAGTCTTAAAAAGGGCAATCTCCATTTTCGGTGATCTGAGATATTGATTGCGCAAGATTCAACAGCAATATGAATAATTTTAAGTGTGTGAATAATAATTTCCAAGTAACAAAAATCAATAAAACACTTCAAAATTATGTATATTTTTTAAAAATTATGTTATTGATAAAAAAACGGTTGTTTATGATTTAGATGGAGATTGGCCCTTTTACTAATTATTGTTATGGCTTTTTCGAGATTTTTTTTACTCTCCAAAAAGGCCAATCTCCATTTTCAGTGATCTGAGATATTAATTACGCAAGATTTAAAAGCAATATGACAATATTTTTAAGTGTGTGAATAATTATTTTCAAGTAATAAAAATCGATGAAACACTTGTACCATAATTTTAATTATGTTATTGATAAAGAAAGGATTTTTTATGATTTAAATGGAGATTTGCCCTTTTCCTAATTATTGCATGAGATGGGCCAATCTCCATGGCAGGTAGACATTGGCTATTTAAGTTCTTAATGTATTTGGATATAAGCACTACACTTGAAATAGTATATCAGGCACCCTTAGCAGAAGATTGGCCTTCTATGTATCGATAGAAATGAACTCGACAATTTTCGGTGAAATCGATGAAAAACTTGTACCTATATTTTTTTTTATTATGTTATTGATAAAGAAATAATTTTTTATGATTTAGATGGAGATTTGCTCTTTTCCTAATTATTGCATGAGATGGGCCAATCTCCATGGCAGGTGGATATTGGCTATTTAAGTTCTTAATGTATTTGGATATAAGCCCTACACTTGAAATAGTATATCAGGCACCCTTAGCAGAAGATTGGCCTTTTATGTATCGATAGAAATGAACTCGACAATTTTCGGTGAAATCGATGAAAAACTTGTACCTATATTTTTTTTTATTATGTTATTGATAAAGAAATAATTTTTTATGATTTAGATGGAGATTTGCTCTTTTCCTAATTATTGCATGAGATGGGCCAATCTCCATGGCAGGTGGATATTGGCTATTTAAGTTCTTAATGTATTTGGATATAAGCCCTACACTTGAAATAGTATATCAGGCACCCTTAGCAGAAGATTGGCCTTTTATGTATCGATAGAAATGAACTCGACAATTTTCGGTGAAATCGATGAAAAACTTGTACCTATATTTTTTTTTATTATGTTATTGATAAAGAAATAATTTTTTATGATTTAGATGGAGATTTGCTCTTTTCCTAATTATTGCATGAGATGGGCCAATCTCCATGGCAGGTAGACATTGGCTATTTAAGTTCTTAATGTATTTGGATATAAGCACTACACTTGAAATAGTATATCAGGCACCCTTAGCAGAAGATTGGCCTTTTATGTATCGATAGAAATGAACTCGACAATTTTCGGTGAAATCGATGAAAAACTTGTACCTATATTTTTTTTTATTATGTTATTGATAAAGAAATAATTTTTTATGATTTAGATGGAGATTTGCTCTTTTCCTAATTATTGCATGAGATGGGCCAATCTCCATGGCAGGTGGATATTGGCTATTTAAGTTCTTAATGTATTTGGATATAAGCCCTACACTTGAAATAGTATATCAGGCACCCTTAGCAGAAGATTGGCCTTTTATGTATCGATAGAAATGAACTCAACAATTTTCGGTGAAATCGATGAAAAACTTGTACCTATATTTTTTTTATTATGTTATTGATAAAGAAATAATTTTTTATGATTTAGATGGAGATTTGCCATTTTCGTAATTATTGCATGAGATGGGCCAATCTCCATGGCAGGTAGACATTGGCTATTTAAGTTCTTAATGTATTTGGATATAAGCACTACACTTGAAATAGTATATCAGGCACCCTTAGCAGAAGATTGGCCTTTTATGTATCGATAGAAATGAACTCGACAATTTTCGGTGAAATCGATGAAAAACTTGTACCTATATTTTTTTTTATTATGTTATTGATAAAGAAATAATTTTTTATGATTTAGATGGAGATTTGCTCTTTTCCTAATTATTGCATGAGATGGGCCAATCTCCATGGCAGGTGGATATTGGCTATTTAAGTTCTTAATGTATTTGGATATAAGCCCTACACTTGAAATAGTATATCAGGCACCCTTAGCAGAAGATTGGCCTTTTATGTATCGATAGAAATGAACTCGACAATTTTCGGTGAAATCGATGAAAAACTTGTACCTATATTTTTTTTTATTATGTTATTGATAAAGAAATAATTTTTTATGATTTAGATGGAGATTTGCTCTTTTCCTAATTATTGCATGAGATGGGCCAATCTCCATGGCAGGTGGATATTGGCTATTTAAGTTCTTAATGTATTTGGATATAAGCCCTACACTTAAAATAGTATATCAGGCACCCTTAGCAGAAGATTGGCCTTTTATGTATCGATAGAAATGAACTCAACAATTTTCGGTGAAATCGATGAAAAACTTGTACCTATATTTTTTTTATTATGTTATTGATAAAGAAATAATTTTTTATGATTTAGATGGAGATTTGCCATTTTCGTAATTATTGCATGAGATGGGCCAATCTCCATGGCAGGTAGACATTGGCTATTTAAGTTCTTAATGTATTTGGATATAAGCACTACACTTGAAATAGTATATCAGGCACCCTTAGCAGAAGATTGGCCTTTTATGTATCGATAGAAATGAACTCGACAATTTTCGGTGAAATCGATGAAAAACTTGTACCTATATTTTTTTTTATTATGTTATTGATAAAGAAATAATTTTTTATGATTTAGATGGAGATTTGCTCTTTTCCTAATTATTGCATGAGATGGGCCAATCTCCATGGCAGGTGGATATTGGCTATTTAAGTTCTTAATGTATTTGGATATAAGCCCTACACTTGAAATAGTATATCAGGCACCCTTAGCAGAAGATTGGCCTTTTATGTATCGATAGAAATGAACTCGACAATTTTCGGTGAAATCGATGAAAAACTTGTACCTATATTTTTTTTTATTATGTTATTGATAAAGAAATAATTTTTTATGATTTAGATGGAGATTTGCTCTTTTCCTAATTATTGCATGAGATGGGCCAATCTCCATGGCAGGTGGATATTGGCTATTTAAGTTCTTAATGTATTTGGATATAAGCCCTACACTTGAAATAGTATATCAGGCACCCTTAGCAGAAGATTGGCCTTTTATGTATCGATAGAAATGAACTCGACAATTTTCGGTGAAATCGATGAAAAACTTGTACCTATATTTTTTTTTATTATGTTATTGATAAAGAAATAATTTTTTATGATTTAGATGGAGATTTGCTCTTTTCCTAATTATTGCATGAGATGGGCCAATCTCCATGGCAGGTGGATATTGGCTATTTAAGTTCTTAATGTATTTGGATATAAGCCCTACACTTGAAATAGTATATCAGGCACCCTTAGCAGAAGATTGGCCTTTTATGTATCGATAGAAATGAACTCGACAATTTTCGGTGAAATCGATGAAAAACTTGTACCTATATTTTTTTTTATTATGTTATTGATAAAGAAATAATTTTTTATGATTTAAATGGAGATTTGCCCTTTTCCTAATTATTGCATGAGATGGGCCAATCTCCATGGCAGGTGGATATTGGCTATTTAAGTTCTTAATGTATTTGGATATAAGCCCTATACTTGAAATAGTATATCAAGCACCCTTAGCAGAAGATTGGCCTTTTATGTATCGATAGAAATGAACTCGACAATTTTCGGTGAAATCGATGAAAAACTTGTACCTATATTTTTTTTTATTATGTTATTGATAAAGAAATAATTTTTTATGATTTAAATGGAGATTTGCCCTTTTCCTAATTATTGCATGAGATGGGCCAATCTCCATGGCAGGTAGACATTGGCTATTTAAGTTCTTAATGTATTTGGATATAAGCACTACACTTGAAATAGTATATCAGGCACCCTTAGCAGAAGATTGGCCTTTTATGTATCGATAGAAATGAACTCGACAATTTTCGGTGAAATCGATGAAAAACTTGTACCTATATTTTTTTTTATTATGTTATTGATAAAGAAATAATTTTTTATGATTTAGATGGAGATTTGCTCTTTTCCTAATTATTGCATGAGATGGGCCAATCTCCATGGCAGGTGGATATTGGCTATTTAAGTTCTTAATGTATTTGGATATAAGCCCTACACTTGAAATAGTATATCAGGCACCCTTAGCAGAAGATTGGCCTTTTATGTATCGATAGAAATGAACTCGACAATTTTCGGTGAAATCGATGAAAAACTTGTACCTATATTTTTTTTTATTATGTTATTGATAAAGAAATAATTTTTTATGATTTAAATGGAGATTTGCCCTTTTCCTAATTATTGCATGAGATGGGCCAATCTCCATGGCAGGTGGATATTGGCTATTTAAGTTCTTAATGTATTTGGATATAAGCCCTATACTTGAAATAGTATATCAAGCACCCTTAGCAGAAGATTGGCCTTTTATGTATCGATAGAAATGAACTCGGCAATTTTCGGTGAAATCGATGAAAAACTTGTACCTATATTTTTTTTATTATGTTATTGATAAAGAAATAATTTTTTATGATTTAGATGGAGATTTGCCATTTTCGTAATTATTGCATGAGATGGGCCAATCTCCATGGCAGGTAGACATTGGCTATTTAAGTTCTTAATGTATTTGGATATAAGCACTACACTTGAAATAGTATATCAGGCACCCTTAGCAGAAGATTGGCCTTTTATGTATCGATAGAAATGAACTCGACAATTTTCGGTGAAATCGATGAAAAACTTGTACCTATATTTTTTTTATTATGTTATTGATAAAGAAATAATTTTTTATGATTTAGATGGAGATTTGCCCTTTTCCTAATTATTGCATGAGATGGGCCAATCTCCATGGCAGGTGGATATTGGCTATTTAAGTTCTTAATGTATTTGGATATAAGCCCTACACTTGAAATAGTATATCAGGCACCCTTAGCAGAAGATTGGCCTTTTATGTATCGATAGAAATGAACTCGACAATTTTAGGTGAAATCGATGAAAAACTTGTACCTATATTTTTTTTTATTATGTTATAGATAAAGAAATAATTTTTTATGATTTAGATGGAGATTTGCACTTTTCATAATTATTGCATGAGATGGGCCAATCTCCATGGCAGGTGGATATTGGCTATTTAAGTTCTTAATGTATTTGGATATAAGCCCTACACTTGAAATAGTATATCAGGCACCCTTAGCAGAAGATTGGCCTTTTATGTATCGATAGAAATGAACTCGACAATTTTAGGTGAAATCGATGAAAAACTTGTACCTATATTTTTTTTTATTATGTTATAGATAAAGAAATAATTTTTTATGATTTAGATGGAGATTTGCACTTTTCATAATTATTGCATGAGATGGGCCAATCTCCATGGCAGGTGGATATTGGCTATTTAAGTTCTTAATGTATTTGGATATAAGCCCTATACTTGAAATAGTATATCAAGCACCCTTAGCAGAAGATTGGCCTTTTATGTATCGATAGAAATGAACTCGGCAATTTTCGGTGAAATCGATGAAAAACTTGTACCTATATTTTTTTTATTATGTTATTGATAAAGAAATAATTTTTTATGATTTAGATGGAGATTTGCCATTTTCGTAATTATTGCATGAGATGGGCCAATCTCCATGGCAGGTAGACATTGGCTATTTAAGTTCTTAATGTATTTGGATATAAGCCCTACACTTGAAATAGTATATCAGGCACCCTTAGCAGAAGATTGGCCTTTTATGTATCGATAGAAATGAACTCGACAATTTTCGGTGAAATCGATGAAAAACTTGTACCTATATTTTTTTTATTATGTTATTGATAAAGAAATAATTTTTTATGATTTAGATGGAGATTTGCCCTTTTCCTAATTATTGCATGAGATGGGCCAATCTCCATGGCAGGTGGATATTGGCTATTTAAGTTCTTAATGTATTTGGATATAAGCCCTACACTTGAAATAGTATATCAGGCACCCTTAGCAGAAGATTGGCCTTTTATGTATCGATAGAAATGAACTCGACAATTTTAGGTGAAATCGATGAAAAACTTGTACCTATATTTTTTTTTATTATGTTATAGATAAAGAAATAATTTTTTATGATTTAGATGGAGATTTGCACTTTTCATAATTATTGCATGAGATGGGCCAATCTCCATGGCAGGTGGATATTGGCTATTTAAGTTCTTAATGTATTTGGATATAAGCCCTACACTTGAAATAGTATATCAGGCACCCTTAGCAGAAGATTGGCCTTTTATGTATCGATAGAAATGAACTCGACAATTTTAGGTGAAATCGATGAAAAACTTGTACCTATATTTTTTTTTATTATGTTATAGATAAAGAAATAATTTTTTATGATTTAGATGGAGATTTGCACTTTTCATAATTATTGCATGAGATGGGACAATCTCCATGGCAGGTGGATATTGGCTATTTAAGTTCTTAATGTATTTGGATATAAGCCCTACACTTGAAATAGTATATCAGGCACCCTTAGCAGAAGATTGGCCTTTTATGTATCGATAGAAATGAACTCGACAATTTTAGGTGAAATCGATGAAAAACTTGTACCTATATTTTTTTTTATTATGTTATTGATAAAGAAATAATTTTTTATGATTTAAATGGAGATTTGCCCTTTTCCTATTTATTGCATGAGATGGGCCAATCTCCATGGCAGGTGGATATTGGCTATTTAAGTTCTTAATGTATTTGGATATAAGCCCTACACTTGAAATAGTATATCAGGCACCCTTAGCAGAAGATTGGCCTTTTATGTATCGATAGAAATGAACTCGGCAATTTTCGGTGAAATCGATGAAAAACTTGTACCTATATTTTTTTTAATATGTTATTGATAAAGAAATAATTTTTTATGATTTAGATGGAGATTTGCCATTTTCCTAATTATTGCATGAGATGGGCCAATCTCCATGGCAGGTGGATATTGGCTATTTAAGTTCTTAATGTATTTGGATATAAGCCCTATACTTGAAATAGTATATCAAGCACCCTTAGCAGAAGATTGGCCTTTTATGTATCGATAGAAATGAACTCGGCAATTTTAGTGCTGGAGATATCTCAAAATCGATGAAAGTGGAGATTCGTTTTTTTAGGACTCAGGTCCAGACATACAGTCATTAAAACTCGAAAACAACAGATCATCATCATTTCTTTGTTTTTTTCGATTTTCTCTAAACATTGCAGTATTTTCCACCCCATATGTATGGAAATACCGAAAAAAGTGAATAAATGGAATAAAATCAACATAATTGTTTTCAATATATAACTATGGAGCATATCCAAAAAATAATTGTTTGTCATATCTCTAATCACAGTCGCCAATTTCAATGAAACTCTGTCAAAAAATGTTGTAAATCACTTGTTCGAATCCAGCTCAATTCAAAACAGTTCTGCAATTATGTTATGTGATTTATCCAGTACAGAAAATACTAAAATTAATGAATCGTGTCCATTCGAAATAATTCTGTCCCTTCCATAAAATAATTAATTTCGCGGCCCACCGAAATATGATGTTTCGAATGTAACAAAGTTACCGAATTAAAATATAAATTGTTTGTATGCTTCATGGGATGTCATACATTGTTCAAACAAGTAATTTGTGTGTGTATGTGTGTGTGTGGAACAAATTTGAATTTGTATCAGCGTACAATAAATTGGATTACTATAATTTCGTGCGGTCATATTGCGAAATGAAAGCAAAATTCAGAATCAATTGAAGAACAACAACAGATGTATTCCATCTGTTTCGCAATATATTCTTTTCTATAACTGTTAATAAAGTTCTTTTTTATGGTTTGCGTGTCTTAAGTATTACAATATTTCAATATCAAAATACGGTTTAATTATTTTACTAAAAACCGTAAAAAAATTACCTTTTTTTAACGGAGTTTTCTAGACGCCAGAAAATTTTATGCGACAACGGTGATAGATCCTAAAACACACGACTCACAGCCTCACTAAATAGCTCCTTACGCACGGTCTCAGAGTAATGAAAGACCATAGAGATGCCTTTTCCAGCCTTGTCTTGAAGGCAACATAACTTTGTTTGTTCACAAGCGAGGGCCTTATACTTGTTAAGTCCGTATTCAATCGGGTAATTCCGTGTATTTCGCTTGTATTATGGTCCTTCTTACTCTAAATGTAAACAAACTGTCCATGACATTTCACCACCTGTTACCCCCCTCGCCCACAAATTGTACCTATAGTTCACTTCAAAACAGGTATTTGTGTAGGTATAGGCAGGGCATCTCTGTCTTTTATTACTCTGGCGCACGGTAAACAAATCGTACAGTTTTCATAAACAAAACGATATATCTCGGAAACGGATCAATCGATTTGGGAGAAAATTTGTAAGTTGATAGAGTTTTGCTTTTTAATTTCATCTATATAGGCGTATTTCTTGAAAAAATTATTTAAGTGATGATAATAATGATAATTTTTGCATCTCGACAAAGGCTTCAACGATTTGGATCACATTTTGTATTAAAAAAAAACTCGATTTCACAAATAATAATAATAATAATGTGAATTTTTGGATCTCGAAAACAGCTTCAACTTTTTGGATCAAATTCATTATTTAGATGAGGTATTGCTACTTGAGTTTATCTATGTAGGCATATTTTCTGAAAAAAGATCATTTTACTAATAATAATAATAATATGAATTTTTGGAAATCGGAAACGGCACACTGTATGTGGCTGTCGGTGAAGTATAGTACGTAATGCGTGTTGTAAGCAATTACGCACTCGCCGCTACGAGGCTTCGTGCGTAATTTTTCCATTCGTGCGTAATATGCCTTTTGCAACACTTGTTACGTAATGTACTATTTCCTCCTACCCCTATAGAAAATACAGACTTTCCTCCCTCAAACCAGGGAGAAAACTCATACTTTTCCTCCCCCTCATTTCAAGTAAGTTGTAAATGATGAAACTTGTGAATCTATTATAATCAAATTGTTTCCGTAATTCCTAGAACATCTTATATATCCTGTATTCTGGTAAAAATCAAACATGAATGTTACTTCTACTTCAGTTCTTTAATAACTATTTGTGTATTCAGAGCGCAAAGTGATTGATTGTCGCTTGACAAAAAGATTAATCTTTGGAGAACGACAATGACACTTTGTTCTCGAAATACACACATTATTTTTTCTACAAGCACAGCTCTGAGAAAAAAAAATGATCGACACTTCATTCAAATAGGCACATAACATTACTTATGAGAAAATCAGTCAATAGCAATCTGAAATGTTTGAGCTATCTAAATGTCTAATAATTCAAATCACTAACAAGAAAAAATTGCCTCCCCCCTCCCCGCCCGATGCCCCCAACGGGCAGATCTCGTTCAGGGAGGCCCCTATCCGCATGATGAGGGTGCTGAGTTCCGTAATCTGGCGTTGTATGTTATTCAGTGCCATAGCTAGCAGGAGATTGTCCTGCCACGCCCCACCTCCACAGTGGAGGCACCTTGTCTGTTACTGGGGACCCTGTTCTTGAGGTAGTAGCTCTTCTGTGGGTGGTAGTTCCATCTTCTCTGAGCATGTTTGTGGTGAAATGTTTGTATTGTTACTGATTTCCCCCTGGCCTCTCGTGGGGAGAAATTTCTTCGAGAAACTTGATTCCTTATTTGGAGGGAGTTGTTCCCTATCTGCTTTTCCCAGTCCTCTACTCCAGAAATTGGGTTTTGGCGTCGTTATCCTTTCTTCCAGCTCTTTAATTTTATTTAGATATTTCTTGTAATTTGCCGGGTGTTCTTGGCCACAATTTGCGCACTTCGGCGGTATTTCTCGTGTCTTTTGGCATACATCCTGCGAAGGAAAAGAGACACTTTTCTCCCTCGTAATACAAATAGCTATTACCTGGCCGCTGTAGAAAATAGGCAACAACACATGACACACAGCCTCAGTAAGTAGCTCATTACGCACTATAAACAAATCGCACAGTTTTCCTTCCATCATCGAACCACACTTCTCTCATTATGAAAAGTAAACCTAAGTGAAAAAATCTCTGACAAATAACTTTTCGTTTATCGGTAACAAAAACCGTCGTAAACTACCGAAACTTATGTGCATCCACATCAGGTTTTTTTCTCGTAAATTATGCACCCTTCGCGAATCGATCTTTATCAGATTGCGCTGGAGACATCGTAAGACGTTCATCGAATTTGCGGCCTTTTCCGATACCATATAGAACATTATATCGAAGAGAGAATGTCACATAAACACTATGATTTTCGGTGGTAAAATAAATCAAATAGATTTCGAAAAGTCGATTGCCTCGAACAGTATTGTCGTCTTTATGTTTCTAGTCAATTTAACTGAGCCATATCGGGTGGGGTTGCTGATTGGCTGATGCGGATTTTCGATGCTGGAAATCAGTGAAGTACATGTAGAGGGAAATCAAATGGAAGCTCCAAAATTAAATCATGGGGTAAGCCTTCTTCACTGAATTGGTGTTGAGACGTTATGAACGTCTGATGGGTATAGCCCAGATTCTCACTAAGTTGGTTGATAAAAGACAGGACGGGGAAATTAACCTCCAGTTGAAAGAACTGGTGAGTTAGTTGGACATACATTAGCAGACCATCATTAACTGAAACTGTCAAAATTTCGCCTCATTTTTCCACCAGGTGGAAATGTGCGGAGAAAAGGATATTTTGACCGTGTCAAAATTATTCAGTTCATTGATTGAAACTCCTCGGAACACATTTTCCGAACTTGGTTTGATTTTCTACTGAAACAGAAGCAAGACGAGTATTGAGGAAAATGCTAATCGTCACTCCTCAGACCTCATGAGGTATGGCTTTGGGAAAAAACTCAAGAGGAGTACCAACAACAAGGACGCTGAAGCCCTAGAAAAAGGTCCAGATTAGAGTTAAAAAGCTTCTGAAGCCTGAGACGCTGAGGTTATTTAACAAATTCTGTTAAGAAGCAGATAGGTCGAATATACCACTTTGTCTCAACAATTAACAATGAGACAATGGGGGCTGTACTCCCAAACAAAGACCACTTCTGGTCCAGAATATTTTAGCCCAAATCCAGATAGTCCCTTTCGTTTTATACAGAATACAAAAACAGTTTTACTGGCACGAAATTCATTTCAAGTTAGATAAAAATACAGCAGTGAAACAATTTCAAAAACATGACTGTTTCTAATTATATGATGTACATCTCTTTATACCTGTTCAAAGGAAGGCAGAAGATATCTGAGATATTCCTGTAATAGTACTCTTTTGAGCCCACCTATTTACATTTGTGGTTTTTCCACAACACATTGCCTTTCACTAAAATAATATGATATCTGTATTATCTTAGTTGACGGGAAATAGTTTTTTTTCTATGAGTGGAGGATATGTTTCTATATATAAGAAAATACATATAATTATTTCAGAAAGCATAGCTTTCGCAGTTGACTTAAAGAAAAGTCAGTTAAACCCAAATATAAAAGTGCAAGTTATAGGATTTCTTTTCAATTCAGTAAAAAACAGGTCTCTAAAAGGCTGAAAAAATTTTACATGCAATACGGATACTTCATGGATTTTGCTCATTCTGTTGGCATTATGGTTTATACTCCTCAGGAGGGGGGGTTTCTTGGGTTTATCTCAAGCGTTTTGGAAAAATGAGAAAGCAGAAAGCAGGAAATATTAATGAAAAATTCATGGTGATTCCTATCAATTTTGTGTGAAGCAGAGGGCTCCTATGGGTTCCAATTAAGATATTGGAGGGAATCAAAACTTCTGGGAAAAACTAAACATATGTGTTACCAGCACATTAGATTATTACACAAATAAAACTTCCTCATTCAGACCTGACATTCCTAAGTCAATTTTAACTTATAAGAGACCCATGAAGCAGGTTCTTGCCAAAACAAAAACAAGATGAATGGGTCAATTTTGATATAGTAAGGCGTACCGCAGACAGGACTGGAAAATCCAACACTTCTGTGATTATAATCTTCCAGTTGGGGCAAAAATAATTTTGCAAATCAGATTCTGAATCTTGGTCCATAATAGGTTGACTGATAATAGAAGGTGCCTAATTATATATAATGTATTGCTATCACCTATCAAAGCCGTAACAAGGCGTGAAATATAATTATAAAATCAAACCTTGGGTGAAGTTCGATCTAAATTATATGAAACGCCTTGTTCGAAGATGATCAGTCCCGCCCATACCCAATGGCGGAATGATTTTTTATAGTAGGAATCAAACATTATAAGATTCCTGTATTAATCTGGGTTGATATCATTCATAAAACCATGCATAATACAATAATTTGGAAGAAACTACCCACTAGTGCCAGTAGGATCCCAATCATTTGAGACGTAATAGCTTCAAGGAATGAAGTAAAACACACAACACTCACACTGCCACAGACACGACGAAGCAGATATGGGTGCGTTTCGTTGGCCTGAAACGACAGGCTTGCTATAAAAATTTGCGAGTTCACGCGGGAAACAAGGGGTATTACATTTGATCGTCTTCGAACAAGGCGTTTCATATCATTAAGATCGAACTACACTTAAGGTAAGTTCATTTGATATTATAATATATGATCACTATTTCGGTACTACAATGAAAAATTATGCAATGCAGTATAATTTTTTTTGTTTGCAGAGGGTATCGAAGGCTTTCTTCATATCCCGCGATATCAAGACTGTATTGAGACCGTGATGAAAGGCGTCTTTCATCTTGTGAATAATCCGAACCACCTGCCTAACATGGATTAGGCCGTGGTGGCACTTTACCTACGTGCCACCACGGCCTATAATTTTACACGATGTAGTGGCTACCAGCTTGGAAAAATATGTCAATTTTATGGATGGTTGAATATACTGAACGATTAAAGGAAATGGATAACACATATCTCTCAGTGCATTATGAACTGTTTTCTTCCTCTCTAGCAACACACACGACTGAAAAAACTGACACCACCGCCACTGTTTCGTTGCTCTAACAAGTTTGGTTCAAAGTGTATAAAATCTCTTTTGAATTTATCGGCAGTTGTTCTTGATTGCGCGGTTCATTTTACGCCCTCGTTATTGGATGATACTCTATTTTTCGCTCATGCTTTACCGATCCTCAGACTTTTACCTTTATGTATGAAAATTGTGAATAATGAAGTCTCCTGAGATGTATTCAACTTGTCCATCGTTCCATTGATCACTCAAATATCACTTTCACAGTAACTGGATTCGCACGTAGGATAAAAAAATCGATTGGTATACGCGGTTCAGATAATTTGGGCCGCCAGAAATAGACAGACGAGTGCCTACTGATCTGATAATTAATCAATATTCATACTGTTATGGGTTAATTTATGTTAACCAGGGATATAAAGAACACAAAAGCGGTGCTCCAAAAGATATCTGTTCTGAGAACTAAACTCTTTTGACTTCTCCTCCATAGGTGCCTCTCTTGTGTCGTTCGCATTTTGAGAGGACATTCCCCGCTCCGGGAAGTTGTCGCCTCATTCTCTTCCTGTGCCTCATCGGCCTCCAGAATCGGTTTGGCACCACCTTCATTGGTGCTTTTGCTGGCTCTTTGCCTTTCTTTAACTCTGAATTTGAGTCTTCCTAGGTTATAGTAGGAATACATACCTGGCTTCTTGATTTCCTCTAGGGACTCTTTGCCCATAGAAAAAGCCCATATTTGACCTTTGGGCGATGGGGTTTCATCCCACACCGTCCAAAGGTGTGTGTTAGGACTTCCCTCAGCCAGTCTGCACTGTTGCGATCTGCGCACACTATAATCAGGTAACCTGATTTGTGAGTGCATTTTGCGAATCGCACTTGTGGGGATTTTCTCGAGAACCTCAGAGATTGAGTCCTGGACAATTTCTAGTCTCTCTGGACTCAATTTGTTCTCTGGGAACCCCGTGGATACCACAGTAACCTTGACTGAGGAAAGGGCATCTCTGAAGGTGACTCCTTCCTACCTTGGCTTCTTTCTCAGGTGGGTTACTTGTGGTGGTGTTGTGGTAGTCAAGCGAGGGCATTTCACCGCTTTTGCGTCTTCGGGTGAATTTTTCCTGGCCTCTTCTGGTATACTGGCCGCCTTAGATCCCAGTCTCGAGAACGGTACCGGATCTTTGTTTTTCAGGAAGTTTTCTTTGATTACCAGCCTTTTGGCTGTTGTTTAGTTAAGGACCTTTTCCAGGTGACGTTTCAGCCTCAATTTAGAGGATCCTCCTAGGTGGGATGTGTTAACCTTCTCGTCTGATAATAGCTCTAGTTCCTCTAGAAAAGATAATATTATCCCATTTTTGATTTGTGGTGCTTGCCATTTGGCCTTGGCACCAGACGTCTCGGCCTTTTGCACTAGGTTCAGTGTAATCACCTTCACTTTTTGGCAGTTTTTTTTTTGTTCCGGTCCATATATGTTCTCTCGAGTAGCTAGGGAAGTGTGGGTCCGCTACGGCAGAGTCCCGCATGTCGTAGTAAGGTCTAGGATACTCCATGATTCGACCTGGTGTCCCAGAGGCTCCGTTTGCGATAGAATTCCCTGCTGTCATTCAGTCTTCGACACGGATTTCACACACACCCTGGCTTGAAGAATTTGTTTCACTTTTCTTGTCTAGATCCGCCGTGTTCTATTGAGAGCAGGGCCACCTCTTGCATGATGCGATTCTTCATCGCACACAGACGGTCATTGGAAATAGCTTCCTTTAGAGGTTTTTCAGATGAGACATCAAGGGTTTCTTGGAGAATTTCAGAAGGATCGGGAACAAGTACAATATCAACAGTTGCTTTCAAATCCAGCAAGAACTGTATTTACAAGGTCCCGTGTGAATGTAGAGATTCCCACATCGCAAAGACCCAGGGGCCATTTGCAGTAAGAATAGCCGAGCACAAATAGGGGGCTCAACGCTGGGAAATATCTGAATCGGGAATTGCCGACCACGCATGGACAGAGTACCACCGAATTGCTTGGGATGAGTTCAGTGTTCTTCATAGAGAGGAACAATGGCTTATATGCACATTTATAGAAACCGCCTATATCGAAGTCAGTGGTGTATTCAGTCAACCGAGCATGGAAAATGAAAACGTATGGAAACTGCTCGTGGATCATTTTTGGAGGAAAAAAAGCGCGAAACCACGAGCGCCACAAGACAGCGTAATTACACTACACCGACATTCCTATAAAAACATCGCGTAGCTTCTCAATTCGTCAGTATTCACCGGAGACGATGGTGGATTCAGGCAATTGAATGTTATGAAAAATTGAGAGAAGTATAGATCTTTCAACCATTTAGACGATGGACGTCCAAAATTTAAGATCTTAGATTCATACATATTTATTTTCGAGAGCTTAGCCAATAATCAAACCTTCTGAAATAAAAAATAATTAGGTATTTGAAATATTGCACTACCTAATCACCTGGGCAGAGGGTTAAAACATAGGTGTTCAATTCAGTCAGCAAAAAAATCATATACAGTGACCGCTAAAAAGTATGTACCATATGGGAAAAAAGTTTATTATTAGAGTATTAGAAAAAAGATTCTTGGGAAAAGTTTGTGCATGTCCGATAACCTAAAAATCGATTTTGACACATGTCACGTGATCGCTGGTATGGCGGCAAATTGAAAAAAATTACTATGAAAACGCAAAAAGTGGAGTAAAATGGCAAGATATCAAAAAAAGTTATTTGAAAAAGTTACTTAGGATTAAATTTTATACACATATACAAAAGATAACGAGAGAAAATTGAAAATAGAATTTTTTTTTTATATTTTCCTAGCTGTATAAAAATATCAAATTATTATCATATGAATAGCTTGACCATACTGAAACATTTGTATTTCAATGATAATGACAAAACTTTCTCATTTTCTCTACACTAAATTAAAAAAATTGGATTTTGTTAAAACCCTGGCTGTTACATTGGTTCGTATCTAACAGTCATATCAGAATTCCACGACCATTGTGATGACATGACACTCCAGAAACATGATGTTTTTCAGATTTCAATCAAGTTTCGATGATAATCGTGCCAGAGCGTTTCACTTCGCATGCAATGTTGAAAACTCTAGCCTCTTTAATCTGACGCACTATTTTTAAGATTATGTGCGAAGTGAAACGTTCGTGCACGATTATCATCGAAAATTGATTATAATCGGAAAACACGATATTTTTGATTTTTCTATCATCGCAATAATAGTGGAATTGTGATATAACTGTTAGATACGAACCAATGTAACAGCAAGGGTTCTGACAAATATTTCAGTATGGTCAAGCAATTCATAAGGAAATAATTTGATATTTTTCTACAGCTAGAAAACTATTTAAAAAAAAATGCTGTTTTCAATATTCCCACATAATTTTCTCAAACTTTGTATATGTGTATAAAATTGAATTCTAAGCAACTTTTTCAAATAACTTGTTTCGATATCTTGCCATTTTACCCGACTTTTTGACTATTCATAGTAATTTTTTTCAATTTGCCGTCATACCAGCGATAACGTGACATGTGTCAAAATCGATTTTTAGGTTATCAGACATACACAAACTTTTCCCAAGAATCTCTTTTCCAATACTCTAATAATAAACTTTTTTCCCATATGGTACATACTTTTTGGCGGTCACTGTATAACTTGCCGATGAAATACAACGAGTTTCTTCATCAATATACCGGGTGTCCAAGGAAAGTGGCTCTCTATAACTTTTTTGGTTTTGCATATATTGAAATGAAATTTTAAAGATCTGTATGAGACATAAAACTGCATTTTTTCTTTTTGACAAGTGACTTTTTTTCCCTCAAACATTTTTGTGAATTTGGGAGATTAAAAGTACTCATTCATTTTACCTTTCGGACGTTATCGTATTTTTTGGTATGTCTACTTAATATGACAAAATTTGACTGATGCATCCAGAGTTCATAGATGCAGAATACACATAAATTCGATGAAATATTAATAAACGAACATCAGTTCCATTGTGGAGAATATAAAAAAGACTGAAAGAACACACCATAATGTTGAACTCGACGTTAATGTCGAAATTATGAAAGCAGCACTTGGGGGCGGCAACAAAAGTTTCGACGGAATTAGATGTTACGGAGTTTGCAGTATTTCCGCTGAAAGAGTATATTTTTTATTTGTCACCGAAGTTTTCCGAGATATTACATTTCCCTTTGTTAGTATCATTAAATTTTTATGAACATATTATTTGATGCGTCTGGCATTTCTTTATGTCTCGTATGATGCTGGATTAACGGCTTCGGCCTCAAGGATGAGCTTAGTGTATTCGCCACGCCGTCAGCTTTTCTTTTGATTGGGGAAGAAATACTGGATTGGACTTTCAGAAATCAATAATCGGAGGCATTCATCAACTTCAGGTGTTCGAAATTTACTTTCACCGGAGTTGTGGCTCCCAGATATCCCTTGTAGTGGTAGAGCGCTAGACCTTCATCAGGGAATCGGTCAGAAACGTCTTTATTCAAAAATACCACAACCTTAATGGATTAAAAATTGACGCTTCAGACAAAAAAATATAATTTTGAAAATTCAAATTTTTTTGTCGATATTCCTATAAAAAAATCTGAAATGTATTTCAAAAATGTACGTACTCTACCAATCGGGCTTTTGAAATAGATGAATAATGAGTACAATGCTGAAAAAAAAGGTAATTCATTGGAGAAAAAACATATTGGAAATTATTTCAAAAATTTCCCTAGTTTATTCTTACATCTACAATAGTTATTTATGATACAAGTGTCAAAAGTGGCATTTTATTTTGTGAGTGGGGAATATTGCGAAACGAGCGTTAGCGAGTGGAGCCAAAAGTATCAGAGTAGGTGAACGCAGGCGTAATTGGTGCTGCCTGTGCTTCGTCCGAATTCACGTAGTCAGAATTATCCATTGTTTTATTGCTATTTTTCGAGAAATTTTCGCTAATAATTAAATAACCACCGTTCGCGGTCTCATCGAGACTAACCCGTCGAGGTTAGTCCTCACATCCATATGCCATCACTTTGGAGACATGCCAAACATCTGTTTCCCAGGGCTCGTTTTTCCACCGAACGGCAAAGCTTTGGAACTCGCTGCCTCGGGAGGTGTTCCCTGAGGCACACAGCCTTCAGAAATTCAAGAAGAACACCAATTCCAACCTACTTTCGCTCAGTTCTCACGACGTTCTCTGAACCATACGGGATTTTCCTTTTCGTGGAAACAGCAGAACTTAAAAAAAAAAGAACCGTCTGTTTTCCCCCAAATAAAATCGCTTTTAACAAATGTATCTTACGAATTTTTTTTGTACAACAGTCACTGTTGTGATAGTAAAAAAAGAAAAAGTTCATATGATCCATAGGATTTGAAAACAAGATCTCTTGATTAAAAGTTTAATGCAGAGGCTCCAACTTCACGCGCAAAAACACTTTATTTGATTTTGGTTAGTGATGAAGAAACTTCCACAGTTCGACTGAATACCTCGTCTGTAACTTCACAGAGAATTAATATTATCAATTGCACAATCTGCCAAATATAAATGGTAGCATTTATGAGTAATACCTTCTAAGTGGGTGTTCTGATTATTATAGTATCTGACTAAAGTGTTTCTATTGAAGAGGTTTATATTATTGAGTATCCATCTTCTCATCTGTCATTTTACTTTACTTTACTAACACTAATGTTAAAAGTGAATTTGACGTATTATGTGAAAACGTCAGTTTTTAGTTAGAGAAATCTATAGTACTGAGTATCTATCATCTCATCTGTCATTTTACTTTTAACACTAGTATTAGAAGTATTTTCACCACTAGTGTTAAAAGTTATTTTGTGGAAACGTCAGTTTTTAGTTGTCAATATCCTCAGCTAATACAACATTATAGATTGAAGAATCGAGTAATGTAGTAACAAATAATCTATCGTTCAATATCTGCTTGTTTAGTTCTTATTTGAACGATAGCCGATGTTTCACCCTTTTTACTCTAACATACACCGACGTACGCTTATTATGGCGAATACAACTACTACCCTGGCTAATACAACGACGGGTATTGCATTATATCTAAGAGATACTTATGCAATGATCCTCATTGCAGAGGACAGCATTACAAGTGCTCCCTGTAACAAACTAGCAGAATTTTGTTTTGATTTGAACAGGACACCATCTGCAGATTAGTTTCAAGGTTTGGCCTCTCATCAATGCAAGTGTAGATCAACACAGACAGCTCTGAAGCCATCTGTTCCCTGTTCGAATAAACTCATCATCCCGACTATCTGGCCATTGCCTCTCTGGTCTCGTCTCGCGCGATGGAACTGTGTCTAGTCTGCTCCACCTTGCGAGCAGAGTAAGAAGCACTCCAAATCTCCGGGTTGGGAGATTCATATACGGGCGCAAAGCTCAGAATTTTTGGTAGATCGTTTAGTAATGATACTCTTGATGTTTCAGCCTTTTTACTCTCAAATACACCGACGTAGGCTTATTATGGCAAATGCCTGTCAAAAACGATTACTTCCCTGACTAATACCACGACGGGTATTGCATTATATCTAACAAATACTTGCGCAATGTTCCTCAATGCAGAGATCACAATTACAAGTGCTCCATATAACCAACTAGCAGACAATCGGTCGGAAACGACTATCCTTCAATTAGATTGTTAATACTCAGTAAACAAAAATAGCTTTCGTCACACTGAAGAAGATTAACAATGTATGACTTGTATGAAGCAAAAGAACTAAAATATCGGTTAAAACTCCAAAATTCCGACATTCAAGTCAAGTTTAATATTTGAAGTCGGAAAAATTAAAGAAAAAACAATGTGGCCCTTAGACGCTTTCGTACAAATGTGTTTTGAAAAATAACGGTAATTTTTTTTTAATTCTCCACCAAACCCGAAAAGACGAACGGCACATTATGACTTCTTTTGGTTTTTTTTATGCAGGAGTGATTGCATGTATCCATAATTGTCAAAATTTTTCAATAAGAAAATTTCCCATATGACACTTACTTTCTGCCGGGCACTGTACATATATTATAATACTAGCTGTAACACCCGGCGTTGCCCGGGTAAAAATGTATGATCTTGGACAATTTCACTTAAGTGTTTTTTCCCGCACGTTCTAGAATCTTCCGAATACACTACTTACTCTAGTTCATTTACGATTTTCACGAGTTTTCTAGAATTTTATAGAAATCTCGAAAATATTCCAGATTTTCATTTAATTTTCCAGAAATCAAGTACCTAGAAAGTTTCATTACCGTGCTCTTCATCTCATCCTGTTCAACGAACTTTCGAGAACTTTAGTTGAGTGGTCTTTTCAGTACATTCTAGAACATTACGCTTATTCCACGAATATTTCGAAATTTTTATAATAACTTTCTAGAAGTTTCTAGAACATTCTAGAACTTACTTCCGTATATTCTAGAAGTATATTTAAAATTTTTTTTCCTGAGATTTCCAGAACGTTTCTTCACCACGCCTTCTCCCTGATGGCAGACTTTTCAAAAACTATATGTAAGGGTCTTTTCAGTATGTTAAAAACATTATAAAAGCTCTGTTCTAGTTCATTCCACGAAGATTTAGAATTTTATAGAACTTTTCAGAAGCTACAATAATTTCTGGAATTTTCTTTCCTATATTATAGGAATGTCTTTTTCATATTCTATAATACTCCAGAAAGTTACATTACCACGCCATCTCCCTGGTTACCGAACTTTTGAAAACTTACTCAGTTCTATTTTCAGTATGTTCTAGAACATTATTACGCAGGCTATGTGCTAGTTTATCCAACAAAGATCTTGATATTTCTAGAAGTATCTAGAAGTATCTAGAAGCTTCGAAAACATTCTTGACTTTTCTTTCTCATATTATAGAAATTTCATTTAGCTATATAATTTAGATATTTCCATGAAGTTTCTTCCCCACGCCCTCTGCCTGATAGCCGAACTTTCGAAAAATGCACCTGGGGGTCTTTTCAGTATGTTATAAAACATTTCGAAGACCCTGTTCTAGTTTATTTCACAGAGGTTTCAAATTTTCTAGAACGTACCAAAAGCTCCAAGAACATTCTAGGATTTTCTTTCTTATATTATAGAAATGTATTTTTTATATTCTGGAACCCATATAGCATTGGACGTCCCGAGGATGTCCATTTTATGTCCCAATTAGGTCCGAACGTCCCAGAACCTGATATGGACATCCTGGGGACGTACTACTCGGAACGTTTTTGGGACATCCGATGCGAATAACCTCAGGACGTCCCCAGGACGTCCAAACTCAGGCCAAATTCATATTACCGACTTACAACATTATTTTCGGGTCTTGTGACTTTTTCAAAAATTTAAAACGTGTTTTGGTTTAATTTTCCGTCATAAGTTTCATACATTTTCCACTGAGCTTATTTAGCTCAGTGAGTTTCTCCAGTTGTCACCAGTATTAAATGAATAGTCGTTATATCGTTATCAATTTTGCATGGTTACTCTGTTCGCGCTAGGTTAGTCAGGTCAGGTTAGGTTTCCTAGTAATTCACGCATTTTCAACTCAATTTGTCTCATTCTTGTCTTTTCGTTTAAACTTCCCGCCATTGAAGTGACCAATCACAGAGCGCTTATTGCGTTCCTTTTATTGTCGTCCATATTTCAGTGAGTTCACAGTCTCGAGTCGTTGGGATGGCGACTTAAATCACACTCTTGATAGTTTATTATTTCTCTAACAATTCTCCAATTATTTTTTCCAAAAATAGACTTTTATTTCAAACCTGTGACTGAGTGCATCTTGAAGTCTGTGATTTGTGCCATTTGTGGTCATGTGCTGTGTCTTATCTCTTGCCTTGTTGTTTCCTAACCTAACTTATAAACATAATTTCTGGTTGTGAGCCGTGACTTATATACTGTTCTATAGGTATTATGTTTTGTAATTGATGTAAATGTTTGTGTCAACATTTCAAAGAATTTATAAATATTTTTTCGAAAATCATTTTCCATTATTATCCTTTTCACTTTTTCTAGTTGGTATGTCACTTTCTATTGACTAGGATCATGGGTTATAGAAAACCTTGAAAATTGATATCCTAAAAACATCCTCAGGATGTCCAAGGGACGTCCATGAAAGACCTTACAGGGACATATAATGGACGTCCCCAGAACGTTCCAATTTGTAATCGGATGTCCCCAGGACATCCTAAGGACGTCTTATGTCCAGTAATGGACGTCTTCAGGAAGTCTTGAATGTCTTGGATTTATGTCCTGTGGACATACTGAGGACGTCTTTGTGTTATCTGGGAATATTCCAGAAAGTTACATCACCTAGCCCTCTATCCTGTGACCAAACTTTTAAACACTTACTTGATTGTATTTCCAGTATGTTCTAGGACATTACGGAGACCTCTGTTCTAGCTTTTTCCAAGGTGATCTCGAAATTTCCGGAACTTCTTAGAATTTTTCTTCGTATATTCTAGAAATTTATTTTTTATATACTAAAGATTTCCAGAACGTTTCCTCATCACGCCCTCTCCATGATGGCCTGCTTTTCAAAAATTACGCTTAATGGTACGATTTTATGGCGAAGGCACTGGTAGCAGTTTTCAACTTATGAATAAAAAATAATATATATTATCACCATCAGCACTTTTATGTCAAGTTCTTATTATTTTTTTAAAGCAGCAAATCGCAGATAACTGTATAAGATCAAATCATCATCTAGTATGATAACCGTCAATGAAAAACATTTTCATTGAATCCTCACTTTTCCGTGAAGATAATGAACATTCCATTTGGAAAAGACTCGTTCGTTGATAACATCACATCAGAGCGGAAAGCAGAATTTGCCGGTCTAAGTGGTGAGTAAAGGCCTCTCCGATGTCTTATTCAAACAGGAAAAACCTCATAATCGGGAATAACTGCGGTATAAAAAGATTTTCCTGTGGTCTTCGGTGAAGGGTCGATTTATTGACATACTTATGTTAAAAGGCAATAATCTCTGGAAAACACCAATTATGTTGAGGGAAAAGCAATTATATCGACGTCATAAAAGGTTATAGATTATTCGGCGTTTTTTTTTTTCATTTGTTTTCGATGAGGAACTTGATTTGGATATAAGGGGGGTAATGGGGGTAAGTACCTCCCACTCAGTATAGTTTTTTACTACTATTTTTAGTATTTTTGAATGAAATTTAGCCCTCTCCAAGGAAAAAATGTAAAGCCTTTACCCCCATCAAGAAAAAAAATTCTCGACGCCCTTGGTGAGATGTTGAATGTTTCTTGAAACAAATGATTATTTCGTCAATAAAAAAATTGAAGGGAAGAATTGAAAAATTCAGTAGACAATAGACTCGTTTGGTAACCATAGGGAAGAGTTAGAATATAAAGTTTTCTTTCAATTTATTTTATTTTTTCTCATTTAAATCTCATATGATGATGCGGAGGGCTAAGGCGACGATCATAGTATGATGGTTGGTGATGAAACCAAAGATATCCTCAGAAATTCAATTTATGGCAGAGAGAATGAAATAACTAAATTAAAGTTGTCATTGGGAAGCCATCTGAAAAAAATCCGAAGTGATATCACATTCTCAAAGCCAGTCTCTTCGGGTAGCCTTTATTATACTGAAAGACAAAACAGATAATATGAGAATAAAACAATTGAATAAAAAATAGTGTTCAATAAATTGAGCAAACTTATGTTTGTTAAGCCAAGTTTAGTGCTTGTCGAGATTTTTGAGAAGTTTATAATAGTTGCTATAGACAAGTTGTGTGGCGGAATTAGTTCTTTGAATTGAACGTTGTTGTTGTTCGTTCAAATGATCAAATCAACTTACATAATTTCTGAAATACAACTGGATTAAATGCATTCAAATCTTACTTGCTTTTCCTGGCCAACAGTTCAATATACTCCAGAGAGAAAGTCCAGAAGTTGCATGAATCTAAGTCACTTTTCAAATATCCAGTTTTATGTCTCATATGGATCCTCCAAATTTCATTCCAACATCTTCAAGAACAAAAATGTTATAGGGGCGAGCCACCTTCCGTCGACATCCGGTATACAGTGAGTTCCAAAATTTGCACTCTATGTGAAACTCTTTTGTTATCGATTTGGATTGTGGAATACTCCTATTTGATGTTGAAAAGGGGAACATTCTCCATAAAAATTGAAAAAATGAAAAATGTTATTTTTTTATATTTATAATAAATTTTCATCCAATATCGATAAATCAGTTCAAATTTCTGGTAGGTTCATGACTATCTAATGCCACCATTTTTGATTCCCTACCCACAATGAACCTGTCGTCACACTTCCCAATGAAATCTCACCCACCCCATTGCAATGAGAAAATTAAACAAGAACGCTGACATCTCGAATTCAATACATTTATCCATAACGAGCTCTCCGTGAAATTCCATACGGTTCGAGGGGAATCTCCTAGTGACAATCGCATGTTTGCCATCTTTTTCGGGGCGAATCCAATATTGTCCGTATCCAAGCCAGAGCCGGAGGCTGCAGGATATCATCTTTATGGTTTAGAGCCGAGCCGTAGCTCCCTGGCCAATATTTGATATTTCGAACGGGATCTAGCTGAGGCGCTACTACGAAAAGTTTGCCGAGAGAGGATTTACGTCTGCTGAAGTTAAGGAAATTTGGTTTCATCGCGATATAGTGCCTCGAAGAAAATTTCAAATGGATGTTTTTTAGTTTGATTATGTAGCTTAAAGGATATTTGAAATATTGAACTATACCGGGTGAGTCTGAAACGTGGCGCACCCATATTTTGGAGAGAAATTATCCGATTCAAATCACTACAATTTCAATTGCTATTGAATAACTAAAGTATGATTTTTTGAGATGAAAATGAATTCTGTATCACTTACGGTTTCGCCGGAAATGGTCTTGATTTGGATTCTTTTGAAAAGAACACCTTGTATATTCACACATGTTTGAAACATAGAGCAAATTCTGATTTGAATCGGACCATTTGTCTCAAAAATAGGGGTGCGCCATCTCTCACACTCACCCGGTATATGCCTTTGTTTCCCATATAAAAATTATTGAAGGTATACATCCGCTGACATTATATTTTGAAAAATGAAAAATGTGATTTATTTGTAATATCTAATAGAAAACAACTACTCTCCAAGCTAAAGCCACGCTGTATATTGAAATACATCTGATAGATATTGTAAAAAGACTCCAACTGAAAAGAAAAAATCGAAAAGTGAAAATTCGTATTGTCATTCAGGTGGTTGATCTTCAATTTTCTCTAGTTTTTCTTTTCAGTTAGAGTCTTTTCACAATATGTATTAGATGTAGTTCAATGTCCAGGGTGGCTTTAGCCGGGGAAGTAGTTGTTTTCTGTTAGACATTACAAATGAATCGCATTTTTCATTTTTCAATTTTCTTGTTCCCCTTTTCAACATGAATACCTCCCAAGAGGTTACCTTGAAAGATGGAAAATAGCGACTGAAGTTTGTCTTTCAGCAGCAGATGATTCCACAACAGATTTTATGAATATCCCATTTATATTTTCGATCAAAAACCAACATGACAATGTAAGTAATGTATCAGATGATCATACGTCACCAATGGATACGCATATTGTTCTTTGACATATTTCATCATAGCAGTGATAAAAACAATTTATGATACAAGTTCGTAAATCAGACTCTTCGAACGAGCGAGGAGTTTGTTAAATGGAACCCAGCCGGAACGCTAAGGCAAATAATAATAATAGCTGTTATCTACCCGCACAGGGTACACTCTACGAGTTTTTTTATGAGGGAGTATTATTACTATTACTATTATATTTTCTTATGAATAAAACTGCAACTTACAAAATTCTTCAGACTGACAGGCATCGCTTTGATCAATTGTGAAAAATGCAGTCATATTTCAGCAAAAATAAATCTCTTCTTCATTGAAAATTATTTTATACTTTCAATCAGTTCAGTGTGCTGAATTTTATAACTGATATAAACGGTGTGACCCATTAAGAATGGAATGACTTTTTTCACTAGGGCACCAAATTTCATGAATACATCTTCATTGTCAGGGCCAACTATTCTCATTTTTACAAGAATAAATATGACTACACCACTGGATTCGCGATATTTTCAAATGATTCACTTAAAAATTACGTTGAAGTGTGCCAATCAATAGGAAAGTTATAGGGGAATGAAATTTGAGAAATATTCCTTTTAATCAACCCATCACTTCAATTTCAAAAATTATATCAGAACTGTGACTACACCACTAGATTTCGGGAGTCTTAAAATATTACTGATCAGAATTTCTTCAAAATCTGTTGATGAATAAAAAAATAAAAATCATGAGATAATAGTTATTTTCCGTCGACCGTTCATTTATGATGTATTTTTCCGTCGACCGTTCATTTATGATGCATTTTAACGCACTCAAAGTCATTGATTAATGACCCCTGTTAATGAATGATTTTCTATTAATCAACGATTTGATTATATGCAACCCAACATACATTGCTCTTATACATTTTATATTGGTTAGTACTATCTGTCATTATTTATTTGTCAATTTTCAAATAAAATTTTAGAAAATGTTCAGTACACCAGTTGTCACTCCAAATCATATATGGTCCCGTGGTGTAATGGTAAAGTGCACCTGGCTTGCACCACATCGATAAAAGTCCTCTTACCAAGGACATTACCAGGCTCAAAGTGTACGATAATGAGCCCCGCAAACACGGGGGGCTCATATATCAAGCGCTGGATATCTTCCAGGAGCGAAGGGAGGAACCGGTTCCGTAGGGAACCTAGACGAAAGTAAAAACTAAAATGCGAAGTACCTTGACCCGGTTTTTTGCCTCAGCCTTTTCCGGGGTTATCATCGAAACAACCAGCCTCACAAACTAACTGCAAGCATTATCTACATTGAATGCAATATAAAACACGCATTAACTTTGCAGGAGGCGTGTATCTTACCGAATAGTACCACAATGTTATGAAATGCCCGGCTTTGCGTTACCATCAGCGCGGTCGGGTAATGGCGTCCTCTCGCGGGGGCTCTAGGCTCGACCTGGCAGGGCGTCCTTCTGCTCTCTTCATCGAGAGTAGAAAGGATCGCTACTTCTGCGTCCGTCTATCCATCCTCCCCTGACCCCCCTGGATTAAGAAGAATGAATGGATGTTAGTGGCATGTCATATGTTGTGAAATGTTTCTGTATCGTTAACTTTGGAAATAAACCCCTATTTATTTATTTATTTTACCTGGCTTGCAACACTGAGGTCGAGAGTTCAAAACCCACCGAGGGTAATTTTTTTTTTATTTCAATTTGAAAATAAATAATAAAAAATAAAATAAAACTACCACTGAGAAAAATTAAACTATCTTTGAGTAGAGTTAATATAAATAGGAAATAGTGATTGTTTTTTTATCGTAACGTTAAATAAATAAACATTGAAAATAAGATATCTCTATTTTTGAAAACTTCTGTCGACGGAAAAGTTTTGTAACAAACTCGTGAATTAAAATGGCGATTAACAATCTCAAACATTAACGCGCTCGCTCCGCTCACGCGTTAAAATATCTCGATTGTTAATCGTTAAATAACTATTAACGAACAAGTGTATTAATAAGGGGAAAGTGTGGAGCGAAGGGGATTTCGACTTGGTCGAAATTATTCTTTTCATTCATTTTAAACTATAGAACTATCGAACTTTCGAATATACAATTTGAACTAATTTTTTCATATTGACAGATTGGGAAACTAAAGTTAATCTGTACAAAGTGTATAAAAGTGTAAATAATCAGTTTCCATTTTCAGACTGAATGGTTAAAATACCCAATAAACAAGTTCAAATCTGTAATATATTTTTCTCCATCCAATACTGACTGAATAATTTCATTACAAAGAGTACGTAAAACTTTCATAATTTGGATCATTTCCAGATAAGTCGAAAGTAGGTACACAATTTCATTGAACTTTCTCCAACTTTCCTGCCACTTCCGAACATAAGATCACTGAGAACTCCGCTCAGCATCACAGAAGATTTCTTCGCCAACCGCGATTTCACCCCACGTTGTTTACCGCGAAATCCTAAACAAAGGATAAACGATATCTCGCCTGACACGAAAAGTCTTTCCATCAATAGTTTTTTACTCCAACACCCGATCTATCTCGGTCCAGTTTCTCCGAACGCTTCCACAGAGATAAGGCCGGCTCTAATGGACCCGTATTAAATATCTGCTTGCTTTCTTACTATCATTTTTCATCATCTACGTCATGTCGTTTATTGACGAAACGCCAAAATGCTCGGCTTTATCGAAAGATTCGGATTTGGGCAAAGGAGAACTTGAGATCGAGTTTTACTACGGGAACTATTGCGGTGATTCATTCCACCAAGGAAAATGTTTTGTATCTTCTATTGGTAAGTATGGATGGTGACTGACGCGCTGCGACCTGAATAGATCTATTGTGTCCCATATTCTTCTGCTATCACAAGGTTTTCTTGTTTACAGCAGCCCTTCAAGCCTCAATTCCTTCAGGATTTTTAGGATTTTGAGGGGGTCTACTTGTGGTATTTCTCCCACAGTCAGCAGGTGTGATCCCAGTATATTCAATCTTTTACGATGTATAGCGCTCTATCAATATATGGTGGGGTGTATCAGAATCTGCAGGTGCTGTCCTTCTCTAAGCCTAGCTTCCCCAGGTGTTCTTTGAGTCTGCAATGCCCCGTTAGAAATCCCGTGATTGTCTTTAGACTAGTTTTGCTGAGGTTATTCAGTGTCTTCGATCTTGCTCGGTTGAAATTGCCGAGGAGATCTTTGGCCTGCCTCAGCCCTGGAAGTCTTAGCCAGTATGTTGCTCTCATTGCTTCTTCAGCTTTATTGAGTTTTTCTCGGAAGTAAGATTTTCCAAGTCCGCAGAATGGTTCTGGCCCGATCAGTGACGTTGCTGCGCCTTTCCGTGCCAATGTGTCTGCTTGTTTATTGCCCTCCACTCCGACGTGCCCCGGCACCCAGAGGAGGGTCACCTTGTTGTTCCTGCCTAGATCATTAAGTTTGTCTAGTCATTCCCAAACCATCTTCGAGTTGATGTTAAAAGAGCTCAACGCTTTGATGGCTGCTTGGCTATCGGAGAGGATCACAATTTCCTTGTTCCGGTGTTTCCTGTTGAGGTTGAACTGAATGCATTGTTCTATAGAAAAATGCTGGGGAACTAGCCCATGGGTTCGGAGTATTTGGTGCGAGGCCCAAAGACTCCTGCTTCAGTTCCCTCGGGAGTTTTGGACCCGTCCGTGTACCATGTTATGGTATTCTGCCCCAGTACTCGAATGGATTCTATGTTCTATTCTCGCTTGAAGTTTAGTTCCGTTCGAAAAAAATTCTTTCGTCAGTTGGGAGATCGGCAAGGTGTACACATTGTGTGCTGTCCCTTTGAGTCTGACTTCAGCCAACCTGAGGTTTGCTTCCCAAGCAGTTCTCCTCACCATGATATGGAGAAGAGTGAGGTCCAAAATGACCTCTATTGCTGCTGTTGGGGTTGACCTCATTGCTCCTGTTATATACAAAGACATGCTAACCTTTGTACTTTCTCCAAGATCTTCTTCGTTGTGGCGAGCTCGGTTCTGCCGTGACACACTACTGCTCCGTATGTGATCATAGGACTCACTATCATGGTGTACATCCATCGCAGTACTGATGGGTTCCAGCCCCATGTTTTTCCTGCAATGTTCTTGCACACCATCAGTGATTCTTGTAACTGCCTATGATAACTTTTGCATCAAACTGATTACCATTGATTCATACGAAGGCGTAGAGCGGACATGTGATATTTTTTTTCGAGTTGTTACTCGAAATTAGTGTTTACTTACTGACTTTACTCTAAGTCGCTACTTATTCATTTGCGAGAAAATATTATATATACAGTGAATTATAATTCATTGCGCAGGACGACTTTAATGTTGTCCTCCCTACCCTGTCACTAACGAGAGGCAAGAACTTCGAAAGAGTCGAAACGCGTCTACGGTGGTATTCTTCAGACGAATGAAGGATAATCTACTGTTTAATTGGAAGAACATTGCACACATATCTGTCAGATGTAGTTCAATGTCCGTCGTGGTATTAGCCAAGCAAGTAGTTGTTTTCTGTCAGATGTTTGCTCCATATTTTTCACATGCAGAAAATATCTGAAGAGAAGGGTACCTACTTCGACATTGTCGATTTTACTATTTCATTCATTTGATACTCAGTAAAAATCATTCAACGCTTTTCACTTCCTGGAGTCTTTGCTACAAAGAAATATTTTTATTTTTTTAAATGGACAACAGAAGAATCATTATTCAAACCAGAATCTTCGACCGATTCGCATGCTTTCTGTGATATATTTCCTGAATTTCTGATCAAATTCTTCCTTCTCATTGTATCCTCATTGGTGGAATGATTCATTGGTAGGTACATGCTCCAAATATAGCTCGAATCTCCGTTCCTTTCCTAGGATCAATTTACACCACTCAAAATTCACTTATGACCTATCACGTTACAAATATTTGGATTCTCCATCGAATTAAGGGTTATCTGGTACGTTTTCGTATTCGGCAGAAGCGTATAGAGATCGTTCATGAATCAGAAAGAGGTTTGGATGAATATTTCAACAGAGACTGAGTACATTGTTAGAAACATGGTAGGCGGTTCAATTCTCAATATAAAATTATTCATAAAGATGAACAAATGTAACTGATGTTTTGGGTGTTGAAAAAAGCGCTGAATTTGACATTATTTGGAATGGAATTCAGGTTGTTAACTGAGCAAAATTTTATTCAGTAAATTCTTCAATATTTTTTTTTATTGACTTGGCCGTTACTATATGGAAATCCAGAGTTATGACACTAAAATAAAACACAAAATTTATTGTCTTTGCGACATCTATTTCAAGGGATCGCAGTAAATTAAATTATTTTTCATTAAAAAATACTTGAATACCTTTCTTATCACTCAACATAATTAAGGACTACCTATAATTATGTAGCTCAGTGGTTGAGACTTTCACGTTCGAAACCATTGTCTGCTGGTCGACTAGGTTCGAATCCTAGCGAGTACAGATTTTTATCTGATGGCCCGAGAAAGTGCTAGGAATCGCACGTTAAAAGGTAAGACCTCGTTAATCCTTGGCTCGCACAAGTTTCGACTTTTAAGGGCTGCCGTTCGTAAGGAGACGACAGCTGGTTAACGGAAAAAAAAATAAAAAAAATTATCGCTAATACCTAGACTCATACAACTTATGAAATTGACAATGTGTCCACTGGAAATCTCAAAACATAGCTACTACTTAATTGAATAAATTTAACAAAGGGGAACTGTTGATCATTTAATAAACAAGTTGAATTTTTTTATTATTAATTTCCAAGAATTCTAAAAAATTAAGCCCAATGCCCTTATTTTCCACATATAAACTCCGGATTTTTCAGATTTTTGTGTTTTATCTTTATTATTATTGATAAAATTTCCCAATGGAGCTTGTTTTTCCGTGACGGGTCCTGAATAAATTAAAGTTCTATAATTATTGTCAAGATTCCTCAAAGTGGGGTACACTTCCTGTATAGCCTTTCTATGTAGTTTTTTAGCAAGAAAATCTTCTAATAATTTTACTTGGTATCCATTGTTAACTGCTATCTGCTTTATAATATTTAATTATTTGTTGAAATTCTCTTCAGAAAGTGAAATATTCACTAATCTGTATATCATACTATGGTATGCTGATATTTTATGTATATATGGATGTACCGAATTATTATGACAACTCACCCCATTTTTAAACTAAGGGATATAACGGGCTAATGTGGCTTTTGAGAAACCCTACAAAATCCTTTTTCGATGAAACTTCTACCGTTAAAAATGGAGGTGCTATTTTTGAAAAACCACACTCACATTTATTTCAAAATACAGGTGAAGAAACATCTGTTCATGCGTCTACGAGTGTAAGTGTTGTATGTTAATTCATCGCTAGTGTACTCTTAAGTTCGAAACAAATAGCACGTGCGCTGACAAGTTTTTTTAGAATAATTCAATTATGTTTCTTTTAGTTATAAAAATAAATCGGTTAGTGCATAAAAAAATTCATAATTATATTTGTTATTTTAAGTGCCTGGGTTTCATAATTCTTTTGTAAATAACTCAATAATTTTAGGGTTTAATTGTACATATTATTTTAGACTTTTCAACACATCAACGATGCATGTATTGACCACCACAATGATTATATAAATGGAGACATTTATAAAACTAATATTTTCTGTGTTTGTTATTATGCAGTGTATTTTCATATAAATAAACTTTTTCATGTACTCATATCTATCAAAGTAGTTTATAATCATTGCAATGTGTTAAGGGGTAAATATTTTTTTTTAGATTAAGCTCTAACACGGGTTGATTTTTAAGGGTTGAAATATTTTAAAATTGTGTTCTAAGGCATAAAACAATCCTTATTCAAATTATATAGGATGTCATCCTGTCGATGGTAACAGATCTTACTTTTTGACAATTAGGGGTAGTTTTCACCCCTGAAAAATAAACAGCACCCATCGGCATAATATAGAATTTTAAGTAGAGGGTGAAATGATTCAAAATGTTTATGCAAATCGATGCAGGAAAAAAAATTGCCAGGTTTTGCCATTTTTTGTGATTCATCTAATAGACTGTGTTTTCGATAATAGATATGTATTGATTATATTTCGAAGAATTTTTTCATTTATTATACTCCCCCTTATTTTTTATAAAGTAATGAACAAAAACTCAATAAACAAAATGAATGGATAATAATAAAAAACAGTTTTTTATATTCTCAAAATGATATATACACTAGCTGTTCTACAGTATCGGAAACTTTTCATCTGGGGTATAGACAGAAATCTACGCGAGCAACAAGGAACGCAATGATATGATAATACCACATAAATAAGAGAGACGCACTGTACGCCTCTCCTGTTACCCCACCCGACGAATTAACAGCTCACGTCGATACCCCTTCCTCGAGCGAGTAGAGGAGAAATTGTAATGCTCTCTTATCATATAGCAAGCTATTCTTTACGCTCTCTTGAAACCACCATATCCAAGATGAAAACTTACCGATACTGTATATGATCTTGTAGTCAAGAAAGTATTTGAAATTGAAAATTTTACATTTTGCGCCCCTGGGTCGTTTGCGCCCGTGGCAAATGCCTCCGTCGCCACGCCCTCGTTCCGGCTGTGACAACAACTACAACAACTCAAGGTAAATCTCTCTTCCTCATACGCCAATGCTACACGGAACCCGTGAATCAAATATTCAGAACGCGCAATAAAACCCGTTTTCTAATTTCAGCATTTCTGCGGCTTCTATGCTGCAATAAAATCCGGGGAAACACTCAGCGGTTGTTTACAATAAAACGCGAGAGGAATTCACCTGAGAGAGACAACGAAATACGTGTGTTCGAATGGTTTCAACGAAGTGAGATCGGTGTTAAAGTTCAAATGTAAAACGAGTAGGATTTGTTGAGGAATTCCGAGTGCTGTTGAAACTAGCGATACGGAGATTCGAATCTTTTTGGTATATCTACTGATTTTGAAAGTTTGCCATTTTCAAAATAGCAGGTTACACTAGGTTTCAAGTGAGTGGGTCTGTTGCGGCCCTCCTCTACGACCCATAATGATATTTCATGTCCAATGGTAAGAGTGAGGCTCTGCCAAACATAAAAAACCTGGATCTCTACACGGGAGTGTAGGCACCGTTATAACCTCCCGTTTAAAACTCATTTTTTATAAACTTTAGTAAAAGAAGAAACAATTTCTAGTGCTAAAATTATCGAATAGAAATTCGTCCGAAGATTTCTGGCGGAGAGTATATCTCAACCAGAATTTCCAATAGGCCCCGCCCACCAGCAGTTTCAGACCTGATTGGCCGGCAAAAATGTGCCGCATAAGTATAAATATAAGCCGTTGGCATTTCAACCAGTTACCAGTTACATAGACATCCCCAGGATAGACATGGTACCTCAACTAGAGGAGGCGGTGGCAGAACTGGGACAAGCCATACTCACAACCATGGACAGAGGCTCGAAAGACAGCCAAGAATTGAACTGAGGATGCTAAGAGATCGACAGTGGTCTGAACGTTTGGACGAACTGAACTCAGAAGACAACTCCCTGTGGAAAATGTAGAAAATCCTCCGCCATGGCCGGAGGAAACCATGCCCCCCCTTCACGGAGAAATGGGCGTGGTTTTCACGGAGGCGGACAAAGCCGAAGCGTTTGCGGACTCCTTCGAACGCCAGTGCCGTGAAAACCATGTCGATTTTACCGACGAAGTCGAAGAGACAGAAACACACGTAGAGCAGACGATCAGAAGACTCAGACGGACCGAAGACGCAGACACCTTCCTGGACCCCATGTCCCCAGGAGAGGTCGAGAACATACTCAGGCACGCAAAGACTAGGAAAGCACCAGGCCCAGATGACATACCGACCAACATCATCAACGCCATCCTGAGACTGAGACACTTCCCAACTAGCTGGAAGGAAGCAACAGTAATCATGATTCCGAAGCTCAACAAGAACCACGGGTTTTCACAAAACCACCGACCCATCAGCTTGACACACGCGATGAGCAAAATCGCGGATAGAGTGTTCCAGACACGACTCGAAGCAATGTCTGCAGAACTGAACGTCCTACCAGACGAACAGTTCGGTTTCAGGCATGAGCACTCAACAGAACTCCAGGTCACCCGCATAGGGTAGGGGACGCCACCATCCCAGCCTGGAACCGTACGACCAAAGGCTATCTCGCCGAAGCAGTCCTCCTAGACGTCTCCAAGGCTTTTGGCAGAGTGTGGTACGATGCATTGATCGCGGAGATAGTGGATGCAGGATACACTACACCAATGGACAAGCTCATAAACTCTTTCATAAGAGGGCGAAAGTACCGCTGCAGGGTCGGGAACGTCCTCTCCTCCCGAAGAAGATTAGAAGCTGGGGTCCCATGCACAGGGGGCGATTTTATCACCGCACCTGTTTTCCATCTATACGGCGGACATGCCAACCGTGGACGACCCCATGACCAAACTCGCACTATACGCAGACGATACGGTGATCTTCCCCGAGTCAACGCACGAGAGGGGAGTTACATCCAAGCTTCGAACGACGAGGACATTCCATGGGTAGACGAAGCCATGTACCTAGGAGTAACACTGGACAAGAAACTCACGTTTCAAAGGTACGTCGCCTATAGATTAGCACTAGCAAAAGCCGCAAGGCATAAGCTAGAACCGCTCATCGGACGTAGGAGTACCATGGCTCTCGAGCTGAAACTACATCAGGACAATTCTCCTGCCTATAGTGTTATACGCGTCGACCGCTTGGGGTCAATGCGCGAATACATATAAACAAAGAATCCAGGCCTTGTTCAATGTCTGCCCACGAATGGCAACGGACGCTCCGCGATACATGCCAAACAAGTTCATCTACCGAGACCTAGATATCCAACCTGACTACATTGATAGACTAATGAAAAACCACGCGGGGACCACTCTGAAAAGAGTAGAGACCCACCCAAAACCGGTACTCACAGAACTGCACGAGCACAGACGTGAGAAAGACGAGAGAGACAGGGACAAATACAGGCGACCTGTAAACCAGAGAGGCAACGTCTATTTCACTGGGGGTACAGCGCACGATGACTAATAATATTTTCTTTTTTATGTTTCAGGTTCCTCACTATCCGCTCAGTGAAAGCGGGGGCGTTCGAGCACGTTAAAAGTGCTGGGGAGCTCCTTCTTCCGGACCTCAACCATAGGGGGTGTGTGATGATGATGATGATGTTTTCATCATTTTCAACCAGTTCTTCCTTGGCATTCGTGCGAGCCCGTAGCCTGTTTATCATCAAAGTCAGATCTGAAGTGGTGAATTGTGTAACTGCTTCAAATAGACTATTTTCGAATTAAATTAAATTCAGCAAAACGTTTATTCACGTAAATACCTGCGATTAATCGCCTTATCTCTTCGAGCTTGGCTCTAGAGCTTTTTAAATCATTCTTTTGTGCAAAATATATAAATTTTCTCTAGTATACACTTATATACTTTGTCACGTGAATCCAATTTTCTTTCAAACTTTAAGTAAAATAATATTGACTTTCCTTTGTTCCAGCTAAAGCTGGCATGAGAAGGCATTATTATTATTCAGTACCGGGCAAATCACGAAGTTCTGAACTATATTTCAAAGAATTCATACTATAGTACCCTGGCGACTCAGACCATAAACATTACAACATTTAGACCAAATTGCTGATTTTATATATTGATGAAAACATGCTTGGTTTATGCACCCTTCCTAAGAACTAAACCCAAGAATGCGAACTAAGAACTAAGAGTTCATTAATAGGAAAACAACACGAACGTTTATGGAACTTCAACTAGTACTAAGCACATTTGCACTGATTCACTCTTAGTTCTTAGGCCTTAGGTTCAGTTCTTAGGTAGGGTGCGTAAACCAAGCTTTAGAGAATCTTTGGATAATAAGCTTGTCACTTTTTAAATTGAATATAAACTTTCCGAACCTGTCAGATTTTGGCTGAGACCTGTCAGTTCCTTTGCTAGTCATGCCGGGGGTCATCTTCAGTGAGGACTTAAATAAAATATTGGGTTTCGAATCGTGGATTCGAACCAAGTGCATACTGGAGGCAGAAAGCCCACTGCTAGCCGGGTAAGCGAAAATGAAACTCCTCCGGATTTTTACAATCGTGAAACACCGCCTTTACGACAGCACAAAGTATATGCTCTGCATATGCATCTTCAAGATAAGGCCCAAGTTTATAGATCCCTAAATAGCAGTAGTGTCATATTTTTGGACTTTGATAATTCAACTGACAGGGATATGAAGATTATTATTGTTGGCGATTTTAATATTAATTGGTAGGGAATATTGGTTTTGAGAATAAACTTGAAGAGCCTACGAACCTGACGGGTAGTGGGGGTACTTTAATTGACTTAGTGTTGTCAAATTGTGACACCACTGTACAAGTATCGGATTTATCTAGGATTAGTAACCACATAAATATAATAGTGAATCTTCATGAAGTCGTTTCAAAAAATGAAGTAAAATTAATCGAGAGTAGGGGTAGGGCTTTAGATTATCATGTAATCAATGAAAGACTAGAGACTATAGTAGAGATTATATAACCTATAATCCTATTCTATTTATATTAACTATAGTCTGGTTCCCAAATTGTAGATAGTGACTCATCTTACATTTCAAATTTTCACAGGATTCAAAAGTGCGGAGAGGATGTAAGAAAGTGGTAAAGTAAAACTTGTTTCGGAACCTAAGTACCTAGATGGTTTTTGTTCAATTTCGTGACCTGCTTATATGAATTATGAACCGTACAACCTATGAGTCACTATATACAATCGCTGTAGTAGGTCAGGTTGAAATTCGTCTGGATCTGCTAATTTGGATAACTAAATGTATGGCTACCTTTCTGTAGTTGTTGACCACTTTCGCTCTGGCCCAGGTTTCCCTTGTAGTATCCTTTCATTACAACTATACTCCTTATGTGTATAGAGGATGGTGAAAATTGCACTGAAGCTACAAACAGGACTAGGCGGTTGAATATAATGACAAGGGACAGTACTGTGAGCTGTTTTTTTTTGTTGAACTGGATAAAAATGTTCTGCGCCATTCCTTTTCCTTTTCTTTCATGATCTCCTTCAACATAAGGACGTTTCGTTTTGTAGATTACTGTACGTGAAAGCCAACAAGCTCACCTCATATTTTCTTTCGATACAATCGAGTCTTTAATTTTTTAATGGCAAAATCAACTGAATAGACCGTACAGCAGTTAATCCGAATGAAAGCAACAAGCGCACTTTCCACCTAGCCGAAGAGCCAGAGTATTACGGGCAATCAACATTTACTGGAATCCATTTAGTGGGGTATCCCGTACCTGAAATTGCCTCGAACATAATCCGAAATGTTGGGCGGCCAATCTCGAACAGATTAAGCAGTACTCAAGCTGTCAGGTAACCACGTTTAATGCAATTTAGCGAAGTTGCAACAACACGGTTCCGGATAAACAAAGCATTTCGCCAACCAACAATAATTTGTTGTTGATATTCCTTCATTTATCTTTATAGTTTTATATACAACAGAAGGTGTCCTACATATTAATAATAAGAATAATACTCCCACATCAACACTCGTAGGGTGTACCTTTGGGTACACCCAAAGGCATAACCCTTGCGGGTAGAGGGCGGCTGTTATTATTATTTGCCGTGGCGCTCCGAGTCGACTTACTGATTTTTGGTGGCGTATTCACTGTTCAGCTGCAGGAAAACCCGGAAAACCTACAGCACCACCTCGGGTGACCGGCGTGAACTCCAAGCTAGCACTAGACGAGATTGGCATCTAGACAACACACGATACACTTGCTTTCAACAAGGACTGTGGTCGTCTATCGATTTCGATATTGATTACTTGAGAAAAAATCCCTCGTATATACATCGGGCTCGAACCGACTATACCGCTATACTAAAGTTCTGAACGGCCTGCGCCTTAGACCGCCAGACCACCACACTCTACCACACCTACCCCTACTCTCAATTAATTTTACTTCATTTTTCATAACGACTTCATCAAGATTCACTATTTTATTTCTGTGGTTACTAATACTAGATAAATCACAATTTGACAACACTAAGTCAATTAAAGTACCCCCACTACCCGTCAGGTTCGTAGGCTCTTTAACTTTATTCTCAAAACCAATATTCCCTATTACATCCATCAATCTCTGAGTGTACGTATTCGTGTAATACCAAGTAATATTAAAATCGCCAACAATAATCATCTTCATATCCCTGACAGTTAATTGCACCATTTTTCGAAAAAGTCCAAAAATATTACACTACTGCTATTTTGGGATCTATGAACTTGGACCACTAAGAAAGTAATTTTATGATACACAAAATTAACAGATATTAACCAGTAGGACTTCTCAAAACTCATTTTAGAAATACTTAAAATTTGAAATTAATTTTTTGTGTAAATGAGGGCACCACCAGTGTGTCTACTACTATCAACGCTATCAACTACATAACCTCTCAGCTCAATTTCACTATTTTATACAGGGTGCTGTTTTATGGAACATAATGTATCAATAAATGACAAGAATTTTCGTTTTTGAAGCTGTCAAAAATTTAAATTTTTATTAAATTTTATGAAATTGCTTTCAGTTACCTTTGTTTGGGAGGCACTGGTTTGATTCTCCAGGCCACAGCGTGTCTGCCCGCTGGTAACGGTTCAGCGCGGTTTGCACAGGCTGTAGACCTCTAATCAGCGATTACAGGAAAAGTCTTGAATACTTGAAAACTAAATATCTCCCAAAAATTTTAAATTTTTTTCGACAAAAAAAGTATTTTCCATTTCTTTTTGTTTTGAAATATTCTACTTTCCATTTCATTTATTGCTCCAATTTCGGAAACACGCTGTATATCAGGTGTTGAATGTGTTTCCGATAATAATAAATAATGAAGGTTTTCCATTTTCGATAAAATGCTTAGCCTAGTTACTTTGGCAATAAAGTTCAGAAATTATTTATTTTTTATTTTTTTAGGAACGAAGTAGATCACAGAATGGAGCAACATGAGTATTTGTTTGCGGGGCTCATTATCGTACACCCTGTGCTTGGTAATGTCGTTGGCGAGAGGACTTTTATGGATGAGGTATTTATAGAACTTGTATATATGTCAGAACTGAGTCGACGCCTGCAAGCTCCCTTAAAGTGTCCAGTCGAATGTATTTCCTACTGTTAGTACTAACACGGAGTACCTTGTTTTGTGTCCTGTCCAACCTCAAAAGAGAAGTCATCTTCATGCTACAAACCACTGGACCAACGTATATCATCGCAGGTCTGATTATTTGTTTATATATCAGAATTTTGTTATTCTGACTTAATTTTGAGCCTCTAGCTATCAGTACCCTCTGATACAATTTAGCGCAGCTCCAGCTCTCTGAATAGCCAGGGTTAGATGTTTACCGAAATTCATATGCTTGTCCAGTTACTCCCAGGTACCTCTCAGTCTTTACGTTCTCCACAGCTTCGCCATTGATCATCAACTTCCTGTATAGTTTTGAGTAGGTATACTTCTTTGTGAAGTTAATGGTCTCTGACTCAGCTGGGTTCACCACTATCTTGTTCTCTGCCAAATAGGGTACGGCCCTCCTATCCAAGAACTCATGCTCTTATAACAACCTTTAACTTTTCGGAGGATCCATACCACTGGACCACACAGGTACTTACAAAACTTGTGCATGACATATGACTGAACAAACTCTGTTTTGAACATGGAGATTTTGTTGAATCGTTTGTTGCAGACATTAGTTATTGTCTGCAGAGACCTACCCTATACTGATGAGGGCAAGAACCCAGAAATCGATCTATAGGTGGTCCAAATGTTTCAATGAATATTTCCATGCAACTAGCAATTGCGGAGATATCCTTGTAGGACTCTGCACGGAAATTTATTAGATGTAAGTCGTGGTATTAGCCAGGAAAGAAGCAACTCACGACTACCTAAGCTACTTGAAAGTGTACTGGATCACTACCTAAGCTACTTGAAAGTATACTGGATCACTTTCAAGTAGCTTAGGTAGTCATGAGTTGCTTCTTTCTTCCTCAAGCCCTGGGCAATCGTGTAGGATGTCCTCAACGCTGATATTTTCGTAAATAATTTTGAATACCACAATTCATATTTCAAAAAATTAATGTTGTCAACAAAATATGACATGTTATATGTGACATGTAAAATATAATATGTGATAATCAAATAGTTTATTGACATTTGTTCAGGAAGTAGAGTTTCCTCTTTATTTTTCTATGAAGACTCTAGTTGACGTACAACTTTCATCATCAATAAATACGTAGAAGAAACAGTGTCGATGAAAGAAGAACCGCTTCAACTAAATTCCTTCGAACAATCCTATTGAATTTTCGATGCAACTCATAACGTCACTCTGGTTATAACATTTTGCGCAACCGGCAATAAAAGACGCTCTATTATGACACCAAAATCGCTGTCTGTGTCATTTCTTTCTGCTGATATTCCGAAATACGCAAAGGGAAATTATTATAGCTCGCAGTGAAAAACATTCATGGCTGTCTAGGTGGAATATACGATAAAGATGTGAAAAACTGTAACTGATATTGCTGAACGTTACACCCTTAGTGCTGGTGTATTGTTTGTATGGAGCAACTTACTACTTCTTATAGGAATATTTTCCAGTGAGGTTTCGGTTGGGGTGACAGAATAATTCTCTTCAAAATTCGATTCTGTCTTCAATTAAATTTGTTTTTAAATATTAGATTTTATTCATAAACTTTGAAGTAAAAAATAATATTGAGTGTATGAAAACCAAAATTTCCTGAAAATTTTAATATTTCCAAGGTTTCATTTCAAGTGTTAGCCTCAAGCTTTCAATAAACCTTTGAATTTTTCATTTTTATACACCAAATCTTACTTTTCAATTTTTACTTCAATAGTTCATAAAAAATAAAAGCTTGTTTAAAAAAGAGGCAGGGTGGTAACATTTTTTTGAACTAGATTTTTGACGTGCCGTTGTTTTTCAGAATTATTCTCCTACCGCTTCAAGCAATTTTTTTTCCTCGTAAAATTTCACTTCCAAAACAATCGGACATTTTTCAGAATTCTTACGCGTTTTTTTTTCTGGCTGAGAAAGAGACGAGAATATATATATTTTTTTTAATTGATTCTTACCATGGTATTTTTTACTATTTACTATTTTTACTGATATTTTCGATTTCAATTTTGCGAATTCTCACAATTTCTGGGAAAAAAAGGATGATATTACTTTTTGCCGCAATTTGCAATGTCTGAAACAGTAGGAAATTCATCAGAAATTATTGTCACGAGTTTTCACAATTTTTTTCGAGAAGGAAAGGGACAGAGATTTAAATCTTTTTTTATTATTGAATTATCCGCTGGTCTCATGTTTTTCACTATTTTTAGAAATTTTTCCGATTTTGTTTTCTCGAGTTTGGTCAACTTTTTTCGAACAAGGGGGTTCGAGTCCTCCGATACAACATTGGTTGTTGTAATTTTTGACGTCCGAAACCGTCAGAAATTTTTCCGAATTTCCTCGTGTTTCCTTTCTGGATTTAAGGGGGACACCGGGGTGAAATTATTTTAAATGACGTTTTCACTACTTTCATGGATTCTTCCGATTAAATTTCTCGAGTTTTCGCAATTTTTTTCGAGGAAAACTGAGGGGGTATAAACATTTTATATAAAATTATTCCACACTGAGAGAACAGTTTGTTAGCAGTAAAGAAATTTTCTTAAATGTTAACAAATTATGCTTTTGAATATGGCCAAACTAATGTAATTTTACCACTAATAAATGATTTGTTTGAAAATTTCAAATAAATCAGTTGTTTGATACAAACCTAATATTTCTTAACTCAAAGAAACATATTACTTCAATTTTAACTGATATTTGTTTTTATATACTTTTTTGAAGTTCACTGTAGAAATTAATTTATTAACAATAAAATAATATCACTTTGACTGTGATATAATTTGTGTTGCTATTTAAGTATATATATTTCACAGTAACTTAAATATAAATATATATGTTATATATATTATATCCACTAAGAATGTATGATTTGAACGTAAACTAATTTATTATTATTCGATGTTCAACCATATTAAGATCATTCATTTCTTTGTTATTGGCAATATAATCATCATTATTTTTAACGTGAAAGTGGACTAAGTAAACTGAACCCACGCACGAATGTGTTTATGGATTGAAGCCACAGGTGCATGTGAATGTTTGTGAGGGTGACGCAAGGTTGCTCCTACCCTACTAGTGCCGCGGTGATGGAAGGATTGTTGAGGGATTGGAACCTTCACGAATACATTACACGATTTCAAGGTAATCATCATTCAAAGCTATATTTCTGTGTAATTATTTCCATAATTGAAATCATTGTATTATTAGAAGTGGCAGCCGGCCATTTTGGCAGCATTGAACTAGGTAAACTTGGTTTAGGCTAGGTCAGGGAACTACTAATAATAAAATGATTTCAATTATGGAAATAATTACACATAAATATAGCTTTAAACATGATTACCTTGAAATCGTGTAATGTATTCATGAAGGTTCCAATGCCTCAATAATCATTCCATCACCGTGGCACTAGCAGGGTACGAACAACTTTGCGTCTACTCCACGAGCGGCAAACCGGCACAAACATTCACATTCACCTGTGGCTTCAACCATATGCACATTCGTACGTGGGTTCAGTTCACTTAGTCCACTTTCACGCCAAAAATAATGTTGATTATATCGCCAATAACAAAGAAATTAATGATCTTGATATGGTTGAACAGGTTGACAGACAACACACAAGACTTGAATACAATGGAGTTATAAAAGGTAGAAGGGCACGCTTTCAGAGTCCCAGTCGATCCTCGTATCGAAATGCTGATGCGATGACACGTGACTCGGTGGAGTGGTTGGATATGTCGAATAATTTGCAACCGCCAAATCCTTTTAGTTAACAGTTAACATATTTACGTTTTCTGGAAATTATTAAGTTGGTGACTATAAAGTTCCCGTCGCTTACAAAGTCATTAGTTTTGTCCAAATGATGTCATATTTTTATCCCAAACTGAGTCAAATCTAACAAACATTTATTTACATTCAAAGAATAATTTTTTTAAAATTGATAAATAAGAAATATGCTGAATATAATTTTTTCATTTTGCAGGCCAATTAATATGTTTTAATGTCAAAAAATCAGCAGGTAACGAATATTTTGATGTATATTATTACTTATTTCTGAAATAACTGTGTTTAACGAGGTTGTTTGGATACTAAACAAAACTGCTAATATTGAGCTAACTACGTTTGACCAAATTGATTTATTATCTGCAAAAAAACCTCTTTCTCGGTGCATGGTTCCAGTTTTTTCCATTATTTTTAGAGATTTGTCCGATTTAATTTTCGTGAGTTTTCCCAATTTCCCTCGAGAACGAGAGAAAAGGGGTGTATAATTCTTTTAAATAAAATTATATCAATATTTCTCCACAACTTTCCTGGCAAAAACACAATTTGACTGTATTGTTACATTACAACCCGGTGAAAGCATTTACTGACTTTGGTAAATCTCCTGAACGCTGACTCAGTTTCAAACCGTTTGTGTGCATCATGTAACATTCGTTATATGAGCTCAACAATTCATCGAGTAATTGGACAATCCACTTGGTTAACCATGTTGCAACGGGGATGTGCATTAACTCCTGATAGCAGGGTGACAAGATGCCATTAAAACCATCATTAGCACATACTCTTATAGCGAAACAAACAAATCGTAAATCACTACTTTGGAGTTTGTACATAAAATGGAGTTTGCAAAGGACATGGCACTTGATACATGCATTCCTGGGGCTCGATAGATTTTTTTGATTTTTGGATATATCATTCTACAGGTCAAAACAAGCAACTTTCTTCATTAGACTTTTTTTCTGGCTCTACAGCGTGAGCTACAAAAATGGGTTGATTGTCTAACGCTAATTATGGAAAATATTTTCTGCAAATGGATTTTTCTTGATTTTTGAGTATAATATCATGTGAAAAATATCAATTTTCTTTGACTATATCAATTATGGTGTACATTACTACAGGATGAGGAAGAAAACGCTATTTTTCTGAAACTCGTTTATTGAATTCTTGCCCAATTGTGGGCTTTTCGTTGAATTTCTTGAGGCATATTGTGTAGATGAACCCAACGAACTGTTCTAAATACATTTCACAACGTTTCTACACAGTGAGCAAATAATAAGGTGGTTGATTAATAGGATATGATGGGATAGTGGATTTATTGTTGATATCTGAGATTTTTCACAGATAATGGAAATCAAGTTTTGTCTACTCTTTTTGTGTGACGCCAAAAAGACGAATTCTCAAATACCTATTTAAACGAAATTATGGGAGAATACTTATTTATTTCTGTTGATATGAAAGCTATGGATACATTAATTGAACTTTTCAAATTACATTTCCCAAAGTGTCTACATTGTTAGGCAAAAAACATTAATCATTTTTATTGCTAGTAGATTTCTTTTGATAGTTGATCTTTTAACCGTAGGGTATTTTTTCAAACCTTCTGAAGGGAATGCAATTTTTGAATAAATACTCTCACAAGAAAAAGATTATTCAAAGTGTTGACGCAGCTGTAAGCGCATGTGTTTATGAACATCATCATTGCAGCATAGCCAAGTAACGAGATTGTCGAAATTCGAAAAAACTCACCACCGTCGATAGGCAGCAAATCCGAATTGTCATTTGATATTTGGTCCTCAAAAGTAGTTGAAACTATCAACAGTACATGTAATATACAACTGTTTTGTAATTTCTGTATTCTATTCACATCGTGAAGAGTTAAACATGGTAAATAACAACATCGCAATAATTGAGATGAGTTAAAACAATAGAGTCGCATAAGATAGATTTAGTTTTTCTATCGATTATGTGTTAATTTTGATAAATCATTTTTAAATTACAATAAGCGTTCGGAAGGCACTTACTACTATGAAAGGAGAATCTCAAATCCTGATCAATCCACAAACCCAAATTTTCTACTTTTTCAGAAATTAATGGTATTTTGTTAAATTTTTATATTAATGAACAAATGTGTAACAAAATGCTGTCTTTCAAACTTCCTGCCAAAAGCTATAGCTGCTGTTTTAGTTGAGTTTAATTTCAGACGATCACTTTCAGAATATTCACTGAGACGATGCAGATCATAGTTAAGAGCTGAGTCGGCCTGACTGCTCCCTTCTGATTTGAATGGTAAGTAAAGTTTAGTGTTATCATAATAATGTTGTGAGCAAGAGAGAAAATTAGACGGAAAATTGCCAATGTATACTAAATAGTACAGGTCCCAGTATTTACCCTTGGGGATCTCCTTTATTTATGTCCAGGTAGGCTGAAGTATTTGCAACATATTTGACTGCTTGACATCTACCTGATGAGTAGCAATGTAAAAGTTTATTAGTGCTCTCACTAAGCCGAATATAATTAAAAATAGCTGTCATCATTTGTTGATTAAGGGTGTCAAATGCCTTAGAACAGTCTAACAAAATGAAAACAGTGACTTTACTTTTATCAATTACTTCGAATATGTCATCAGTTATTTTCAGAAGTGTAAAAGTACAACTGAAACCTGGCCTGAAACCTGACTACAGGATTACATTATTTTTTGTGAGATGATTTCGTAGTTGTAATTCAATTTCGTAGTTATACTTGTTGTAAATGTTGATAAAGCCGAAAGTGTCATGACAAGAAAATTACTTCTATAAGATATATCACCACCCAAAACCTTTTGCACAAATTATTCAAATTGGCAGTTCCTGAGAAACGTCTAACGGCCGCTATGCAGGAACTGCAACCGAAATTCATTTTATGCATCGAGATAACTAATTATAACCGCGAATTGCACGTCTCCTTTCTTCAGACGAAATTTGAAATTTCGCTAAATTGAAGCATAGAATCGTACATGTAATAAATGCTTTTCTCCCGCATTAGGAACGCTAAATTTTCTAGTAGAGTACGTGGTCAGAATGAAATATGACTGATTCGGTCTTTGTTTCAGAAGTCTGCATTACCTGCATAGGTGAATTATTATAGATGAGATATCCAGTGATAAAAGTCCGCATTTCATAATGTAATGACATGGTAAAGAAGTTGCAGAAACATTTTTGATCCCAAGATCTATAATCAAAATATTATGCAGCAACATTTATTGGAAATTCGTGGTTGCTACAGGAAAAGCAAGGTAGATGTGGAATCGAATATTAGCTTGAGATTGAGATTTATAATAATAATTATAATAATAATAATAAACGCTTTTATTGGTGGATGGTGAACCATACAGAAAAGATACAGTGTGTACTAGATAACTCCTACCAAATGGCAGAGTTAGCTCCGGTTCGCAACCAGTTAAGGTATGGAACAGGTGCTTTCTTCCACTCAACCATCGAATACAAATGGACTAAGAACTAAAGGCAAAGTGTGTCGACTTCAAAATGTTTCAAGTGTTCAAATTATACAAAAAGAAAGAGAAAAACTTAAATTACTAGACATACTAAGTTGATTAGATTCAAAAGCAGGGAATAAATAAGTCAAACAAATAATTCATCTGTAATAAAAGCAAATTAAGGAGAAAACTCTCCTGATAGAAGTATTTTTTTCAGATTCATTTTGAAACCAGAGATGGACAAATTCTTCAAATCATTCGGAATCCTGTTGTAAAGCCTGGCTATGGTATAAGAAAACGACGAACGGAACTGACTCGTTGTGTGCAGAGGGGGTGTAAGTCTAGACTTGAAACGAACATTCAAGTGATGAACATCAGTTCTAAATGTAATTTTCTCATGAAGATACGGTGGGTTCTTTGTTTGTATTATACGATGAAATAATGCGCAACTGTGGAGTATTTGCCTCTCGTGAATATTTAGCCAACCGATTTCTCTCAGCGGAGCGGATATGTGATCATGTTTTCTCAGGCTGTGAATCAAACGTACACATGAATTCTGAACCATTTGTAAGCGCCTCAAATCTCTTTGAGTTATGGCAGGACTATAGACTATATCTGCGTAGTTCAAGTGGGAGAGCACCAATGACTCGCACAAGATGATTTTACTTTTTTTATCCAGTATTTTCCTATTTGAGTATATCAACTTCAAGTTGCAGAATGCGCGACGAATGACAAGATTAATATGACCATGAAAGTTGAGTGAAGAGTCTAAAATGCATCCAAGATTTTTCGAACTGTCCACTACCCCAACGGTGTCTACTCCAATTTTGATAGACAGCAAGTTTTTACATTGTTAACTTGAATCTTTCCTACCGAATAGCACCATGTCGGATTTGGATGGATTGATGGAAAGGCAAAATTTAGATGACATGGCAACAATTGATTCTAGATCGGTGTTCAACTGGAGGTTGGCTAGAGGGAGGTCTGGTATCTGGGTATCGTCCGCATATTGGTGACAATTGCTGAACAATACAGTTTTGAAAAGCATGTGTATAAATAATGAACAGAACGGGACCCAATATAGAGCCTTGAGGCACTCCATTGTACAGTTTCAAGTCGGAACAGTCTCCCTCCAATGAAACAGCTTGCATACGGTTAAGAAGGTAGGCTCGCAGTAAATCAAGTCAACGGTCCGTAAGACCAATGTAGTGCAGAATAGCTATAGCAGTAACTCGTGTTTGATTCGGTCGAAAGCCTTGGTATAATCCAGTAAAACAAGTGCTGTAAGTTTTTTTTTGTCGGTTGCGCTAAAGATGTCATCGAGCTCTAAATCCCGACTGGCACTTAGGAATGATGTTATGATGTTGTTAGAATCTAAATGAGATTTTAGTTGCCCCGAAATAATGTTTTCAAACATCTTCTAAAGCGTGCAGAGTACGCTTATAGGACGAAGGGATTTGAAGTCAGTGGGATTTGCAGTTTTAGGTAAGGGCATAATGAAAGAATTCCTCCAAATTTGAGGAAAAACATTGCAGGTGATGCAGAAATTGAAGATGTGGGAGATAACTGGGAGAATTACAGGACAACAGTTCAACAGCATGGCTGAGTTGATTTTATCGACACCGTAGGCTTTGGATTTGACAGAGAGAAGTACCTTATAAATTACTAGATCTGAAGTGGTAGTAAAAGTGAGATTATCAACACCAGGTTTCGTATTATGTAGATAAAAGTTCAGAGTATGGGGAATTTAGGATTTTTCCTATGGCTGACAAAGGTGCCTTGGGTGATGGTCCGGAATAATCAATTCAATTCCGGATATAATTGTTTTATTTATTGATGGTAAATGTTTTGACAAGTCTTAGGTAAGTCCACGGAATACAAATATTCAATTCATAGTTATGTCCAGCTATGTTTATGTGCTGCACTCGGTGTAACAGCTTCAAACTGAAGAACTTGAAGACACTGAATTCTGTTTCTTTGTTTTCTTGTTTTCTTGTTTTCTATTTTTGATTTGATTTTTTTGTACTTATTTCTCTTTAGAAAGCTCCTAGGTTTACAGAGAAAGCTCTCACTGATATAGTTGTAGGTCAATCCTTCTGACACCCAGTACAGTTACCAGTAATATAGTTCTCAGTGGAACGTGCCTGGTCTGCTATTAAACTACATTGAAACTCATGCATATTCACCCAAATTATGTTTTAACGAGATTATTTAAACTCTTTGTGTCCGCACCAAATTGGAGGTTCATCAAAATGAAACTTATCGCAACTTTCGACGTTTCAACAGCAGGATGCTCGAAGTTCCAAAGGATGTTGATTGATATTATAAGCACATTATCTTCTCATTATACATATCCCACTCGTCCCGGCAACCGGATCGCTGCCCTCATGGGATGTAATTTGTTTTTGTTGGAGTTGTGTTTTGTGCAGGATTGGCTTTGAAATTTTGGCAGTGTTGAATGCACTATTCTATATAATGAACGGGTGCAGAACACAAAAAAATGGCTTTCTGCAAAATTTTATAAATTTTTGATATTTTGTTTGGTTCATACGAAGGAGTAGAAGGACTATGATTTTACTTTTTATCAATCCCGACTTCTAACTCGGGATCTCGGACTTGGAAAAATCAAGAAATTTATTCTTAACATTATTTTTTGGGTTTCCACAATCTGAAAATAAAAAAATGTTAATCCAAAGAAATCTGTACAAGTGTAGAAGAAAAAATCATGTCAAGAATCGGATTTCCTCCACAAAATCAAACTTTCAATCAATATTTACAAAAAAATTATATTTTTCACTTTTTTGTTAGCAATCTAAGGCATCGAAAAATGGGAATCGTAAATTAGGCAATCAGATAAAATTGTTTTTCCAGTCATCCTCATTATAGTCCTTAACGTTTATATATATATATATATATTCAAATAACTGTGGTAAGCATATGCATTGCTAATAAGATTTAAAAAATCTGTGGCAATCTAATCCTTGATGAAAATGAAAAAAAAATATTGCTGAAAAACGCACTTGCTAATTAACAAAAATTTTTGTTGGTAAATATTAATATTAGGGAACCATTTTTTTTGTCATGATTTATAACGTTCTCCCATACTATATAAGAAAAATACTTTTCATTTGTATATTTAACAAACCATTTGTTATGAACAATTTTTACGCTACATTTTTTTAAATATTGAAAAATAATAAAACAACCATGTGCATTTCTAAATGAATTTTTTTTTCTTCATATTTTTTTAAATTCCATACAACTGTATTTAAAAAAAATACCTATAGTGCAAAAATTCATTTGTTTATAACAAATGATTTGTTTATTAAACAAATGAAAAGTAAATGAATTTTTTTTCATATAAAAGAACGTGATAAATCAATGGTACCTCAATAAAACCATGAAGCAACTAAAATTAATTGTTAATTAGTAAGTTTTTTAGCAATAATTTTCGTTCAGGAACGATTTTTTTCTTATGAATCATTACTTTCATCAAGGATTAAATTCTTAAAGAAATATTTTCAAAATGTCTATTAACAATGCTCTCGTTTATAACTATTATTTAGGTTGGTCTAAAAAAACGAATGAATACGAGACGTTGTTCTCATTGAGTGACACCACAGGCATCCAATATCCCATTTTCGAATATGAGACGGCTCTCTCAACAATAATGTAGTCAAAACTTTTAGGACGGTGTAATGTCATCAGTAAACCAGAGAATCCAACCTCAAATCTATCTGATACTCTTAACTCACTTAAGTCACTAGTTACTTTTGTAATTTTTTTTACCAACGATCCCTTGGGAATTTAATCCACCTATATTAAAATTTGAGGGCGACAATCAAATAAAAACACCATTTTGGAAAAAAATAAAACATGATCCAAACATTAAAAACTACGTTTCCAAACGTCTTAACGCTATTATACTATTTTTATATATAAACCTATATCCACTGCTAATAGCGAACGCTCCTTTTCTGCGTTGAATAAGGTAAAATAGTAGTTTACCTAACAAGTGCGGAAAGTGATACTTTTCCAGATGGCCGAACGACGCGTTAGGTAGGTATAGTATTTTTTCTACTGGCATGCGGAAAAAACCCAAAAGTTAACATAAAAGAAACATTTATTATTTAATACATAATGAAAAATTATCAATTATAAACATTAATATTGAACGTGTATATTAAGGTTGGGTTTCGGTTTTCACTGCTTTGTTGCAAGCACTAATTTTCAAAACCGTGGCCATAGGAGTAACATGGCTAGAAGAGCTCATTTTAGAAGCCTGTACTGGTGAAAGTTGCCGACTAGTTTGACATTCATTTGATGAGGCTCATACCAGGTCAATTAAAAAATTATAGCAGAATTCTAATAAATTTCTTCATTTTTTAGTCATTTTGTAAACTAGGTACAACAATATATAAATATATTTTTTAAATATTTAAATGTCACGCACTAGTGCGTAAAAGTTGCACTTTCAAAACTGCGGAAAAGTTTACTTTTCCGCACGCTAGTAGAAAAAATAAACATCGTGCTGGTTTGGGACAAGAAAAGTTGGAAGCCTTCTCTGTCCTTTTTATCGAAAGTGAAGCCCCAAATGAGATAAAAAGTGAAGGAATTTTTAATGAATTTGCAAATGAAAAAGTGCGTATATATTTTTTGTAGATTTAAGTTCATGTCTTATATATTTGGTTCTTGTTCTTTTTCAATTTATTACATATTATTTTGGTTTTTATTTGTTCTTTTCATTTTCTACATTTTGCAGTATTATGTTTTAAGTGTTGAAAAATTTGTTATTATGAACCTCCCAGGTTTTCGTAGAAAAAAAGGAGAGTTTGTCCAAACAACAGCTTAAAAAGTGGACTCCGGACCACTTTAGCTCCGTGGTGGCGGTGGGGATCTAACACGGGCCACGCTCTTAACACCTCGACCACTTCGCTAAACTGTTGTTTCACATTACATTAAAACTATTAAAAATAAAGTAAAATATTTATATATTTCTTTAAATTTCTCAACCAATTTCATCCCATATTTATTCGAATTCACGACCTACCCCAATAATGGGTCAAGTGGGCGGGGTCAAAATTCTGACGGCCGTCTACGGCCCGATGAAGCATTAAACCTGCTCTGTTTTACCCCCATTCATAAAGATCCGCTGCAAGTAATATATTAGTATTCAATACTTTTTCCTTTTATTTGAATTGTTGGATGTTGCGAACATATTCATGATTCTATTCCTAAACATAGATATCTGGAAACGTATTGATAAACGACTTGTAAACAAAAAAAATGTCATGCATGAAACATAGAACTAACAAAGCATATTCCCGAATATTTACAAAACGATTTGAATAATCACCATTCTATCCAATCTGAAAGCGATATATTCAAACGTTCACAAAAACCAAATGGAAGTGACAACAGGAAATGATTGTACAATTCTATAGTCCTTATAGGCGAGAGAATAGGAAATCCCAATCCAAAAATGCTACTGATAGAACATTCATTTTTTCACCTAGTACCTATACAGTGTGTCCAAGATAAGAATGAACAGCATGGGAATATCGGAAACGGTAAGTGATACGGGGTCGATTCAAGTAGAGAAAAGTAGCGCATTTATGTGCCTAATAATATGCCATTTAGAAAGTTTTAATATTCCGAGTAGTTTCGAAGATATCCGAGAAAAACCGAAATTTGAGAATTTCGTTTTTATTTTCTCCTAGCTTTATTTTCAAAGGAAATGTAAAACAAATAGCGTTTTGTCATGGCCACTTTTTGAGGACTACATGATAAGGTACGCAGAATTTTTCTGCGACGTTTCGTCTTTTAGAAAACATCACCAACTTTGTATTTTTATATGGGCCGGAACTGAAGTATGCCCTGTACACGACTCCATTTTTCATTGTGAATACAGCAACGTATCACACAATATGATTTCGGAAAAGTTTCTCGCGCAAAATGTAATTTAGTGATTACTTAATCTGTTTTCTTCAATATCAGATAGTAGGCGCTGGAAAAAATGAAACAAAATTCTGTTGAGATAATAATACTGTAGTTTGGTACAATTTTTGACATATTACCGTTCCTACTTTTACATCTCGTTACCTACCTAATTTGTGTTAAAAATGGAAAACGGCAACTTCGAAAACTGAAAAATTTGATATGTTGTCATGTTACATTTTGTACCAAAGAAATTGTGTTGATGCTGAACGTGCATACTCTAATAAGTATCCAGAGAGGCGACAACCTGGTAAATCAATATTTAAACGGTTAGTTTTTAATTTAAAAGAATAGGGATCATTTAAAAAACCTGTGGTTTCCCGACAAAAGCAATCTAATGCAGAAAGTCAGCGTGATGTGCTACAGGCCGTTAATGAAAATCCTGAAATATCCACTCGGACCATTGTAGATAATACCGGAGTAGCCAAATCCACCGCTCACTTCATTTTAAGAAAAAATAAATATCATCCATTTTTAAATTTAGGATTTGTCATGGACTCAGACCAGGTGACGATGCAAGGCGAAGAACCTTTTGTAAATGGTACACTAGAAAATGCCAAGACGATGAAAATTTCTCTTTCAAAATAATTTGGTCTGATGAAAGTATGATCACCAACAATAATGGCATCTTTAATAGGTGGAATGTTCATTATTGGTCATAACAAAATCCGCGTGTACACAAAGTGTCCAAACAACAACATCGTTTCAGTTTTAACATGTGGGTTGGGATTCTCCGTACGAATATAATTTGGCCTTTTATCTACCAAAACAATTTGCTGCTCCAAAGAAAAAACTGGGTTTTACTCCTGCCTCAATTTTCCACTCACTCATAATCCCGGAAATTTCTACATAAAAAATGAAGTATGTAATTTCAAGCTTGAGGTTTGCAATTCCCAAGCACATCTTTTTCCTATATATATATATATATATATATATATATATATATATATATATATATATATATATATATATATATATTTTAACACTATTGTGAATTGCCAAGCACATCTTTTTCCTATATATATATATATATATATATATATATATATATATTTTAACACTATTGTGAATTGCAAACCTCAAGCTTGAAATTACATACTTCATTTTTTATGTAGAAATTTCCGGGATTATGAGTGAGTGGAAAATTGAGGCAGGAGTAAAACCCAGTTTTTTCTTTGGCATGTATAAGTAAGACTTGTCTCACTAGTCTAAAATCGTTGCATATGGTCCAAAGGAGGTACTGATTTCTGCTTCAGTGTAATTCTCAGATACTCACATGTTATATTTGCATGAGGAAGTAGAAGTCTTCAGGAACGATATGCACATTTTCTTTTTCTTCGACTATAATGGAAAAGTTATGACAAAATTAATTTTCGGCCATGCCTGAACTTGCAGTGGCGGGTTAGCGCGAGCATGAAATGTGACGTTGGCGTTAAACCACGTTTCCTGAGAAAACGAGCGTATTTCATGAGATATTACTGAAAATATTTTTTATTATTTTGGAAAATTAAATTATCTCTCAACCTATCGAAATCGTTTTGTGATAAATCTCATATACTTATGTTGGGACATTCATAAAATCTTATCTTAGATTTTAGGAATATCTTATTCATATTTCATTCATATCGAAAAAAAATCAAAGTGCAATGCCCATGACAGGTCTATGTCAAAAAATAACTATCAAAGTGTCACCGCAGAAGAAATATTTCCATCATTTTCAACCTTGATGTGTGTAATTCCTTCTGAAGACCCAGCTTTTCAATTACATCAATCTCCCTGGTGAACTTGGCAAAACGAAATAGATTTTCGTCATCCAAAATGTATTGAGGATTCAATGCGAGAAAAGCAAACATTGCTTCAATGGAATGAACGATTTCTGAGAGTGATATTATTTAATAACATTCACCCTATCTAATTTATTTGATGAATTTTCAATGAAAACTAGAGTAAATTATAAAAAAAATCAACTCTCTTAATGAAAATGAGCCTTTTCACAATATCTATCAGATGTAGTTCAATGTCCGGCGTGGCTTCAGCAGGGGAAGTAGTTTTTTTCTGTTAGATATTACAAATAAATAACATTTTTCATGGAGATTGTTCCCCTTTTCATAATAAATGTAATTATTCACTGATATTTCGTGTTCATATAACTGCATTGAATGGTATTAGTTTGATTCACAATAAGCAAAAGAATAAAAATATTATCTTTTCAGACTGGCGTTGCGCAAACTATTTTGAACAGATTTTTAAACACGTTTTTTTACACAAGCCAAAGTTTTCCTGGAGAATTCCTCTTGACTTATACCGACTCTGTATCCAACAAATTGTTGCCGACTAATAAAAACAAGTTCACTTGTATGAATAATTGATGAAAACTACGGAATTTTCTCAGAGTTTGAATTATCATGACTGAACATTGTTTAACATATTCATGGAAACGGATGTTGGGTATTCATTTTCCTGTAGAGGATAATGGAGAGATGGATGCTTCTGAAAACAATTTCTCCTTGGCTTGCTTTTTGATTTTGTGGTGATGCCAAAATTGAATTTTAATTAACATCTCGTTTGATGAAAAATAACAAATTAATAATTTGTAAAGGAAATCGGATACAATAGTCTAGCATTTTTTATTCAATTACTGAAGTATTGATAATACTGTGAATTAATCAGTAGAAATCAATCCCTAGTAATTCATGGAAATCATTAGTTTCAAGAGTTTCAAGAGTTCATTTTGATAATAGACTGTCAACGTGGACATAGTGGCCTAACTGAAACTGCTCATGTTGAGAAGGAAAATATTCTCCATTGAAACATGAACAATGTGATATAATATCCAACAGAAAACCACTACTTCCCAAGCTAATGCCACACTGGACGTTGTAATACATCTGATAGATATTAGGAAAAGACGCTAACTGAAAATTTGCATTTTCACTTAGATAACTGATTTTCTAATAATTTCGTTCGAACAAACTGACCATTACTGAGAAGAACAAATCTGAAAGTGACAATTTTCATTTTCATTTTTTTTATTTTTCATTTTTGATTTCAGTTCCATTTCGAAGTCCATTACAATTAAACCGACAGTAAAGCCGTTGCCTCATTTTCTCGTGTTCAAAATACTTTTATCTAGATAGAGGATAGCTTAAAACTGGAGCGTTGAACAAAGCTCAGTGAATAAAAAAGATATTCCCGACACGGTTTTATTAGGTTATTATCGGGCCTCAAGGATTTTTTGGCTTTCAATTTTTTAAAAGCGTGTACCATGTTTTTACTGTAATTCTAAAGCATGAAGAACCTGGATTTCATTCTAATAAATTGCTCGACACAGTTAAGAAAATATGCAAACCTTTCAGAAAACTCTTGAGGATTATCGGTTAGTGTTTCGTTTATAAAAAATTAGGAAGCTTCCTGAACGAATCTCAACATTCATCAGACAAACGGATATGTATTTTTTCTTTGGTCAATCTGGTTAGTTGTTTAGTGAGGTCATATCAAGGAATAGCTAATGCACAAACCAAAAAAAAAAACTCCGAAGCTGGTGTATATCTTTTGGAATGAGGTTCCCTTTATCTATTGCTACTCATTCCATAGGCAAACCGTGACCAAGATATCGTTCTTCCTTCTGAAACAATGGCAGTCCTTGGGGCTAAGTTTTAATCTGGAGTTTCTCAGTCGCAATAATACTTCCATATTTTTAACGTGATCTCCCAACGATCTGTCACCTACAGTTTATGACATAACTGTAGGTTTATGACATAACTGTAGGTGACAGATCATAAATCTTAGACACTTCTCCCAGCAGATTCCACTCAAAACAGTCTTCAACAATCTCTCACATGTGACTGGAGCATTATAAAGCTCGAATGGCATAACAGTAAACTGTCACAGTCCCAAGCCGACAGTGGAAGCTGTCTTTTCTTGACTTTCTGAAGCCAGCTCTATCTGTCAATTAATGATCAAATTGAGAAATGTGAAAATTTTCCCACGTTTTCATGATTGACGGGACTGCGAATAATCACGCTGCTCCATAGGTGGCGCAAGGAGTTAGTAACAAGGCCTAGCCAGAACACTTGTATGAATGGGTTATATGTTGTGACACATGTCCGCCGTCTACGACGTGCCAGCAATATTCAGGAAAAAATATTTATAATATGTGATGTTGAAAAATACACTTGGGATGCAGTATGGCTTCGAGCCAGACTACTGCATTCCCCCGATACACCTCAACTGTCTACGCCGGTTGAAGGCCGGATGGCAACGGATTTGCCGCAGTTGGGGATGTCCATATAGCGCCGTAAAGGAAGCTGAGGACAATAAATGATGAGAGAGAGAGAGAAATGTGAAAATAGTTGAGCCGGCTAACCTGTCTAGGGCAAAGAGTAAGGTTTCTATTGATACAAGAGAAATCACTTCACCTATTCATGAATATGAAATAGTAAAATCGGTTTAAAAAACTGTCCTTTCAATTTCATTCATACAATTCAAAATCTGGTTGGATTATGGTGTCATCAATCACGAGCTAGAATAGAAGGTCATGTGACGTTAGAGTCAGCAGATCAAGACACAATAAAAAAAAAAGTGTTTAATGTCTAAACAGGGGTAAATCTCAATAACAAGACATACATTCATATAAATATAAATAAGCAAAAAGTATTCGACTTTAATTGTCAGGAAACACCTGAAGATGGAGAAATAATAACACAAGATGTGAAAAAAAAAGAAACTCAAAGTGGAAAAACATTATTTACATTTAATTGAATCACGGTCAATGGAATAAGCTTTTATAGTAAGTGACATATAGATTGGGCTTAGCTATTTTGGCTATTATGTAAATGTATTTTAATATGGTTCTTTACTTGACCAATTAGCTGATGATAAATGTCAAGATCTGCACAGAATTGATTGAATAATTTGCTCATTGCTACGACTGGAGATTTGAGAAGTATGTTAGTCCATGAAGTTAAAATAAGAGAGTTATTCAGGACAGTCGATTAGATTGTTTACTAATTTGAAAATAAAGATTATTGAATAGAAGGTTTTGAAGAGAGAGTAGCTTGAATTTGTTTAGTAATATTCTGTTGTCGATGCCTTGTTCTGGATAGGCTCCATCTAATTTATATGTGATGTATTTCATGAAGCCTCTTTGGATAGACTCTATTTTGTTAGTGTTAATATTGTAAAAATGAGACCATATTAAGGAACCATACTTCAGCCGAGATCTCACATAGGCATTGAACAGTGTTATAAAGCTGTCCTGGTTTTGTTTGGCTGCATATTATGTCATTTTCAATTTTGAGTCGAAAATGATACCAAGTTTGAGTGCTCTTTTGAAGGGGAGTGTTATTTATATGGTAGTCGTATTATATAACATCATTTTTAGGGTATATTGAGAGTATTTACATTCATTTATGTTGGGAGGGAGATTATTTTCGATGCACCAAACATGCAAGAATCAAGATCTTTTTGTTTCTTTTGATTAAATGCATTACTGACTGCTTGTGTGAAGCACATTGAGCTGAGCATTGTAGATCTTTTACTGAAGAATCCGTGTTGATTATTGGATATAAAATTTTCAACTTCAGGGAAGATTCTGTTGTACAAGCACATCTCGAATGCCTTAGCAAAGTTTGACAACAAGGTAGTTCTGAATATTATTTATAGCACCAGTTTTGAAAATGGGAAAAAGAAGACGAATGGCGAATTGGAGGTTATAAAAACATAACCACAACTCGAAACTCTTTGACATTGACAGTACATAAATGAAATAAATCAAGTTATGGAACGAATGAAATATTTATGATTTTTGATAGTATAGTGTAATTTTCAACTTTTTGAAAGGTATCATGCATTAAGTTGTGGGGAGCATCATCATTAATCCTCATGTGCTGGCCACTGTATTCATTGTGTAGTTTGTGTTCTCTCTTTCTTTCATACATTAACATTATATTCAGAGGAAACTTAGATGAAAAGTTTTTTCCGAGTATACCCTGCGAAATTCAGCAATACCAAAACCTGGAACAAGTTTGAAAAGACTTAAATCAACCGGGAACATTTTTAGAAGTGTTACGTTAGAAATCAGCTGATAAGAATTACAACGTTTCCACACAATGAATTATTCTATAGAATTAATGAACTTACCCAGTCGACAAGACAGCTGTTGCGGATAAGTCTAGCAACCATGGAAGCAGTTACTGTTGGAGTTGGTTTTAATCATCCAGTAACCCACAGCTCTACATCTCGGCTATATGTCCAATTGAAAATCAGCTCGCTGACGACAATATCACGCTCTACTTGAACGTAATCAAAAACGTTATTGTCACCGTTTCCTAGGAAGCCCTCATCAACCGACAGCAAAAACCCGTTCCCAATCTATGAATAACAATTTCGATTTCCTCCAATTTTCCCGGCCTCATTAAAACTCCTCCACATGCGCTCTGCCCAACAACTCCCAGTCATCTCGCCGCGACTCCTCACGGCCGCAAACTCCGATTCAGTCTCCAGCAGAACGCCGTCGACGTCGTCCGCGATCCGGAAGTAGCGTCGCCACGCGGAGAGGTGTCAATTTGGCCGTTACCGTGGTTACTTGATCTGACGGTAAACAGTTGCGCTCTACGGCTCTGGGCTCTTCACGTTCCGATGTTCCTTTGTCGGGCCTTGTGGGCTCTTCCGCTCCTTGCGGTCCGTTTGGGCCTTTGACGGCCTCCAGGCGGTGACTTCCTGCAGGCGACGAGGATTCGAGGTAGGATTTGATTGCTTTGCGTTTCGCAGTATTTGTTCGTTGTCAAAGTTGAATCGTTGTCAGAAACTTTTTGGTTTCGAACTGTGTTCTTGGTCTATGTTATTTGCATGCAAGAATGAAGAAAAAATTGTGTTTTGCGAGAAATATTCAAAATGATTTTCTAGTAATTATTACAAGAGTTGATCGATAGCTTCGAAGTTTAAGCAATGGTTTTTATTATTTTCTCGGTGTGTGTTGGTATTTTTTGAACACTTCGGTACCAAATGCCCTTTTATACCTCACATATGACATTGGCCTGTATGTTTCTCATCACCTTAAGCACACTCAGCTCTCTTTGAAGAACTTCGGACACTCGTAGATGGTGACCCATCAGAATGGCTTTCCAAAGTATTGCATCCATGGTTAATTGAAGAAAAATGGTTGAAGCCACCAACCATTTCTTACCAGTACCACTTTTCAGCTTTTTTGCTGTAATTCAAAAAAAGTCTGGTTCTTGTTTGATTTTCAGTCCTGCAATATTATGAACTTTACTACTTGCTCCTTGTTAAACGCAATTTCAATGCGCTTTTCCCAAAGTAAGACCATCTTCTTTCTACTCGAAAAGTTGGTTGATTATGGATTCGAAACCCATTATGAAACTGTCACGCAGTAAAGTGATGAAGTCACATTTACAAGCAAGTTCTTTTATACGAGCTGCCCATTCTTGAACACTTCCATCCATGGATTAACAGCAGAATGAATTTTTTTTCTGGAAATATTAAGTCGAAGAAAAATGATTATCAAATAATGTCACCAATTCATGTATTTTGTTCAGACTGTGACGGTATACACAAACTCGCCAATAATTCCAAACTGTTTTTATGGCAACTATTCAATGATATCTGTATCTTCCACTTTTTTTGCCATGTAAAAACAGTCTCTTGAAAAGGGGAACATTCTCCATGAATACCTCCCAAGAGGTTATCTTGAACGATGGAAAATAGCGACTAAAGTTTGTCTTTCAGTCGCAGATGATTCCACAAAAGATTTTATGAATTTCCTATTCATATTTTCGAACTAAAGTCTCTTGAAGTTATGGCAGTCACAAACACTTTGGTTGAACTCACTCGAATGTCCAATGAATGATGTATTTTTTTTTTATTTTGTAAAATATAAACTTTGTCTACTATTTGAATTTCGACTGGCAATTCCTGGTGGAGTATAATTATAATCATAATGATATCCTGATCTTCGTCGATAAACTCTAATATCTCAAAGGAATCAAACAGGAACGATAAATTCAATTTCCTATATATTACTGATTCCATTTACAGCAATGATAGTTAGGGTGGACTATAAGAAGGCACTGGACGAGTCCATGGTAGTTTTTTTGAAGAATAGGCTATAAAACATAGAGTTATACATTACAATGATTTTTGTGCGAAAAAAAAATGAATGGCACCGTGTTGCAACACTGAAATAAGGAGTTGTTAGCAAAATCTATCAAATTACCAAAGAGGCCGCCAAATGATTTGAGTGATACAGTGCAGAATCAAACGGGACTCTACTAGATTCTGGAATATTGTCAGAGATAGACGACAGAAAAGCACATTCAAAAATGGTGTCGTAATCAACGTATGGGGAAGATTATGATTAAAAATTATCTCGGGAGGATTTGCAAACTACTTGGTCTCAATAAATGAAAAAAAACGACTTATGATATAACTCACATGCTAAAAAAAATGTTCTCCACTGAACTATTCTACAAACTTTTACTTTAACAGAATAGATGATGATGATATACAAAAGCTCTACTGATCGCAAAATATTCCATTTTCCATGCTTGCAGAGATTTCCTGATTTATCCTCTACTATTTATATATGTATAATAAATCACTAGAAACATGAATACTCCCTGATGATTTCAAGGTAAATAATGTTACACCAATTTTTTTTTAAATGAAAACAAAAAAATGCATAAAATATTATCGTCCTATTGCAATTCTCAACTGTTCAGCAACAATATTCGAATTTACTATCCAGGAGAAATTGCACGCCAGTCTCGAAAGTCGGTTGAAACAAATTTACTGAGATCCACTAATAAAATCTCAGAATTAGTCTAGTTCACAAGTGCTTTTTCTTCCAAATTTTTTCAGCAGTCTCGGAAAAATATAAATTTTGGTTCATTCGATTCGGTATAGAGTCTAGATGATTTTTGAAAAAATGAAGTTCCTCCTAAAAAAAATTGCAGAAGTTAGAAACAACTTAGTAAAAAGAAAACAAGGGGTTTGGTTTTTTTTCAAATATCCCAAAAACCAATTGAGCTTTTTGGAATCTGAAGAAAGATTCAAAGAGAGCAGGATTTTTCCAAAAAAGAGTTTCGAAACTGCAGGACCACTATTTATAATTTTCTCATAGAGTTTAAAAGACGGCCAAAAACGGTAATTCTCGCTCATGCAAGCCACGCCCATTTCGGGTACTTTTTCAAGAATACTCATTTGAACTTATTAAATATGAAAATTGAGGAATGAAAAAATTCAAGCACTTACTGGATAGATGAATAAACGTAAACCGCTGGCAAAAAATTTTCATCACGATTTTTCAATTATAGTCATGTAATAATTAATTAACATTAACATTACAAAACAAGTGTGATAATTGTTTAGCAATAACTCTGAGATTTTTTCCCTCTCTAGAGCAATTCTTGAAAGGCTCCAAAATAGATACCCGTTTTTAATCAACAATTCAGTAGTTAAAGAATTCAAGACTTAATTTAATCATTGAAAACATTTTATTTTAAATATTGTTTAGGAATCGTTTTTTTTTTCCAAAAGCTGAATGAAAAATGTTTTACAATGTTTATCTGCCATTCAAAAAAAATTTATTTTTTTTATAAATTGTTTATAAAATAATGGAAATTTGAGTTCTCTCCTCTCTTTGAATCTTCCTTTAGATTCCAAAAAGCTCAATTCGTTTTTGACGTATTTGCAAAAAACCAAACCCCATTTTTTCTTTTTACTAAATTGTTTATAACTTCTGCATGGAACTTAATTTTTTTCAAAAATCATCTAGACTCTATACCGAAGCGATTGATACATATTTTTCCGAGACTGCTGAAAGTTGGAAGAAAAAGGACTTGTGAAGTAGACTAAATATTCAGATTCTAATTCACAAGATTGTTTACACTGATTTTGCCAAAGCCTTTGGTAAGGTCAATGATGACATATTATTATGGAATAATCAATCATCTTATTTAATTTTCCATATCCTATTCTCGGTTTGGACATCAGTGTGTCACATGTGGTGGCAAGATATGTCATGTATACTTGGCAGGATCGGGTGTACCTCAAGGATCGCATTTGGGACCACTTCTTTTTTTAATCTTTATCAATGATCTTCGCTCAGGAATATCATCAGTTTGTGTTGCGCAGTGAATTTCATAATATATAATAACTTTCATAATATATAATAAATTTCCAGATATAAATGATTATCTAGAACTCCATGATGACATTGATCGAATTTCTGACTGGTCCATAAAGAATAAACAACAACTCAATATTTCCAAATGTGAAGGAACATCCTTCAACGAGAAAATTAAAAAAACTGAACTTTGTGTATATACAATGTAGTATCCGATTCAGTCTCCAGCAGGTCGACGTCGTCCGCGATCCGGGAGTAGCGTCGTCACGCGTAGAGGTGTCAATTTGGCCGTTACCGTGGTTACTTGATCTGACGGTAAACAGTTGCGCTCTACAGCTCTGGGCTCTTCACGTTCCTATGTTCCTTTGTCGGGCCCTGTGGGCTCTTTCGCTCCTTGCGGTCCGTTCGAGGTAGGATTTGATTGGTTTACGTTTCGCAGTATTTTTTCGTTGTCAGACTTGTATCGTTTTGTTTTGGAATGGTGTTGGTACATACACGAATGAAAAAAACATTATTCATCTAGGTTTTTGCTTCTGTTTTGCGAAAAATATTGAGGAAATACGAAAATTCGTATGAAAATTTCACACCTCACTTTTTCAGCCAATCAAAAAATTGGTTTTTATTTAGTTGCCGTGGCAACCCAAAAAATTTCCGGAAATTTTTATCCTCCTGGGTACTCTGGGCGAAATTAATAAGTGGAAATTTTCCTGTCAAATATTTGACATGTGATAGTTAACATTTTGATTTTATGTAAAAATGGAATGTTATTTTTCATATGAAAGGAGATAATATTTCATAATTATATATTCACTAAATATTTCGAATGTGTCTGAAAATATTTTGAGAACTTGCATTTTAACGATGAATAGGTCCATCGGTAAAAAATGTATATCAATCAAATCTATCTATGCTTGACTTGATGAACTTAATATTTGAAACAATTTTATTCAACTTATCTTTTCGTGAATACTAAGCTGAAATATGCAAGAATTCCTTTCCACATCACTTTCCAATAGACAATCCGCATGGACCAGTCAAAACTATTTTAGTTCTGCGTGATGTGCAATGTAATTTTAGGTTGAAAATGTCGCAAAATGAATTTTCCTTTCTCACATACAAACACCGCCACTAATACCAACGCGTAACTGTCATTATATCAACAAAAACCATTCATGGCCCACTGATGTTACAACTTGTTTTCTCTCAGAATAATCTACAAGTCAGTTGAATTAACCATTAATTTAATATATTTTGGTGTGAAATTTTCTTTCAAAAAATTCATGTACTCGGAAAATTTCCGGCAATAATTCAAGCACTAGTGAGATTATAAGTGAAAATTCATATAGGAGTTTGAATTCAAGTTGGGCCAAATTGGACAGAAAGTCCTGTTTCCATAACAGATTGATAAAAAACTGAAGGCTGTGTGTGATGGTCAACTTTTATGAGTTGATGTTACTTACAACTTCTATGAAAAGAGTGCGAAAGGTAGAGAATTCAAACGAGTAATGAGAGAAATTGAAGATACTTTTTTCATAATGTATATGACAGTATGAAAAAGGTTTTTACGGAAAAAAAGTCGGAAAATTTTCCCAGAAAATTGAAATATTATGGATGAACTGCAAGTGCTAGTTTTTATGGCATTTTTCAATCTGATTTACTTCATTTGTTTGTAATAATTCAATTATGGTTTTTACAGATGGAAAAATCAGAATTGTCCGAAAAATTGTAAAATTCGGGGAAAGGTTTGAGAAGGATTTTTTTATAGGAATAATTCAGCATTTTTTTTTATAGTTATTGTTTGAACCGGAATTTCAGTGACAATTTCACTCACTATATGAAAGTCGCGTCTCCTGCGATATGAGGACCAATCAGAATGGGATTTCGCGAAAGTACACGCTTCCTTTCGCTTCCTTTCTTTGCGATCCGGAAAGACCACGTCGTCAAGTCAACCACAAATATAAACAGCAATGATACATCTTGTAATCTGATATGACATAAACGTCAGGTTGACAGACTTCATGTTTACTCGATCAAATTTCAAATAATAACTTGGTTGGTTCATGAAATTATCTCAATAAATACGACTCGTGCTCACAATACAATCGATAATTCTGTCAGAAATCTTTAACTCGAAATCAAATTTCTTTGAAATAACACCATGAGTCCCGTAGGGACGAGTGGTGTTACCAAGCAATTTGATCTCGTTGATTTCTGACAGAATTATCGATAGTATTGCGACCACTTAGTATTACCCCCGATAATTTCACTCATGTATAAAAATCGCAAAATGTCACAGTGCAATTGTCACTTTGACAGCGGCAAAAGTTAGCTTTAACTTTTACAGCGACAAATACACTAGTAGTTTTTTCACTGATTCATTTGTTTATCAACTATCGCAGTGTTGGTTGTCAAAATGAATAGTTTAACATTGATATATTTCTGAATTTCTTATTCATTAAATTGTCCTGCCGAATTAAACTCGAGGTTTGTATTGATATCGGGTAAAGTGTGATCAAATTCTAAACTGTTTCCTAGCAATTCGACAAGAATAACTTTCAACTATCAAAAACACAACACCGAAGGAACAACCCAAATTGACCCGATAAAATACAAACCACTCGTGCAATTATAAGTGAAAGAAAAACTGGAAAATTGAAAAATATTGGAAAAACTCAAAGTGCTTTTCTCTACGGGAATCATTTGGATATTTTTTTATGTTTGTAATCCCTGCCAAAAATGCCTCATAGAGACTGATCAACAAAAATTATACGAGAATGTATGAGATTCAAGTTGGATAGTGAAACCGCAAATCCGTATAGAGCCATATTTGATATTCATCAGTATTTAAAAGACATTACAGATACACATTTTTTTAATTTCTAATAGCATTTCCTAATGTGAATATGATATTTGAATGTGTTTTCAGACATCCGTTTCTAACAGCGATTACTGGGATGAATGTTACATGTTTCTATGAGGTCATGCAGTTTGAAAATAACAGAATAAATGAGATTTTATAGCAGTCAATTGATTATTAAAAAAATTCATTGATATTCTGCGAGATTGTTCCATATGAAGATATAATAATCCAATGGATTATTATATGCACAAATACGCATGCAGAAAGAAAGTCATTTTCAACTTCAACTGCAGATGGAAAATAGTATATGTTTCAACAATATGTTTCGTGAGGTGAGAGTTTGTCCACGAGCGAAGCGGAGCAGAGCGAGTGTGGCAATCTCACAAACGAAAATAGATATTTTTGTATCTAGAATGCGAAATGATACTTTTTGCGTTCGAGAATGGAAGTTATGTTGCTGAGCTTCAGCGAAGCAAAATAACCATTCGAGAACGCAAAAGTATTTCGCATTCGAGATGCAATCAAAATATTTTTTCGAAAACTGGATTAAAACTAGTTTGAGAATGAAAAATTAGTAAATTAGTATATGTCATTGTTAATTGACATTTCGTGACATTTCGAGTTTGAACCAAAATGAACGAACGATGTGTTACTGTTTGCATGACTTTCGTATGGTGGCAACGTAACAAACGTTTGTTGGCTGAGTCAAGTACCAAGTAGTGAGATTAATTGTCATTAGTTAATTTTGGTATATTTCCATCAGGTCGCATGATGATATTCATTCGTTTCATTTTCATCTCCAGAGTAAAAAACTATCACTTTTATGTAGGGTATCCGGTTGGAAAATGGTCATTTTCCTATACACGAGTAGAAAAGTATGTAAATTACACATTAATTTTTAACAGAAACAAAAAGGATCTACTCCGACAGTTTTCATACTATCTGTTCCCCGTTCCTCGTCCGTATCATCACGACTCGGGTCCTACCATGGCTGGCAATTTGCCCACTCTGTTCCCACGCTATGAAATATATATTTTGAAATATTCTGGCTCAATATGATAATAATAATCTTTTCCAATATTTTGGTAATATTCCTAGGAATATTTTGTTTCTTTTGTTAAGAATATTCCTTTTGATTTCGTAATGTTCCTACGGTAGGATCTCATGAAATCTCATAGGATTCGCATAAGCTTGGATATTGATTCCAAATACAGATTCGACCATCAAATCCCGAACCCACTTTTTTATAACAATCGTATAACAAATAATCATCTCAATCTTATGCCCGTAAGTGGAGTAAGTGCTTTTGAAAGGGATTTATTTTACACCAGAGAGACATAAACAAGTTGAATAGAAGCTTGCGATAAAAAACAAACAATATTAGCGAGGCCGGCATTGCTCAGTTTTTTGGATTCACACAATCTGTCTTTTTTGACCATATTGAAATTAGAGAATGAATAGCTGATCTGTTGATTGCTTCCATCGAATGACACATTTCAGCTTTTCAGCTAAAGTATGTCAACTGTCTGGCTGTTATTCGACGAATGTTTCGTACTGCATGGCTGTACAAGGCAATGTCCATTAAACTGAGCAACACTTTGAGCGTGTGATTTGCATTGAAATGCAATAGTGCCCTTATGTGCTGGTCGTGTCTGGTTTCGACAGGGGCGTCTGATATTTCCCAACAATATTTGGTATCACAATGACGCGGAGAATTGGGAAAATATATGGGTTCAGTGGCATTAGGACCACAAGGCCTGTGGTGCGTTGTTCAGGTCACGTGGAGGCTGATATGTATAAAGGGCCCCAAGTGGGGATGCAAGTTTCTGAAGGGTGTTATGCAGATTGAGTGGTTCTTGAATTGATTAATGTATTCATCTACTCAGAAAGAAATTACCTGAAAGGTTTCAACCCAATAAAAAAATGAAAATTGTCAAGCTGTGTGCACGTTCCAATGTAATTGGATGAAAAAAAGTTTGTATTTCGTGCAGAAATTTATTTATAAAATCATAGCAAAGCGCTTTCGACTATCAAGTCATCATCAGTGCTTACCTGTAAGTAAGTGACATTGAAATGAATTTAAGAAATTTTGATAATATGAATTTTGAAAAATTGAAAAAATTACTTACTCGTCAGGTGTACAAGAGCCATACCATAAAAATATCATGTGTCCATAGGACCATGTAACAAGTTAAAACGGGACATCATATGATTAACATTTTAAAAAATCCTTATTCCAGGATTGAGTTTGATAAAAGTTTCAACAGACAGAGTAACACATGTCTGCTGAACTTAGTATACTGTCAAACTAAATGAAATATGAATGAAGTTGACATTGTGTCAAAAGTTGACAATGACAATTGGCTTAGAACATGAACTTCTGGAAACACTGATCTATGTTTTGAAAATTGTTGAATGACCAATTAGTCAAATTGATCTGTAAGTCTATTTATAGTTCTGTTCATCCAAACCCAAGGAAATATAACAAACCGGGAAAGGTCTAATGAGAACCTCCACCCGAAGTGCATAAAACCAGGCTTAAGACACAGTCCCTTGGTAATTTGTGAAACTAATTTGAAAATTTCTTAAATCCCTACTGTTTGTAGTGCCTCTTGGTTCTGTGCTACCTTTTTTTAGCGCTTTGAGATTGGGAAGGTTCTCATTAGACTTGCCCCATGGTCCATAGCATTGAATTGGTGTCACAAACCCCCAAGAGATTGTGTCTTAAGCCGGGTTTTATACACATCGGGTTGAAGTTCTCATTAGACTTTCCTCTCGGTTTGTCATATTTCCTTGGGTTTGGAACAACAGAACTATAAATAGACTTACAGATCAATTATTAGAAAATTTCTTAAAAATTTTCTGGTATGGGTTCATCAGTTTGGTTACCATATTTGCTACTTTTGAGATTGGGAAAGTTCTCATCAGACCTATCTCAAGATCCTATGTTCTAATCTGGTTTCCAAGGATGCTGAACCAATAATAATAATATGAAGTAATTATGTGTGTTTCCTTGGTAATCCTAGAGCTGACGGTTTGAAGAATTTTTAGTTCTCATTAGACTATAAAAGTTTCTTTAACTTTGGTTCTGTCACCTTGAAACATTTTCATGATTAAATCACAAAATTTGACTAACTTGTCATTTTTTATCAATTTCAAAAGCTCATATCATTATATTTATAGGTAATTTTCTATGCTATAACTTCATTGTCATTGTTAACTTTTGATACAATGTCAATTTTTATTCATTTAGTTAGACAATAGACTAAGCTTCAACAGACATGTGTTACTCTGCCTGTTGAAACTCTCTCAAATCATTTCTGTTTATGGTACCTCTTGGTTTTGGGATACCCTTTTGTCGCTTTGGGGAGTGTGAAGGTTCTCATTAGACCTATCTCATGATCCTGAGCATGGAATTGGTTTCACAAATTACCAAGGGACTGTGTCTTAAGCCTGGTTTTATGCACTTCGGGTGGAGGTTCTCATTAGACCTTTCCCGGTTTGTTATATTTCCTTGGGTTTGGATGAACAGAACTATAAATAGACTTACAGATCAATTTGACTAATTGGTCATTCAACAATTTTCAAAACATAGATCAGTGTTTCCAGAAGTTCATGTTCTAAGCCAATTGTCATTGTCAACTTTTGACACAATGTCAACTTCATTCATATTTCATTTAGTTTGACAGTATACTAAGTTCAGCAGACATGTGTTACTCTGTCTGTTGAAACTTTTATCAAACTCAATCCTGGAATAAGGATTTTTTAAAATGTTAATCATATGATGTCCCGTTTTAACTTGTTACATGGTCCTATGGACACATGATATTTTTATGGTATGGCTCTTGTACACCTGACGAGTAAGTAATTTTTTCAATTTTTCAAAATTCATATTATCAAAATTTCTTAAATTCATTTCAATGTCACTTACTTACAGGTACGCACTGATGATGACTTGATAGTCGAAAGCGCTTTGCTATGATTTTATAAATAAATTTCTGCACGAAATACAAACTTTTTTTCATCCAATAAAAAAATGGCAAATATCACGATGAAACATTGCGTGAAGGATGATCCCTTTCACAAAAATCGAAACGCGTACGGAAAGGGCAGATCGATGGAATCGGCCATCTACACTGTAGTGTGAATGGTCGAAAGGACCCTAAGGTTCAAAGACGTAGCATTAAGTCGATATGGGAGGTGTTTTTGACAAGGCGAAGACAGCAACCATACAGGCCGCACACATGGCAATTTTTATATCGTCAATGAATGGAGCACCATAAACAGAAAGCTCAGGATCTGCCGAAGAACAGAACTTTTGTACCAAAAGTACAGAAGAACCAGAAACTTAAGCACCAGAAACTGAAACGCTACAAAATACAAGAGCTGGAGAACTAGGAGAATCAGGAACTGTAGAAAATTCCGGAAATGAAAAAGGCAGATAAGGGCTAGAGGAGTAGGAAGCCCAGTGACTGCAGAAGAAAGAAATGATGAAGAAGAGCGGGATATGGGCTTTGGATGAGTAGAATAAAATACTGGAAGGCTCAGAGACTAAAGAGAAAGGACTGAAGTGTTTACAGACCTATAAGTCGTGACGGAACAAATGTAATCGTCGTCAGTAAGAGCTCATCTTTCAATCTTGGTTGTAAATTTTAATCGAACAACTAAAATTGTGCAGGCAACATTGAAGTGTATGGTCTAAAACTGACAATTTTACCGGGCGATTTTAATCACGGTCCAGACTATAATTTTACCCATACAATTCTGCCAGTTCGTCAAAATCGACAGCATATGGTCTTCATAATCGTAAAATGGATGCACGAACTTATTCGAAACATAATAGGACCAGTAATCTTTTTCAGTAAGTTCACGTGTGAAAAATGTTGTCATTTGAGTGGCCAATCATTGGACCATTTATTTTTTTTTAAGATGAACTAATGTATTTCATCGAATCAAACTAAAAAAAAAACCCAATCTATCAGATTTCAGTTACGAGATTTGAGCCGGATTTTCATGCATACGATATACGACGATCTGATGGTACGAAAGTGTTCTGATATTTACGAATCGTCGATCAGACCTCTTTGGAAGTTTGCAACCATTACATTCCGACTTTTCAGATGATGTGGTGATGCAGGTTTTTCCCGAGTTTCCCTGCAGCTGTGAAAGCGAATGCGCCACCGAAATTGTTCAAGCCGCCCCAGAGCGCCGATTAATTGTTTTCATATTTTTACTTTATTATTGTTTTTTTCAATATGTTCATTTGAATTTCAATAAAGTTTGGAAAAAACAGTTAGTACGTCCATTTTAAATTCACTATATACACACTTACCGTGCTTGCACAATTTTAGTTGTCCTATTAAAATCAAAAACTAAGAATGTAATGTATGGAGCCTTTCAGGAAATCGCCCAACTCAAAAACTTTTACTGATTTTTAATTAACATGGCATTCATATCAACAACTTTCACATGGCAACTTCTTACAATTTACAGAATGCTAACAATAAATATTGAAAAACGGCACCACAGCGACCCGCTTTTCTAATGACCAATAAAGAAAACTCGTTGATGCATAATTAATAAATTGAACGTACCGAAATTAACCCTTCTTCAATACAACACAAAGTCAAATTTTACCACAAATATTGAGTTAATAATGCGAAGGCAACTTGCTCCATTTATCACGATATTTCGGTCACGAAATATTTGTATCACAATTAATATTCGATGAATGAATTATTGATAATATCGCTGGGATTGTCAGAAATAGCTTCATGTATAGTAGAAGATTCGTTGTTTCCTACAAATTTGTCCTAAATAGACACTTCAGTGACACAACAGATTATTGTAGGGTTTCCCTACACAAATTCAAATGATATTTATTTGAATAATTGATCAAATTTGCCTTTCACCATAATTTGGTGACAAATACCTGGAATCCATTGTCATGGATACACCTAATCGTTCGACAGTTTATTCTCTGAGTTTGACAGAGTTTGACAGAAATTAAGATTATAATGCAATTATCTGAGAAAAAGCGAATTGAAATTTTGATGATGGTTGGATATGGTGATAGAAAGAGATCGCATGAATCGGTTGCTGACTTATTCAATAACGTCCATCCCGATGAAAACATTTCTAGAAGTACCGTTTCAAAAATTGTTAGAAAGTTATATCGACCCTTGATAATCCAAATATTTCTTCAACTCAATCAGCTCTGGACAATCAAGTCAGCCAGACGTTAGTTATACGAATACTGAAAGCAGCTAAACTTAAAGCTTATAAAGTTAAACTTATCCATGAACTAAACGAAGATGACCCAGACAGAAGGCTACAGTTTTGTGAGACTATGATGGAAAAGACACAAAATGACAATCAGTTCATAAATAATATTCCTTTTCCGGATGAGGCTACGTTTTGCTTGAATGGAACAGTCAATCGTCAGAATTGTAGGTACTGGTCATTCGAAAATCCATGTTGAACCCAAACGGCTCACACACAGTATCCCCAAAAAGTTAATGTTTGGGCAGGTATTATTGGCGACAAGTTAATAGGACCATTTTTCATCGATGGTACACTGAGTGGAGACCGTTACTTGAGTCTTCTGAGGAATGATGTTATTCCATCATTAGCACGTCTTCATTCCGGAGAAAACGGTAATGTACACAATACTATATGGTTCCAACAAGACGGAGCTCCTCTACATTATGCTAGACAAGTAAGAAATTATCTAGATGATATATTTCAGAACAGATGGATAGGACGACGTGGTACAATCGAGTGGCCAGCACGAAGTCCAGATCTTACACCACTATACTTTTTTCTATGGGGTCATGTCAAAAGTATGGTCTATGTCGACAGACCTAATAATTTAGAAGATTTGAAGATTCGGATAAGGCGAGTAATGTCGGAAATTCCTCAAGAGCATTTGCTGAATAGTGTTCAGGGCGTTATTTATAGATTATTTTTTTGTCAAGAGACAAATGGACTACAGTTCGAGCATTTAATATATTAATTTTGTTTAAAAACGAAATAATATGTTTTTTGTTTTTATATCAAATATTTATTTAACCATCAATGGGTTAATTTCAGTTTTCAATACCTTAAATCATCCAAAACATCGTATGTGATTTTTTTAATGAAACAACTCTCAATGTTGCACATTAAAAATATTTTTTTATAAAAACTTGCATACGCCACTGTCTGAATCAAATTGCCATATCGCTTGAAAGATCAACTGGCCACATTCCCCGATTGAGGAAAATTTTGAACAACTTAAGCAATAGCTGAGTGAATTACATAGGTGGAAACAAAAATACAAAACACACTGTACCTATCAAGATAATTTAAAAAATATCAGCACCACTAAACAGGAAAAAAAACAAGCTTTCTAGCGATACCAAACATGACATATGGTTCCATTAAAAAAAAATGTCGATGATGTTACTCCACCACCACCAGCACACCAAAAAAATATTTGAATTCACAAAAATATGCCGAGCAAAATACCCTTCAATTTTCATCCGAACTTTTTTTCGATTAACCTCATATTAACTGAGAAAAATGAGCGAGTCCATACATATGACTAACTCTGTATAATGAATGATTGACGTGGACTGTAAACACTTTTTATTACTTTTGTTACATGTAAACAACAAATTGCTAGGTTACAATCGGGTCAATACTGTTTCTCAGTAGCAAGATTGTTATCATAGCAAGATATGACAGCAACATCTTCTGTCGATAGATTTCAATACTCCTACAAAATTGGGATATATTTTGCTGTGAAAGTTGTCTTGCTATGATAACAATCTTGCTATTGAGAAACAGAATTGACCCGAATGTAGGTACATGACTTCACAACACGGCAGTTTAGTCTATACTGACACAGCTTAGATAAATACATCTACTTACATCTATTAATAAATACATAAATACATCTAGATAAATACATCTATTACATGTATTTATCTATGCTGTGATACTGATTTTACTGATTCTAGAACACGGACCACATCGTCGTGCTTTCTCGGCGCGGAAGGTTTTGGCCCCAAATACACAGTAGCGGCACAGTTTTGGAGGTAACACTTCCGAACAATATTAAGTTTTAAAAAAAGCTATTTTCTGGTTCTTCATGTTTTGATATTCAGTTTGGTGTAGGTAGTATTCTGAAAATCCAAATATGTCGTAACTTTGACGCCTGCTATTTCAAAAAGGATCTATAGAAGGCATATACACCCATTGGATTTCTCCAAATTGATTTAATTACCCATGATGAAGGTTTGTTCATTATATTGTGATACATGTTTACTGAAAAATAATTTTCAATTCTATATAGATGATGTTTATCGATTGAGCTTATTGCCTGAAAAATAATTAAATATAAATGGCCATTTTCAACTTTAACAACCAATATCTCGAAAACTAGTCATAGCATCTGTTGGGCAAATGGACAATTTTGATAAGGTGATCGAATATAACAACATACTCAAATATCAAGAAATTTAACCGAAGGTCATTTTCCATAAAAGAAGTACGGGGTCTTTTAATTTTCGGAATCTATCGTGTTTGTATTTTTTCAAACTACAACACGAACTGATGAATCATAACCTCATAGCCCCGATGAGAGTCGAATTCATCAGCGGAATTTCCATTAGACAGCAGTCGGTAATTGATAGTCTTTTTGGTGGTAGCAAATCCTCGAATGCGGAAAGAAAAATTGCCTGATGGATGAAAACCCGAAAATCCGTCGGCATAAATTATCTTCGGAAAGAGCCTGTAGTTCTTTTTTACATTTTTAGAATAGCTGACGTAATCCCGGTAGCGCATATAACTTGTCCGTCCGTTAACGAGAAGGAACACTTCTCTTTATTGTTAGGCCATGACATTGCGATTTGAAATGCCATCTTTTTCATATGATAATTAATATATTGATCAGTTTAAAAAGCACTCAAATAATTAACGAAGTGTAGTCCAAGAGCCCGTGAACGCTAGGCGTACGTTATGATATAAAGGCTGAAAATGTTTCTGCACGAATACACTTCAGCAGATAATTACACAAAAACTTTATAATTTCGAGACAGATCTGATCGCTTGTTCTTCGGAAAAGAGGAATGTTGTGAACAATGCATGAGTTATCGTACCGCTGCGCTGTTAGGAACGCGAAGATTCGAGAACTTCGAGAACTTCGAGAACCATCTACAGTCTGGTGGTCGAACTTGCAGTACACTTGTTGAGTTGAATTGATACGTTATTATAAGAGTTATTTAAGTAAAAAGGAATATAAAGACGTGTTAACATTCGAGGTGAGCGAGTACGAGCCGAGGCAAAGCCGAGACTTGTCGCTTGCCGAGGATGTTAACAGTCGATACACTCCATGTTACTTATTACGTTTTTCCCGCTGCTTGTTGGCATTTCTCAAAATTTGCATGGATTGAAGTTTGTTTTCTTACCCTTCCTTCATGATTATTCGTCCCGATATTTCATTCTAAGTTGCTTGACCGCGTAACTAAGTTACCGAATAAACAGACAACAATAGTATTCAAAAAGTCTCATAACCTAAAAATTGATATACCTAAATGAAGCTGAAGGTATTACTTGTCAAAGTCGAAGTCATTATTACCCTAGGCATGTAAATGACACTATTTACATTACGTTGTCAAGAGGAATTGGTAAACGAATGATATAGGCCATTTAAGGGTCATGTAGCTCAGTGGTTGAGACTGTCGCATTCAAAACCATTGACTGCTGATCGGCTAGGTTCGAATCCTTAGCGACTACAGATTTTTATCTGATGGCCCAAGAAAGTGCTAGGAATCGCACGTTAAAAGGTAAAACCTCGTTAATCCTTGACTCGCACAAGTTTCGACTTTTGAGGGCTGCCGTTCGTAAGGGGACGACAGCTCGTTAATGGCAAAAACAATTTTAAACAATTTTTAAACAATTTACCTGTTTTGTTGCTAAGCATGTATGGACTATTAACAGTGTCGCCAGCGGGAAAAAAATTAATAGTGCTCCTTCCTTTACTTCAACGTTGATACTAAATTTTGCAGTGAGAGAAAAATAAAAAGCATTGTTCATTTTCTTGGAAAATACATGTTTAAGAAATAGTGCTCGCCCGGTAATAAGGCTCAACCAACAATCGCGTAATAAGGCCATGGGCATGGTTATAATGTTTGTAAAATATGGAATTCGGTTCCACGAAATCTGGTATACATGATGAACAAACAATCAATGAACAAACTTCTGCATAACTTATTATGGGCTTTAATACCCTAACATATAATGAAACACTTTGATTGTTTAACACACCGTTTAATTGCACTGCACTGCCAGATGATTCATATGTCTCGTAACAAACATGCGTGTAAAAAGGCCGACAGCAAGGTTTCAAAAGAGACGAATATTATTGTTAGTTACGGATTTTTTTGTATGAAATATAAGGGTTGAAAAAAATCATAACTGTTAAGTGGGCCTTATCACCCTACATTACTTCATTCCATATTGTCAAGTATAAGAAATAGCACTCAATATAAACATTTTTCAAAATTCAAAATTTATTTATCAAACATGAAATAGAAAAAAACATTCAGATAATATTCATCCTATAGTGAAAATTCCATAGTTCATTCAGTTATAAGAATCTCATCATTTGTAATTACATTTATTGAAATACAGTATTTCCTGTGAATGCAAAGTTCAATGCAAATCATTAACCAGCAGGTATTGGGTTTCATTCCGGTACATCAATACTCAATAGCTAGAATGTTGATTATGCAATAGGCGGCGATATTTTTCACATAAATTGAAATGATTTTTTACTGTGGCTTTTTGTCATTTTTTGAATTCGAGTATTGAAGTAGGCAAAGAGAAAAGTTTTTGCAATTTTTATCATTCTAATGTAAATGTAAATCTTAGTTTTTTACGCACCCTTATTGTTTTTTCACTGTTTAATTTATTTCTTCACTCCACTTAGGTTGTTTTATTTCACTTGGATTTTATTTGCTCATATGTTTTGTTTTATAACTTCAATAAATAATCAATTTCATTTTCACTATTTTATTTTACAATACCAGGGTAGTCATATTTACAGTTGCACAATGTTTTAGCCTCTCGCAAGCCAAGCAATAATAATAATAATAATAATAATCACTAAGCACCCTCTATACAGCTAGGGGACGAATAGAGAGCTACAACTCCGACGTGACAATATTCTCGTATCTTCGTTTCACGAAACACTTATCATATACAGATAATCTCACGATGGACGGAACATGGGAGACAATGTGACCAATTAACTATTGACCAACTCCTTTCCAATCGATAACAACAAGTAGGTATGAAATTAAGAAATAATTGAGTTATCAGTTTCGCTGTTCACGATGACAATATAAAAGCCAGAAACAGACTGAGCTCACGTCATGTGAGCTCACGTGACTTCACGAGCTATCACGTTACAGACGAAACGTGTGGAACGCTGTTAAACATGGTATTTCAATGCATCAGAAGCACACTGAGGTCACCTCATGCGTATTACGTTACATTCCCAACCGCACGCGTGAAAGCATGTGCTAATTTTCTGCAAATCCACACATTTGTATCTACGTGAGATCACAGTATACATCAGTTCGGGGTTACTTGTGGTTGTTGATATAGGAAAATGGATGAGATCTTAATAGAAAAAGTAAGAGAACATGCTGTTTTATATAATCATGGATTGCCTGAATATCGTGATTGAACATTTTGATTTTGTATGTCATTTTTCTTTAGTCATTCGAATATCCATATGAAATCGTTCAAAACCAAACAATGAAATTCGCCCAATTATTTTCCTTTCACGATTATGTCTTGTACCATGCTTTCTTCTTTTTTTGATTTTCCTCATCGAAAACGATGAAAGCAGCCACATTTTCTATTTCCTTTTCCCAGTTCGAAGAACTGATGGAGCTGGAGCTTTCCATAATTGAAAATGCACTAAATAAATCAAACAGCACAAACAAGACCGAAATAGAACCTATCCATTTGGTTACTACATCATAAAACGTGAGAGAAGTGTGTCTCTAAGCATGCTATCACGGTTACGTCGTAACAACGTGATAGCACGTGAGCTCACGTGACGTGAGCTTAGTCTGCTTTCGGCTCAACTGCAATCGTGACATCCTAACAATTATCTAAGATGCGCATAGGTAGTTCATTTAGAGACGTAAAAGCATTTTTTGAACATAGTCTACAACTCTTTGTGCTTGTAATACGCACCCTTTCCACACATCAGCTTACTTCGCATACAAATTTATCGACGTTGTTCGTTACCGTGGTCTCATCGCCGGACAATTATACATTGCCCTGATTCTACCTATGTTCCGTGAGCTGTGAAAAGTACTGTATAGTATATTGAAACAAACATCTTAATTGTGCAAGACATATTGAAGAAATTCAACAATAAATAAAACCATGCACCGAGAAAAAGGTTTTTTTGCAGATAATAAATCAATTTGTTCAAACGTAGTTAGCTCTATGATTAGCAATTTTGTTTAGTATTCAAACAACCTCGTTAAACATAGCTCAGTTATTTCAGATATAAGTATTAACATACATCAAAATATTCGTTACCGGCTTATTTTTTGCCATTGAAACATATTACTTGGCCTGAATGTAAATAAATGTTTGTTAGATTTGAGTCAGTTTGGGATAAAATATGACATCATTTGGAAAAAACTAATGACTTTGTAAGCGACGGGAACTTTATAGTGACCAACTTAATAATTTCCAGAAACGTTATAACTGTTAACTAAAAGGATTTGGCGGCTGCAAATTATTCGACAACCCCTCCACAGAGTCACGTGTCATCGCATCAGCATTTCGATACGAGGGTCGACTGTGACTCTGAAAGCGTGCCCTTCTACCTTTTACAACGCCATTGTATTCATGTCTTGTGTGTTGTCTTGCATGCCGCTTGTTGGTCAACCATATCAAGATCATTCATTTCTTTGTTGTTTGCAATATAATCATCATTATTTTTGGCGTGAAAGTGGACTAAGTGAATTGAACCCACGCACAAATGTGCATATGGATTGAAGCCACAGGTGAATGTGAATGTTTGTGCCGGTTTGCCGCTAAAATCGTCGAGTAGACGCAAGGGTGCTCCTACCCTACTAGTACCGCGGTGATGGAAGGATTGTTGAGGGATTGAAACCTTCACAATACATTACACGATTTCAAGGTTATCATCATTCAAACCTATATTTTCATAATTGAAATCATTGTATTATTAGTAGTTCCCTGACCTAGCCTAAACCAACCTAACCTAATTCAATGCTGCCAAAATGGCGCCTCTTCTAATGATACAATTATTTCATTTATGGAAATAATTACACAGAAATATAGCTTTGACATTTGAGAAAATTTCTTTACTGTTAACAAACTGTTCTCTCAGTGTGGTTACGATTTTTCAATTGGAGTATGACTTGGTCAATTGCGTTGAGCACAATTGATCGAAAAAAATATAATATTCAAGAAGATGGATGTATACCAACTCGTACAATAAGTACTATAAGCATCACGAACGGTAAGGTTTACTGGTTTCAGAAACATTGTCGGTATCATCAACAAGAAATTAATCATTGTCGTTTTTTCATACTGTCTTAATATACTACTATTGATGCCGTCTGTAAAGTTGGGAAAAATTATAGCTGTGACAATGTAACATTGAATTCGAAAAACTTCGTCCGATCCGGTCCTGAACCTAATGGAGTTTCATGTGCCAGTCAAGAGAGTGGAACAAAAAGAGAGCACGCTTATCGGAAGAAACCTGCTTTCATTAGTCTTGGTGAGAGACACCGGGAATTGGCCGGTGAAAGGAAATGTTCGAGCAGAAAACGGCATTAAAAGGCATCTGAATCGTTCAAGACCTAATTTGTTTTTATATATTTCTTTCATTGAACGGAGGTGACAGTTACTTGATTAGATCCGAAGCGATCAGGGTTGGCTCGTGGACAATTCTACATTCGGCAAAATTCTGTTAGTTTTTATATGCCCCCTCAATTTTGTTGCGCGGCTTCGTAGAACACCCATAGGAGTATGGAAAAACATTTGCTCACATGGTCCAGATCATGGTAGTTCGGTAGCCATATTTGAAAATGGCCGCCAATATTCCTTTAATATGTCTCCGTATTCAGTGGTCCGATTTACATAATTCAAAGCTCAATTTATTTACTCCTTTTATAAACAGAACAAATTATGTATTCACACATTATTTGTGAAAGCACGTAGTTTTTGAAGCATAGCATAAATTGAAGAAAAAAGAGCTAAAAGTATATATTTTTCGAATACAGAACATAATTCATTTACTAAGTAGGTACTAACAACACGAAATTAATAGTTATTTATGCAACGAGTACAAAAAGTAAGTGTTCACGTCGAGTGCAATAAACAATTTTTGCACGAGTTGCATACAACATTTTTTCTACGTTCATGCAAAAAGCAAAACTTTATCAAGGTACGGCACTAGGTGTTGGAAAATGAAAAGCGCAACTTAAATCATTGATTATTACTATCGATTTCCATTGAAACAGATCACTATCATCTATTTTCCATTAATAGTACTCATTCTGTAATTGTCAGAAATAATTTTTGACTGACGTTTCTATAACCACAGTTATAAAATCATAGTAGCCGTGAGCGCGTATGTTATCACGAGGTGTGGTCATAGTACAGACAGTTTGCTCTATGCAGGTATAGAACAAAGTGGATCAGTTTTGATTATGGAGTTTTTCTCGGGAAGGCATTGGTTTAGCACTGGCTGCTAACATTAATACAAAATAATATAAAATATGTAACTGTTTAAAACGTATTGAAATTCTCACAGAATATCTGCTGAATATGTAGTGGGTTTGAACATTTATGTTTGTCATAATGACAGCACGTTGAAGTTGAATGACAGATGAGTGCAATAAAGAACTTCTTTTTCCACTAAATATAGTTCAATAAAGTTTTGCTTTTTGCATGAATGTAGAAAAAAAAAATAAACAATATTCAAAAAAAATTTTTTTAAATTATTTTGACTCGTCTTATTCCCGAAATGATTTGTACTTTATATCTAAATACAAATTATAGCAAACATTGTATGTATATACTTTCCATCTCATATACTAAATTGCAAGAAACATGTCCCCATGGTTGTAATAAAAATAACTACTCCACCTTCATTCTGAATAGCTGCACATATTACCCTCATAAAACTTTTTAACCATAAAATAAACCATTTTCTCCTAGAAAAGTATGTTTGATAATATTTAATCCGATTTCCAAAACCTTCAAACCTGCCTTACATTCGTCTTCTCTTGACGGGAAGTATCCGAAATGAGTACTCGGTGTTTATACTTCCGTGGTCGGTACTTGATGTCTAAGCTATTGGGATCCTTATTTTAATTACTATTATTTTTTTCCAGTTATCTGCACTCCTCGGCATTTGAGACAAAATCAGATACATGCGCCGAAGTGGCAAAATGTCGAACTATTATGTATGTATATCGTTAATTGTTGTGTACGTTCAAATTCCTACGATTTTGGTCATTACATTGATTTTAGAGATTTTTATGGCAGATTTATTTAATCTTCAAAAATTATTGATATGAATGAATTCTGGTACATATAATTTTGACTTTTGACATTTCATCACTTTCCTTCGGTTTTATGATGGCTATAGAAAACATCATTTAAATATTTTGACGATCTCATAAAACTTTTGCCACCTTCATGATTTATTTATTACCTTTTGTTTTTTGGAAAAAGAACACAAAATCCTCTTCACGAAATTTATTAATGAAACAGGATATAAATCCCAACTTATAAAAGACATGTTTCGAACATATATATGTTCATCATCAGTTTCGTACAAAAGATAAAAGCTGAAATAAATATTATAAGGTAAACAGCGTGTTGAAAAATTCAAATAGTTTACTTACAATGTGTGCGGAGAGAAAAAATAGTAAAAACTATAATTATACGAATTACGGGAACATGGTTAATTTTTATTGATATTGGTTTATATGAAAATAGGGGTAGAACCCCAGTAAATTAAATCAATCGACATATTTAGTAGTAACACTACAACCATTCATTTAGCTTGGTTTCAAGAATTTTCATTTACCGGAGTTCAGTAAAGACATTCTAGTCTATTTGTGAATGTTTCTTCAGTATCTAAATTATTGGAAAGCCGTGTTGCAATAGTGGTAGACCATTATAAAATGAAAAAGTTGTATATTATGACTATAGCTGCGGTTTGTAGTCGCTTTATTATCGAATATGACACAGAAACTTACAATAAGGCTGTTTTCATATTTTATGCTGATGATTATGACTGTTTGGTCTCAGTTACATTTGGTGCAAAATTCTCAGTAGAAAAACCTTCCACAGCTATCTTCAAACTATTGTCGAGAAGGAAAAATGTGTAATGAAAATCTTGATAAATATCCTTATAGCAAAACTTTGAGGCTTGAAGTTAATACTGAAAATTTATTATAATATTTGCATGGTGCTCTAGTAAGATTCAAATGTCACAAGCACTGACAGAAATAACAATAACAATATTCATTAAGGTTCCAATATTAGCAGCATTTCAATGTTTTCTGTTATTTTAAAGTAGGTTATATTCCTTATATTTCTTGAAACTTGGTCTCTCCCATTTTGTAAAGACCAAGCTAAGTGAATGGTTGTAGTGTTACTACTAAATATGTCGATTGATTTAATGTACTGGGGTTCTACCCCTATTTTCATATGAACCAATATTACAAAAAATTATACCGTAATTTCGTATAATTATAGTTTTTACTATTTTTTTCTCTCCGCACATTGTAAGTAAACTATTTGAATTTTTCAACACGTTGTTAACCTTATGATATTTATTTCAGCTTTTCTCTTCTGTACGAAACTGATGAACATATATATGTGCGAAACATGTCTTTTATAAGATATGATTTGTATCCTGTGTTATTAATGTATTTCGTGGAGACGACTTTTCCAAAAAAACTTGGTCTTCCACTTCGAGTATGGACTATTACCGTATCATTATTTATTACCGTTCAAAGGGAGCTACTGGCGTTTGAATACCAATATTTGTATGCTTTAAACTTTTAGCGGTTCTCGGGAGTATATCTCAAAACCTCAATAAAACCTCATCGTTAGTTTCATTCTAGAACAATTGCATGGACTTGAGGAGTGCTATAAAACCATTATAAAACTTAGTTCCTATATAGATCATTTAAAGACCAAAAAGATTCATCGTGTATGTGTATACAGCCACTAAAACACCTTCATGAAATTAAATATACTAAAATGTTAAATGGTTTCATCTTATAGCCTTCAGCAGTGTTTCAAAACCATTTCATAAATCTATTTGCTCTGGAAGCGTATTAGCAAGAATGTATGACCAGCAATAATCAAATTGGCTATTACCTAACCTCCATAAAACTTTCATGAAACCAGGACGAATCCAAATGACATTTAAATTGTTACTTCGGGAACGTAGTTAACACCCCCGCGGCCGCTTGACAGAGTTACAAATAAACCAGTAAGGGCGCAAACAGGTCCTTGCGGGGGAGCTTGCTGCCATTCTTCAGTTTTTCTGGTTGCCTTTTCTGGGGTTCCCTTCAGATTTCCCTTCGCACCTTGTTTGTAATCTCAGAGGCACACTTGGGAGATCCGCTGATCAGCGCCCTTGAAGTGGTTGGCTTGGCTTCCCTCGAATGGGCTTCATAGGTCCCCGCTCGGTTCCCATTGGGAGGTGGTAACAGGAGTCCCTTCGACGGCCTTCTGTTTAGGGTACCTTCGGTTCCTCTGATTCCCTTTTCCGGGGTGCCCACCTTCGCACCTAGGTTTTCCATGTCGGAAGTATCCTTGGGTTTTCTTTGGACAGTTAGCTTGGCTCCCCTCGAAGAAGTCCCTGTTTTGGTTTCACTGGTGTATGTGTGGTCTTTTAGTTGCCTTTTACGGCAGGCAGATCCTACCTGGGATTTAATCTTTCTAGCCCCGAGTTCCCAGGGTCTACTGTCGTGGTTTGATAGACCCATAATCTGTGAAAGTCATTAATGTTCACATTGTCTCTTGATAGATACATATTATCCACCTTCTGAAATTCCAAATCTGAATTAACCAATGAAGATTGAATGTACTGTTCAATATGTCGGTTTACCGTAAATCTAAAAATAACCATATTGAAGGATTGTTCTTCGAAATTGAACCACATTTGTGGGCCTCTGAAAAATTTACGAACACAAAAAGTAGACTATTATGATGGAGTTCGCATGGAGTAATGATCGGTTATGCTAGTCACGTTCTCAAATTAACCTAAGTGGATGGAATATTCGTCCTTCGTATCTACTTTACGACGGGGCTGAAAGTTTTCACCCGGATAGTTACCAAACTATTGATTGATGATGAAGACTCTACGAGAGATAACATGAACTGTGCTTTTTTAATGATTGTATGTTGAAACTTAAGTAGGAAGGTTGATACGGGGATCTACAGGGTGTTGTTATGGAACACAATGTAACAATATGGCAAGAATTTTCGTTTATGAAGCAATAACAATTTTTAGAATTTTTTGGGAGGCACTGGTTTGATTCTCCAGGTCACTAGTGTTTCAGCGTGGTTTGCGCAGGCTGTAGACTTCTCATCAGTCATAACCAAAAATATCTTGAAAATATACAAATTTAATATCTCCCAAAATATATTTTTTTTTCGACAAAAATGAATGATTTCATTTCGTTTTGTTTTGTCGTCTTCTATTCCCCAGTTCATTTATCGCTCCGATTTAGAAATCTCGTAAATGTTTTGAGATTAGCACATGTCAATCTAAACAATGAATAATAGCATATTGTATAATGAGCATGAAATGGAATATATTTCCCACGAGTAGTTATATGAAATTTTGTATGGCATATTTTCATGTGGTCGTAGAAAATAGTATTTTTTATGTGACGGGAAAAAAGTTTGACATTTTATCCCTGTTGTCAGGTAATAAAAAAAAACTTTTAATGAAATTACTTTTTTCCCCGAGAACCGGGAAAAAAGTGGGTGCTTTTTTCCCGGATATATATACACGTAGGTTAAGGTAAATATTCGATTAAATCGTCGTTTTTCTCGTCACAGAAAAAATTATGTATTATACACGGGAAAAAGATTAGATTTTAGCTCACGGTTTTTTGTCTCCCCCCGCTTCGCGTCGGAAGACAACACAACCTCGAGCTAAAATCTAATACTTTTTTCCCTTGTATGATAAATAACTATTTTTATCATTCACTTGCATTTTATCTGATTCCAGAATTGTTTTTTTTTTCGATAGATACGGCGTCAATATCAATTTAAATTCCATAGTACTCCATTCGAAATATTTCGTATAGTTTTGTGAAATACTATAATCTACAATGCCCCAGTAGACCGGTGCTCTAAGTTTAAAATTTGAAAATGTCCAACGAACAGTTGTTATTCATTATTTTGGCTGGCTTTTTTTTTCCAGCGACACGTACGGTTTCACCTGATAATGATTGATTTTTACAAACTTTTATTTAATTTACTCTGTTCGTATATCTTTGATACGTTCTGTTCTTCTGTCTGTCTTCCCGGTTCAAAATATGCAATAAAATTTTCAAGAACATGCTGGCATACGATGGGGCTGCAATTTTGCACATGTATTATGGAACCCAAGGCGATGCCACAACTACAAAAATATACCCCCTGGTTTCGTAAATTGAAAGTTACTTCGAAACAAATTATATTGGTTGGGAGGATCGGAACTCCTCAAGAAAGTTGGGAAAAGGGTCGAGAATAAAATTGGAGATACCGTTGATATAGTGAAAAAGATGGGACCATCAAAACGATCAACTCAAAAAAATATCCCATCTATCAAGATGATTTGTGAAAAATAAAAATCGATAAAATCCGAAAAAAACTTGACAAATACGCACCACCGTGTGATTCAATTAAAAGAAAAACTTGTCGGTCTGACAGTCAAATATACAACGCGAAGGAGTTCGGGAAAATGTCCGACTATTTCGGATTCTCAAATTAAGGTAGCGTCCGTGCCGAGAAGATGGATGGTAATGGATATGAAACGTATGCCACTATAGTACCAACCTATGTGGATCTGACGCACTTATTCAGACAAATACTTGAACAAATTATAGTGATGAATAGTACAAATAAAAAAATAAATATATTTTTTCTGTGACCGGAAAAAAGTTTGACATTTTATCTCTGTTGACAGGTACGAAAATATGACTTTTCATGAAATTACTTCATTCCCCGGGAAAAAGTGAGTATTTTTTCCCGGATATATACATAGGTAAAGGTAGATATCTGCTATTGCAACCTCCTACCTTCATCACTCAACCTGCACTAGTAGTGCCTAACCTAACCTAACCTAACCGGACTTTATTGTACTAGCTCGCTCTTAGATCATATATGCTGACGCTAGATACGGCATCATGTAGTATTTGTTTGGTATTAGAGGGGTACTGTTGAGAGGGGGTGAAGAGGGCAATAGCGTACTACGGTACAGTGGCGCACGAGATATTTTGGTACAGTGTATATTAACATACTTCTACAACACACATATTTCTTATTTCTGTTTTCCAATTTATGATGGATTTCCATATCGGTTACAGTGAAATGAAAATTAATGTGAATCGAAAACATTTTGTACCATTCTTTTGGTACGCCTAATTTAACCAGTACTGGACTTTTATTTATGAACATACTTTTCATCTAGATATTTTTGGAATACCCAGAAAATATTGGGTCCGTTGAAAACATACCATTCAAGTTTTAATTAAATTTTCTCGACAAATATCATGATATCAAGAGTGCCTTTATTGGTTTCAAATTATCCTTGGAACAATAATTAAAACTGGCAATGAGGTCAATTCAATCAACAACTTTATAGTTACATAAACTAGAATACGAGAATAGTATATTGTGTATCTAGTAGTAAAAGCAATACATGGGAATGTGCTTTTACTACGACGTACACATACTATTTTTTCTGAAATCGCAATCAGCATTATCATAAATTAAGGAATTCTACTTATTGTTTGCGGGAATTCATTTACTGTCTATAATGTATACAAGCCGGCAAAAAATTTTCCGGATCGTTTTCGGTACAGGAAAGTATTTTTAGTTTAGTAGTTTAATACCGAAAACGGTCCAGGAAAGTTCGTTGCTTAGCAACGGACCAAAATATTTGATTAGCGCATTTTGAGACCTGAAGTTTCTCCGAGAAAGTGGGCATTCTTGAACGATTTCAGAAAAAGTATTTTCCCAGACCGTTTAGTATTTTCCCGGGCCGTTTTCAGTCCGGGAAAGTTCGTTGCTTAGCAACAGACTAAAATACTAGATTAGCGTATTTTGAGGTCTGAAGTTGCTCCGAGAAAGTCCGTTTAACGATACGGGGAAATTTTTGCCGGCTTGTATACATTTTAAATAGTAAATTAATTCACGCCAACAATAAGTAGAATTCCTTAATTTATGATAATGCTGATTGCGATTTCAGAAAAAGTAATATGTGCACCTCGTAGTAAAAGCAGTCTTCAATGCCTCGGCTTAACGCATCGGCCAACAATTCACATTGTCATCCGGGAATGTATTGCTTTTACTACAAGATACACAATATACTATACCAGTCTTTTTTATAGCTAATTGAAAATCCCATCGATAATGAACTCATAATAGAAAATAAAATGAAAAGTTGGTAAGTATATCAATACACAAGATATGTCAAAATGTACCGTCGTACAGATTGAGTTAAATAAAAAATGAAAAACTTGCTGATGAAAATTGTTTATTTTTATGAAACATATTTGAAACATTGATTCATTCTACATTCTATACAGCCCCAATATCAGTAAAAGTTAAATATATATGTGAATACTAGTTACTGAATATAAATACCAAATATACAATTAAACAGATGGCAAGACGATAATATATACTCCACGAAATGAAATTTTACACTGGAATATACATCAATTTGACATATTTGAAATATATATTTATTTACATATATCTATATGTATAATAAAAAAAAAGAAAAAGTTATTGGACATACCCCTGGAGCAAACCGTAAACACGTGTTTCGAGCTTTTTGGCTCTCGCCTGTACGGTGTACGGTGTGTGTACGGTGTAAGGATGGGCAACACTAGGCTGCAAGTGAAAACTAAAATTGTAGAAAGATGGGTTGAAAATATTAGTGAATTTATTGTCCATTAGAATAACAATATTTTTGATTTTATCTACCCTTCTTCTCAAGTCCAACTCATTATTGGAAAATGGATAGTTGAGAACATTTTGAGTAAATATTGAAACACTAGTTTAGATTGAGATCCATAACATTCAGGTTACACCATCGTAAAATTTAATTAGGATCATTTTGTAGCATAAGACAATTTTCATTATTTTTTATGTTATATATTTTCAAATTATCAGCGAAGACTAAGAAATAATTTGTAATAAGGGAGTCAAATAATTTTGGTATACAAGACTGCAAACATATATCGAAACGATGGCTCTGTGAGTACGATCACAGACAAACGATCACTCAGTCTAAGCAACGACGGGAGAAGCCAGGGTTTGAATATGTGACCAAGTCTGTGCAATTATTGCGGTCGTGCATGGCATCACACGTTAAAAGGTAAGGGCTACATCCTCCCTAGCTCGCACAAGTCTCTCGAAGACTTCTGAGGGTTGCTCATAAGGGTGCAGCCGGTTGATGGAAATAACAATTTTAACAACAAGAGCAATATATCTCTATAATTTTTAGTCAAAGTATGTTTTCTAATTCTCCTGTTTCAAATATAGGTCTAACAAAACTATATTTCTAGTATCCAGGAAATTCTCCAGAATCAAGATAAATATTGAATCATAATTTTACTACACAAAGGCAATTTTTCAGAAAACAGGCAGGTACGCCATCAGGACCACAAAAAAGACTATTCACATAAACAATGTCCTTGCTGTATATTTTCTAAATCTCTTCATGAACAGAAAAGTTTCTTAGGATCAATACAGTGGACAAAGTACATTTCATTGATTTTTAAGCAGTATTGTTTTTGTTAATAAGCTTCTTACTCTATTTGTTACATTATCCTTCAACTGGAAAGTTTCATGATGAATACGGATTTTAAAATAATTTTTCAGTATCAACTTCGTAAGTTGTAAAGGATGTTCATTCAAGGGATCATTTTCATAAGAGTGCTCATTACAAAATTCCATCATATGAGTTTTTAGGTTTCTGAGAGAACCACTAACCAAAACATTCAAAATATTAATATTTTTTGAAAATAAATTATTCCTATTTCGATAAATCCGTAGGTAGGTTTCACCTTTTTTACAGATGTTGATTACAAATGTGGATGCATTAATCATTTTGCCATAACATTTTCTCTTTTGCAGTAATGAAAAAGTTTCTTTGCTTTCCAACATTGATAGGCATTCTATACAAACTACACATTTTTTTAAACATTTAACAACGAAACCAGATATGTATGACACAATATCTTCAACAAACATTGTTAAATGCCATGAAGGGGAACTTACATAATCATGATCTTGACAACTGTCAAATAACTCAATATAATCTTGAGAATCCTCTAAGTTTTCCCCTGTACTACTCTTGGTAACAGAGCTTACACTAAGAATAGTGGTACTATCCAAAGCAACTGCATTTGCGAAACTACTACCCTTTATTTCTGTGTGAACCAAAAGCCTCTTATAAATGGCCTGGAATTGCTTTGCTGTTGGATTATTATTGAAGCCACCACGACTTCTAACAGCACTGAAAAATACTTCAATATGATCCTGTGAGAAATTATATGTAGAAATATATTTCAAAAGTGGTTCAGTGTTGATATAATATTCATAAAAAGATTTCAAACTTTCAATACAAATTAGGTAACCGAGAAAACCAGTTTTTCTGTCAGTAAGTAGAATAGAAATTCCATTGAATTCCAGACCTAAAATATAAGTTTTATATTTATCCAAATATTCAAAGATTTTTTTTGAATTTTTCGGTGATAAACATTTTTGAAAATCATATTTTGCAAATTGTGACCTCGAATTAAAGATATCAAAAAGATTGTTACCAATTTTACAAAACTCTGCAGTTGCCTCTGCATTCTGAAATTGCTCTAGCTTCAAATCTTTTTCTAGAAAAGTTAAGGCATCTGAGACACTGTTACTGAAAGTTTGGGTCGCAATTTTAACTTTTTGTCTCTCGTTTTTCCAAAAAATATGTCGCTTTCTTATTTTGGTGGCAGCATGTAAGCCCTCCGCCTGCTGAAGTTCAACCAAATCTTCAAAATATTTCCAACATATATTATTCCCATTACCATTGTTTAAAACTTTATATGTACCCAAACAATTTCTCCACAACTTCAACATGTGGCAAGAATCAAGAAAAATATATACTGGCTTAAACGTAACAGGATGTGGAAAGTATGTAACCAAATTTGTGACATCATGGAAGTTAGCACCAAGGCAATGACACATGCGTAAATTGGCTTGTGTTCCATCAAAAGTAATTGATGTGATTGTTACACCTGTTGAATGAATGAGTTTTAAAAGTTCTTTCACTAAACAAGATTTTTCAAACCCTTTCAAACCATTTATGCAAAAATAGCCAACAGGTATTTCCCAGTGACCGTTGATTGCAACCAACATAAAAACAAGAACTTCTTTTGCTTGAGGCAAATCTTCACTTTGTATACCGCTTCCTACATCTATGAATCCAGTAAATTGTGCTCCAGTCCACTCCACTTGCTGCATTATAGCCATTTCATCGAAAACCAAGCTGCACAAGACTTTTTCACCAGATTGGACCTTCAGTCTCAATATCTTCAATGATTCTTCTGTAAATCCAGGAGATCCATCAATAGATCGATACCATTTTGATATGGTATCTGGATGGGGCAAACAGTTGTTGAATTTTTCTCTAACATACTGATAACTTTTCATTCCGTAAAAGCTCAAAGTTAGAGCAAAGGCTCTGAGCTCTGGTGGATATTGTTTTTTGGAAGGACCACTTACAATTCTCTTCATAATCGCTTTAGAACCTTGAGGAACTGTAGCCTGCAATAAAAATCAAGGCATTGAATACTTCCTTATATATTGATAATTTTGAAATACAGTAATGTTACAAGAAAAAAGGTTTTCAGAATAATTTTTAAAATTCATTAAGTTAATTTGGGATACATATTATTCTCAGGTCCAATATGATAATACTCACATCAATAATTGCCTCAGCACTAGTACTGAGAAAGTTGTTTTTCTTGAGATGAATCATTGTTTTCCTGTAAGTTGCCAGTCTTGCTTTCAAACGAGAGATTTGTCTCTTTTGATTGCTGATTACTACTCTTTGATTCATAAGAATATTTTGCGCAGTTTTCCATCTTCTCTTATATGCTTGGGACCTATCCACTTTTTTTTTTCGATTTTACAGTGTTCAAAAGAGATTTCCTGTAAAAACATACCAATGAAAATAAAATAATAGTCAGGAACACTCTAATATATACCTTGTATGTAACCTTCTGTACTCCCTCTCAGTTTCTGAAGCAGTTAAAGTTGATGACGATGCAGGGGAATCATTTGCAGAAATCATTTTGAATATTTTCAAAGGAATAGGACTTCCCTCTTCAATTGGTCGTCTGAAAAATGGAATAAATGAATATTTTTTCATGGATGTGGCCTGTGTGCATCAGTAGGTTAACGGATTTTTCTTAGAATATTCTACTTATAACCCCCAATGAATCCCTATATTAAATATAACGTATCCTCAAATGTACCTCTTGGTTTGTTTTTGTAATCCACATTCTATTGGCATTTGGTTTTCCTTCTCCAGTTCTGATGCAATTGAAGGGTTGGGTGATATTTCTTCAGATGGAAAACTTCCATCAGGAACGGACTCATTGGCTAATTTGTTTCTGCAGAAAAGGTTACTTGAATTTGAATGTGAAAGAATTTAAAAAAAGAGTTACTTATCATACCTTTCAATATTCAATGGCTGTAATACTGAAACAGCAATTGGTATAGCCCCTTTTACAAGTGAACTCTTGCCAGCTGGTGAAGTTCTGATACTTTGTGGAGGAAAGTGATCGGAGCACAAAACTTCATAATAATGTATCTTTTCGGTAATACCCAAAACCTCACACCAACCTTTTTATGTTCAATATTCTTGGGAAACCTGCAAAATAATAATAATTTTCATGACTGCTTTGTAAGAAATATTATGGCTGTATTTCATGCAATCTGTGAATGAATTTCCGAAAGAAACAGTGATTTATCCAACAGATACTGAAGATGCTACCATTGTCGGTGTCATTAGATATCAGCCAAACAATTCTAATTAACTTATCTACCCATAAATAATTACTTTTAGTTCCTATTCCGACTTCCTGTCCAATAGCACGCCTATGGAATACATACCTATGAAAAGATCTGGCAGAACCCTTCTCAAATTTGGCATTACAAACTAAACACGATTTTGGCATTATGATGAAAAATCGAACCACTTTTCTTCAAACTAATTGTCCACAGCAAAAACTCTTAAAACTATAATAGAAATACACTCAGAAGATCGGCAGATTTGCAGAAAAAACACAATATCTGACATTTGTCTGATTACTCTGATTTGACATTTGTTCAACTAACGTCGAAATTTGAAATCGACCAATCAATGGATTAGTACGCTAGACCCCCCCCGGACCTACAAAACAAATAACCTGAGTGCCGTATCTAGCGTAGCATATATGATCTAAGAGCTCGCTAAAGCTCTTGCATCATAAATAACTATTCATTTATTTTCTCTTTTCATTAAACTCGAAATAGGTACTCAAGACCTTTTCGATTTCTGTTTCATAGTCTGTACGGATTTATTCAGAATGAAGTCATTTCAACCCAGTATGTCAGTTGGGAAATCCAATTAAATTTTATTACTAGCAATCACGTCGGAAAATTCTTTAGTTTTTTTCCTTATTAAGCATTCCGTGACTATCAATCCCTGATGAAATTTTCATGGAATTGAATTCGTTAAAACATGGAATTATCCCCGTTTTGAGCGAAATGTGATGTTGATCAACTATCAGCCGGTGCCTAACTAGTTATTGTAGAGCCAATCCATAGGAATTATCCAGCTATTTGATATGCAAATGATTAGGAAAGTAAACGCAGTGATGTGGGTGGTGGTGATCAATAATATACTGTCATTTTGCGAGTCGGGGTATATACGTTACAGCGTTCTATTTGATTATCTGGACGCAAAATACCTACAAAATATGTACAAAATGTTAAAGGACATAGATATTAAATTCCTTGAAATAAAACGAAACACGACAAGATAACCTCGCAATACAGTGTGTCTCACTTCACATTGGTCCGAAATTTTTGACGTAGAATTATAGAATTTGAAGAATCGTGACATTCATCAAAAATTAACAAAATCACCTAGGAGGTTACATCATGTGAAATTTGACACACTTGGCGAAAGCCCACAATTTCATAAAATTGAAGTATATTATAAATAATCCAACCTTTCTCAATTTTTCTGAGCAGATGCAGATGCCATTGAAAGTTTACGCTTATACCACAGACTGAGTACCAGATGCGACAGAGGGACAAAGGGGCTAGTTTTAGAGATAAATAACAAAAAAGGTGCTATTTTTGAAACTGCCTTCTGTAGACTTCTCTTTTTGTATTTTGAAATTTCTTTTTCTTTTGATGTTTTCGGAAATTCTGAAATGTTTTTGTCCACAGTTTTCATCTAAAATGAAATCAACTTGATACTGAAGTTACTCCCACTCTACTAAACATGTTTTCAGAAATATAATTTATATTTTCCCTGACTTATAAAATTAGTAGATTTGTTTATTCTCAGTTGAGAACCCTGGGTAAGTTGGTATTGTCGCATGACAATATGGCGACGGTGAATATTGTCAATTCGAAGAGCGGCATAACCTGGCTGTTGCCAAATTAAGTCAAAGGCACTGGCGACGGCTGCTACTTGCTACCACAACACAGCACGATGTCGATGCAGCAGCTTGTTTCAACACTCATCGTGGCAACGCTGTAAATCCATCGCTCACAACAGATCCAGGCACGGCATTAGCTGATTGGTTTCTGGATCAATTGTTATTGTCTGCTGTCATATTATAAGTTGATTAATGACTCATTTATTTTATGGAAATTTCATATTAACTAAGAATAGAATTTTTTTTTCTATTTTCCAATAGAAGCTTGTTGAAAAGTTATGATTTTTACATGTATACCTGGCTTCTAATTACACAAAAAGAAATACCTGTCTAGAGTTTTTCCTTCAATAGTGCGAAAAAATGTGTAAGTAATGTATACAATTTTCGAAAATTAATACACCTGGTTGTGATATATTTTTACCAATGATTGTTTATTTTGTTTTGTGGTGAAATTTTCCCCAGTTTTTGTGACTTTTTTATACACATTATATGTAATACATAATTGTGGATACATTTTACACATTTTTTATTCAAAAAGTACAACAAGAATGTGTTATGAATCACGAACAAGACTACCCGCCGATAGAGGGCACAACTCGCGCTATACTAGAATTCACTGAGGCTGAGGCTGACTAGCAAGACCAAAGCAATCTTCAACACCAGTTCCATTTAGCACCCGACCGGTTAAGAAGAAAGGGATAGCTAGAGACGAGGAAGCAGTGATGAGATATTTGAAAAACTCATTGGTCTCCACACATTAGGAAGTACTTAAAATTGATATTCTCTAACACAGCTATTTTAAAAAACGCAAAGACTTGTGTAAAATTCTTATACAGTATTATGCATCCTGAATTTCAATTTTGTCCACAGAACTAAAAAAAAAACAAAATGATGTGTAAAAAAATAACAAAATATTTATATTTTTCAGTTATATAGTCCACATAATTGTACAAAAAAGAACTACAATTTCTGTAACATATATACACAACAGTGTTATTGACCAATTTAAACAATATTGTGTAAAAACCATATTCAAAGAAGTATACACAATGTTGATATATTATTACAACAAATTAGGATAAGCAATAGTGTGCGAAAATGTCTACACAACATTGTTTCTGTAACCATTCCAGACACAATTTGTTTAAAAATTTCAAACAATTGTGAAAAAAAACAACACACATTTTTTCCATGTACTAGAACTACCAAATTTTAAATCAAGAAGATTAACAGCCGTATGCACCGTTTTTATCATAGAACCAGATGAGCTAATCTAGATTAGGTGACTCGGATTAAATTTGTATGCATCGCAAAGGAATGAAGGTAGATTAGCTAATCTTTCATTATACCTGGCAACACCAGTAATTTCTTTGCATTTGACATTAAAAATGACTTTCGTGATTTGACTTCTGTCTGCCATACTTTGAAATCATAATACGTGAATAAGTGAGGAATCACACTGATCGACCAGGACCGACCGTCCGCGACCGTACACCTACGACCAAAAGTAGAAGTAGATCAATAAAAACTTTCAAAGTCACACTGAACGAACGACCACTAGAATAATTTTGTAAATCTGACATTAATTTGACATTCGAAAGGTTATGTGAATTGTCTGTTCATTTATTGAAAATAAGTTAAATTCATAATAGCAATAGTTTTGCAATTCCTAAAAGACATTTTATTTTTCCGGTAGGAAATATACCTATTTACATTAGTTTTGTTGAAGTCAAAAGTTCATCATAAATGTGTGTCAAAACGACATTACCTCAGGATAGTGTGACACCGACCAAAATTTTCAGCAGACTACAATTTCGAACATGGTCTTTGAAAAACGGTCGAGGACGGTCAATATCGATTATACAGTGTGAGTTGTGCGATAAGAATATACGTGTTGGAAATTTTGGTTGTAGGTGGACGGTCGCGGACGGTCGGTCCTAGTCGATCAGTGTGATTCCTGGCTTAGGATTCAAAACAGTTCCGTGCTAAAGCCTCAAAGGATAAGAAAACCAAAAGAACATCTCAACTAGAAAAAAGTCAAGTTTGGTTGGAGATTGAGAAGGAACGTAATCACTCCTTTTCAAACGCTCACCTCAAATTATTGTACCAAAATATAAAAAAGACCAAGAAATGCACCTGATTGATGAAATTTCACTTTCAGTGTTTGAAGAAAAGTCCACGAAGGGATTTAATGATATGTTTGATTCAATGATATGTTTGATTCAAATTAACAATTGATATACATCTCTTTCCATCGAATGCGTTTTTGAAGTGAGCCACGCGAGAATATAAATATATCAAAACAATAGTTTGAATGATTTTCACAAAAAAATGGTTTACAAAACCACAACAATCGTTAGAACTGTATATCTTTTCCACTTGAAGAAGATGTACAGAGAAACGACTGTTGTGGTTTTGTAAACCATTTTTTTGTGAAAATCGTTTGAACTATAGTTTTATTATAGATATCAACATGGATTTTCAAAAAGTAACGGTTATATCAATTCAAAACACTTGAGAATGATTATATTCCAGACTGATGAGAATGTCTGTTCACAGAATTTCATCATTGAGCCCAAAAATTACAAATGCAGAAAATAGTATGTTCTGATTATGTTTATTTTCTGTGTCTATTGAATGTAGCAGATATCACGAGTGATTCAAATTGCATTACCAATCATAATTCATTATTCAATTCCAATTGTTTGGTCGAATTCGTATTGGAATAAAGTAGCTACCTCTCCTGATCACATCTGTTAAACGTCAACAATGTTTAAAAAAAACTACATTTTTTCAGAATGTACATTGGCAAGTAGAAAGAGCTCATACCTAAATAGCAGAAGTAGGGGCTACAATAAAATAAATCCAATAATGTCAATATATCTCCGTCATCCTCCAAAAATATTTCATCTGCGTCTTTTGAGAATTACAAAGGTACACTGTCCAACCAACCTAACAGTCATACGTGCCTTTGAACAGTTTGAGCTAAGCTTGAACCTGAGAATTCAGAGGATTAAAGTTAATCGCGATTAATGGCTATTTCAATACGGTACATGCAAAAGTAAAGAGTTGATGGAGATCGACTTTCAATCCAGTTTAAAGTACTTCGGTGCATACGGCCGTAAGCAATTAGAAGCTAGGTATACATATATGTAATTATTAAGGTTGAGGGTAAATAATCTAATGTAGTGAAATACTGGTTGTTTCCGAAACATAATGTATCAATAAATGGCAAGAATTTTCGTTTTTGAAGCAGTCAAAAATGTTCAAAAATATTTATGAAATTTTATGAAATCGCTTTCAGTTACCTTTGTTTGGGAGTCACTGGTTTGATTCTCCATGCCCGCTGGCAGTGTTTCAGCGTGGTTTGCGCAGGCTATAGACCTCTTATCAGTGATAACCGAAAAAAGTCTTAAAAACTTTAAAATTCAATATCTCCCGAAATAATTTAAAAAAGTATTCCTCCATTTCATTTTGTTTTGTCATCTCCCACTTCTCATTTCATGTAGGTATTGCTCCAATTTCGGAAACTTCAAGTATGATACGAAAAGAGTCAAAAAACTTTTAGTGATTTGAGATTTGTCTTGGTGATCGGTGCATATGTTCTTTGGAATTTTGTATGTACAGAAACAATAATGAGTGAAAAGAAACGCGGTAGTGGAAAAGTTTGCAGTTACAGAGGCTGCAAAAACTGCAAAAGTTTTTATATTTCATTATTCCTGGTATAAATGTCTTCATAGTTGAAGATCAAAAATTTATCCAAATGTCAACACACACCAGCTCCATAAATTTACCAAAAGCACTAATATAATACCCTGATACAAACAAGCATTGCATTTGGCATATCCTCCAAGTTATTTCAACCAACCCTACTCGTATTAATATTGATTGATATCACGAACTCTGTATACTTTCTCCGGCTGAAATAAATTTTGGCTGCAACACTTTTTCTCAGGCAAACAGAAGGTGCCTGATATATCGCTGTTTGAGTAGGTCCGTATCCTTTGTTTCAGAATCGACAAGAAATTCAATTTTCTTTTATTGAAATATGTTGACTGTTTGTATTATATATCTCTCTGTTTTTTATATTGGATGGATTCTTGGTTTGCACAATCAGCAAATTTGTTGTACTGTAGAGTCTTTTTGATTAATATCGATAACGTTGTATAATCCTGCACCTACTGAACTTTTCATTTCATTTTATTATGTACATGGTATTATATACCACGATGCGATGAGTAGATATGTATATGAGAAACTACTGGGAGTATTTTTCTGAAAATGTGTATACTGGGGTTTTCTGAGGAGCTCGTTAGATTTAAAATATTTTCACTTATCTACGACTTCCGGTTGGTGGACTCATCTTTGTCTTTTTTTTTATTGGAACACTCTGTTTTTTTTTCAATTTTTAGAATTTAAGATGAATTTCAATATAACTTCATTTGTATTGTCATATGTCTAGAGACATTATTTGAAAATTTTGACGCAGGAAGCCCTTCACAAGAAAAATATTTTTTGGAAAAAAAAAGCCAGATCAAAAATTGACAGAATTTTCCTGAATGAGATCTGTAGCTTCCTGAATCTTTGGAAACTTTTTAAACAAATGAAACGGGGTGCTCAGAAATTGGCACCTAATTCGGCTATTCCGAAAATTAAGTAAATCATTTTCTTCAAATGGCAACCTTATTTTTTCTCAACACCAGTGGAAAGTTAAAAGAAGTTAGAAGTTAAAAGTTAGAATTCTAACACCCCTAAATCTAAATTAAACAGTTTTTGTAGAAACCTAAAAGAACTAAAATTTCCGGTTATTAGAAATGATCATCTGAATAATTATCAGTAGGCTTTTTTGAAAGAATCTACAAGAAACAAATGCTGAAGTGCAACAAATAATATTTGCTAATAATTTGCGTTTAAGCCTAGTGAAATTTTTAATAATGACCGTTCAGAATTTGAAAATGAACATTACTTCAATTTTTTAATCATTTATGGGGAATTTCAAATGGTTTTTGAAAGAGTCTGTGAAACCTTTCCTCCGCGATATCCGCATAGACACCATGACACGAATCATTTACAAATGTAGAACACACTGGTAGTTTATTGAAAAGCTAAACAATAATTATAACACACACACAGGAACAAACAAGAAATTGAACAAATTATAGTAAACGTTCGAACTGGTTGCCTCCAAATTTCAAACATTTATGAAATCTTTTTAAAAATATGGCATGTGTGTCCGAATTTCTTGCAGGAAAGAGATCGGAAAGCACTCTCTCTTCTGGCAATCTTCTTTTGTCGTTAGCGGCGCAGATAGACAATAATTTTCATACAATCCCAAACAAAAAAGTCCAATGGAGTGCTATCGGTAAACTACTAGGAGTATTTTTCCCAATATTTTCATCATATATTAAAAATACCATATGAAGCGGGACATTTTCGATCAATTACAGCAAATATTCATTTTGAAGGATTTATTTTTAACAGAGTCAATTATTAATTGATTATTCATCATAAAACAATTTTATTTATTGGAATAATAATTGATAGTAAAGTTTGAACAATACTTCCACCATAAGTTCACGAAGACATTCCATGTTACTGCTGATCAGAAACGTTAGATATTTTTTGAAGAGTTGATACCACAATTTTAACAGGTATTTTGATTTGTTTGGAGAAGATGGACAATTCGATATTCAAAAATAGCATGCAAGCACATTTTCAGAAACCTTTTTTATATGTTGTCGCATCATTCACTAAATTGGTCATATGTTTTCTCATATATTAACTTGGATTTGGCCGGTAGCATATTAGATACTATTGCATGTGCTTTCTCAGATATATCTCAGATATATATATATATATATACCACTATCATAATCAACATCCATCTTCTTGAAAATAACTTGAAATTTAACCAACTACGAAAAAACAGTCAGTCAAACACGCGGCATGCTAACAAACCGTTTCTATATTAACGACACAGAAAGGCCACTGTATGCTGTGAAATTGTATTGGAAGTATTGACAACATTACGGATAGAATGTATGGAAAAGAGAAGTATCATTTAGTTATTTTGGACTTATTGAAAGTATTTATTTTCAATATATTTCAGACGATGTAAATTCATATTTACAATTGTACAAAATATGTTGTTTGTATTTCGTGTATAAAATTCGTGTTTTCATGGCATATTCGAGCGAATTCTCAGCCTCAACCTGCCGTCTCGGAATCAGTAAACTTCTTAGTTGAGGCGGGTGATGTAGATATTCCACTAGGGTTGTCTGCTCGTTACTCATCGGGTATGGATTTTTGATGTTACATTAAATTTCCAACAAAACCAACCTAAACGTCGAAAGCTTGCCTTAGCGAGGATCAAAGCCCTGTACACTATTAAAGAAATTCAAATTTCAACTATGCAACGCACTCGGCAACACACTTCTTGAGTCTTGATTATGAGCACATAGTATATAATTATCGTTTGACGTCTAATATTTCTAAATGAATCCAACAGTCAGAATGTTTGACTGAGGTTCTCACTTCTTCCAAACAACTTTTAGGGAACATTCTACCTCAAATGTTGGTTTTATTTCAGGTCGTCTGAACATAGCTCAACGCATTAGCCAAACTTCCTCATCTAAAAATTCAAGTTCAACGTTCTTGGTAAGTAAAAATGCAGTTAGGGATAGTTGTGAGTGTTTGAGCGAACAACAAAATAATGATCAATGGTTAAATTTTCAATAAAAATGGGTCTCGGAACTTCTACTTTTATATTAATTAAGAATCTACCTGAGAGTTTTGAAACGCATCAGGCGACGACAAAATACCCGGATCAAAACTGAAATTTCACATTGTCATCTTCATTCATGGCAAAATTGTATATGCATGTAATGTGACAAACATCTGTAGCGATGAAAACATTTTTCGTATTCAAATCACCTTCGCCATATGTTGTTTCCAATGACGATTTATTGTCAACATGGAATTATCATAATTATGGAAGCCAAGAAACTTTCTCGACGTAATTTTGATATAGAAGTTTCTCTCATTATTGTAATCAACGGTATCCTATATCATAATTCGTATGAAATTCCAAATATGCATTGATTGATGATACATTTTTGATGTCACCATCAGCGTTAACTTAACTTTGCTCGAAAAAAGAGATGTCTCCCGTAATAACGTCATAATAACGCAGTGAATATTTTATAATAAGCATACTCTGTGAATTCAGCATTCAGAATGACGATACCAATAATAATAATAATCTTTATTCATCGAAATTACGAATAACTCAGCTTTAAAAAAAATACAAACATAATTGAAAAAAGTTGACAAACGATAAGTGCTATATTGCACTTGTTTCGCATAAAAAATGGTGTTTTATTAGATTTAAATCACTATATTATAGTTATATAATATTTATTAACATAAAAAATCACATTATAGTACCTATGCTTATGTAAAGAGAAATGGATTATACAAACTTATAGGGTTTCGATTAGGTTGTCGATAGCATCTGAATCTACATTCAGTAGGTAAGTTTTGAATATTTTTTTCAAGAGTGAAATTGAATTATTAGAGTGGATGTATGTTTTGTAGATATTAGGTAAGAAGTTGAAGATCCTGCCAGCAAAATTGGTGAAACATCTTCGGCCCACAGTTTTTTTTGCCTTGTTTATCTTGACATATTCAGTACGTTTCAATCTCGTTGGGTAATTATGTTCGATTTTTTGTATGATGTTTTTATTTTTGTACAGGTGAATAATAATACTATGTGTATATAGTTTTCCAATATTCAGAACATTGCGTCTCTAAAAAGTGCGGTTGTAGGATAAATAATCTCTTTGTGTAGCATAATTTTAAGAATTTTTTTGTGGAGTACCTCAAGTTTTTTCACATGGGAGCGTAGAATACCTTCCCAACTGAGGATGGCATAATCAATGCGTGATTCAACAAGTGCATAGTATACATTTCTCAAGTGGGGCAGATCTAGTAAGGTTCTGATGTGTTTGAACTTAAACAGCATATACCTCAGAGTTTTTGTGATATTCCCATTCATAGGTGATTATCAATCGTTATGCCTAGGTATTTAATATGTTCTGCAGTTCTAACATCGATCATTACCCCCTGATTGTCTACTGTCAATGTTTGGTAATAAGGCAAGGATGATGTATAACTTGCAAAAGGCATATAAAATGTTTTGTCGTAATTGATAGGTAGGTTGCATATGATTAAACCAATTCACGATTGATGTCTTGTCATTTTCGGTTTTTTCCTTGAGTTCTTCCCATGATTTAGCTGAATACACAATTGCGGTGTCATCTGCAAAACTATAAATTTTTCCTTTCGATTTGAACTTTAGTAAGCTGTTGATATAGAGAGAGAATAATATTGGTCCCATCACGGTTCCTTGCGGCACTCCATATGACACGTCCTGCTGCGCACTAATGTGGTCACCTATTTTTACTGACTGTACACGGTGAGTAATATAGCGTTCCATCAGATATAACAGATATAAATCAAACAGATCATAACTTTTAAGAGGCCATGAGCGCGATCAAATTTGAGATGTTTTTAGTGTAAAAGAATCGATAACTCAAAAACATTTCATTGTATCGATTCCAAACAAGAATAGGCTTCTAGAGGACGTTTGATTCTATATGTACCTATGTCTGCGGCAGCACCTCAGGATGCTTCTCATAGATAGTCGAGGTAGCTGCAGTGGTATTTCTCTTCCATTAGAATTTGAAGCAATCTTTATCCAATCGAAATGAATTTGGTATCAAAACAAGAAGAAGTAGTTTATTTTGAAATAGGATGTCCTAATATTAAAAAAAATTACATAATAATTCACACCAATTACAAAACATACATAATATATATAGAAATCGCAAGTATTGAACGTTAAAAATAATTGAAAATTAAAAATATGGGTACCTATTTAGTACAATTCATTGTGAAGGTAATACTCTATGGCATAAACTGACTGGGCAGCAGGGGAAATATTAAGAGATCAATTATTTATTTTTTATGAGTTGGTTTAAATCGCTTTTGAAGATATTCAGTGACTCACTATTTTTCAGTGACGTAGGCAATGTGTTGTATTCATTGAAACCTTTGAAAAATAATGTCTTCATGGTATTAAAATTATTTGTTCATGTTATATGCAGATTATCCTAATTCCGCGTAAGGTAATTATGAACTTCTGCATTTAAAACTATATAATTCTTGAAATATGGTGGACCCAGATTATTCAAAATTTTGTATATGTAAACCATACTAAAATAATATAATCTTTGGAAAACTGTTAGCCAATGTAAGTGTATGCAACATAACATTAATTGGGGTGTAACGGTTGACTTCGATATGATACGCTTTTCACGATTTTGGAGCTATTGAAGCTTTCAAAATGTGGTTGAATAATGGTCTTACAGTGATTTTGGTTTCCATTGATTTGGTTTTCATTATTTCGATTCTTTCATTGCTCATCGTCAAATGTATATCATCAAAGTTTGAAGACTTGTGTTTATATTTAGTTGTTATTATCATAGCTTTAGTTTTAGATACTTTCAATTTAGGTTTGTTGATTTCCAGATGATCCTGAACAGCTGATAATACAGAGTTCATTTCATCAATTGCTCTGTTTATATTGGAGTCACCGAAGGCTAGTAATTCGAAAGAATAAAACCGTCAATGTCAATTATTATTATTACCTGAAAAAAATTTACGAAATATTGTTTGGAATAAAATTGACCTTAAAAGTTATCAGAGTACACTATTCCAAGGTTTTCGGGAGCAAGCATCATGACTATGCCATTTGTTTTTATCCAGGACCCCACTGTGATTATTATTAACAATTTGAAGTAAATAAAATGCTCAACCGATACTCCCAGCATTCTATAAAATACAAATAGGGCTTCTATCAGCCCAAAGACGACCTCGTTCATTACATATCTGTGAGCAGTTCAATTAAACAGTCGATAACAGTATTTGGGTATTTTATTTTTTATTTTAGTTTAATTGTCAATAATAATTAGACAGGGGAGGGGTCTTGGATAAAAACAATTGGCAAAACTTCGACCCCAAAAACCTTGGGATAATGTACCTTCGTGAATTTTAACGCCAATTTTACTATAACCAATATTTTGTTCATTGTTTTTCTCGGTAACAATTTACATTGGCGATTTGATCTTTTCGAATTAAGGTTCAGGTGATCAAAAAGTACGAAAAAATTTCGGGTGGACGTCTCCGGGTGACTCAGCCAAAAACCAGACCAATTGTTTGTGTAGTTTTTTGGGCCAAATTATCAGAATATTGGGATTCAGCGGCCCAAAAAACATAAAACACCCACGATTCCAGTTCTGGACCTAATTTGATCACGTCAAGCCAGTTGGCCACCGGACTAAACAGAAAAATGAACCTATAGTGTAAGTCCATGTTTCTCCTTGAATTTTTGGCGTCTTTTTGTACTAGAGGTTTCATTTTGGATACAGTATCAGAAGTAACACTGTCAGAGTTCTCATTAAATATTTGGACAACATGTTTCTGATCCTTTAACTGAAACTTTTTTTAACTGGAATTGTTTTATTGTTATCGGACTCAAAAAGTTCCGACACGATTTTAGGCTGTTTGTGTGGGATTTTCACTATTATTAATTTCAGTGTGAAAATACTATTTCCATGTTGAGTGGACAAGGAGTGCTTTTCAAAATGAAATATGGAATTTTCGAATAGTTTCCTATTGCTACGTTATTGTATGATATTTTACACTCATTGCAGAATTATCTGAACTATACAGTACTTATCACAGCTGACGTCACAACATGGCGACGATCAGCTGATGGAGGGACAAACAAATAATTTAAGTTTGAAAAGATAATTATTTTTTTGTGGTGGTTCGTGGTTGATTGTGATTTTTTTGAACTCCACTATGGTTAATGATCCTATTATTTGATAATATTTTGAAATACTCTTGTTTCATGTGAGAAATCGTATAATTTTACTAATAACTTCGCTGTTAGTTTTGGGATCTTTGACAACAAATTTCTACTAGTAATACAAAACTTTCAGTCTTTCATAACATCCTCCAATGTTGACTTCAATGTTGACTGTGAATTCCCAGCGTTTTTTTTGTTCTACGTATTTTGGTTAGGTACATGGTCCCGATGTTCGGAACGATCTGACTAGTATGTCTCTGTACTCCAGCAGTTTCTACCTATCTCTGTCTTGTTTGTATAGAAGGAAATTTGGAAATTTCACGTGTTGGTCTGGATCGGATCGGTTATAAAAACCCATAACAGCACAAGTCTTCATGGTCTTCAAATCTAAAAGAGAAAACTGTTTTTTCATGATAACTATCATCATAACAGCATGGAACGTATTTTTGAATTGGAAAATCCATGTTCATAACACCTCTACAAACTTATGCCCTCAATTTGGCCTATACACAATGCATAAATACTTACTAATATGCCAAGAACGTGTTTTTAGAAAAGTTTTCGTAGAAAGTCTATGAAAAGGACACGCGTAGTAGTAGAAATGGCTTTATTTGTCTCCCCATCGATTGTTTGACAACTGTCAAATTACGTCACTGACAGTGCTCTATTGTTAGGATGTCACGATGACAGTTATTGTCATCGTGAACAGCGACACTGAAAACTCAACTATGTCTTTATTTCATACCTACTTGTCGTTATCCATTGAGAAGGGGTTGGACAATAGGTAATTGGTCACATTGTCTCCTATGTTCCATCCATCGTGAAATTTTCTGTATGTATATGGATCCTGAATCGAACAGTTTGTTCCGTAATTAGATATGGTTTCGACTACACAAACGATTTCATTTCCTGAAGGCTCAATTGAAGTTGCCGAGATCTGAGTTACTATTATAACCTTCCATGTTTTTTCACAAGTGATAATAATACTGGATTGAATCGCCAAGTTGAAGCACGCTAGTGAGACGAAATGATGAAAACTTAGGAAAATATCTTTTCTGTCGGTATTATGCCCGCAGTGCATTTTTGAGTAACATTGCGTTGGAGCGTGGGGGAGGCAGTGAACCCGATACGTGCGGATGTCGTGGAAAAAGTGGAATACAATGTGTGCTGTATGTATAATTAATGAGCATTTCGCTGCGAAATTTCGTCAACACAGAGGAAGAGAGAAAATAAAAACGGTTATGAACCTGATAAAATTACATAAAATTTGATGGATATGAAGTAATTTTGTTCGGATGCAAATGAAGAGTTGATTAGTTCGGGAGTCTCCCCTGCAGGTCTGCCGAAAAATCCACATATTTGATTCTCACTGGTCTATAAAAATCTTGTTTTTAGAAAATACAGGTTCAGAATATATTCGAATTCATTTGCTTTGAATGTAACAAACAAAACGGCGTTTAATAGAGAACTTATTGCACTTGAAACTGAAATTTAAAAAACAATAGTAGAGATCTTACGCGCTTATGAGTTTTGATTCGACCAAAATGATAGAAAAAATATTTTCACTCGAGTGAATATGATATACCCCAGAAGTGTTGAGCGTTTTTTGTTTGTCCTCTGACCTCAATGATCTTTTAGGTTTTTGGAAGGTGTATAAATGAAAAAAATGATTTCGATTTGAAAGGATCCTTCTCTCCAAACTTTCCACAAAATGAAACATATGAAGCAAATATCTAACAGAAAACAACAGCTTTCCTGTCTAATACTACGACGGACATTGAACGTTTCTCTAAAGAGGATACAATTTATAGTTTTAATATCATGCTTCTCTAGGATTTGCCCACTCTGTTATGTTATTCTAGGAACATACGGAGGAAATAATTTTCTTTGATGACAGAATGTTTCGAATGATTGAAACAAAATATATCAAGTGAACGGAATGAACTGGAAATGAACCAGAAGAAGCCACTCCGAAAGCTATGAACACTGTGGAAAATCATTCGTTATAATCGTTTGATAAGGAAAAGATCACCCATTTGAATAAAGGTTTGAAATTTGGCATCCCGTCTTCCGAGGAAGTCCTTGTCTGATTGTTCAAAGGGACACTAGTATGACAGAAGGTCAGAAATCATATTTTCAGAAATATGATAACAGACAAATCGTAAAAACAAATAACAAACGATGATAGTAACAGAAATAAACTCATCAAGCGATTGAAAACCAAAGACGCCATTTATTTGAAACCCGACAAGGGTAGGAAAATGGCGATACTGAATAAATGGTACTACTGCTATAGGTTTCAAGTCTCACCAAAAGATGACTGAATAAGTAGAGACGTCCTCAAAACATAGGCAATAAACTTAACCCTCAAAACTTTGTTGCCTCCCAAAAATCCACAGACCGGGAAAATCAATGCGCCCAGTGATGTCAGCTATTGCCTCACCGAAGAATTTGAAAGCTTACATATTGCGGAACCAATTTAAGTTATAAAGAACTTCGTAGAGTGCATACAACATACAAAAACATCAATTTGCAATTTCCTTCTTTATTTCCTAGGGTTCCAATTCCACAGACCTTGCAATACCTTAGAAAATTCCCCACAAATTTATGATTGAAACAAAATCGTTTCCAGGTATAAGGTTGCTTTCATGAACAACAAAAGAGAAAGGCTATGGCTAACCCCTTGTACCCCTACCTAGCTAATCTGTTCATGAGCAAGTTCGAAATGGGAACCAATGAAAGTACTGCAATGCAAAATATTATGGACAGATTGTAAGACTCATCGAAGTAAGACATAAAGAATACTAAGCACATAAAATATGAAAGAACGAAAAAATCAGTAGTCGCCCATCAAGTTTTACAACAAAACTTCCATAAAATTTAGTTCATTGAGATTAGTAAGACAAGTCAGCAATAACAGGCATCCAGATGCATTTGAAATAAAATGAGGTTTAAAGCAGAGTGAAGTGAAAGTTTTTTCTAACGGCTAATAGCATTGGGAAATCTATGCCAGACCTGGCTTAATTTGTTAGATGTTTTGAAACACCATTTGTAAACATAATGTTTTCATACCCTTAATATGAATAATATATTTGTATACTGTTATTTATATTATGTGCATGTCCTATAAAACTTGTCACTAAGTCATTATTATTATGAATGAAATACATTTTTTTGAAATTCCATTAAACAATAAATTTTCAAATTTTATTATGTTATATTTTTATTCATGAAAACTTTCTGAATCAGTGGTGTAGTCAGAATCATGATAAATAGAAATAGTTGGCCTTGAGAATTGAGACTCATTCATGAAATGCAGTGTTCTAGTGGAACTCTTCGAATGCCTACAAAATTAAAAAAAAAATCATAGGCCAGTAGAAATAGACAACCAATTCATATTAATTCCAAAAGTTTTCAAATTTTTGTCAAGTGAATGGTACATCGAGAAAGCAATCAATCTCAGTTTGCAACCTCTTCCGAAGTACGCGACATTGTCGAAATGGCAATTTACTTGAATTTCGCTATAAACTCGTTGAGAAAATTCCAAAAGTTTTGCAAACTTGGAGTAGTTTTGAATATATTATTTTATATCTTGAATCAAGTTTACAACCAATTCAAGTGTACAGAACATTTTTTTATCGAAAACTTTGATACACCATGAGAGGGAATTCCAAAAGTTCTGCAAAGGACCCCGCACCAAATACATGGGAAAATGGCGTTCAGCCAATTTTGATAATTTTTTGAGATATTGTAGTACAAGTCACTAGAAGTTACCCATGCAAGTTTAAATTAGTTTCTATGTCCAGTTTCGGAGATACGAATTTTTGAAAATCATAAAAATTGCTGTTTTACCACAACATAGCAAGGTTCACTCATCCAAAAGTATTACTTTTTAGATGATTAGTAACAAAATAGTAGCATTGTTGGTTTGAAGAAAGTCGAATAGCATGTCAGTCAGTCGGTCGTTACGATAGAAGAAGCCACCTATTATACAGGGTGGTTCAAAAATAGCGACAATTTAGGATATTTTGCCAATCTTTATCAACGGTCCCATTAGTGAGACTGAGCATTTTTCATTAGGAAAATACCTATTGGGATTCTTTTCTTATGACAGGAAGATTTTCTGTAAAAGTTTCGACTTTTTCACAACACAGTAATTTTTTTTTCAAATGTTTGTTTTTTATACTACATGTTTTTAACAATAGACACACAAAATAGTCTTTTTGAGTCAATAAATCCGCTTTGGAGCCAAAACTATTTGAGAAAGACTTATGGTAATTGCTCGACATGATCAGCTTCAAAAAGATACGATCACATTTTATACGGGGCTGTTTACAAATATTAGTTGAAATCGGTTTTGTACGTAATATATATGTTTGTTAATTATTTTTGAACGGATCTCCCAATTTGAATCATATTTTTCAGTTATACTTCCAAGTAAATTACCCTACACTCGGGTAAGTTTCATTCAGTTCCTATGTATAAACATGTAGTTTATGAGAATCTGTTATTTTGTAGTATGTTCTTCAGTTGAAAATAACAGTAGTTCATTAGCTGTTAATCTTGTGTTGACAAAACACTATAGGCTTCTACGGAAAGGGTTCATGATAACTATTTATAGCTATTAACGGAATCTTTACGAGGTGTAAAGAACGATTTATATGGATCTGGATACCAAATTTTCATCAAGAAATAAGATTGGATAATATCTTCTATAGAATATCAATTTTAATTTATAGTTCAAAAACCAGACATAGGAAATGAATGAAACTTACCCGAGTGTAGGGTAATTTACTTGGAAGTATAGCTCAAAAATATGATTCAAATTGGGAGATCCGTTCAAAAATAATTAACAGACATATATATTACGTACAAAACCGATTTCAACTAATATTTGTAAACAGCCCCCGTATAAAATGTGATCGTATCTTTTTGAAGCTGATCATGTCGAGCAATTACCATAAGTCTTTCTCAAATAGTTTTGGCTCCAAAGCGGATTTATTGACTCAAAAAGACTATTTTGTGTGTCTATTGTTAAAAACATGTAGTATAAAAAACAAACATTTGAAAAAAAAATTACTGTGTTGTGAAAAAGTCGAAACTTTTACAGAAAATCTTCTTGTCCTAATCAAAAATGCTCAGTCTCATTAATGGGACCGTTGATAAAGATTGGCAAAATATCCTAAATTGTCGTTATTTTTGAACCACCCTGTATAATAGGTGGCTTCTTCTATCGTAACGACCGACTGACTGACATGCTATTCGACTTTCTTCAAATCAACAATGCTACTATTTTGTTACTAATCATCTAAAAAGTAATACTTTTGGATGAGTGAACCTTGCTATGTTTTGGTAAAACAGCAATTTTTATGATTTTCAAAAATTCGTATCTCCGAAACTGGACATAGAAACTAATTTAAACTTGCATGGGTAACTTCTAGTGACTTGTACTACAATATCCCAAAAAATTATCAAAATTGGCTGAACGCCATTTTCCCATGTATTTGGTGCGGGGTCCTTTGGCAGATATATCAGAAAAATTTCCGAACAGTAGTTGTGCAGATTTGCAACCTTTTACGTTGACTGGAACATATATTTTTTAAATTCGTGGTTGTTTCGATGAAGTTGGTCTCGAAATAATAACAAAAGTTTTGAAACTTTGCAAATTTTATTTTGATGCAGTCCGAAATTTGCAACCTTGTACAGGATCCGGACCTTCATGCAATCTGCAAAATCCTATCTCTGTAAATTAGATTTTTCAAAAACCATGACCTTCCTGTACAAGGTTGCAAATATGTGAATGCATCAAAATAGATGTTTTTAAAATTTGCATCAAAGTTGCAAAACTTTTGCAATTATTTCGAGACCACCTTGATCAAAAAAATTACCACGAATTAAGAAAATATATGTTCCAGTCAACGTAAAAAGTTGCAAATCTACACAACTGTGTATCTGTCAAGTTTTGGAATTTTCTCTTATGGTATATTAGAGAAAAACATTATGGGTCGATAAAAAAAGTGTTCCATACACTTGAATAGGTTGCAAACTTGACTCTTGATATGGAATAATATATTCAATACTACTCCAAGTTTGCAGAACTTTTGGAATTTTCTCAACGAGTATACAGCAAAATTCAAGTTAATTTCCATTTTGACAATGTTGCGACTTCGAATGAGGTTGCAAATTGAGATTTATTGCTTTCTCGATGTATACCTTTCACTTGACCCAGGTTTGAAAACTTTTGGAATTAATGTTGAATTTTCAATTTTTCATGGTCATATCATCTGGCCAAATCATTTCGATTAGAAAATATCAAAGAATAAAATATAATAGGTGAATTTTTGGGAATAACAAAACAATTCCATAAAAATTATATAATTAAACAAGAATCAACAACAGTCATAACAAAAAACAACAAATGACTAAAATGAGAGGTGATGAAAATGAAACATCAGTCTTGCGTCTTTCACTTAATGCTTGCTATGGTGGTACACGACCTTGTACACTGGTACCTTGACGGGCACCGGCCTTGGGATCCTGATGGGGATGTGCTTCTCAACTGGGACTGGGACTGGCTTTTCGACGTGGTAGGCTACTTCCTTCTCGACCTTGTAGGGAACTGGTTTCTCAACGGGAATGGTGATGGTCTTGATGACGGGCACTGCCACGGGTTGAGGTACCTTGACGTGCACGGGATATGGGTGTGGGACGGGAACGGCTACTGGTTTGGGCACTGGTATTGGAACGGTGTGTGGGATATGAACCGCTTCGTGTTTGTAGACTGGGATGGGAACGTGTTTGGTTATTTCGACGGTGTGTGATATGTCGTGACCTCCCCCGTGACCACCTTCATGACCTCCATAACTTTCGTGACCACCCCCATAACCTTCATGACCTCCAAATCCTTCGTGACCACCAAAGCCTTCATGACCTCCATAACTGCCAGCGAAGCCAGCATTTACGGTTGCGATCAAGAGCAAGAGTGATATGCACGCCTGAAACAGAAAAAAAATGGCTCAGCATTTTACCCAGTAACATGACCTCTAATCTTAGAAGCAAAATAGTTATTCACATCATAAAGTTACAGAGAGGACATTATAGCTATTTATGTACCAAGTGCGTTAAGAAGATGACATTGCTCGAAAAGTGACGATGACCCAAAAGATGGATGTTACCCAACGGGCATTATCATCCAGTAAAGTTAATTTTATTTTTCACCAGAATGTATTGATTACTCAATAATTTATACCAATTATGATTTGATCATCATGATTACATTAATAAGGATTATATAGCAAGCTTGTCGTTGCTGACGTGGAGAAGGGACTGAGCTAAAAAAAACAGAATTGTTATTGATTGGTTTTTTGATCATCAAATATTAGAGATGAATTTAAAAAATAATAATTACTCTCAAGAATTTTGTGTAATTCAATAAAACCTACAATTGTGACGGGGTTTGGTCCAGTGGTCAGCCCCCGGACTTTGTGACCGAAAGGTCCTGGGTTCGGTTTCCGGGAGGGGCAAGTTTTTTTTTTTTTCATTTTCAAATGTAAAAGTCTGAATGATCGGATCTTGTTGCCGGCTGGGAACAATCCTCCACGATTGTTGCGTTAATAATTAACGGAACTGCTCCGAAGGTGACGTATGGAGTTAGTAACAAGACCTATCCAGAACATGTGGCTAATGGCCATTGAAGTCGATGCCAACACACAAAAAAAACCACAGTTTGTGACCCCGAAGAAGAAACTCACAAAAGGATTCAAATGGTAAAGTTACTTCAACATCTCAAGAAAGAAGAAATCATGAAAGATTTACATCATTTTGACATTGTTGCCAATGGAACCATGTCAGACATGGAAAGCAATTTAGAAGCAGAAATCCTCAACTAACAAATGATATCAATTCCACAGAAATATGAGAACAGCCAGAGGAAAACCAGAATAATATGATTGCCGATCACAATGAAGACGAAATACAAAATTAAAGAAGGAATTAACGGTATTGAATTTGTACGTGTACGTCTCATGGATAATGAGAAATTAAAAGAATCTATCAACCACAAAGTTCTGACAGATCATTAGAATAATCAAGACAGAGAATTCAATCGAGCCTAATCTGTTATATATGCTTCTACCCTTTTGGAAAAATGAACCGGTTGTTCATCAATTTGTGTTGTAGTAAATGAATTTCTTCCTGTATTTGTGGATAAGGCAAACTGTTTCCAAAATCAATTTTTTGTACTACCGCAGATCAAACCAGAACATATTGAAGCAACACTTCTCAACAATTTGTAGAAAAAAATCTGCATATTCGTATTAAAAAATTAAATGAATGGAGACAGGCGATACTTCCTAAAATTAGTTTTTGACGAACTCAAAAGTCTCTGGCCATCTAGAGTGAACTGAATATATTTCAAGATAATTAATTCATTATTCTTGAGATGAAAATCCATTTTAATTTCAACAGGAATTCCATTATTCTCGTTACAAAAAGTTTTGGTGATTTTCAAGTTGTCACCAAACCCATCGAAACTTTTCCAATTCGTCGAGATTATTGAACCCATCTGAGAGTTCAGGGCACTTAACATGGAATTAGAACGTACGAAAGTACCCGTTAATCAAATAGGAGAAAGTAAATCATAACATACAAATTTTTTTTATCTGATAAAAAAGAAATATCATAACGTTATTATAACAGTATTTAATGAGTTGGAAATTGTGCAGATGAAAGTGAAATAATTAATTTATGGGTAGTTCCGGAATTTGAATCAGTGCCGGTCTAAGGAAGTTTATTTTACTGATTTAGATAGTCCAACAATGTTTCCAACTGGATTGAAATTTTTACCCCCAATTGGATGATTGTGCAATTATATGCATTTGCAAGTATCAATATTTGGTCTTTGTTGAAATTATTCGTTTCATTCATTCTTTGGTATGAAATTTAGAGCAGGAGAATAAAGTTATGGAAAATTGAATCAGAACTTCAGAGACTGGGATTTTCACGCATGTGGTTTATTCATGTTCTATCTATATTTCTTCAATCAGATTGCATGTTCTTCAGTTTATCAAGATTAGCAAGTATTTCTTGATAAAGAATTAGTCATGGTAAGAATCTGACCTTCGCAAGAGATACAGATGATAATCTATAAGTAGGTATTTAGCTTTTCATATAGCAAATTCACAGAATATACTCGACGATGGCGTAAGTACCAAAATATAGAAATAACATGAGGATTGAGGAGCCAAGATGATATTTGGTAAATATAAAATCTTTTTACCTAGCAGTAGAAGAAAGTTAGAAGTAGTCACATGAATAGCTGATAAATCCGAAGAGTTACTGAAATGGATCCACAAGTGCCAGTTTCGAAGACATAAGCCTTCTGAATCTTAGAGAGAAATCGCAACATAGTTTCGGCAAGAAAATAACAGAAATTCCATTGCATAGACCAAGTCAGTGTGGAGTCACAAATATTGGCAGTACGGATCGAATCGAAAAAAGTTCGGAAATTATATATCAGAGAGTTTCGATTCAATAAAGCAAATAATTTTGACAAAGCCAAAAATATACATTTCTTCATATTTTTCCACATAGTGAAAATATAAACAAAACGTTTCAAGCTATAGTAGATATGTTCTGAGAAAAACAAAAATACTGTATTCTGGCAATTTTGAGATATAAAGCTCTGTTTGAGGAATTTGATATCTATAAATATTGTATTAAAAAGGTCTGAGCAAACATACGTAGATTCGAATAATTATAAAAATATGGACTAGAGACTGGTCATGGAAAACCCGAATATTCCAAAGGTAGTTGTGGGATGAAATCTTCGAAGTGAACGACCATTGAAAACCATACATGTGGAGGTTTCTCAATTCACATCTGATCCCACCATTAATGGCCGATTCAGATACAAGGGTGCCCACCCAAGGTTTTTGACCCCGCATGATAAATTTCTCCAGTGTTAACAAAATTGAAACTCAGAAAATCTTATTTTCTTTGGTTCTTTGGTTGATTTTGTTAATACTGGAGGAATTTAACATGCGGGGTCGGAAAACCTACGTGGGCACTCATGTATCTGAATTGGCATTAACAGCTTTCAAACCAAAAACAGCTCCATATAGAAACATGACACTGATCATTACGAAAACTACTTTGACCAATAAATAAGAATGTTTCTTGGTCAGACCAATAAAACGGCATGTTCCTTGGGCAGAAGTTCTAAAATCAGAAACAAAAAATATTCCTCCTGGAGCTATGGAAAAGTATTGCAACTGACACTGAACCATTTTCGAACACAAATCAGGGCCATCTACATCTAATATTGCTTTGCCCCCAATCCTGACCTGCATCCTACAGCTAAGAATACTAAATTTCTAATTACCGACTGCATCAGACCGTAACACTGCATTCCTTTGATGTTCTTTGCTCATGTTGGACTGAGAAGGCATTGTTTGGTGAAATTGGTATGCTCGTCCACGACTTCAAATTGATTCTATTCTAATTGATCTGGTTTTGATTGACGAACCGCAAAGGATTTATTTCTCTCTAACTTGGAGGTATTTTCATTTGACGGTGTTGAAGTTTATGTCACAGCTTGGAATCGTTTGAGTGGGTGATTCAGAAGAATGTACGTTGGAAATGCCGATTACATTTTCTTTGACTGTTAAAACTTTTATTGACACGAACTGATGTTCTTGACTTCAAATGAGAAAGTTTGAGAACAGGTCTTTGTGAGGCTAACGATATGGAAAAATACGAGTATTGCCAATTCTGGAAATGCTGTTACAAACTAATTGATGTAGAAATAAATGCGAACTACTGTGATACTACGTATTATAGAAAAAAATAAAAAAAAACTTGAAATAGGATTCTATTAAACCAAAGGTTTGTGAAAACAAGTTGCGTGAGAACTTTTTTTTTGCTTAAGATAATAATAATAAGTAAATACGCTGATTTTTTCAGAGAGTGCCTCTTTTCCCCATCGTTCTTTCTTGAACACTATGGAATACGTCGCTCTTATTTTAGTCCAAATTTTTTTTTCTTAATATCTTTCCTTGACGACGCTCTACGATGAGCATTATTGAATTTTTTCCTACCAGAGAAAGAAATTACCCAAATTTCCAAGATAGAAATGTTTTCAAGTATTTTCATTTTTATTTTCTTTGAAAATATGAATAGGATGTTAATAAAATCAGATGTGGAATCATCTGTCGCTAAAAGACAAACTTTTTTATCATCAAGATTCTTGGAAGGTATTCATGTTAAAAAGCGGAAAAAAATAGCGACTAAAGTTTGTCTATTGGTGAATTATCTCTGTTTTCAACATTATTTACTCTACTTTGAACTTGAATAATCAGATTATAACATTATAAATGAAATGATTGAAATTGTTATTTGTGAAATTTTCTAATAAAAAAAATTCCCATGGTAATCAGGTTATTGTTTTTTTTCACCATAAAAAGAGGAGAGAGAAACAAACAGAAAATGCATCATCTGCATACTGACAGTAAAATTATTTCCTTGATTTTGAATAAATGAAGGTTTCGAAATATCAGTTCGCTCCGCCAAAATAAATTATTATTACTATTGCTATCATAAATGCAGGATTTTTCCTGTTTCACTAATGGGAACATTTGCAATAGTGTTCCTCTTTGAAAACTTTGCATAAAAGCCATCAGATATCTTTCTCTTATCTTTGGAAGAAGGGTGTTTGCAAAATTATTATTATTATTTCCATTACTATTTTTGTCACCATCATCATTAACGTTATTGTTTTCTTTACACCGGTAGAAATTACTACACATTTCAAATGGAATATTTCTGATTAGTTTTGTCACTGAATTTCCTATGCAATTGGGTTCAAAACTTCATGAATCGACAATCAGTTGATGTTTATCCTGAATGCAAAATGTAATGAGTGGGTTAGTCGATTCTACCAACCACTATGGATTAAATATGTTGTGAAATATTTTGAAATATTTGGAAACTAGTATAAAATAAGATGTACAAGTGTTCAATATTACAATATATAGTATAATTCCCACATAATAATTTCTTGTCATGAATATAATGAGCTAAGTTCAATATTTTCAATATTTAATTGTAAACAATTGTAAATGAATCCTAGATTGATCCTGATTTATATGAGGGAATATCATTAAAAAATACAGTGAAACCGCCTTAAAAATGTTCTAGAAATGTTTTCAATGTCGATTTTGACCAACGAAAACGGTAACTTTGAAATTATTGAATAATTTCTCGATTCTAATTTCGAATATCACTTCTGGTACGGATTATCAAACGAGTCGGAATATATTATCAACCATAAAGTTATATATCCTCATTGAGTTTGATATATCATGAAATAATCCACTATTTCCCCACTTGGCACTCGAACACAATCACATTTAAAATCAAACCAATTTCCTAAATGTTTCAACTTACAAAAGTATTCATTGTACACAGCTTAGTATGGTGTACAGCCACTGAAGTTGATGAATGAACTGATAAATTATTTTGGGAAAGCATCGTATATATACTAAACGCGTTCTTTCACTACTTTCACTGCATCCCCAGAGATTGTTCATCCTATATAGAGTGATATAATAATCAAAAACACATTTGCTCCGTTTTTACGTTAACGTTAGAAATAAATTAGTATATACTTACCTGTTTTCATGAATACAGAGTGTCGTCGATTTCGATTTGGCCAGACTTCAATTCAAATTTAAGTGTCATCGTATTGAATCCGGATGATGGGATGTTTACAATAAATTGAAGCTCGAGAATTAAATCTCGAGACTCACTTAGCGTCGAGGAGTTTATGTTTCATTATACTTTTGTATTGGTAGAGAAGATAATTGCATTTTTGAAAACAACATCTTCGTGAAGAGTGAAGGTATAAGCAGAAAAGTAAAATATAAGGAAGTTTTTCCTGGAAGTAACAGATTCTTTTCAGTAATATTTGAAAATATTCGAATGATACATTATTTGCTGAAATAATTTTTCAAATCAGAAATCTCACGAGAAAAAGTGATATGAGAAAGTTGTTAGTTCTTTGTTTAAAACCTTCGATAGAAAGAGATTTTTCCAATAAAAGAATAGATATTTACGATATAAGTGCCGTAAAGATTTATATTACAATATGAGATGGAACATTTGTCAAACGAGGCCTTTACTAAAAGAAAACAACTACTTCCCCGGCACAAGCCACGCTGGACATTGAACTACATCTGATAGATATTGTGAAAAGAATCTATTGTTGATTTATTTTGCGAATTGTCAACTTTGACACATTAATTCCAATTTAGTAAAATTTCATCGACATTAGTTCAGACCATCAGAGAATAGATTTACATATAGAATCCGCTACAAATTACAAAATTCAAACCTTATTACCTGATAAATCCCAAGATAGATACATAGATAAAGTATGCCGTCGAATGTTTTGGTACGATGAGGTGGTCTTTTTTCTAGTATTTACTCTATTACTTTCTGATAGCACTAATTTTTGGTTCAAATATGAGGGAGTTCCAGTTTTCAGAACTTTGTGAATGAAACAAAGGGAATGCAAATCACGCGTCTTGTCTAATCGCAACCAACCGATTTCGTTAGTGTGCCTACTAACCCTGTCAAACTTACGCAGTCCTGTGCAAATAGAAACACAGGTATTTTGTATCAGTTGAAGTTTTTTTTGCGGCAGAAGCAAGTAAAGCAGGGCCATAAACAGAATCGCAGTACGCAATCTTGGAAAAAATTAAAGTTTCACAAAGTTTTATTTTGATCGATTTAGGTAGGATGTCACGCTGAGAAAAGAGTTTTTTGAGAGTGCCATAGGAACTTTTGCATAATGTACGGACGTGTTTGCTGAACCTCAAATCGGAGTCAAACCATAACCCCAGATTTTTACACTCATTTAAGGTCGGTAGCTCCTCATTATTCATGTGGATGTTCATCATTTGAGAAGCTGCTGTTCTCTTACTCTTTGAACCAAAATAAGTGACGGAAGATTTATTGACATTTAAATTTGAATTGTGCGCAATAGATATATCGAAAAGTGATTTCAAGTCCTTATTAATTTCAAGGCATGCTTTTTCATACTCATCGGGAATGAAACTATAGATTAGTTGAGTGTCGTCAGCATAGTGATAAATCTTGCAGAGGTTAGAACAATTATGAAAGTCAGAAATGTAAACTGAAAATAGCAGAGGTCCGAGAATAGACCCTTGAGGTACACCATATCTAACAGGTAAGTTTTCCGACATTCTATCCTCCAAAATAACACGTTGTCAACGATTACTCAAGTAGCATTTGAGTAAACTAACAGATTCATCTGAGAAGCCGAAGTACGACAATTTTTTACAAATCAAGTGGTGATCGAAAGCTTTGCTATAATAAAATAAGACAACATACATTGCTTCTATCGATAGATCTCAATAAATCATCAGCTACATTTAGCAAAGCACTGGTGGTGCTATAATTGGGACGGAGTCCAGACTGAATATCAGGTATAACTTATAACTACAAAGACAAACTCAAATATCTGGCTTTTTAGAAAAAGTATCCTTATGTCGTACAGGGCGGGCGATGAGGAGAAAATGGGAACATTTGAAAAATCAAATTGGTCATAGGTGGCTATGATTCAAATTCCTGGATCAACATTCGATTCTGAGCAATATTTCCCAGTGATTCTTACCGTGAAAAATAAAGTAATGGGAGCATATTTTTACGAAAACAAGTCATGCTTTTTATCTCCCTCGTATAGGGTGATGAAAAATTAAATTCTGATTTTTGCAATTTAGGTTTGGGCAGAGCTTTTTATCAAGAATAATGTTTTTTGAGAAATCAATAATAAAAAAGTTTTTCATGCTGCGAACTTTATGTTGGAAAATGAAAACCTTTCGAATATTTAAAATTTCCCAAAGATTTGAGGCTTCATTTCAAGTGTGGTGACATTTTCTAATTCGTGTTTTTGAGAAAATATTCATATTTTCATACTCTAAATATTATTTTAACATGGTTCGTGAATTAAAGTTTATTTTTCGGAAGATTTTTCACGTTCATTTTAAGTTACCTACTCAACGCTATGTTCTGCTATTCTGTCGTTCCGCCCCTGTTTTTTATTACACATAACAATGTTCTTTACTGATCTCATTCGATATACATTCTCTAATTACTTTACTTTTTCCATTACTCCAAACAGAAACGGTTCATTTACTTCTACTGCTTCCACATGGACTAATCAATGCCACCTTCCGAAACGAACAGTCATTTCCTTTCACCGCAACGATGCGATGCCTCGTGTGATAATTTTGATACGTTCCAATTCACCTCGAATACGATCCGCGAATCCTATGCTGCGGGCGATAGAAAAAAAAATGGATGTCTGGCATGGAGGAACACTAATGCCGATTGGTATTCTATATCAGATGGATGTGTAACAAAATATAGCTTATGCTTTGAGGATAACGGCCTCACCGAGTTTCATTGTGGGCCATTGCGGTATTATTACTGATGATTATAATAATAATTATCGAGCAGGGGGCCAACCATCATCCAACGCCTTGGTGAGTTGCGACATTACTTTCCTGGTCAACTGGTGCAAAACCGGACCAGCAGATCGAGCGCACCGGGTGGTATATAAGCAAAACGTACCACGTTTCAGACATTGGAAGATGTTCTAGCTCTCTGATTGGTTGTGACCAAACACAGGTGCACTTTGCCTTCCAGACTGATACGGAAGCTGGCGGCTGCAAAAAAATCGTCACTTGTGAGGCAAATATGAAATTCCCCGATCCCCGATCTCCTCGCTTATTTCAAGAGCATCTACGTGTTGTGGATAACCCGCCAGCCGCTGATCAAGTGAGAATTTTCTATGATAGACCAAGAGCCCGTGTAACCATTTTTGGTAGTGATAAGTTTACGCCCATCGACCATTGAAACTTGTATTATCGATGTCGACGATGCTACAGAGATTCTCGCCTCCGGGGCGAAGTTAGGGTAGGGGGCTTACCGATCTGTTTCAAAAAAGTGAGCAAAATTTTTCATTAGTTCACGACAGAGAGTATTGGGAAAGCAAAGATTTCGGGAAAATAATTCGACGCTCGCTGATTGTCAGTCGCCTACATCGTGGCGTTCACCCGCTGCAACCCTCGAAATATGTGAGAAACAAAAAACAACCAAAAAAAAACAGTTTACAACTGACAATGGGGGGGATCTTACCATTAGCATTTCAATAACACAAATTTCGTAGGCCAGCCTTTTTCAATGGGGCGGAAGGGCGCTGGGCCCACCTGTTCCGGAAAAATGTCGAAGTATTTTTTTATGATAAGCTTACGACTATTTCTGCAGAATTATGTTCAATTATCACTGTCCAATTGAAAAATGCAATTAACAGTCATCAAATATGTGTTTCAAATATTGCCATTCTTAAAAACAAGTTCGTAGAATGGGGCTCTATAAAGCACGGCTATATTTTTATCATAAATATTAGATGTTTATGACTGACAATCGAACATTTAGGTACAACGTAAGCACGAGAAAATGCAAACACCTTTTTCTGCTGTTTATAGAATGGATACTGCTTAGTATAACTAAACTAAAAGTTTCCTGCATTTGCGAGGTGCAGGTATAATATGACTATTATTGAAACTGCTACCCTCCTTTCTTGGGAGGGGAGCGTATAAGCTACTTAGCCTGAACAGACCCTTGCTCAGTGGAGATGGGTATGGGTATATTCGAAATGAAACGAAGTATAGAGCGTAAAGGTGGTGTGTTTATTCCCGACTGGGTGAACTAGGCCTTAGCAACCAATACCGAGCTGGCAAAAAGACGTGAGAGCACAGGCCCGTAAGCACAAGTATGAAGTTGGCAACGAATGCCGTTAAAAATTACTTGGCTGTGCTACCATACGCAGGTGAGGCCAAAAATGCAACACTGGCGCTAATGCTCATGTACTAAACAACAAAATAACTTAACCTTAAATCAGAAAGTTGGGTTTATGTTTATGTTTGACAATTTTGACAAATCATGGCAATTATTAATATTATAATTACAAAAAGGGATTATTCTCAATGCAAGAAATACTATCAGTCTATCAACATCTATCGATCAAAGTACCTTTTAGCATACGTATACCAAAAGTTTACAGTGCATACTTACAACTATGTGAGGCTCATCTGAATTGTCCACTGATTGAAATAAAGTATTGAATCATGCACAGTTCATAGCTCATAAGCGGATGCAAAGCTAGTACCTAAGTAAGCACCAGGCATATATAAAATAAATGTTATTCGCAGCGAAAGCACAAGCTAGTTAGTAATAAATTGCAAAACTAGGATTTCATAAAGTTAAAGGCTTATCTGTGTGTCACAGAAGTCTTCTTGTACCAGTCCCTTGAGAATATGCCAATTGAAAATGTCTCCCCGGTGACCCAGCTTACAGGAAGCGGAGAAGAAAGCTCATGCCTATCAAAGCGCTCGTGTCCAGTCCCAAAATACTAAGCAAATATGTGTGGCAAGTGTACCCGAAGGTGTACCAGGGCGTCTTGACTCTGAATAATATACCGAAAGTAGGAAAAAGGCCTGAAATATGCCATTATGTTTACATGTGACATTTATACGAGTTGAAGAGAAACGTACCTTGGATGGAAGGAGGCCTGAAGGTTATAAAAATCGCCGAGATGAGATTTTGAGTGAGGAGGAAAGTAAATCCACAATATGTGTAAGGGATCCCTGCCTACAGATAATATTCCCAATATTACACTCAAAATTTCTTAAGAAAATCCACAAAATGTGTAGCAAAATTCCTACCACATGGAAGAGAACCTAGCTTTTTCTAAAAAACTCGCACTAAAAACTGAGTAGTTTTTCTACCACAATTGGAAATGTCATCATGTGAAACAAATTATATTGAGGAAGGAGAATGGAGATAACCTAGAATATTTCTGACAGGTAGAGGTTATATTTTTGTTTTGAAATTTCGATTTCACCACTAATTAATTTTTCAGGTTGACTATAATGTAATGCATTGAACTTCAGAAAGAATTCTTCTGTTATAGAAATAGTTTGCCAAGGGGAGATCAAGGCTTCAAGGTATTCATCGGCGAGTCCCATGAGGGGACCTCAACTAAACAATATGAGAAAGGGATTATAATATCGAGTGTTATAGCGAAAGGTGCGAAGATATAGTTTTTATTCAAAGAAACTTGCATCAAAACTAACTTCAGAGGTAGTTGCTATGCCCTTCAAGCTTCTGAAGGTCTGATAAGAATCTGATGATGAAAATAATCATTGAAAATAAAGGTTTGTCAAATGTTGTTATTTTTTCTTATTTTAGGATTGGGTGCAAAAGAGACCCGTAACAAAACATAGCCCCTTAATTTGTCAATACTATAATTCGACGGCTGACACTACAAAACATACCTAAAGTAGACTTGCTGGATCGATTAATTCTTGTGTCAGTCTTCTCATGTATCGGTGCAATACTGTCAGTCAACAAATGCAGCGTCGCGCGAAGCGCTCTAATCTGTATATCAGAGATGACTTACAATTTCCGAATGTCCGTACCCTCATCTATGAAATGTTTATATCTGACAAATATTAATGGAGTTACAACGTAAGCATGTGGATGTGAATATACATCTCCCACTTGTTTTCAGTAGGAATAAAGACCTGTCAATCGCTAAAATAGGACGCATGCCACAACATCATATAGTATTGAAAAGGGGAACATTCTCCATGAAAACTGAAAATTGAAAAATGTGATTTCTTTGCAATATCTAACAGAAAGTAACTACTACCCCGGCTAAAGCCACGGTGGACATTAGCTATTGTGAAAAGACTGTGACTGAATCTGAAAGTGAAAATTCGGATAACCAAGATATCATGTTATCTTGAACGATGGAAAATAGCGACTAAAGTTTGTCTTTCAGCAGCAGATGATTCCACAACAGATTTTGGTAACATTTTGCTAGTGGTTGAGGCTGAATTTTTTCACCGAGACCATATCCATCGAACTGTTTCCACAAATGCAGCACACTTTTTTTTCTACGCGTCGGTCCACATCATCTGCTTCATCCATTTTGACTCTTGAGAAGATTTTTTAATACCGAAATACGTGACGCACAAAGCAGAGCCTATGATATTAATGGCGATTGAACAATTAGATGTTCTAACAAGACCTAACAAGATCATGATGCGGCAGGGACGTTTGCAGGCTCTCGCTGCGCGCGCAGTCAGCTTAGTGTGTACAGGGTGGGCTTGCATTCACTGGTATACATAGTGGTCCTTAAGTAATTGTACATACAAAAATGGTAGATTCCTCACTTCAAAATATTACGATTTGACCCAACTTGCTCATATGAAATGTTGCTAATGAGGGAGATAATGGTTACATTTTGAGATTTTTTTTTTTCAATAATTCTCAACGTTTATGGATATTAATACATAAAAATTTGGAATATGGAGTTTTTGGGTACGAGAAATCATAGTCTGGGACCTACTCCAAAGCAATTTGTAGAGGGCACCACATATGACCACATTAGTGGCATAAATGTGGGTACGCTTAAGTTTTTTGCTGTTCAAGTTAGCGCTATTTTCGTAAAAGAATACCAATGAATCTAGCATTAGTTTTGTTAGTCTGGATGAGATGTATAACCATGCAGTTCAAAATGTCAATCAGGGGTGGGTTAAACGGGCAGGGGGTAAAGTTCAAACCACCTCAACTTTTTTGCATGTATCTTATTTAGGGTTTTGATACCACAATAATAAATTCTAGAGTTTTCTACACGAGAAGGGTACTCTTGTTGAATATAGATAGGACGCACATTTTTGGAGTTAAATCGATTTGAAGCGTGATTGTAGTGCCTTCCTCCTGAAATGACGGGTTTTCATTTTTTAGCGGGCCTTTGCCACACTTTACATGATTATAGGCGATACATTCTTGATTAAGGTGGTACAACTAATGTTGTGTGAATTTTTTGAGCATAAACTTATAATATTGAAGTGTACCTGAATATTTGTGTACCTTTCCAAGTGCCCAATACCTTTTTGCCTCGTAGTATGTAACTGACGGTGATAGATCCTCAATTTATGCATTAAAGATAACTTGTCCCTAAATTTTGAAATACAAACTTATCATAATAAATACTTGGACATTTTTCCGGAACAGGTCGGCCCAGCGCCCTTCCGCCCCATTGAAAATGGCTGGCCTACGAAATTTGTGTTATTGAAATGCTAATGGTAAGATCCCCCCCATTGTCAGTTGTAAACTGGATTTTTTTTGTTGTTCTTTTTTTCTTACATATTTCGAGGGTTGCAACGGGTGAACGCCACGACGTAGGCGACTGACAATCAGCGAGCGTCGAATTATTTTCCTGAAATCTTTGTTTTCCCAATACCCTCTGTCGTATACTCATGAAAAATTTTGCTCACTTTTTTGAAACAGATTGGTAAGCCCCCTACCCTAACTTCGCCCCGGAAATCATTTGTGGCGAGAATCTCTGTAGCATGGTCGAAATCGATAATACAAGTTTCAATGGTCGATGGGCGTAAACTTATCACTACCAAAAATAGTTATACGGGCTCTTGGTCTATGAGAACATCTATGAGTATCCGCAACCACTTCACCTAATAATCCAGCCCTAGTTCAGTTCGAAGCTCTCTGCAGGAGATAACCCCAGAAGTTCAACAGGCCCTCAAAGGATCGAAAAACTTTGCTGCTCCAGACCCTGATGGGATGAATGAATATTGGTTGAAAAAATGCCCAAGCATTCACCAACATCTGTCACGGGTTCTCTACTAATGGCTACATGGGAAACAGCAGATTCCGAACTGGAAGTGCCCCTAAGTAGAAGGATTGAACCCGGGATAATGATCTTCGAATGGTTTGTGTTGAGCTTGCGGAGTTGGTCCTCCTCTTTTTGGACGACGCCGACGTTGGTTCCGTCCAACTTTGATGTATAATGCATAAGGCAACACCGGTGTCTCGTCTATACCAAACTAGTGTCGTAGATGGTAGTACAACACTCGTACCGCCACATTATGCTTGTAGACATATGATGGTATCGCATAAACTTGGCACACATTATAATTCGTTAGGAATATCCCAGTCAGGCCCTGTATCCAAAGCCTCAATACATCCGGAGGGCGCGCTGGTGTTATTAACTGATCTAGTCACTGTAGACCAAGTGAACAAACGACGTCGGCCTTTTGTATTCTTCCGGCTAAGATTCATGCCATCTTACGGCAAGCCGGGATAATTTTCAGATTCGAAAGCAGCGTTATCGTTATTATTATCAAAATATGAAGATGAGTCGAGCGCTGAAGACATTTCGCACCTTACTGTTTCTACCTCCGAACAACAAGAAAATTAATAAAGTTAGTGTCGAACCAAGAATAATTTCGACGTTTTCCTCACAACTCTGAAATTGTCTCTTATTACTACACTAAAAGCTCTCAAAAATTCATAACCAGTCAACCGTGGCGCTAACAAGCGTCGAAAATAAAAAATCGTTCCTGAAAATACCCGGCATCTGCTCAAAAATTCTGCATAAAAGAATTAGGATGTAAAACAGACGGAAACCTCACTTACAGTCCTCTTAAGTTTTTCGTCTGAAGTGAATCTGCATTCGTAATAAATTGGTATAAAGAGAATTTAATTTTCCAGGCGACTTCTCGCAAATTTCTTACCCTCATTTAAATAACGGAGCAGCACAATGTACCCGAAATTGAATTTGTCATCAGTTGCTCCCAGGAACGAAACTCTAGTGCAGAATATACAGTGTTCTGATAATCATGGTCGTTAGATAATGATATCAAAGAAAATTAGAAGTCGTAGTCGATGGTCTTCTGATGGTCCACTGATTAATTCCAGCAATTGTTTGTTCCGTTTGTATTTCTCTGCCCCGTCTTTTTTCCACTTCATCGTTCTTTGAAGTTTTCTGTATTTTTGTCTCAGCTTTTAGATATTGTTGATGTTTCTACTGTTTTCAGTCTGTTGTCTTCAAAATATCATAAAACGAAAACAAATCAAGGACTTTCATTTCAGGACATTTATAACTTACTATCCCAATAGTTATCGTTCCTTACGTCCAACAATAATTATTTTTATGTCCATTCATATGACCAAGTCTGTATTTTATATGTTCGTAAGTATTTAATTTTACATGTACAATTATTCATCTAGAAATGTGTTTGAAGGAACATCCGTGGGGCGTACTGAAGTCTGACCCATCTCCAGTATGTCCAGTGTCCTGATAGCGATGCCTTCCTACTAAAAGGGGACATTTCTTGTATAACTAGATAGGGTGCCTTCGGGAAGAATATAGTAGTACCCAAGGACGTTCTGAAGGGACATCGTATGGTAGTCCATTTTGGTGGCAAGGAGATGTCCGTGAAACGTTCCTAGTAACCCCTGTGTCCCGACAGAACATGTCCTAGGAAAGTCAACTCACTAAGTTAGGAACGTCCCCAGGATGTCAAGAGGATGTACTTATGTTGTTTTGTGTAAATTTACTCACAGTACCGTCAAGTTTTTCGTCTGAAGTGAATCTGCATTCGTAATAAATTTGTATAAAGACAATTTAATTTTCCAGGCGAATCCTCGCAAATTTCTCACCCTTATTTATATAACGGAGCAGCACAATGTATCCTGAATTGAATTTTGTAATCAGCTGCTCCAGGTTTGAAACTCTCCTCCATTTTGTCACCTCTGAATAATTCCCGCAATTGTTTGTTCCGTGTTCATTCCTATGTCTCATCTCTTCTCCACTTCATCGTCCAATGAAACGATTTTTCTTTTTACCAGCCTTGACATTTTGTTGAAGTTGCTACTATTACCTAGTTTTTTAGTAATGTATGGGACGTACTGAAGTGTTACTTATTCTAGTATAGCGATGTACCAGGGACGACAGCGATGTACTCATAGGATGCCTTCCGGATGAATTTAATAGTACCCGGTACATCCCAATGACGTTCTGAAGGAACATCCTATGATAGTCTATTTTGCTGACAAGCGAATGTCCGTGAAACGTCCCTAGAAAGTCCTGTGACAGAGCATGTCCTAGGGATAGACACCCACTGAATTAGGGACGTCCTCAGGATGTCCAGAGGAGGTACTTTCGTTGTTTTGTGTAAATTGACTTACAGTTCCCTTAAGTTTTTCGTTTGGAGTTAATCTGCATTCGTAATAAATCGGTATGAAGAGAATTCAATTTTCAAGGCAACTTCTCGCAAATTTCTTACCCTCATTCAAATAACGGAAGCACATACGGCGCAGAATATACAGAGTTCTGGTTCAACTAATTTATTTAACATAAAATATTACTGAAAATATTTATCTGAACAAAGATTCAAACTAATGCTGCCTAATTTATTTCACACTGTGAGTTATATGACCAGGATGACTTCAATGCTCTGTTAATTCTATACTGATTGCCCCTCTGGCCACGGCGAGTTCGTTATATAGCATAGTACAGTTGTTTCCGAACGAACTGGATGGTTTCTTTTTCTATTAGCGTTGAGAGGGGGCCATCGCGGTCAATGCGGTCGTCGGCGGACACGATGTTCATTACTGAGCGTGGTCAGTACCGGCTTAGAATCATCACATTGCCCCCTTCCTAGAGATAATTCCTCCCGAAATGTCACCCTAGTAGTGTGTCGATACCTGCAAGATTCTCCATATCCTCGACCTTGCTGTTTGATGGAAGTAGCCTATGCCTGTCTGTGTGTCTGGCTGTCTTTCTTTTTTCAAAACCAGAAATATATTTTTTAAGAATAACAGATAAAAATACAATAATTCAAGCAATTTTCTCTTCCCTCCCTCCCCTGAGAGCTGTCAGATAGAGAACGTGTCGGAATTCAGAAAAATTAAGATGGTTTTGGACGTGGATCCTGATAAGCTCAGAGCCTTTCATTCGGGTCAAAGTTGTGAATTCCAGTTAACTTTTTTCAACCATAAACTGCCTCTAGAAGCAGAGCTGCCCTAGTGCTCTTGAAAGTATTAGAAGCACTTTTGTGCTCCTAAGCGCTGTGGTCCCGAGCACTTTCCTAATTCAGTGTTTAGTGCTCCGAAGCAATTAACGAAAAGGCTTGGGGCTTGTTATTACCAGTGCTCCGGAGCACTTTTTAGGATCACTAAGTACTAAGCCTTTCCATATACCTAAATGAATCTTGTCGAAACATCAAGTCGCGGTAGATGATACTCGGCGGCACCCCCACCAAAAAACATTTCTTCGACGAAAGTCAAGAGAAATCTGCCAAAACTTTCGTTGGGGTAACATTTGCTAACTTGTTACAAGGAATGTACGCTATGTCACTCACCATTCTGTTGTTTCAAAACCAAAGATTTAATCAAAATTCCAATTGTATTCGAAACAAATTGTTGATTTGAGCAATTCTGTTTCAAAATAGTATATTGTGTAACAAGTGTTATAAACGTTCTTTCAGTAACGAGTATTTTCATAACAGTTTCAATTGACGAGTCAAAACCTACTCTGTCAGCACTGAAACCAAACAGTAACAAATACAAAAAGTAACTTAAGTTTTTAATTGACTCGGTTGTTACTTGATGGAGTCCAGAGCACTTTTCAAACTGTTAGGAATGTAAGTTACTGAAACTTGATTAAACAAGATAAGATTTAAACTAAGAATAGAGTGTTTCTAAATATATCGCGTTATAATTATTATTTTTGGAAATCTGACTTTCACAACTGTGTTTCACTTACTTGAGTATAAGTCTGGTAAGTGCTTGGCGCATAGTAATCGTGAGCATTTCATAGATAAAAGTGCTAAGTGCTCGAGATTTCGGAGCACTTTTTCGAGATTGCTTAGTGCTCGAAGCACTTTTTGTCAGTGCTCGGCATAGCTCTGACTAGAAGTCCTATACTTTACTGTGAGGTATGGGAAATTTGTCAAGCTAGCCGAAACTGTTGAAACAAACGATTTTTTCTCGTCTTGATGAGTCTTGGATATCATATTTATTTTCTGTTTCATAATAATTTCGAAGTGATAGTGGCAGATCTTCTTAAAGAGGGATCGACATCGATATAAAAAAAATGATGAACAAACACCAATAGCATTCATTAATTTCAAAATCCTACGCAGTAATGAAACATGATTGATTAAAATTTGAATAAATGCATTTGTGGCATAGACACAAATGCGATTAGTCAATTCCATTTGAACATGTGATATATTACGCATGGATAAACAAATCATTATATAATTCATAATCCTATTATTTGCCAATTATTTGTATGAAGGAAAACAAAATATAGCCGGCCATTGTGTTTTTGAAATACGGAGTAGATGAATAAATTGCGGATTCGTCTAGTTTGTCCCCTCTAGCTCTAATCCTCTTGTTGAAAGAAAGTTTTTGAAAATAATAAGGCTGACCTTGAAGGGATGGGAACACAAAACTCGTCGAATCAACAGCATTGAAACTGCTAATATTGAAATGGGTGATGATGTTTCAGAAAACCTTGAAAATGTATACAAAGAAAAGACTGCATATCTCTTTTGCAATGTTCCGAAGGAGTAACTTCTATGAAATATTCCATTATCTTCTGAAGATGTTCAGATGCTTAACATATGTAAAAACGTTGAAAAGGGGAGTATTCTCCATGAAAATTGAAAAATGAAAAAAGTGATTTATTTGTAATATCTAACAGAAAACAACTACTTCCCCGGCACAAGCCACGCTGGACATTGAACTACATCTGATAGATATTGTGAAAAGACTCTAATTGAAAAGGAAAGAAAAAATCTGAAATGCTAACTTTGTTAGCAAAACGCGCGTCGAGTAAAAAAGAGGTAGTTTTGGTGTTTTGGGTAGCTTCTATTTCTTAAATTGTATTCACACCAAAGGTTCCAAACATCCATTTTCGATGTATAAATATATTCTGCGATAGCATATATGTAAAAACAAATATACATGGATGGTTGGATACGTTTGAAAATGAATCTGGTAAAATCTATTTGAGGCACATTACTGAAAGATGACAACTGAAAAGTGAAGAAGAATGCCAAACCTTCCTTGTCAACATATAATGTTTCTTGAAGCCACGTGTTGTCTTGCATATCATTATTCGTTATTCCTTCCAGTGTCTTTAGCAAAGTGGAATCGAATTCCTGTAGCTGCTCTTTTGGAATTGCCAAACAGTTTTTCAAAATAAGGAATGCCATGTGTGTTAGATGGGATAAGTGAAAGTCGGTTTCTTAATGAGACACACAGAACCTGCCACACACTTCCACGAGTATTAACTCATTGTCCATTGCCATATGTATAATTTTTCTGAAATGAAAACTTTCGTTTCGTCAATGAAAAGTGTCATGAAGGGAAGTTTTGATGTATCCCATGCATGAAATAACATAATATAGTAATTTTTAGACAAGCTATTATCAATTAAAAAATTGTTTTTTCCGTTAACCAGCTATCGAACTGCAGCCCTTAAAAGTCGAAACTTGTGCGAGCCAAGGATTAGCGAGGTCTTACCTTTTAACGTGCGATTCCTAGCACTTTCTTTTTTTTGCTCTAGTGTGTGTACATTTGCTTCATCAGATTTAGCACATGAAGATTACAGACAAACCCACATTTCTCTCGAAGATATACAAAATACTAAATGCATAAGGATTTTCTCATCAAGCGTCGACACAATGATTTCCTGATCATCTAAATCATCCTTGATGAATTTCTTTTTATTTTCTTCTGTATAAGTTGGACTAGGAACTCGTTCACCTTCGATTATATTATCAGATAAAAATCTGTAGTCGCTAAGGATTCGAACCTAGCCGACCAGCAGTAAATGGTTTCGAACGAGAAAGTCTCAACCACTGAGCTACTTGACCCTCAATCGTCAACAGGTTTTTTTTTGGTTGAAAATATTCTTGAGCTGGTAAAATTTATAAATTAAATTTTGCAATATTTTAACAGTGAAACTTATATGATCATCTCTCCTTGAATGTGGAAACATGGATCATGGAAATCTTGTAACGAAACAGGCGTTTTTGAGGTGAATTAATCATTGGTGAACCATTTCCAAGAAACGGTATCGCTAACAGTAATATATTGATCGTTGAAATGGTTTACTTTTTCGGTTGATAGCGGTCGATTGACGTTCACTTTATTGATTTCTTTGAGGTCCACGCTATCACTGCATACTCAACATAATTTAAATGAACTATAATTAGGTGAAACATGAACTGGAGAAAGTAAAAACACTCGTAAGAGCAATTAAAGAAGTTCGACTGGCTCGGGAAAGACAGAGGAAGGAATCTGTAATATACAGAAGATATATTTGGGTTTGAAATTCCGAACTAGTTGATTTGCTTTTTATTTATCAGCTAGTTGATTTGGTTTTCCGTCTACACTGAACTCAGTATCACTGGTGTGTTAGCTGTAGTACACAGGGTGTTGTTCAATCCATGCAGAATAATTCAGAAGGGGCACTTGAATAAGGAGGGGACAGTATTATAAAAGTGTTCTCAGTCCAACCCAAGGATGGCAGCAGAATTGGGTTTTGAATTTTTACTTCAAAACAGTCCACAGCAGCCACCTATAATGTGATGAAAAAGTAATAGATCAGACTGAATTTCCAATATGAAAACAAATTTTAAATCGAATGAATGTATGTAACATATATTATTTCGTAATTAATTATCTTTTTCGAGAACACCAAAATTTCTGAATATATTTACAAAATTAAAGTCCATAAATTTGTTTTTTGTGGTTGAATTCTTGCTCTAAGAACATAACAATAATCCTAAAAAAATACCCACATTCACCTATTTACCAATGTATTTAATCACAAAAATTTAAAATTCCTACATTAACTCATCAGATTTGAAGAAAAAATAAAAACTCATTTAACCGTTGTCATATCTTCCGGGGGGTTAATTAGATTGAGCATTCTTATCGGTAAATCTTCTCCAGAATGTTTCTGCATCAATTTAACACCCTATATATTATAATGGACATACTAAGGACAGCACTGATACTCGCTTCACTATCAAAAAAAAAAGAAAAACTGGAAGTTTGCAATTTCAAACCTGTATACTAGAGAATTTGTTATATACATATCAAATGGAAGTGTTTAATTGGGGTATGATCTCTGCACACTCCGAGTGAGAAGCCCTAGACAGAGAGTATGCCGGTTACATAACGTTGAAATTGATAGGTACAGACAGAAATTTGTAAAATATCGAAATGCTGGAGGTGATATCGAATCTTTCTACTGTGTATTTGCACATTGCTGTGCAGACGAAGCCTCCAGACTTGGCCAAAAAAAGGGCAAAACCCTAGGTCACTTCAATATAATGGAGGCCATCAGAATCGACACATTTAAGATGCCATCATCGGAGAAACACACCTCACCATCATACAAGAAGGGGAAGCCACATCAAAGGCCATGTCAATGCTCTCGAAAGGATAGGTCCGAAACAAGGGGGAAAGAAGGGGCTTACAGCCCCTTCCCCATATATATGGGGCTATAATATATGGAAAGAGACGAAAGCGAAACATCAGTCTGAGCAAGACATCAGTCAAGCCTTGAGTTAGTACCTCTCTAACCTGAGTCAAAAGTCTGCTGACGTCACACAAACTCAATGCCAACAACATTTCAAATTTTTCGATTTCATTCAAAACCTCCAATACACTCTCAAACACTTGCTGGTCAACTCTAAAGATAAAATTCCAATGCTTGATAAGTCTGGAGTCTATAAATTGAACTGTTCTAACCTTGATTGTAAAGCATTGGCCAAACAGGTCGCAAGCTTAGAACTCGATTAGCAGAACACGTTAGAATTATAGAGTCCAATTCCGAAAAAGAAGAAATTAATTCAAATTCCGTTTTTTCCAATCACATCATAAATGAGAAACACAATTTCGATTCCAACTCGGACTTAAAAATTTTACATGTTTGCGATAAGGCAAGAGACTCAACTTACTTGAGACTCTTGAAATTAATAAAGCGATTGAAAATTCAGATTTACAATATTTAAACGAACAGACCCAGTTCGACAGTTTAAAACTTTTTAACTCTTTACTATTTTGATACCTGTTTCATTCCACTTGATTTTCAATGATTCACTTTCATTCTTTTGGTTAAAGTTTTTATTAAATACCCAATAATCTTTACAAATGAAAACATTAATTCGTTCTTTCTATGGTTCTGTCTGTAGATGTCATTTTCTCAATTTTCTAGTTCCATGAAGCATGGGACATCTCACTTTCTTCTCTGTCACCTTGATTCAGGACTGTCCACATGGCAGATGTCATTCATGTCAAAATCATTGTCACTTCCTCTTTCTACTTGTTACTTTGTAAACATTGCTGCATGGTCACAGTTTAATTATTAAAATTGTTTTTAATATGTTAATATTTATTGTTGGATGGACCATCCATGGTCCCTGACATTAGTGGTGTGGCCTCCGCTCCAGATGCGGACCACATGGTCTTTGGCTATGACCAAAATTTTAGTTTAAGAATTAAAAAAAAAAAATGTTCCCATTGATTGTGGTTTTTTTCACCATAATATGGTAGGTTCACACATTTTATTGTTTTTCATAACTCTTTGGTAACCGTTTTGTTTTTCCTTAGATCGACTCATAATTTGCTGAAGATGAAGGATTAATCCTTCGAAAAATGTCCTCCCTCTTAATGTTAGTCTTCTGACTACATGATTTCAACGTGATGTCAGTCTTCTGACTGCATGACAAACAGCTACAATAAAGAATATTTTTGGTGGAGTTAGACTGTAAGTTTTTTCAATTACCTATTGAATCTCACCTCCACTGTATGCACTGGATCGTCTCCGATGAATGTTTGATTGTTTGAGACTACAGCTTCCCTCCGACCCTCATAGATACATTTGCATGAACAAAATTAATAAAAGACAATGATTTATTGCTGAACGATCTACTCCGTTAGGAACCCCTACATATCGATTTTTAACAAAATCTTATCACAATCACAATATCATTCCCCATTTTTCAGCTGACATCTTTAATTTTCAACCGTGACCACTCAACTCCAAAACCCCTACGTATAAATTTTCATCCAAGTAAATCTATAATCACAAAATTCGTCCGCCATTCTGCAGCCACAATTTTTAAAACTCAAATTTTCATGACATACGTGATCCTCGACCCCAAACACTATTTCATAAAAATTTTTAATAAAATAGGATTATAGTAAAAAACTCATCCGCCAATGTATTTCTTGAATTGCATCATGATTTCCGACTTCAAAAAAACCTGTACACCAATTTTCAATAGAATCAGTCCATAAGTCACAAAACTCATTTGCAATTTTTTTTCTGTCAGAAACCTTCGCAGGCGCGCGCTCAACAACTCACCAAAGTTTCATCATACTCGAATGACTGGAACTAATGAAACCCGAACAAGCAAAAAACCGAATATTTAATTTTAAATATTGATAACATCAAAGAAATTCTATTAATATTTTTTTCTGAAAAAAAAAATCAAGTTAGGAATCACAGAACTTCCTGACACTAACTTATAATGTCGAAGCAGCACGTTGGCGAGTTCTTTCCCTCTCCGTTTCACGTCGTACTTGCTCTTTTCCTGGAGGCACCACGTTGCCAAACATATCAAGTGTATCAGGCGTAAAAACTCCATGTACTTTCGTACTGAATAACTGGAGAACAAAACACAAGAACTGGTCAAAATTCTGATAATAGTTTGGTTTTTGAATAAAAAATAAATGTTTCTTTTTTCTAATTGCTCGTGAGAGTGGTTCATGAAATATTTCTGTTTTAGACACATTTCTGTACTGCTTTCCTATACCGTACATGTAAAAGTGATCGATTTCCTTATTGCATATCTCAAAAACGAAACACAAGAAAGATCTCAAATTTCATACATCGATTTCAGCCTTTTCGTAATAAAACTGTCTGAGGAAAGTACTACCTCAATATTCCAAGCTGGGGTAATTGCTATTTCCGTTTGCACGAGAGGGATTCTGAGGAGAGGTCCTAGGAATCAACCCATAGTCATCCTCTCCGATATGATAGTTGGGCAGCAATAAAACCGCTGCCGAGAGATGTTGATGTTGGAGGCAACCAATCGGCTCTCAAGACAACTTCTCAGACTGAGCCGAAACTTTCGTATCAAAGTGTTAGGACGCCTTACAGGGCCCTGCCTCTTGGGAAAACACCTGCATATTCGGAAGATACACCAAGAACTATGCAGGTGCTGTGATGAGGAGGAAGACACATCCTCCCACATAGTGTTTGAATGCAAAGCCCTGGCTTGCATGATGATGGATATCTTCGGACACTGAACTGCAGAAGATAATATCCTATAGGAAAACCTCGTAAGAAATCTCTAGGAGTTCAACAGAAGATACAGAGTACTCGAGATAGACCTGACAGCGTGGGGTAGAAAGAGTCTACCTGCACTTCGACCGATAGCCAGCCTCACCGAGCAATTAATAATAATAATACTCTGGTGTTACTATTGAAGTAGTATTTCACGAAATCAGTAATTGAAAAGTTGTCAATTCATTGAAAACTCAAGCCTGCACACTGTATACAGGGTGTCCGGTAAACCATGGATCATACTTTAGCTGGTGATTAACAAGTTCATAACCTATCAGAAAATCACAACTTGACTTCAGTAAAAACCTCACGGTTTTCGAGATATTGGAACTTTTATAAAAAAAAATTATTCCTGTCTCAGATCATTCTTTTATGTTCCAAGCAAATAAGGAGAGTTTCATGTTAATTCTTATTTTCGATAAATATTACTGAATAGTAGTTTTAACTATCGCAGAAGGCAGATTTTCAATATCAGTCATTACGGTCTACAAAAAAAAATTATCCTCCGATTTGGATCCCTCAAGATTTTTCTTATGAAACTTTGAACTCTTTTTGTGACAAATTATTCTCCAACGAAAACCTGAACAATGGCCTTGAAAACTTGCTCGTTTTCTCCATAGTCGAGAGTACGAAAGGGGGTATTTTACGGTGGAGATTGAAGCTTCGTTCAAAATGGGTTTATTTTCTATTTTATCGAAGTGTGAGCTGCAATTCGTTGCTCTTTTATCTAGGCTGATCTGTCAGTTGAATGACAGATCGTCAGAGAGTACACCGTGTTTTCGTGAGTTGCAGTATTTACCACATAATTCCTTATTGAACGTTATCGTGTATTGTTTTCTATTTAGACTGTATCTATTTGCAACAGTATCAAAATGCCGTACAGTCCACGTGAGTATGCCGAAATGCATTTTATTTATGGTGAATGTAGAGGCAACGCAAGGAGAGCTGCTGCATTATACCGTGAAAGGTATCCCAATAGGAATATACATCCTGATTATCGTATGTTCATAAGAGTACATAACTCTTATACGGAGGGCAAGATTCCTGTTGCTCAAGGTGGATCAGGCAGACCACGTCGTGATGACCTTGAAGATGAGGTCCTTGAAGAAATTGAGAATGATCCGTCCACTAGCGTTCGTAGTATCGAGAGAAGAACTGGCATAAAAAAACCGTTCATGATATCTTGAAAAGACATCAACTGCACCCCTTCCACGTACAGCGTATTCAATCTTTGTTGCCAACAGATTACCCAAAACGAATAACTTTTTGTGGCCGTATGTTGAGAAAACACCGAGAGGACCCAGATTTCTTCAATAAAATATTATGGACAGATGAATCATCATGCCACCGTCGGGGTGTTTTCAATATCCACAACCTCCACAGTTGGCACTTTGAAAATCCTCGTATAATGAGACCAGACAGGTACCAACATCAATTTAAAATAAATCTTTGGACCGGCATACTGAATGGCCACGTGATTGGTCCGTTCGAGTTTTCGCAGACATTGAACTCCGAAAATTATTTGGAATTTTTGCAAATCCAATTAACCCATCTAATGGAAGATATGCCACTGGAAGTCAGACAGACCATGTGGTTTCAACATGATGGGTGTCCTGCTCACTACGGCAGACAAGTAAGAGAATATTTAGATAGGACATATGCTCAGAGATGGATTGGGCGACTTGGACCAATACTATGGCCTCCACGTTCACCGGACTTGAACCCGTTAGATTTTTTTATTGGGGGTGTTTGAAGGAAAAGGTTCACCACAACCCAATCGCTAGCGAAGGGAAACTACGGAACCAAATACGACATGCAGCCGAAGAAATCAACAATAACCCAAGAGCTCTGCGTTTGTTGAAAAGGTCGTTTTTAAGGAGATGTCGCGCTTGTATCAGAGCAGAAGGAAAACAATTCGAACATTTGTTGTAGTCTCTTAATCATGTACAAGAGGAATATTGAGGTGTACATTGTTGTGTTGTTTTCATAAGAATCAACCTATTCTCATATAATTTTTTTTCATTAAAGTTCATTTAACTGTTATATCAGTCCAAGTACCTGTGTAAGATTTATCAGCTCATCAGTCGCTGTGATAAAATTATTGCAGCTCACACTTCGATAAAATAGAAAATAAACCCATTTTGAACGAAACTGCAATCCTTGTGATCCACCGTAAAATACCCCCTTTCGTACTCTATTAGCAATATCTATTTTTCAAAAAAGAATCATGGCAACTTCTATACATTTTTGGACTATGGACAAAACGAGCAAATTTTCAAGGCCAATGTTCAGGTTTTCGTTGGAGAATAATTTGTCACAAAAAGAGTTCAAAGTTTCATAATAGAAATCTTGAGAGATCCAAATCGGAGGATAATTTTTTTTTTGTAAACCGTAATGACTGCTATGGAAAATCTGCCTTCTGCGATATTTACAACTACTATTCAGTAATATTTATCGAAATTAAGAATTAACATGAAACGCTCCTTATTTGCTTAGAACATAAAAGAATGATTTGAGACAGGAATAATTTTTTTTATAAAAGTTCCAATATCTCGAAAACCGTGAGGTTTTTACTGAGGTCAAGTTGTGATTTTCTGATAGGTATTGAACTTGTTAATCACCAGCTAAAGTATGATCCATGGTTTACCGGACACCCTGTATAAGCAGAAACTTGAACGAATTGATATACATCCATTTTGCATTTGATAAGTGCGGAGAAGTATTAATGGGAACAAAATTATCATCATACAAGGAAAGATGTACGGAGGTCACATCACGTAAATAATACTTTCGTGAAAGCGAAAACCATAAAACGGCAGTTTTATTTTGTCTTGAGTGAAACAAATCTCTTTTTACTGTTTTGATTCAGCTTCTGAGCGTACACCGCCACGTTTATCACTGTCAAATTATTTCAGTCAATGTTCTTTTGAACAGATCACCTCGTTCGTATTCGTGATTTATCACAAACAGTCAATCACGACTATCCTTTCATCCAGAGATGAAGTATCTAATTCCAGAATGAATAACGTCCTTCTCCCGGAAATTCCTGAAAACCAATATACATCAAGTCCGTAGGGGTTACAACTTTCTTCTGTATCAACCTCATGAATTTCTAATACAGGTCACCGTGTATCCTTACGAAATTCGTGAATAAGAAAGTACAACGCAGGGTATGAGGGAGAGAGTATCCACTGAGTCGGCTACACGGTATCAGAACAAATATCCGGAATTCCGGAATATGGAAAAAAAAGTGTTGGAGGCGGTGATTGGCGCAGTGATTAGCACTCGGGCCTTGTGATTGAGAGGTCCTGGGTTCGGTTCCCGGCAGGGGCAAGTTTTTTTCATTTTCAGATGTAAAAGTCTGAATGATTGGATCTTGTTACCGGCTGGGAACAATCCTCCACGATTCGCAGTTGCCGTAATAATTAACAGTGCTGCTCCTGAAGTGGCGTATGAAGTTAGTAATAAGGCCTATCCAGAACACGTGGCTAATGACCATAGCAGTCATTGCCAACACACCAAAAAAAAGAGTGTTTGAATGTTTGCAATCAAGATATCGAAATAACAGAAGTAATAATTGATCAATTGATGTTAACCCCAGGAAAACGTTCTTTCTCTAGATTCAATCAATTTTGAGTATTTATCAGGAATGTCACAAATATCATCAGGAACATTTCCTAAGTTTTGGAAACGAAGTTTTCCCACTCCAATTTATAAATCTGGAGCTAGAGATGACCTAAAGAACTATCGTCTAGTGTGCAAGCAATCTGAAAGCCCCAAATTACTTGACTGTCTGATTACTAAGAGACTAACTCATGACACCAACATAATTAATTAAAACCAACACGACTCCACCTTAGGAAGATCCACTAACACAAAGGATCAGGCAGCCGGCTTATGGAGAAATGGGCTTCGGTGAAATTTCATGGATTTTTAGTATATTGTGGTTGACGACTTCCTGAACAATAGTGTCCATGGGCCCAACCACAGCCAACCTAATCTCCCGAGCCGTGGTGATAAAATCGGCAACACCGCATGGAAAGAAATTTGACGTCCTACTCATTAATTCTTCAATGTGAATTTCTCGGCTTATTCGAAAACTAAGAAAAAATATGGAAGAATGAATGTTTAGAGAAAAGAACGACGATTAATTTGGTTATTAATTTTTTTCATCACAAACTGGAATCGCAATATATTCAATTTCTTAGATACGGGAAATCTGTCAAGTTTGGTTTTTCCATGACCTAAAATTCACATTTCGGGAGATTTTTTTTAACTGTTCTTTCTGATAAGTGCAGAAACCACATAGATGATCCCTGATTTTTTTCAGATTTTTCATTTGAAATGATGAAAATAATATATTATTGGAAGGTACGTTATACAGAATATATCAAACTCAGGTAGTTTAGCACATTCTATATAGGTACCTTCCAAAAACATATTATTTTCATCAGTCAGATTTCAAATGAAAAATCTGAAAAAAATCAGAGATCATCTTTGTGGTTTCTGCACTTATCAAAAAAAGAATTTTTAAAAAATCTCCCAAAATGTGAATTTTAGGGCACGTAATAACCAAACTTGACAGATTTCCCATATCTAAGAAATTGAATATATTGCGATTCCAGTTTGTGGTGATAAAAATTAAATATCCACATTAATCGTCGTTTTTTTCTCTAAAAATTCATTCTCCCAAGTGTTTCCCTAGTTTTCCGAATAAGCCGAGAAATGCACATTATAGAATTAATGAGTAGGGCGTCAAATTGCTTTCCATGCGGTGTTGCCGATTTTCTCACCACGGATCGGGAGATTAAGTCGGCTGTGGCCCAACTCAATCCTATGATTAGTTTCGGAGATACAGGGTGTTGAAGTTGGAAAATAGCCATTTTTTAAAAGCACGTATTTCTTAATTTCTTCAATGTATCAAGAATTTTTTCCTGTCATAGTGTTCTAATGACACTAAATATAAGCCCCCTATGAGAAAAAGTTTCATTTGCGACAGGGATACTCGAAAATAAAAAAAAAACGGAAAGTTGACTTGAAATATAATTCAACTTTCAGGAATTTCAATATCTGGCTGTATTTGCTTCTGGTTGGTTTATAATAATAAGATATGCAAACAACATTTTTTACAGGGCGAGTCAGAAAGTTGATCGCCCTTGTATCCTACATTTAATAAAATTTCATATACTTTATACTGCATTGCCTTATGCTCCGGGGGAAATTGAGCCGTTGTAGAGAATGAGAAGTGCCGAATCTATTAGAACTACTCATTTTCCACCCTCAGACAAATAAAAGCAAATAAGCCTGATATAGTCCTCCCCAACCATCAAAGTGGGACAATTTTCGTCATAGGGTTTTCGAGTTCTGTTGAAACGAATATCGAACGAAACGAGGAGGAAAAACGGAATAACCATCGAGAGTTACTCTTTGAACTGGTCAGGCTCTACCCAAACCATTCTGTCAAAATGGCAGTTCACATCATAAGGATTCATGGTGCAATGATAGACACGCTGCTCTCTAATCTGAAAATCATACCGGTTGGTCCGGTTTGAAAATGGGTGAGGCTCATTTCTAAACAAGCTGTTTGGACCTTGAAACGGCATATCTCTGAGTACCAGAGCAGAGATTCCGGAGTAAAAAACACTACTTCTTTGTAGATCCCATTAACATGACTCTTTCCGTGAAGTTACGTCTGTCAAAATAATGTTCGATTCCAAGCGTCATCGTCATGCCTAAAATTTTGCCAGTTCAATTATTTTCTCATTTTTATTAAGTTGTTCAATTTTTTTCTTCTGAGAATGAGAAAACAATTTGAGGAACAGGAACCTGCCTACTGGATAGGTTGTAAAAAAGACCAAATATAAAATTATATGAATTTGAAGTTGGCGGGAATTCGAGAATTTCTAAAATGTCGACGTTTCGAAATTTTATTATTTCATCTTCTGGACTCTGGAGTATAAGGACAAAAACATACATATTGAAATGGAATTCTTGAATCATATTCAACGATTGCTACTCTACTCATATACAGAGTGTAATCTAACCTCTTGCACTCCCGTGAAGGGCGGGTAAATAATGCCATTTTATAACGAATGGCAGGTGTAAAATATTCGAAAAAAAATTGTGGAACATTTATATTGTGTTGGAAAATTCGTCGAAATTTTGGGAACCGCTATCCGCCGAACGTCAGCTGACCGGAGCAGAGCCGCAATAATACTGGAACTGCCGGATGGAAGAAACTGTGTAATTTCCAACAGCAGTTTCCTAGATTTTCCGAATTTTCTAACAAAATTTTAAATTTCCATTTTTTTTTTTTTTTGAATTCTTCACACCTTTTGTTATGAAATGGCACTACACGCCGGTCATCCACGGGAGTGCAAGAGGTTAGATTACACCCCAAATAAAATAAAACGTTAATGGAAGTATTCGCTTTGCATTTACTGAAATATCTAATTGAAAAGAAAACTCATTGTCAACAACAGCTTCGAGAATTGTATGGCAAACGAACCGTACTGTCAACTAACAGTCACTTCCCAACGGAGAGATCCATTCAAGCGAATATTTATTAAATCTTTTTTGAGTCTCCTTCCAGTGAGAATGAGCATCCAGCCGTAGCAAACGTCCATTGTGAGGAAACTCCAATATTCTCACTTTATTACAGTTGTAGTGTCGTTTGGTTTTCATTTCATTAAAAACGAAATATAGAGGCACTATTGTGTAGGTGCAGTTTTTCTGGAAACAAACTGTGTAAAATTGTGCTGAACCAGCATTACAGAAGCGTGTTTCTATGTGAATATTGTGAATGTTATTAGAATAATTTATTTCTCAAAGGCTTTTTCTATATCATTATAGAGTGTGTCGAATTCAAAAGTGGCCAGTGAAAATATCTCGGAAATACAATATATCAATATATACTCAAACGCTACGAGTGACGGCGTGGTGCAGTGGTCGAGCATCCGTCTTCTAGGCCGCGAGTCCATGGATCAATATTTGGCTGGGCCTGCCTAGTGTTCTGCAACCTGTTCGAGAATCAATTCACGAGACACGACAGGATGCAGAACAAAGTGCTCAGTATTATCACCAATAAAAATAGTTACGTTCGGTTGGATGTGATGCGAGCGCTTGCAGGCGTCGACTCCATCCTTACATGTATATGGAGCAAGTATTTCATAAGTCTTATGAATACTTTTTCCCAATGAGTCCGCTGGCCAGAAACCTTACTAGACCTTTTCCATGAGTGCTGAGAAGAAACGGCTGCTGAAGAAACATAAGTTTTAGATAAACGCTCAGTAACAAGATAAGGTATTTTGCTAATTGCCTTTTCTGCAGCACCATCGACACTAATTCATACTGATCAAACCAAACTCCCGCAGTGTCTACATTGAACACTCAACTGAACCTAACCTAACCTAACCCAACCTAACCTAACCTAACCTAACCTAACCTAACCTAACCTAACCTAACCTAACCTAACCTAAGCTAAGCTAAGCTAAGCTAAGCTAAGCTAAGCTAAGCTAAGCTAAGCTAAGCTAAGCTAAGCTAAGCTAAGCTAAGCTAAGCTAACCTTACCTAACCTAACCTAACCTAACCTAACCTAACCCACGCATAAGCGCTGCAGGAGGTTATTTCAATTTCTTTCCTGAAAAATCCTCGAAAATATGCACGCCCAATATGCGCATTTGTCGTACAACGGACTAGAGTCCTTAATATATCCAGTGATAAGACAATGTGCATGACGCCCCCCTGAAACTGGCTGAAGGTCCTAATGCCGTGGCTGATGTTCATAGCTTGTCTGACTGGATTTCCGATGTGAGGAACATGAAACATAAAAAAAAAAATTTTGTGTGCTGTACCCCCAGTGAAGTAGACGTTGCAGTCGCCGGAGCTCCCGCCTTCGTCTTACTTCTTCTGGGGTCTCGTTGTCTCTCTGGTTCACAGGCCTGTATTTGTCCCTGTCTCTCTCGTCTTTTTCACGACTGTGCTCGTGCAGTTCCGTGAGTAAAGGGTTTGGGTGGGTCTCTACCAGTGTTGCCGATCTGCGGGTAATTACATACCCGATTTTCGAATATTTTACTGCTTTTGGGGTATTGTTGCGGGTATTTCAGTTTTGCGGGAAAAAGCGGGTATTTCTTTGCATCTTCATCTCATCTCAATTATTCACTGTTTTGATGTTAAAAGTCACCGCTAGAGCCATCTTATTTCATATTTTATAGTCTGTGACTCTGTGGACTGCAATTGACAATTGATATTCATTATTATATCTGTCGAAATTTATTTTGTGTTGGTTCGTTGGTTGTCAAATGTCAAATCAATATCAGTTGACATTTGCAATTATTTATATTTTGTATTATTATTATTATTATACACTGAAGATCCAATCCAATTTGCCTGGAAACAACTCTGCAATTACACCAATTAGTTTTTCCAGAATATAATAATAGCCAACAAAATGCAGGTGATCTCGGTTTTCCGACTGGTCATTCTTTTTCCAACCTACCCGTCAGAGGCGTATGTAGACTAATATAGAGGAGAAACACTTCAAAATTGTGCGCTGGTAAAATGCGGGTATTTTGAATTCACGTGCGGGTAAAGTCGGGTATTTTGGGTAAAAATTTCTGGTACTTTGTTGATTTGTCATTGGCAACACTGATCTCTACTCTTTCCAGAGTGGTCCCCGCGTGGTTTTTCATCAGTTTGTCGATGTAGTCAGGTTGGATATCTAAGTCTCGGTAGATGAACATAATATACATGTGAAATCAATAAAATATATATATAATACCGACAAATTGACATATTTTACCTTCCCGCACTAGTGCGGCAAAGTGACATTTTCAAAACCAAAATGAGTGCGGGAAAGTGGGTAAAAACGCACAGAAAAGTTATTCTCTTCACTTCGAAAGAAAAACTTTGTGAAAATAAAATATTGATTTATCTCAGTGAGTTATTTGAAATTTTAAGAAACTAACGATCCTGCCCGTATCCCTATTCACACATACATTTTGCTCCTTCATCTTGCAAAGAGTACAAGCACCTACACTTCGCTTCTTCGCTATCTTCCAATAGTTCACCATGCTGTTCCTCGACTTCGTTCCGATATTTTTCCCTAGATTATAAAAGTTTCCGATTGCATTCCCGCATGGCATATAAGGGCATATAAACTCCCGTAACACGTTATCTTCCGGTAGCAGCGCCGGCAACAATATAAAGTTACGAGTTCCGTTCGTACTTCCACTAAGATGGCGGCCACGGTGATGAGTAGTCGCATGGTCGCAAATCTATGAATTCTTCGGGAGTTTCATAGCCAATTCGGGTCGTATAAGCTGCGAACTATGTACGAAGGAAATACAGCATAAATACAAAACATAACTATCGTTATAATTTGTTAAACGGAGTGACTATGGACCCGACGGAACGGGATTTCAGTTTCAGTCCAATGTCGTCATAACTGATGTCAACTACGCGATTTTGTCTGCGTAGGATTAAAGGTACTTTGAATAACCTAATTTTTTCTGCGAACTTTCATTAATCTCCATACTATTTAAATACTTCAAAAAAACTGATCAATACGTATCCCTCAAATCTCATAAGATGAAAGTTATCAATGAAGAACGTATTATATTCATCTGAGAAATAATTCAAACGATACCACAAAAATAGACAATACATTACCAAGCAAAGTACAAAGAACCAAGTTAAGAATGCCGTCGTTATATCGCGAAATTTCAGTGAATGCATACAATCTTATTGTACCCCATTATTCATATCCTGCCGCTATTTCTCGATGAGCTACTTCATTTCACCCTCTCAAGGATCGAATTTTTGTTAATTTATTTCACATCAAAAGTAAAAATAATAAAACTCCTACAGGAAATTTCACCAATTTCCAAAAACGATGAATTATGAGTTTACTAATTTTATTCAAAAGCTCGAAATAAAAAATGTATAGCTCTTACTTCAAAAATTTTAAAAAATCCCATACAAATTTGTATCCCTTGTTTCACTCTTTCAAAAGTGTCATTTCTAGAAACTCTGAAATACGTGTTAATTTATTTTCAATCAAGTATTCGAAATAAATGCTTCGTGGCTCTAGCTTGAAAAATAACAGAAATACTTCACAAATTGCCATCCCCGATTCAACTCCTTCAAGGGTGGAATTTCTAAAAACACTGAACATTTTATTAGTTATGATTAATGAAGAACCTATTATGAAAGATGTATGCCTATTGCTTCAAAATTAACAAAACTCCCATACAAACTTTTAACTCCCATTTCACCCCATAAGGGATAATTTTCGGGATGAATGGTATCCTTTCCGGTACAAATAGAATCCTTTCCGGGATTAATAGTATCCTTACCGGGATTAATAGTATCCTTTCCGGAATCTCAGCTATCTCCATACCCACGTAAATCAGTTCAGCAGTTTATGCGTGAAAAGGTAACAGATAGACATATAGACAGACTTAGTTATTTTCGCATTTATACTATTACTATAGTATGGATTCCGTCGAGACTGATGTTCTGCATTTTGAGTGAGTTTTAGTGACGTTAGGTTAGTTTAGGTTAGAATAGGTGTTAAGATGAGGTTGAGGATAGGGCTGGCATTGCTTGCTCACAATCTGACTCTAGGGCTGAAAGGTCGACCATAAAAGCAATCAAGTATGTCACAAACATAGTACACAAAAGCAATAAGACATAGGAAACTAGTCGATGTTAGAAAGGCCTCCAAATAGCACCTAATCAACAGGCAACTCCAGCTAATGAAAGTTACCTAAGAAAAGTGATACAAAACCACCCAACTAAGAGAAAGATACGCATGAACGTCACATAGCGCGTTCCACAAGGACTGGTACTCGGTCCCACATTGTGACTATAATCTGTTGTACGACGAATGCGCATTACAGGCGTGCATGCTTTCACGGTTTCACCTTTGTTAGTACAACTGTATATTCTAGAGGCTTCATTGGTTTAAAATTTGTTCGTTAAACTAATGTATGCAATGGTTGACTAAAATAACAGTTTTAACAATAACAATAACATTTTTTTTAACATAAATCATTTTTGAATTTTAAATAAACTATAGTCTGGCTAGTAATTTTTGTGCCAACCCATTCGCTATATTGTTTGTAACATACCAAAGATATAAAATACTTTTCATCAATTAAGCAAATGGGCGTTTCTAATTCGGATCCTCATCTATAAATTTTCTGAAATTCCATAAAATCGTGAGTCAGGTCATGTCATAGACAAAATTCCACACAGTTTTATATTTTTTCAATATGCGGCATTCATTTCCTACACTTAATTTTCCAAATGATGGGCATCGATCATTGCTGTTTCCGGATGATCCATATACGTAATCTACTTCAACATCTTTTTTCGTTGCCTTCTACTACTTTTACCTTTTCCTAAATCATCCCGGTCATTTCACAAATTTCACGAAGAAAACATTTTTTCCCAAAAAAGTAACAGCCAACCAAATTGAAAGCGGGATTGGGCATTTAGTTCGGCTAATCAATTTTCGTCCGATCTTTTTATCTCCATTCAGTGAGCCTATTCGGCAATTTTCAGGACCCATTCAATCGCAGATCCAGAGTGGGTCAATAGGCGGATGATAAATAACGCTATCTTCGTTTCTCCACTAACGAACACAATGCCTTCAGTTACCTTATAACCAGAGATTTATTTTTCATTCCTTGAACGACTGTAGGTGATTTCCCCGATAATTATCTGTTTTTGCAAAAGATGTATATAGGGTATTCCATTATAATAATAATAATCTTTATTTAAAAAAAAATAAAAAAAAATCTTATTTTCAGAATGGTGATGTGAACAAAGCAGCAGAAACCGATAGGTGCGAGAGCACTTGTTTCAGCATTAAAAAGATTAATAGTTATTTAAGTAACAAGGAATGTAAAGACGTGTTAACATTCGAGGTGAGCGAGTACGAGCCGAGGCAAAGCCGAGGCTTGTCGCTTGCCGACCGAGGATGTTAACAGTCGATACATTCCGTGTTACTTATTACGTTTTTCCCGCTACTTGTTGACATTTCTCAAAATTTACCTGGATTGTAATTCGTTCTCTTACCTTTCCTTCATAATAATTATTCCACTATTTCATTCTAAGTTGCTTGTGCGTGTAACTAAGTTATCGTTCGTAACTAGGTTACCGAATAAATAGGCTACAAATAAAAACCATAGGTGATATTCAAAAAGTCATAACAAATCTGAAAATGGATATATGTGAAGCTGCAGGTATTGCTTGTCGAAGTTTGTTACCCAAGAAGTCAAGGGCAAGGTACGAATTCACGTACGATGTTTTTAAAAAATGGTGTGTTAAGAAAAATATACAATCCGTGTCTGAAAACTGCATGCTGGCGTATATGTTGGAGCGATCGGAGAGGCTAAAATCATCAGCCATTCAATGGTGCGAGTACTCAATGTTAAAAACAACACTGAACTACAAAGATAATGTAGATATATCAAAATTTCCAAACCTGGTGGGTTTTTTGAAGCGCAAGCATCAGGGTTATCAGCCAAAAAAGTCACAAGTTTTAACAAGAGAAGAAATTCAAGAATTCATAGAAAACGCTGCAGATGAAACTCATCTCCTAATCAAGGTAAGGAGGCATTTTATTGTTATTGAGAGTAAATTCTATCGTTTTATTTGTTTTAGACTGTTATGATAGTAGGCATCGCAGGAGCATGCAGAACAGACGAATTCTGTAAAATGGAAATGGCTGATGTTGGTGACCATGGAAAATACATTACTATAACAATTCCGCAATCCAAAAATGATGTTGTACGGAAGTTCACAATTGTTGAAAATCTTGAAAGCAAGATAGATTATTTGAAATTTTTTAAAAAATATTACGAAATTCGAAAACAGGTAGTTAATAATTCTCGTCTATTCTTGCGATATCAGTTTGGAAGGTGCTTCAATCAGCCTGTGGAAAAGCACACCTTTGCTAAGATGCCATCGGTTACAGCACGGTTTTTGAATTTACCAGAGTATAATTCATACACTGGGCACTGCTTCAGACGTTCTTCCGCCACTTTACTGGTTGAATCTGGAGAAGACATATTAGGGCTAAAGAGACATGGCGGATGGAAATCGTCCACAGTAGCTGAAAATTATGTGGCGGAGTCTACTAGGAATAAACTAGATGTTGCGAATAAAATATTGTACAATGAAAATCCTATACCTTCATCAAATGTTCGAAAGCTGACACCGTCAACTTCACAAATGGTAGCCAATTCTCCGAAAGTGGAAATGTCTTTTTCTTCTGAAATATCTCCTCCAACGCTGTCGAACACAATGCAAACCACCACAGCCTCATTTGAGAACGAAACCATTGAAGTATTAGAACATGCAGGCTTTGTTATTCAAAATTCAACATTTTCACAGTGTAGTTTAGTGTTCAATTTCGAAAAAAAAAAACTAATCAATATTTAGCTGTTTGATCCAGTTATACGTTAATAAAATGTCAAATTTCGAATTTACTGTCATTATTTTCTTACATTGATGTTTGTTTTCTTTTCCGTCATGATGACAAGAGTATTCGTTCTGACATTTTCATTCCAAGTTGCTTGTGCATGTGCAAGTCAAAGTCATTATTACCCTAGGCATGTAAATGACATTATTTACATTCCGTTGTCAAAATGAATTAGTAAACGAATGATATAGGCCATTTACCTGTTTTGTTGCTAAGCATGTATGGACTATTTACAGTGTCGGCAGCGGAAAAATATTATAAAATACTAGTAATATGACATACAAATAATAACTAGTTGAAATACCTATATATAACAAGGGTTAGTAGTATAAAATCGACGATGAAGTATAAAATGAAAATGAAAAGTGATCAAACGCCTTAATTCAAACGAATTAAATTAGAAACCATTCCGCAAAGACATTTTTCTGTGACACATTATTTATTTCTACGAGGAAGTGGTACAAAACTTTTTTTTTATTATTAAAAGAAGACCGCATCAACCATTACAGGTTATTAGCGGTGGTACAGTAGTATTAATATCAATTTCACTTAATATAAGATTATAAGATAAAACGATTGTTTATGCTTCGAGTGTTGAAAAGGTCTAGATTGGTCCAGTTGGGATCAGATGTAGTTGTCAATTCTGATCATCTTCAGAAACTTCATGAGGTTCTGCAAGTTGCGTTTATCGAGGTTCTGCCGGAAATTGTTCGTTAGGCCGTTGAGTTGTCATTCATAGGATTACCTGGGACATTCCGAGATGATATGCTTTACTGTGACATTGACCAGGCGAATTTCGCATTTCTCGGTTTCTTTTTTGCTAAGGAAATGTTGGTGCGTGAGTTTGGTGTGGCCAATGCGTAGTCTAGAAAGGATGACCTGATTTCTTCTATTTATTCCATTGAAGCTGTAGGGTGTAATGTCAGGGTTGATTTCTCTTAGTTTATTACTGGTGGTTTGCCACCTGGTACGCCATAGCTCTCTTGTATAACTCTTAATATGGTCCTTGAGATCGCAGTAAGGTATGTCTTGTATTTTCTCCGAGCTAGGTTCAGTAGATGCTTCTCTAGCAGCAGTATCTGCTATTTCGTTTCCAGTAATGCCGATGTGTGAGGGTATCCAAGCAATGTCCAGTATTTTTTTTTTGTTTTTCAATGCGTCTATTTGTGATTTGATGCGTTGTAGAATCGGGTGGTTTGGGTATAATTGGGAGATGCCATGTATTGCACTAAGGGAATCAGTAAATATAACAAAACTTTCATGTGGCGGACTGACACGATTTTTTTAATGAATTTTAGTTTGTACAGAATATATCGTAACTTATTACAGACATAGCTTATATGGGCATCCCATTTGAGGTGTGAGTCTATCACCACGCCCAAATATTTAACTTTTGTTTTCGGGAGGGAGTAGTGCTGACCTATTTTCAGGCTATTGAAAGGTACTTTGTTAGTTTTATTGCAGCTGAATGGAAAGTAATGAGTTTTTTCAAGGTTAACATTTAATAGCATATATTCTAGCCAATTTTTTATTAAATCAAAATCAGATTACACAAGATTCAGCCAACATGAGGTGCTACCTGGGTTCGGGCCAAGTTCCTTATTCTAGGCATGCGTTGAATAGATGTGCTAAGGGCTTTTAGATGTATGCGGAGAAACATTTTAGCAATTCAGCGTTGAGACCATCGATTTCAGTAGATTTTTCAAGTTTCAGGTATCCCATTACTTCTTCAATTTCGGATTCGTCAGTTGGGAAAAGTACAAACGAGTTTTTTTATAGGGTATGAAACTGGGATCTTTTATTATTTTACTAGCCAGTTGTTTTCCTATTCTGGTATATGTGGAATTGAATTCATTTGTAATATCCTGTTTATTCGTTATCAGATTTCCTGTTTCGCCTTTTATTGATGTGCTTGCTCCCTTGTCATTTTTTGTGTTGCTTAAATCTTCTATTACTTTCCATAAATAATTCACAATTTGTTTTTGGTAATACTCGTATTTGGTCTAATTTGGAATGTTTTTAGTTGATATTTTAATTCTAAGTTTGTAGGATCATCACGACATCTTTTGTGTAATTTATTTTTTGTATCTACTGATTTTAATAATCCAGCTGTTATCCAATGTGCAATTTTTGTGTTTTTTCTCTTCACTTGTTTTTTAAATGTACAATTTTCTAGAGCGTCATTATGAATTTTTAGGAAATCATTCATGGTCGATTCAGTATTTTGTTTATTTAGGAAAAAGATAACTTGGGTTTGGTTTCTGGGTCATTAATTCGCAATATTTTTCAAATATACTCTCCCAAGAACAAAGCATGTCTGCATTAGGAAAATATTTTGAAGTTGCGCCGTTTAGAAGCTATGGACCACCGGAGAATTGTCTCTTTTCTATATTTTCCGTATTTTAATTATCTAAGGTGTGGATGGTATACCTGGTTCCAGTTTCTTGCATTCTCGTACACTTCGAAGTTGAATTCAATAGTTTCCATAAACCACTGGAGCAATAATTTAGTTATCCACTTGAATCAAACTACGTAACCATGTTCAAGCTTCTATTGTTGATGAAGATAACCTCTTCGAATCATTCGTGAACTTTCAGAAAAACAGAAGCCAGAGAGAAGTAGTCTACGTAAAACTAGTTAGGCGAAAATGGCCAAATCCAGTTATATTCGAAACATCCCCAGCCCTTCCTCGTGATCGGACATAAAAATGTCATTTGGTTAAAACCGAAAAACTACCAATTCCCAGAAAAGTTTAACAGTTTATCCAACCTTTACTGCCGAAATATAGAGTGGAGTAGACTTGTAGCCTACCGCTGATCGACGCGGGCCCTCGGGAGTTCAACCGCAGATGGAAACTTTCAATCCACCGTCACAAAAACGTTCGCATATGTCTCTTGTAGGGCGTTACGGTGGATAGTTATAAAACCGCTTTTCAAGGAAGTTCATTTCAATTGTATAATTGGCATTTACTGTTTATGTTGCTTTCTTAATTTTCGTCGATACCAGGTACTTGAAGTTGATTCCGGGTCCATTGAAATGTAGAATTGACATACACTGAGATATCAAATTATGTCCTGTGAGTTATACAGGGAAATTTTATTTGAAAAAAATCTAGTTGTCGGTTTTATTATCGTTTTCTTTGTTTTTTTGGGGTGATCAATACATACCTATTAGACCAAGAGCCTGCGACTGTCGGACCATCCTTATTTTATATTTTATCATTTATAGTTCTGTTAATCTAAACCCAAGGAAATATGACAAACCGGGAGAAAAGTCTAATGAGAACTTTTCATAGACTTACAGATCAATTTTTGAAAATTTCTTGAAAGAATTCCGGTATAGGTTCATCATTTTGGTTACCTCTTTGTTACTTTTGAGATTGGGAAAGTTCTCATCAGACTTATCTCACGATCTTAAGTTCCAATCTGGTTTCCCAGGATGCTGAACTAATAATAATAATCATGTTTGTTTCTTTCGTAAACTTAGGACTCATTAGACTACAAAAAAAAAAGTTGTAACTTTGGGCCTGTCACCTTGAAACATTTTCACAAAATTTGACTAATTTGTCATTTATCAATTTTCATAACACAGATTATTATTTCTATAGGTATTGTTCTATGCCATACTTCATTGTGACACAATGTCAATTTTCATTTATGCAGTTAGACATTAGACTAAGCTTCAGCAGACATGTGTTACTCTGTCTGTTGAAACCTTTATCTAGGTTAATCCTGGAATAAGAATTTTTTTAAATGTTATTCATATGATGTCCTGTTTTTAAATATTTACATGGCCTCTGGACACGTGATATTTTTATGGTCTGGCTCTTGTACACCTGACAAGTGAGTAATTTTTCAATTTACAAAATTCTCATTATCAAAATTTCTTAAATTCTATTCAATGTCACTTACTTACAGGTACGCACTGATGATGACTTTATAGTCGAAAGCGCTTTACTATTATTTTACAAATAAATTTCTGCACGAAATACAAACCTTTTCTTCATCCAATTAAAGTAGAAGTAACATTCGTTTCATTTTTACCAGAATACCGGATATATAAGATGTTCTAGAAATTACGGAAACAATTCGATTATAATAGATTCACAAGTTTCATCGTTTACAACTTACTTGAAATGAGGGGGAGGAAAAGTATGAGTGAGCAACGGACTAAAATACTAGATTAGCGTATTTTGGGATCTGAATTTCTGAATTTCAGAAAATAGTTATTTATGATACAAGTGTTAAAAGTGGCATTTTATTTTGTGAGTGGGGAATATTGCGAAACGAGCGTTAGCGAGTGGAGCAACCCCACAAGCAAAATAAAATCACTTTTAACAAATGTATCATACAAAATTTTTTGTTCAACAGTTACTGCTAGTAAGAAAAAAACAAAAAAAAATAAGATCCATAAGGATTCGAACACACGATCTTTGGATTACAAGGCTGACTGACAGATACTTCAAATATAATAAACCCCAACGCACTTTATTTATGAATGTCATTATTTGTCAGTGATGAAGGACATTCTACAGTTGGACTAAATACTACTTCGTTTGTAACTTCAAAAGGAATTAGTATTATCAATTGCGCAAACGACCAAATACATGTGTGAACTTTTATAAACGATTCCTCTTGAGTAGGTGTTCTGATTATAATATCTGATTGAAGTGTTTCTATTAGAGAGATCTATATTACTGAGTATCCATCATCTCATCTGTCATTTTACTTTTAACACTAGTGTTAAAAGTACTTTTAACACTAGTGTTAAAAGTGATTTTGTGAAAACATCAGTTTTTAGTTCATGTGTCAATGAATTAAAAACGTCATTTTTAATGTCAGTTGTACAAAAACAATATTAACGAATAATATATACGAAATATTACACCGAAAAATTGTGAATCTAGTCCGAATTCAGAAGGAAATACGTCATCCAAGGCACACTCGATACACAGACATATTTCACGATTCGCTATCTGATGAGACTTCTGTCGCTGGCAGATGCCGTTGAAACATGGCGCTGAAAAAGATGATTTGTCAACGTTGCAGTGTCGCAGATACTGCAAACAGTCGATTTTTATTCGGTGGAATACCTAACGAGATCAGGCTGATAAAGCTCGGAAATTGACAGAATGACGGAAAGGATACATGAGTAGAACATTACTGAAAATGTCTCGCAGAGCCGTATTCGAATTTTCCAAAGAATTGTTTTAAAAATTCTTTATGAAATACATTTATCTGCTGGCATGTCATTGTTATATCAATGTATTTCAGTGACATAATCAAGTTCATTATGGGCCAAGGACCATGACGAAGTTCAAAAAGTCCATAATGAAATTCAAATGTAAACTTTCTGAATGACTAGCATGAATGAACTTCATAGGAAAAAATGCAAGTAATTGATTTCAGACAATTTGATTCAAAATCAATTCTTCACCCTCCAAATCGAAAGATAAACTATCATCAGATTATCTCATTTTCAAAAATTTCACTGCACGTCTAATTTTACTTGACAGCAGTGCTGCCCTGATTATCAGAGTATAGTAAAAACGGAGAAAAATTGCTGTTTGTGTTTCTTCACAGCCGTTCTAAATTAAACAATTTTAGAAATATTTTCGTTTGAGATATGAATATTTGGTATCATAGGAATCACGTTTTTGTGAAAAAATTAACCAATTTGTTATAGACTAAAAATTGTAAGTAACTGTGTTTTTCCTAAACGGTCGACATAGAGAATTTGTCTCTGTGGTTAGGAAAACCGCCATACTGCGATTTTTCAAATTTAAGAAGTTAAAAAAAGCCATCATTTGTATTTTTTGAATCTTTATTAGGGAACATTATTGTTATCATAAGGTACAAAAATAGGTTTCTTCAAAACGTCACAAAACGAGAAATATAAACTTCCGTAGACTAAATTAAAAAATGAATGTCGGTAACTCAAAAAAATATAATCCTGCAAGAAAATTATTTTATCAAATACAGAACATGACAACGAAACTTCATAATAATTGAACTTCTCTATTACAGAACAAGCAAAAAAACTTTTATATTTCATCTCTTATTGGTATGTTCATCCAAAATTCTTTTCTGTTTTCTGGCATTAAAGCATGGAAAGCCACGTGGTCTATCCAGAGATTCTGGTAATTTCATACCATTCGGCCTTGCCTTGAAGAAAATTCAGGCAGTTAGGTGGTTCGAAGTCACAATATGAAATCTTGAAGAGTAGGTAATATTTTCCTTGTATTGCAGTTAATTGAGAGATATTTTTTAAATATACTCGGTTTGTTTGTTGCTTTAGTTTGTGTTAGGAAGCATATGACTTTCACTTATAAAAATCATCGGCTCTCATTGTTTTTACATCCTACGACACATCAGGATGTAACGTGATAAATTCCAAAATATGTCCAATGTAAATTCATTGTGACAAAATTCTTGATCTGGAGCAATCAATAACTACTGGATTTAGGTTTGACCAACTGCATGCATTATTTTCAAGGAATACTCCATCCTTTGTACCATCGGTAAATCAAAGGGATGATCAGTTCAATCATACATATTTTTAGCTTTCTCTAATATTAATTGTGTCCTTTTAGACATGTTTTAAATATCAAATTTCAAAACACTTTCTGGATAGAACCTCCACACAATCGACTAGAACTAATAACTAACACAGACTTAGAGAGAATAATAGTATAATGTTAAAATCATCATGTCCTTCAGGTTTCAACAGGCATGAAAAAATATCATTCGCGCTTAGTAAAAACGCAGTAATTTATGCGTGTTCAGGAAGAACGCCGTAACTGTCATCTAAATAATGCGTTTCTCCTAAGCAATGTATGGATGTTGTATTTTTGCTAAGCATAAGTCGATATTTTTCATGGATACGGCAATATTGTGTCTCTATTATGACTATTCGGTGGTATATACGGCATTTTCACTTGTCAGGATCGGTGAACAAATACATTTGTGGCCAATACCAAAATAATATCGTTTTTTTTTTTTGTACATACGGCGTTTCGTCCAAGCAGGACGTGTTTGAGAGTGAATGAATAATTTGCTGTTGCATTGACGACAGCTTGCTCACTATTTTTCCCAATGAATAACTCGAATGTATTTGCAGTTTCAAAAATACTAAATTTGGAGTATAAAATATACTTATTCGTAACTAATAATTGATGCCGGCAGATGAAGTTTTGTATGTAGTTCGGATCATTATGGGCACAGCCGACTTAATCTCCCGAGCCGTGGTGAGAAAATCGGCAACACCGCATGGAAAGCAATTTGACGGCCTACTCATTAATTCTTTAATGTGAATTTCTCGGCTTATTCGAAAAACTAGGAAAAACCAAAAGAGAATGAATTTTCAGAGAAAATAACGACGATTAATGTGGTTATTGAATTTTTTTCATCACAATCTAGAATAGCAATATATTCAATTTCTTAGATATGGGAAATCTGTCAAGTTTGGTTTTTCCATGCTCTAAAATTAAATTTCGGGAGATTTCTCTCAACTTTTTTTTCTGATAATTGCAGAAACTACATAGATGATTCCTAATTTTTTTCAGATTTTTCATTTGAAATCCGACTCATGAAAATAATGTCATTGGAAGGTACATTATACAGAATGTGCCAAACTACCTGAGTTTGGTACCTTCCAAAAACATATTATTTTCATAACTTGGTGTTGTTGGATTCATTATGATCGTCCCTAACCGATTATGCAATAATATACCGAGTGTTCTATTTAAAAAAATTATTGAAGATGGCGCTCAGATGCCATTTTGAAACTTTTTGCTGGAATTTTCTCATGAAAAAGTAGGTTGTTATCTCCTATTTGAGCCTTTCAAATTTCGTTGCGATATACCAGGACTTTAGACTAGCACTGTATAAGAAATTGAATATATTGCGAGACCAGTTTGTTATTTAAAAATCAAATAATCACGTTGATTGTGATTTTTTTCCCACTTTTCCAAATAAGCCAAGAAATTCACATTAAAGAATTAAGAAGTAGGACGTCAAATAGCTTTCCATGCGGTGTTGCCGATTTTCTCACCACGACTCGGGAGATTAAGTCGGCTGTGTTATGGGGCACGCCGCATTGAAGTGGTCGGCTATCGCCCCTCCCGATAATATCCACGGCTACTACCATAATGATTTTCAGTATGAGCCTAATAACATAAATATCTATTTCCTTGTTTTGATTTCAATAATTTAATGATGATTTGCATTTGCAAAATATAAATAAGTTCGATAGTGCATTAGAAAATTTATACGTACATAGACTTTATACGATGAGTCATAAATTGATGTATTTTTTATTTTGGACAATAACTCAACGAAGACATATTAGTAATCATACAGCATTTACACAGAAAAAAATTGGTACCTGAATACAATGAAAAAGTTCAGTGACTCAATGAATATTTTTATCAATATTGGTCCAATGAACGCAATCGTTATGTCAATGTACCACTGGTTACCCATACTATGAATACGGATCTTAATAATATCAATGAATGCTTTCAGTTTATTCTCGTGATGCTTTAACACATTGAACTAATTATTTTGTTTATCATTTGAATAAGTGGTATTTATCCAATCATTCCATGATATTTCCATAGCCCCAATAAAACCTGTGTGTAGATCTGAAAATAGTTTATCATTGATTTCGTTAAACTTAGATTCATTGTAACAATAAAATCATCTCTGGGACCATTAATTACGTTCATTGATATGATGAACAATTTCAAATGAATTCAGTGTACCCCTTTCATTACCTCAATGAACTTTTCCATAGCAGCAACGAAACCTGTTCATAAATGTAAAAGAAGATCATCTTCGATCTCAATGAACTTAAATCATTGTCACGATGAAAAATGTATTGTGCCAATGAACGGAAAGGTAATAAACGGTATTCATTGATATAATGTACCACATTTCATTCATAAAATAGTATACATTGTTTCAATGTACTTCTTTCTTCATTTCAATGATCTTTTTCATAGACGCAACGAAATATGTTCATAGGTCTGAAAATAGATCACCATTGATCTTGATAAACTTGAATTGATCGTAACAATAAAAACATACATATTTCAGTGAAAAATTATTCGTTGACTCGATGAAAAATGTATTGTGCCAATAAACGAAGAGGTATTAATTAATATAATGTACCATATTTTCTGAAAATATATACATCAGTGCTGTGGGACCATGAATTATGTCCATTGATATGATGAACAATTTCAAATTGTTTCAGTGTACCCCTTTCCTCACCTCAATGAACCTTTCCATAGCAGCAACGAAACCTGTTCATAAATATAAAAAACCACCAACTTTGATCTCAATGAACTTGAATTCATTGTGTCAATAAATACCTTCATACATCAGTGAATGTTTAATCATTATCACGATGAAAAGTTAATTGTGCCAATGAACGGAAAGGTAATAAACGGTATTCCTTGATATTATGTACCACATTTTTTTCATGAAATAATAAGAAACGATCATCTTTGATCTCAATAAACTTGAATTCGTTGTATCAATGAATACCTACAAAAGTCAGTGAATATTTATTCATTGCCATGATGAAAAATGTATTTTGCCAATGAACGGAGAGGTAATAAACGGCATTTATTGATATAACGTGCAAAATTTTTTTCAGTGTAGTCTTTATCATTCGAGGAGTCCATTGATTTTACGCTTTCCCCGCAGATACCGCTTCCGAAAGAAAACAGGAAACGAATGAGGAAACACTACCGCACGGAGCAAATATTTATCAAGCCAGCGTTTGCCAATGTTTATGAACTCGCACCCTTAAAATTTCATCATTTCTAATGTTTTCCAACACAAGACAGGCAAGAAAAGAAAAAGTAATTCCTAGAACAAACATCCGCATTGTTTATTCAGTTTTCTTTGGTGCTATTAGGTGTCGATTTTTTTGTTTATACAGCGGAGAACTCGAGTGCAATTATTGTTATAGTAGGTCCGTATAGTGGGGAAATTTAGAACACAAAGCGCTTGGAACGTATCGTTTTATTCGCAAGTGCCATTATTAGATTTCTTTCTAAGCTATTTCCGTAAATGCTTAGAGCTTTTCTTGTTCAAAACAGTATCGATTTTGGTGATCGATAGTGAAGCTAGGTATACTGGAAGCAGGGAAACAAATCACTTTTTCTTCGTTAATACGGGAAAACTAAATCCATGATTAACAGTTCTAATCCGTTCATTCATTCTTTTCGATAAATGAGTCAAAGAGGAGCTTGGGAAAAGCGTTCATTTATTGATCCAATCATCAGAAGGCGCATTGGTTCGAATCCCAGCGCGGTCACCAGCACCGGTCCCGTTGGAAGGTGAGGGCTACGTCTTCTGAAGGCTACTCGCAGCCAGTTAACGGAGATAACAATTTCAACAATGTAAACCTGATGTAGCACAGGTCAGAAGGAAAGCTAACAACATTTTTTTTTATTTTTGCTTTTATAAAACCCCTAGAAAGCAGAGCTTGTGCAAGCAAGGAAGACCCGGGACCTACAGCTTAAAAAGTCTATTCCGAACCACTTCAGCTCCGTGATGGCGGTGGGGATCGAACCCGGGCCGCCTGGGTGACAAAAAACGCTCTTAACACCTCGACCACTTCACTTAGTCAAAGAATACATTCACCTAACCTAACCTAACCTAACCTAACATCTGGGAATTGGAAGATCTGTTGAAGATGTCAGAACCCACATATTTCCGGAGACTCTTATACGTTCCCGATATGTGTATGTGACCTTTTCAGTATAATATGAGACTTGTTTGTTACATAACAACAGGACTCCAAGATATTTTGTTGTTTCTCTATACTGAAGACACGTTCTTGGAAGATGGACATATAGGAGAGTTCTTATTTTGCGTTTTTTCCTAAACGAAACCCAATCCATCTCGTTCGAGTCAAGTCCTAACTCACTTGGCTCAAAGCTTTCTTGAGCAGATTCACTAATTGGTTTTGAGCCAGGATGACTTTGTCATCTGCTTATACTTTTCCGTAGATACTCGAATTCTTTCGTTCCCCAGGAGTCTGTCGACCACCAGGATCTCTTGATACTATGGTAGCCACAGAACAGTCTCTACTTTCTCTACTTTCCCCTCTTGCTGTGCCAGCATGGAACCTGTCCATCCGGTCAGGGTTAAATCAACACCATGCCTCAAGGCGGCTTCATATATACAGTATCGGAAAGTTTTCATCTTGGGTAGGGTGGTTTCATTAGAGCGTAAAGAATAGCTTGCTATATATTGAGAGAGCATTACAATTTCTCCTCGACTCACTCGAGGAGGGGATATCGACTTGAGCTGCGTGTGGTGTCTCGCTTTGCCACGTGGTCCGTTAATGCGTCGAGTGGTGCAACAGGAGAGGCGCATAGTAGTGCGTCTCTCTTGTTTATGTGGTATTATCATATCATTGCGTATTAGCAATATGCACGGGAGGGACTACAACAAGCTATATGAAGAGTTGGATAACGACCCGGTTACAAGAATGCCATCAGATGGCATTCTTCCCAGATATAGCTTTGACAAAACTTTCAAGACAAGTATAACGGACAGGGATGCGTGGAAGGGGGGGCCTCCCATCAATGCGGAAATCGCTGTCTACACGGACGGCTCCAAAACGGATGAAGGTGCAGGAGCCGGCATTTACGGAACCAAGCCGAAGATGAAAATCTCACTGAGCTTGGGCAAACATGCGACGATATTTCAAGCGGAAATCGTTGCAATACACTATTGTGCACAGGAGCTAATAAGGCACGATTTTTCACGAAAAAACATTGCCATATACTCAGATAGCCAAGCTGCAATAAAAGCAGTCAACTCAATGCAAGTTACCTCAAAACTTGTTTGGGACTGCATAGAAGCCCTAAAAGAGCTGGGCAGTCAGAACAGACTGACACAAGCCTGGGTACCAGCACACACAGGTTATAGAGGCAATGAAGAGGCCGATACACTAGCCCGAGAAGGAGCAAGTAAGGCCCTGAATGGCCCAGAACCGTATTGCGGTATAGCAAAAGCTGTACTAAAAACAAACACCAAATCATGGATTCAACAGAAGTCTCAAGAATGGTGGAACAATGCACCAGGGATGAGACAGGCCAAAGAGTTTATCAAACAACCGCAGCCAACATTCACAGACTATCTACTAAGCCAGAAGAGGAACACTACTAGAATAGTAGTAGGACTTCTCACAGGGCACTGTAGGCTCAACAAACATATGAGTACAATAGGCCTGGCAGAAGAAATGATATGCAGGTTCTGTCAGGAGAAAGAGGAAACATCAGTACACATACTATGCCACTGCGAGGGCTTGTCAAGGCAAAGGTTTCTAACGCTGGGAGAAGAAAAACCAAGAGCTCCCAGATTCATGGAAGTTCTAAAAACTAGCCTGTGGAGTCTCGTAAAGAAGACAGGGCTAGACAAAGAACTCTAAATGATCTCGAGGACAAACACAATAGATCTGAAAAGGTCGCGGTGTAGAGGCTTGTAGCACGAAAGTCCCTAATATACAGTGCTAGTCTAAAGTCCGTTCCCCCCCTACTAATTTCTGAACCACCTGGTATATCGCAACGAAATTTGGAAGGCTCAAATAGGAGATGAAAACCTACTTTTTCATAAGAAAATTCCAGCTAAAAGTTTCAAAATGGCAGCTGAGCGCCATCTTCAATAATTTTTTTGAATAGAACACCTGGTATATCATTGCATGGTCGGTTAGGGACGATCATGAGGAATCCAACAAAACCAAATTTGATGCTATTATCTGCCAAGACTATGGAGATATCGCCTATTATTTTCTCCATAAGCTGTGAGAGAGAAACTTTTTCTGGCAGGTCAATAAATTCTCTCTCACACTCATTGGGCTTATGAAGAAAATAATAGGCGATATGTCCATAGTCTTTGGAGATAATAGCATCAAATTTGGTGTTGTTGGATTCCTTATGATCGTCCCTAACCGATCATGCAATGATATATAGGGTGTTCTATTTAAGAAAATTATTGAAGATGGCGCTCAGCTGCCATTTTGAAACTTTAAGCTGGAATTTTCTCATGAAAAAGTAGGTTTTCATCTCCTATTTGAGCCTTCCAAATGTCGTTGCGATATACCAGGTGGTTCAGAAATTAGTAGAAGGGAAACGGACTTTAGACTAGCACTGTATAATCTAATAATCTAATAATCATTGCGTTCCTTGTTGCCCGCGTAGATTTCTGTCAATACCCCAGATGAACAGTTTCCGATACTGTAGATTCAAAATATAGGACGTTTTGGTTGACTCCTCGGTTTTGTATGAGTATTGGTGATCGTGCAGTCAGATTCTTTACTCTCTACTATCAACCATAATCATGTGCGGTGGCTTGGGGCTTAAGAGAGATAGTTTCTCTAAGGCTTTGGAATTACAACGTTTTTTACCGACCTCCAAGCAACTGATATGTGCCGAATATATGGCATCCTTCCCTGGTGACTTGAATGGCGCCCATCTCAGATTCTCACTTGTCACCAACCTCGAGGACATTTCTGGGTTATCTTTGTCGGGATGGTTCTGAATCCGGGAAATATGTGGAAATGAAAGGCATAGGTGCCGATGAGGATTCCTGGAAATCTGGCGAAGAAATGTGGGTGTCGACTCTGCTTTAATTTATGTCTTTGCAGTATGCTCGCTGTCTCTTTGCGATAGCTTGATGGGTTTTTTGTACTCTCTCCAATCAGAGGTCTTCAAACTCACTATATAATATGTAAAATCAAATTCTAAACAACTTTTCCAAATAATTTTTTTCGATATCTTGCCATGTTACCCCACTTTTTGCCTTCTCATTGTAATTCTTTTCAATTTTCCGCCATAACAGCAATCACGTGACATTTGTAAAAATCGATTTTTAGGTTATCGGACATGCACAAACTTTCCCCCAGAATGTTTTTCCAAAAACTCTATCAAAAAACTTTTTTCCCATGTGGTACATACGTTTTGGCGGTCACTGAATAAATTATATTTCAAGGCAACTGTCCACCTGAATCATGCCCTTTGGTCCTTCGTAGTGGTCAATGTACGCAACGTGAAGTTGAAAATTCATTAAACGATTCAGTGCACCTACCAAACAAGAATATTTCAGTTGATTTCTCTGTGTACGAAACATTTTCATCACAAACAGCTTATTCTATTTTCCTTCTTCGACGCATGTGCATACCTATTGCATAATTATAATTTTTGTTTTCAGATTTCACAAGAGAACTGAAGAAATGTCGAAGAAACAGGTGAGTTCTTTTCATAAACTGTAATGAATCCAAATTGTAGAACAAACCTGCATACATACATTCACAATAACACTTCACACTCTCTCATTGAAAAGTATTTTCAGAGTAATCTTTCGAATGGATACTTGTTCCACTCTGGGAATTATATTCCACACTATGTCTACACGCTGCATCGCTAGAGAACACTCAAGGAAATAGAAAACAAACATGGCTGACTGTTCGAGAACATTGCCGTTTCCAGGATGATAAGATTTATTTCGCTGAAATACTCTCTGGCGTTGTTGGTACAGTTTCTGCGATGTTGATATCTCCGAAACTCAAGAACTACAAAAATTATGAAGGGAATATTAATGTGATTTTTGTTCGAAAACATGAACAGGATAATTACAAAATCAGTTGTGGAAACACCTGCGACTGAAAGACAAACTTAGTCGCTATTTTTCATCGTTCAAGATGACCTCTTGGCAGGTATTCATGTTGAAGAGGGGAACATTCTTCATCAAAATTGAAAAATGTAATTTCTAACAGAAAACAACTATTTCCCCGGCTAACGCCACTCTGGGCGTTGAACTACATCTGATAGACATTGTGAAAAGACTGAAAAGACGAAAATCTGAAAGTGAAAATTCTCATTTTCATTCAGATCGTTGATTTTTTTAATATTCTCTAGTTTTCATTGAAAAAATCATTAAATAGATTATAAAAGGAGAATACTATTAAAAAATATTACTCACAGAAATCGTTAATTTCATTGAAGCAAGGTTCGCTTCTCTCGCATTTAATCCCCAATACATTTTGGTCAACGGAAATATATTTCGCTCTGCCAAGCCCTTCAGGAGGATTGATAAAGGATTGTAAAAAACAGGCTCTTCAGAAGCACACACATCAGGGATGGATGAGGGAAATATTTCTTCTGCGGTGACACTTTGAAAGTACCAGGGAAAGTACCAAGGATTTTTTTGTAATTTCTAACAGAAAACAACTACTTCCCCGGCTAAAGCCACTCTGGACGTTGAACTACATCTGATAGACATTGTGAAAAGAATGAAAAGACGAAAATCTGAAAGTGAAAATTCGCATTTTCATTCAGATAGTTGATTTTTTTAATTAACTCTAGTTTTCGAATGAAATAAGTAATTTCGACGATGTCGAAGTACCCTTCTCTCCAAATATTTCCACCATGTGGAAAATGTGAGGCAAGTATCTGACAGAAAACAACTACTTTCCTGTCTAATACCTTGACGGACATTGAATTACATCTGACAGATATTTATGCAACGTTCTTCCAAGAGGACCTTCTCTCCAAATATTTCCACCATGTGGAAAATGTGAGGCAAGTATCTGACAGAAAACAACTACTTTCCTGGCTAATACCTTGACGGACATTGAATTACATCTGACAGATATTTATGCAACGTTCTTCCAAGAGCACCTTCTCTCCAAATATTTCCACCATGTGGAAAATATGAGGCAAGTATCTGACAGAAAACAACTACTTTCCTGTCTAATACCTTGACGGACATTGAATTACATCTGACAGATATTTATGCAACGTTCTTCCAAGAGGACCTTCTCTCCAAATATTTCCACCATGTGGAAAATGTGAGGCAGGTAAATGACAGAAAACAACTACTTCCCTGTCTAATACCTTGACGGACATTGAATTACATCTGACAGATATTTATGCAACGTTCTTCCAAGAGGACCTTCTCTCCAAATATTTCCACCATATGGAAAATGTGAGGCAAGTATCTGACAGAAAACAACTACTTTCCTGGCTAATACCTTGACGGACATTGAATTACATCTGACAGATATTTATGCAACGTTCTTCCAAGAGCACCTTCTCTCCAAATATTTCCACCATGTGGAAAATGTGAGGCAAGTATCTGACAGAAAACAACTACTTTCCTGTCTAATACCTTGACGGACATTGAATTACATCTGACAGATATTTATGCAACGTTCTTCCAAGAGGACCTTCTCTCCAAATATTTCCACCATGTGGAAAATGTGAGGCAAGTATCTGACACAAAACAACTACTTCCCTGGCTAATACCTTGACGGACATTGAATTACATCTGACAGATATTTATGCAACGTTCTTCCAAGAGGACCTTCTCTCCAAATATTTCCACCATGTGGAAAATGTGAGGCAAGTATCTGACAGAAAACAACAACTTCCCTGTCTAATACCTTGACGGACATTAAATTACATCTGACAGATATTTATGCAACGTTCTTCCAAGAGGACCTTTTCTCCAAATATTTCCACCATGTGGAAAATGTGAGGCAAGTATCTGACAGAAAACAACAACTTCCCTGTCTAATACCTTGACGGACATTAAATTACATCTGACAGATATTTATGCAACGTTCTTCCAAGAGGACCTTCTCTCCAAATATTCCAACATGTGGAAAATGTGAGGCAAGTATCTGACAGAAAACAACTACTTCCCTGGCTAATACCTTGACGGACATTGAATTACATCTGACAGATATTTATGCAACGTTCTTCCAAGGAAGCACCTTCTCTCCAAATATTTCCACCATGTGGAAAATGTGAGGCAAGTATCTGACAGAAAACAACTACTTCCCTGTCTAATACCTTGACGGACATTGAATTACATCTGACAGATATTTATGCAACGTTCTTCCAAGAGGACCTTCTCTCCAAATATTTCCACCATGTGGAAAATGTGAGGCAAGTATCTGACAGAAAACAACTACTTCCCTGTCTAATACCTTGACGGACATTAAATTACATCTGACAGATATTTATGCAACGTTCTTCCAAGAGGACCTTCTCTCCAAATATTCCAACATGTGGAAAATGTGAGGCAAGTATCTGACAGAAAACAACTACTTCCCTGGCTAATACCTTGACGGACATTGAATTACGTCTGACAGATATTTATGCAACGTTCTTCCAAGAGGACCTTCTCTCCAAATATTTCCACCATATGGAAAATGTGAGGCAAGTATCTGACAGAAAACAACTACTTCCCTGGCTAATACCTTGACGGACATTGAATTACATCTGACAGATATTTATGCAACGTTCTTCCAAGAGGACCTTCTCTCCAAATATTTCCACCATGTGGAAAATGTGAGGCAAGTATCTGACAGAAAACAACTACTTCCCTGTCTAATACCTTGACGGACATTGAATTACATCTGACAGATATTTATGCAACGTTCTTCCAAGAGGACCTTCTCTCCAAATATTTCCACCATGTGGAAAATGTGAGGCAAGTATCTGACAGAAAACAACTACTTCCCTGGCTAATACCTTGACGGACATTGAATTACATCTGACAGATATTTATGCAACGTTCTTCCAAGAGGACCTTCTCTCCAAATATTTCCACCATGTGGAAAATGTGAGGCAAGTATCTGACAGAAAACAACAACTTCCCTGTCTAATACCTTGACGGACATTAAATTACATCTGACAGATATTTATGCAACGTTCTTCCAAGAGGACCTTCTCTCCAAATATTCCAACATGTGGAAAATGTGAGGCAAGTATCTGACAGAAAACAACTACTTCCCTGGCTAATACCTTGACGGACATTGAATTACATCTGACAGATATTTATGCAACGTTCTTCCAAGAGGACCTTCTCTCCAAATATTTCCACCATGTGGAAAATGTGAGGCAAGTATCTGACAGAAAACAACTACTTCCCTGTCTAATACCTTGACGGACATTGAATTACATCTGACAGATATTTATGCAACGTTCTTCCAAGAGGACCTTCTCTCCAAATATTTCCACCATGTGGAAAATGTGAGGCAAGTATCTGACAGAAAACAACTACTTTCCTGGCTAATACCTTGACGGACATTGAATTACATCTGACAGATATTTATGCAACGTTCTTCCAAGAGCACCTTCTCTCCAAATATTTCCACCATGTGGAAAATGTGAGGCAAGTATCTGACAGAAAACAACTACTTCCCTGTCTAATACCTTGACGGACATTGAATTACATCTGACAGATATTTATGCAACGTTCTTCCAAGAGGACCTAATTGCAAATTATTTCGTAATTATACACCAGATTATCCTTCAATTCGCTGGAGAAGACCACCTGCCGACGCGTTTCACGGTTTTCGTCGCTCGTCAGTGATAAGGTAGATAGGACAATATTAGAGTCCCAGCCTTATGAATTATGATCCACTGTATAACTAATATTTCCTCACAAATGAAGCAGTACAGTAAAAGTCAGTCCAGCGCCACCCGTGGGGAAACCAAAAAGCAATCCTCGGTAGCAAAGACTCGTCGTGGTATTAGCCAGGAGAGTAGTTGTTTTCTGTCAGATGTTTGCCTCATATTTTGCACATGGTGAAAATATTTGGAGAGAATGGTACTGCGACCGACTTTTACTAATCGCTGCTTCATTTGTGAGGAAATATTAGTTATACAGCGAAACGCGTCTGCAGGTAGTCCTTCGTGGTATGAGCCAAGAAAGTAGTTGATTTCTATCTGATGTTTGCCTCATATTTTCCACATGGTACTATTTCATTTATTTGATACTATCCGGCAAAAATTCTTGAATCTCTAGTTTTCATTAAAAATTGAAATAAGTAGTTGAGATAGACTAGAATAGAATGGATGTATTTGACCACATTACAATTATGTTTTTGGCAAGTCAGTAGTACAGGTTTAAAAATGTTTAAAAGAGACATTAAAAGAGTTTGGGTAAAATAGTCATAAGTAAATTAAAAAAAAATAATAAAAACGACAAAACATACAAAATCATTCTAAAAAACAGTGTTACAGTGTTCATCAATGGAATAAAAACAGTGATTGAGAATGTCGTGAACTCATCAGGCAAAACATTATAAAGTCTGACATCCAGTGAATTCATTTTTTAGTTTTATGGAGTCTGAAACGAGGAGTTCTCAAATGGGTTGCACTGCGAGTTTGGTAATCATGAAACTCAGCGTTGGCTGATAATAATTGTTTGTTTTTGTATACCTCTAATACCGTATTATAAATAAATAATGATGGAACAGGCATAATAGATAGATCTTTGAAAATTTGTTGACAGTGGTCCCTGTAACCAGCATCAGCAATAATTCTAACTGCTTTCTTCTGCATTTTGAAAACCCTAATAGCGTGACAAGAATTTCCCCATAATAAATAATTCTAAAATTTATGTGAGCATGGAAAATTAAAAATAACATGTTCGAAGTGTGTTAAGACATAGTTGTTTCTTCATATTGCGTAACAAATATAGTGAAATCGATAATCTATTACATAATTGATCTATCTGGGCTGACCAAGTCAGTTTGTCATCTATAACAACCCAAAGAAGATTGGCACTCTTACCATCACCTGCGTTCTTGGTGGATTTTGGGTTTTATCATGGTTTGACTTCAGATTGTTGGCCGGTTTTGAGCAGTTTCGAGAGAATACGTCATATGTAACGATAGACCGCCTGCGTCAGAAGCAGTATTTAGTAAAGTTGTGTCATCAGCATAAGCCACACATTTATTGGGTAACATAGAATGAAATAAATCATTCATGTAAATGATGAATAGAGAAGGACCCAAAACAGATCCCTGTGGCATCCCATATGAAATATTATGAAAGTCAGAACAAGTATCACTTTTATTCACTGCTTGCTCCCGGTTATGTAGGTAGGACTGGAATAGATCGAGCGGTAAGCGCCTGATTAAGCTTTCCAATAAGGATATACTATGAGAGACACAGTCGAAAGCTTTTGACAGATCGCACAGAGTAATACCAACTTCCATACCATTCTCAAAACCCTCGACTATATCGCTAACAATCTTGAAAGCAGCTTGGGTTGTACTACATTTGCTTCTAAAACCAAACTGACAACAACTATTGATAGGGAGAATGTTATTCAAAAATATCACTCGAAGAAAACGATCATTTCATTGAAGCAAAGATCGCTTCATTCTCAAGTAATCTGGGAGAGTTTTTCATATAAAAATTGGGAAATCTTATATCATATCAAGAAAACAGAAGGCCTAGGTTGCTCAAAGCGAGACACATCGTATACACTTGTACTCTCTTGCAAATAAAGTACGTTCAGGGCCAGCCCACATTTTCATCGCCGGAAGTTTCCAAATCTACAGGGACTGCCGGCACAGGCATTCGCACTATTCAAGTGTCTCCCGTGGAATTTATTTTCCCGAGTTTTCAATGGATGGCTGCTTGCACAGAAGTTATCTGATGTGTTTAGTGTTTGTTTACAAGTGGAAAAATAAATGAAGTGACACATTTCGATTTGAGGGCTGTCTGGAATTGTTCGGAATGTGAACGTGAAAAACGTGCAGACTGTTGGTATTTTTCAGGTTCATTACCCAACCTTTTTGAGCTAGTTTAGACGGATATAGTAAATGGACTGAAACAAAAAATGGAGTTTAAGCGGGTATAATATTATGGAACTAGACTTTTTATGGGGAGATTGAGTGGTTATTTTGAATTAGAGGATTGAAATTCATTACTGTTCATAGGCTGCTTGAATTACACCTGAGTAAAACTGTCAAAAACTGCACTTTATTTAGGGGTTGTTGTTGTTGTTTAAAATTGTTTTTTCCGATAACCTGCTGTCGTCCCCTTACGAACGGCAGCCCCCAAAATCGAAAATTGTGCGAGCCAAGGATTAACGAGGTCTTACCTTTTAAAGTGCGATTCCTAGCACTTTCTCGGGCCATCAGATAAAAATCTAGCCGACCAGGAGTCACTGGTTTCGAACGAGAAAGTCTCAACCACTGACGTACATGACCATATGCTAGGCGACAGAAAAGTTCTTGCTGTTCTCAATATTTCTCAAGAAGTCTGTCAAATCCAAAGATTCATTTTTTCCATTTCTATGATTTTTCATTTCTATTATGTTTGGGATCCCTACTAACAGTTAATGAAGACAAACTTTAATGGATATTTATTTCAAGGACAATTGTTTGTTTCAGTGTACAAAACTGGTCGTAAACAACGTAGATAATTCAACTGACCCAGAGCTGATTATTGAATTGGCAAAATATTCAGGCCAATGAGTTACAAATGGACTATTATTGGCGGATTACTATTTGTAGAACTCTCTCAGAAATAGTTATCTACAATAAGAGAAAGCACTGTTAATTTTGTGTCACTGAGCATTGTTCAAACTGAATTCGGAAAGCAGAAAATACTATACTCGGTTGAAAATTATATGTCGAGGTACTTCGAACGCATGTCTTTTCACACTTCAACATTCATATCAAACTGGACTCAATTGATAATAATAATTACATTCAATATTAAATCGCCTTCATTTATCAAAAGTACAATGAAATGTAGGCCAGTAGAGATAGACATGAAAAATCGAAAATTTAACGATAATTCCAAATTATTCTTCATTTGGCTGGAGAAGACCACCTGCAGACGCGTTTCGCAGTTCTTGCCGCTCGTCAGTGACAGGGTAGGTCGGACATCATTAGAGTTTTCCTGCCACAGCCCAATGAATTATAATCCACTGTATAACTAATATTTCATCACAAATAAAGCAGCGACTTCCAGTAAAAGTCAGTCGCAGCGCCACCCGTGGGGAAGCCAATAAGCAATCCTCGGTAGCAAAGACACCAGGAAGTAAACAGAGTTCGAGAATTTTTGCCCGAGAGTATCAAATACATGAAATAGTAAACTCGACAATGTCGAAGTATCCTTCTTTCCAAATATTTCCACCATGTGGAAAATATGAGGCAAACATCTGACAGAAAACAACTACTGCTCTGGCTAATACCACGACGGACATTGAATTGCATCTGACAGATATTTGTGCAACTTTCTCGCAAAAAGACCCAGTTGCGATTGCTTATTGTAATTATACAGCAACTTATCCCTTATCTGGCTGGGGAAGACCACCTGCAGACGCGTTTTGCGGTTCTTGCCGCTCGTCAGTGACAGGGTAGGTCAGACAACATTAGAGACGTGTCCTGCCCCAGCCCAATAAATTATAATCCACTGTATAACTAATATTTTCTCACAAATGAAGCAGCGACTTACAGTAAAAAGTCGTGGTATTAGCCAGGGAAGTAGTTGTTTTCTGTCAGAAGTTTGCCTCATATTTCCACACGGTGATTTTACTATTTCATTCAATATATTAACTGTCAAAGAGAAAACTTTGTATGATACACTTGTGTTTGTTGAACTTGGCTGCGCCTCATTCACCAAACTTCACGCTCATACAAAAAAGTCCTACTTCACGAACTTGTATAATAAATAGCTATGATCTAAATTATCCGACTCAATTGTGGACAGAGAATGCTATTTTTGGAATCATCTAACGAGCTCCTCAAAACGACCTTTCGCTACCAACATTTTCTTTTCCTAGGATCTGCTGGTCCCCTCAATATTTTCGACCTCTGAAGCCTTAGCCTGATCAGCGTTATGGGTGAAACCCCCATGCACGAGAAAAATACGAGCGTACCACTTGAATATATCGGGAAACTTCAAGTGTACCCACATGACAGCAAGAAATCCCATACTAAAGTTCTTACGCAACTCGAACACTTTGGCCAAATGATGGATGATTATTTACGAGTAAATTGCCTTTGAAGGCGTAAACTTCGAACTGAAACCCACCAATACCAACTGCCAACTCGTAAGACGGAGACTGGGAGAACAATGGGTGGAAGTTTTGACCCCGATGGAAGTTATATTAATTAGGAACCCTGATTAGGGTCGGTCGGTGCAAAAACGAGTTGTGATAGCCAAATATTATAGCACGATTACGCTGTGTCAAAGGGTAATTAGTGGGGTCAGTGGCTTGCCGCCCAGAGGGAAATCAGCGATATTCAGATTTGTTGTTGTTTGGTTATTTCTGTACAGTTTGTCGTGCAGGTATTTTCACAGGTTAACTTCGTGTCCTATTGCGTTTTAGACCAGAGTTAGTGAATAATTTTCCAATTGATGTAGTCATGTTTGAAGCAAAGTTGTATCTTCAAGCATATACGACGAAAATTTATTTTAACCGATATTTTTCGGTACCAAAATGATACCAACTTCATTAATCAAAAAACCATTCAACTATTTTATGTATCTAAACAACTTTTAGGTTCTTTTACAAAACAAAGTTGAGGCTTTAGGTTTTACACAAAAATTTTTTGTGTAAAAGGTCCTGAAATTTGGTTAGATAGGCAGAGTAGTTCTATGATTTTTTTTGTTAATGAGTTTGGTATCATTTTAGTGACGAGAAAAATCGATTAAAATGAATTTCTGTCGTATATGCTTGCAGATACATCGACTTTGCATCAAACAAAACAGAAAGGACGGTATTCTCTTGATAGGGAAAGGACATGTCACTGGATACATATATTCCTGGGGCTCGACAGATTTTTTTTTTATTTTTGGATATATCATTGTAGAGTTCAAAAGAAACTTTTTCCATTATACTTTTTTTCTGGCCCTACAGGATGAGCTACAAATATGGGTTGAATGTCTTACGCCAATTATGGAAAATACTGTCTATGAGTGGATTTTTCTTGTTTTACGGTTATAAGATTCTGTGAAAAATATCGATTGACTTTGAATGAATCAATTATGGTATACATACTTACAAGATGAGACAGAAAATGCGTTTTACCTGAAACCCGTTTATTGACTTCTTGCCCAAGTGTGGACTATTCGTTGATTTTCTAGTATGAAGCTAACAAAATGTTCTGAATCCATTTAACAGTGTGTCTACAGAGTAGACAAAAAATTGTGTTAAAAAATGGGAGATGATGCAGGTGCATTTGTTGTTGATGTCCGAATCTGATATTTCACAGAGAATTAAGATTAAGTTTCGTTTGTGTGGCACAAAAAGACGAATTCTCCAAAAACTATTTTTGAAAGGAATCATGGACCAATATTTCTGTTTATAAGAAAGCTATGAGTAAATTGAACTTTTCAGTGATCTCAAAAAGTTCAAAAAGTGGTATTTTTTTAAACCTTCTGAAGTAAATACTTGTCATGTATATACGATTTTGTGAATAGTCGTTTTCAGAATTCATTTGCCAGCACTGTAATATAATCAAATATCAAATGAAAATTGAGATTTGCTGCCTATCATTCACAAGTTTTTTTTTTGTTTCGACAATTTTGTTACTAACTTGGCTATGCTATATGGATCATATTTATAAACGCATAAGATTGCAGCTGCTACAACTTTTTGAGGGTTGAATGAAAAACTACTCGTTTTGAATATTCTATAAAAATATCAATAGTGTATTTATTTCAATATCGGTTTCAAATAATACATGTTTTCGGAATCACCTATACGGTTACACAAGCATTGATTTTCATCCTCTTTACAATGTAAAATCTAGTAGTAAAGAGTATCTTCCAATAATCAATGTTTGGTGTCTAATCAAGTAGGTTCATTGGAAAATGTGATTTGGAAAGTTCAATGTACTCATATAGCTTTCATACCAACAGAAATAAAATAAATATTCGTCCATAATTTCGTTTCGAGAATTTGTCTTTTTGAGTTCACCCTGTATCGTCACATAAAAGAGTAGACGAAACTCCATCTTCATTCTTTGTGAAATATCAATAATGAATCCACCCGTATTATTTCGTATAATTCAACACTATTTTTTGCTCACTGTGTAGACACACGGTAAATTATATTTAAAACAGTTAATTAGCTCAATTCAAAGAATATGCTTCAAAAAAGTTAAAGGAAAGCCCATTCATGGGCGAGAAGTCAATGAAAGAGTTTCAGAAAAAACGCATTTTCTGCCTCATCCTGTAAGTACCTATGTACATGATTAATATATTCAAAGTCGAACAATATTTTTCACAGCATAATTGAGAAAATTGAGAAAAATCCATTCCATAAATGACGTTAGACATTCAACCCATTTTTGTAGCTCGCCCTGTAGGGCCAGAAAAAAAGTGTAATGAAGAAAGTTGCTTCTTTTGGTCCCTACAATGATATATCAAAAAATCATAATAATCTGTCGAGCCCCAGGAATACATGTATCCAGTGCCATGTCCTTTGGGCTTTTCCTGAAAAAACATTTGAATTCTTCCAAATGCTTGGGAATGAGTAATGTAGTAGTACATTTTTATTGGGTCGTATTTAACCGAGCACCAAAGTAATATTGATATGATTTCCAAATATTCATCTTGTGTCACCAAAAATCATAGTTGAGCACCAAAATTGAATTTCTAAATTATTTATTTTTGAGCCGCAAAATAATTGATTTTTAAATTTCATGTATATATTTCAGCAGCAACTAATTATTTTGACACCAGAAATCCTATTTGAACACTAAATATGTGAGCACCAAAATGAACCTAGCTTGCGAGTCGAAAATGCGTGAATTAGTTTTTCGCTCGCGCTTGACACGTAAACCTAGCCTGAGCAAGCTAACCTAGCTTGCGAGTCGAAAATGCGCGAATTTAGTTTTTCGCTCGCGCTTGACACATAAACCTAACCTGAGCAAGCTAACCTAGCTTGCGAGTCGAAAATGCGCGAGTTTAGTTTTTCGATCGCGCTTGACACATAAACCTAACCTAAGCAAACTAACCTAGTTTGCGAGTCGAAAATGCGTGAGTTCAGTGTTTCGCTCGCGCTTGACACACATACACACACCTAACCTGAGCAAGCTTGCCTAGCTTGCGAGTCGAAAATGTGTGAATTAGTTTTTCGCTCGCGCTTGACACACAAACCTAACCTAAGCAAACTAGTCTAGCTTATATGTTGAAAATACGTGAGAGATTATTTAATATTTTTGGTGTTTTTGTATTACATTAGGTACGATTTCAATATTTAACTTTCGGCATAAATATTGCTGCATAAATATTACTAATATTTTTGGTGCTCGTTTCTAGGAAGTTGCACAGGAGATTCAGGGCAGAGCGCCTCGTCACCTAGCAACATCCTCGATTATTATAAATCGCATAATAATCTCGTTACATTAATAGCTATATGAATATAGTCCAAATACTGTTAAATTGTTCACGTAAATAAAAAAAAAGAAGTTCCCTTTGAAGATTCGGACCCAGTACCCCGTACGAGATCGATCATTAGACAGCTGGACATCACTGATTTACTACAAAAAATGTACATGAACTATTTAGGGTAATAAAATCCCATATTATGCCCTTCAATATTTTTTTAGATAGTTAACCAAGCCGCTGATGGTGAGTGACAGAATCGACTGTAATTGTTCAATTGGTATATGAGATTCAGTACCTAAACTGTCACGACTTATGAAATGACAACTTGAAAAACATTGCTGGCAATGGCAACAATGTACCTATCACAAAAAATTACGAGATATCACTATTTGACATTATTAGGACTGTTATTAGCGTGAAAGCAGATACGAAATGTTTCTTTGTGTGAAATCGCGTTCGTTCAGGAAATATCTAACATTGATTTGATCGCATGTCATATAGCGACATCTCACGAAGGGTAGACTTACAGCTGCAATGCAAGTAACTTAAAAATTCATAAGATGGCGCTATATGACATCCATGCATTTTGTCTGTAAAATAGCGTTTTTCAGGAAAGAAGATGAACTTAATAAGCATAACCTGAGCTACGGTCAAAATTTTCTCTAAATCTTTTTTTGTTTCCGAGATCGAAAACATTTTCAAGAATTGCTCGTTTAATAGTTATTTATGCAATAAGTGCAAAATAAACAATTTTTGCACGAGTTGTATACAAAAATTTTTCTACGTTCGTGCAAAAAGCTAAAAATGATATATTAAGGTACGGCACTAGGTGTTCGAAAGTGAAAAACGCAAATTAAATAATTGATTATTACTATCGATTTGCATTGAAACAGATCACTATCATCTATTTTCCATTAATAATACTCATTTTAAAACTTTCAATTCTGTAATTGTCAGAAATAATTTTAACTGACGTTTCTATAACCACAGTTGCATTATAAAAATAAAAATCATGGTAGCCGTGAGCGCGTATGTTTTCACGAGGTGTGGTCATAGTACAGACAGTTCGCTTTATGCAGGTAGACGGTTTAGAACAAAGCGGTTCAGTTTTGAGTTTTTTTCGGGAAGGCATTGTTTGTTCAGCTCTAGCTGCTAACCAATACAAAATAATATAAAATATATGTAACTGTTTAAAACGTATTGCGAATCTCACAGAATATCTGCTAAATATGTAGTGGGTTTGAACATTTATGTTTGTCATGATGACAGCACGTTGAAGTTGAATGACAGATGAGTGCAATAAAAACTTTATTGAACTAGTGCAATAAAGAACTTCTTTTTCCACTAAATATAGTTCAATAAAGTTTTGCTTTTTGCATGAAAAAAATAAATAACGTTCAGAATCAGGATCAGAAAATTTGTGTAGATTTTTATTTTGTATGGATTTAATTTTTTTTTTTTTTTGTATTTTATCTATTTGTCGAAGGTGGCATATTATTTTGTCCGCTAGTTCAGTTGGGGATTGTTGGGAATTGTCATGAAGATCCACTAAGATAAAAATTTGCTTGTTTTGCGAAACAAATGATCAACCAATTTTCATGATAATACTCACACTCCCAGTTCGTTTAAAATTCTTGAATATTTTCTGTCTATGGGATTGTCTGGCTGGATAAGTATTCGTCTGAGATTGTTGGTAAACTTTAACAGCAGAAACTTTTTCCTCTGCCATACGCATCGCTTTCCACGATATCGAAATTTGATGAAGTGCAACATTGAATTAATAACAATGGGATGTGATAAAAAAAATCTTATTTATACGTATACATAGGTATCATATCACAATGACTAATGAATTGATTGTTCTATTTCAATGAATTCCTTATTTATTTATTTATTTGATATATCATACATCCTGCAGGCCGAAACCCAATTGCAGGAGTACTTCATAAATATTACATGTGGTTGTGATATAAAAAGCAGTAGTTACAATAGTAATTTACGTAACAAGTCCGGAAAACACTGTTTTTTTGGACGAGTGGACAAGATTCTAGGACGAGCGTAGAAAGTCCTGGAAGTCTGCGAGTCCAAAAAACAATTTTTTCGGCAACCGTGTAGAATAACAAATTGAGACATATTTATTTTTTATATTTCTTTCCAGAAGAAAATTTTGAACATTTTAATTCTTGTTTGTATTAAATATCGAAATGCGAACAGAAGATAGGTACTAACAGAAACATTATAATTCTTATTTATATAAATATTTTTGTTGAAATTCGAGCTTTTCCCGGACTAGTCCGGAAAGTACGTACTTCCCGGACTAGTCCGGGAGGTGATACTTTCTCAAAGAAAAATCGTCCGGGAAGTACGTACTTCCCGGACGGTTGCCGAAAAATTAGTATTTTTGAATGAATTTACAAGTTATAAGTTAGTTAGAAATTAAACTAGAAACGGTTTGTCTGAATTGATTCTTATTTAGGAAAAAAATGTCAACTGAGCCAAGCTTATTGTAATGTCTGCACATTGAATTTATTGGAGAATGAAAGTGATATTGTGTATTCGATACATTGAAGTGAAAAGTATTGTGATGCCTGGAGGATTTTCGGGGTATACCGAACTTGGTTAATGAGATTAATGTTGAAGAATCTATGGTGTTGTGTATATAATTTTGTATATAAATTGTAGATTAATGATTTTTTCCATTTTTTTCAATAACTGTGCTTTAAAGTCTCATATAGTAAGGGGGTGTTATTATAAACTCCTGTTCATTTCTAAGAAATAACTGATTGTCCCGATTACCTTGATTGTTCTGTTCTCTGTCTGTTAATAATAATGAGTCCATTTCAGGTACAGATAACCTTTGTATAGGAGAATACCTTTAAAGATTAGTTGATTTCTGTAGAATTCGTCAGGATTCGAAAGTATGATGAGGGGATGACGATGAATTTTAGGACAGCTCGTATAGTGAAAACAAATCAGAAAATGATTTCTATATTTAAATTTATGTGAAATAAAATACGAAATTTTGAATAAACCATTGGCGACACAGCATCAAAACTGTTGTACAATATTATTTCGCTTTCTGAGCAAAATCATTAATAAACATGACATAATAATTTGAGCTCTACCCTCTATAGCACCATTAATTTTGTTATTATTCCACCCCTTCTCAAAATAAATCTGAGAAGCGAAACTTCTCTCTGACTGTATTGATTTTCCTTGACTAGATTTATTTCTACGGCGTGGCATCCTAGACAATTTATTGGCGATACTCCTACATCATCCATTCTGAAGACTCATTTAACTTTATATCGCTGAATTTACGATTTGGTTCTTATCTAGAACGATTCGTAAGTTCGATGTAGCTAATATTCCTTTGAATTGGCCGTTGGAGAACCTGAATATTCCGTTTTGGTACGAAGGAATGACTCTAATAAATCCCAGAAAAAGTCGTCTGCCTATCGACTATGCCAAAATGTCAAGGGTTAAAAAATAACAAGGTCATTGAAAGTCAGGTAGCCGTTTTGTGGAGTATGTAGAAATTTTTCGTTTCATTTATTTGAAACTCTCCAGTCAGCTTTTCCAAATTTGTTCAAATTATATTTTCGGAATAATAACGTTTCGAACGTGACATTTTGTTTATTTCAAACCCCATTAAAAACACTGGTGTTGCTTTCAATCGTGTTAGCATTAATTCCAAAAAAAAATCAACTAACAGTTTAAGCAGTGTGCGTAATAGTATATTGTGTGGAAATTGCCATTTTTTTTCAAGATCAAAAAGTTAGCAAGGAGCAGCGTAGTGACTAGTGTAGAAACGTAACGAGTGCAGGAAAGACACTTTCCCACGAGTCAAGTACACTATTTTTCTTACGATCGTGAATATTCAAATTATGTGAAGTATGAGTATTCAAATAAGAATTCTGAGCAGGTAGGTAGTCATCATTATGTTTCTATTTATATTCAATGTCAGAATAGTATAAATTCGACTTTCTTAGTATAATAGTGAGGTAAAATAATGACGAAAATAAAAAATATTTCTATTGCTATTTAGACGTTTGCTTGAGCTGATTCAATAATTTATAGTGGTGTCAAATCATCACTGACTGTTTCTATAACAAACTCCATACTCTAATCTTTGACACTTTCAAAAATTAATATTTCATACACTAAATACATCGGATTTCATTTTTTCATTTTTTCTGCCAAAAATCATGGTTTGAAGTGCATACCGGAACGCCACTGGATATGATAATTTGAATCTAGTTGGGATTAAATTAGCCCCTTACTACCCTACTACACTGCCAAATTTCAACGAAATCGGTTGTAGGATTTTTAAGATATTTAAGAAAAAAATTATTTCTTTCAAAAATGTTGACACCCCGTATCTTGAAAACGAAGCGTTATCGGACCCATGTTTATATAAACTGTTTGTCTTAGAATAACTCAAAGAAATACCTCTTCAAGTTTGGCCACGTACTCACAAATAACACCCTGTATAATACGCTTCCGTAAAGAGCTTTTTTGTACTCGCATGTTTGAAGAACTCGGCACATCTTTTGAGATTTTTTTCAAGCGGCACTGTTAATCCTTAACAAACACTATTTGCGCCTCTTAGTAGTCGATTTTATATTATACAGTGTGACCCATTTAAGATGGAAGCACCCTTATAAAACTTACATTTTTCAGCCGATTGGGATGATTTGTTTCTCGTTAGGTAGGCATTCGGAAAGTCTACTAGGACACCAAAGTTCATTAATGAATCTCCATTTTCAGGGCCATCTGTTTTTATTTTTCAAGGTCAAAAATGTAAAAAAATTACTAGCGATTCTTTTATAAAAAATTTAACTACACCACTGGATTTGAGACATTTTCGAATGGTTCATATGTGAATTGCCTTGAAATGCGTCGATCAATAAATAAGTTATAGGGATACGAAATTTGGGGGGTTTGATCGCATCTATATCGTGCCGGTTCATCGAATAATTGAGAGTCGGGAATTTCATCCAGTGGCCATTTTGAAGTTGGGAAGTTGAAGTCTCCAAAGAGGACAAGGTTATTTGAAAAATTGTACATTCAGTCGATAGTCTCGATAAGTTTCTGATCTGAGTGGTATGTAGATGCGAGGTGTCTACATACACATCCAAGAGTACATAATGATTTTTTTGGGCACATTTGGCGAGATATTCTTGATTTCAGGAATATCGTAATGGGACTCGAATACCGTGCAAATGCACCTAGAAGTACCACGTCCACTTTGGTTCGGACGATCTTGCCTGAAAACACGATATCCTTCAAAATGTATAAGACAGTCAGGAATGTTCCTTTCCAGCCAAGTTTCAGACAGACATACACTCAATATTTTGTTAGTCTTTGGACTTACTTGGGAAAATAACTCTTTCCAAGACGATCGTAATTTCTGTGAACGTAATGTTCTTTTCCTACCCCATTAGAAAGTACACACTTTCCTCCCTCAAACCAGAGAGGAAACTTTTGCTCCCTATGTAGGAAATTACTTTTTCTCCCCCTCATTTCAAGTAAGTTGTGAACGATGAAACTTGTGAATCTATTAAAATCCAATTGTTATCGTAATTTCTTGAACATCTTATATATCCTGTATTCTGGTAAAAATCAAATATGAATGTTACTTCTACTTTAGTTCTTTAATAGCTTTTTGTGTATTTAGAGCGCAAAGTGATTGATTGTCGCTCGACAAAAAGATTAATCTTTAGAGAACGACAATGACACTTTGTGCTCGAAATGCACACATTATTTTTTCTGCAAGCGCAGCTCTTAGAAAAAAAATTATCGACACTTCATTCAAATAGGCACATAACATTACTTATGAGAAAATCACTCAATAGCAATCCAAAATGTATAAGCTATCTAAATGTCCAATAATTTGAATCACTAACAAGAAAAAAGTTGAATAACGTTCTTGAAAAGAAAAAAGTTGCAATTGCCAGGAGCTGAACCCGGAACCTTCGAATTAAATAAATAAATAAATAAATATGGTTTTATTACATAGTACTGATCGATAAGACACACGCCTCCTGCATTGCTTATGCGTGTAGTACATAGCATTCAATGTAGAAAATTCATTGCAGTAGGTTTATGAGGCTGATTGTTTCGATGATAAACCCCGGAAAAGGCTGAGGCAAAAAACCGGGTCAAGGTACTTCGCGTTTTAGGTTATACCTTCCGTCTTGGTTCCCTACGGAACCGGTTCATCACGTCGCTCCTGGAAGATATCCAGTGCCTGATATATGAGCCCGCCGTGCTTGCGGGGCTCATTGTCGTATACCCTGAGCTTGGTAATGTCCTTGGTGAGAGGACTGTTATGGACAAGTCCTTTATGTATGTTGGAACTGAGTCGACGCCAGCAAGCTCCCTTAAAGTTTCCAAACGAAGGTATCTCCTACTATTAGTAATAATACGGAGTACCTTGTTTTGCATCCTATCCAACCGCATGAGTGGGGTGGTTTTCAGACTGCAAAACACTGGACAAGCGTATGTCATTGCGGGCCTTATTATCTGCTTGTAGACAAGCAGTTTGTTCTCTTGACTCATCCTTGAGCCTCTAGCTATCAGAGGGTAGGTGCGCTTTAGCGCTGCTCCAGCCCTCTGAATAGCCAAGGTTATGTGCCTACCGAAATTCAGCCGCTTGTCCAGCTGCACTCCCAGGTATCCCGCAGTGTTCACGTTTTCAACAACTTCGCCGTTAATCATCAACTTCCTATATAGCTTTGAGTATGTATACTTTTTAGTTGTTTTGAAGGTTGTAGACGATGTAGATATCCGGCAGATAGATAGATATCCGGTCGATATCCGGCAGCACTTTACGAAGTTTCCTCACAAAAACGAAACCAGAGAACGAAACAGAATCCAGTAAAAACTGTATTTACGAGGTCCTATGTGAATGTGGAGATTCCTATATCGGAGAGACCAAGCGGCCATTATCTGTAAGAATAGCTGAACACAAAAAGTGGACTCAACGGGGGGAAACATCTAAATCGGGAATAGCCGACCACGCGTGGACAGAGCACCATCGAATTCTTTGGGATGAGGCTAATGTTCTTCATAGAGAAGAACACTGGTTTAAACGCAAATTTATTGAAACCGCTTATATCGAGGTTAATGGTGCTTTCAGTCAACCGAGCGTGGAAATCAAAAACGTATGGAGGCCGCTAATGAACCGGTTTGGAGGGAGACTTAGCGCGAAAACACGCGCGCCACAAGACCGCGCGTAATTTACAACGTAATTACCGGCAGACCTATAAAACATCGTATAGATTCAAAATTTGTCAGTATTCACCTGAAGACGATTACAGATTCAAGCAATTGAAACGTAGTGAAAAATTGAAAGAAGTAGAAATCTTTCAACCATTAAGACGATGGAAGTCCGAAGCACAAGTACTTTTTAGTTGATGGTCTCCGACTTCGCCGGATTCACCATTATCTTGTTCTCCGCTATATAGGGTATAACCTTCCTATACAAGTGGACTTGGATCCTGTATCGGGCAGCGACGCTCGAGAAGGAATGGGCAAAAATTGCGGTATCATCTGCATATACCGCAGTGCGACCTTCGAATTACAAGCTCAAGACGCTAGCCATTGCACCACCGCAGATTCTCAAATGGACATGACTGTATTGTCTATACTTTCCATCATGCAAGTGTAGGTCCGTTTTACACAAAAGCAGTTGAGCTGCGTTTTAAATTTATAAAAAAAGGTTCATTAAGTGGGTAGGAGGAAAAATCATATGTATTACATGGGAGTAAAGTGCCTTTCCCTCCCTTGGATGCGGGAGGAAAAGTGGCACTTTCCTCCCTAATAATACAAATAGCTATTCCATAGTATGCACATCGAAAGTAATTTTCCCTCTTCTACAATGTACTTAGGTGCCTAGATATACTATTGAATCATACAAATAAAAAAAATATCGTCAAAGAACTTCCGTTCTGAATAAATGCAACCGTAGTTCAACTTACTATCAGTGAACCCTCATGGAAATCAAACCTCATATCATATTCCGAATCATTTCTTTCGAACGAAAGGTGGTCCCTTTCACAGTGTCTCACATAACCGCAAAAACCTTTCCTTTGTTGTTCTTGGAATCAATTGATGTTATGTGTAACAACACTCCAATTCTCCCCATTCCGTTTCACGGTTACTTTGGTGGTATTGAGTTGCAATGTCTCGAAAGCAACATGTAATTCCAGGAACGGCAGACCGTCTGATAGACAGATTAATTGAAACCGTAGATTATTCCACCGGATATGTGTGGAATGGGAAATTCGAGGGGCTGAAGGGCTGACAAGTGATGGAAATCGGACGATGTGTTCGTGTTGCTATCTCTTTCTGAATTAATCAGATCGATAGCTAATATGTTTATAAGATTCATTATTTTCCAGGAATTTTAATGGAAATCTTGCAGGGAAATGGTCTTTATAATCTTTATGTCAATAATGACCGAAATTTAATATTACGGTATGTGAAAATTTAGAAAAATATATATGGAACTATCTGCATGCACTGTTTGGAACTTTTATGGATATACTCAGCAGTCAGCAGTCATTTTATGTTATGGTTATGGCGTCCAAATGATGTTTCCATGCAAAAATTTTGAAGGGTATAATCATGTTTTACACATACTGTGTAAAGGACCCCCCCCCCGCACGGAATATAGGGAATTTTGGTTTATTGCGAAATTCAATGAAACTCTGGTATGTTGTAGATCATGATCTGCAGGTAATACTTCAACTGGATCATAATCAAATCGTACGATGAGTTTCCGAGAAACAGGGTGATTTTAAAAGTAGTTACACAAACAGAAAATATAGTTAATTTATCACAAATTGAGATTCTTTCTGGTTTAGTCTCGAGATTTGGATAAAATATGTCATACCTTTGGAAAAGCACCACTTTCATAATACAAATTAGTATTCAATGTACCGGGGTCGTCACAAACGTTCTCAAAAATAGACCATTTCGGCGTTGTTTACTTTATTTATTAGAATTGAGATATTTTCTAGTTTACATTCGAGATTTTAAAATATCGTATTTCGAAGTTATTGACTAACTTCATTCTTTCAATAGGAATTTTAAAGGACCCTATATTTTCAACGTTTAACGTTGATATGTGAAAACCCTCAAGCTATTATATCCCATTCATATTTTCGAACAAAAATTTCATAGGTTTATTATATTACTATAGGTAATAAGTAAATTTGAAGACAGGTTGGATAAAAAAATGAAACTGGAGATAAGTGTTAGCTCAATACGTGTGTGCTTTTGTTTTTTCGTAAATGAATATCGAAAAAAAAATAGCATCGCTGGCAAACACCACAGGCAAATTTTTAGCAAAACCTCAAAGATATATTAGGAGCTCTGGGGGTGATTACTAATTACTCCCTCTCTTAGAAGCCCTCTTCTGGATAATCTTGATGTTTTTTTTCGTTTAATCACTAGTATTACTAGTGATATAATTTTGGAGTTTTGCTAAAAAAAACTCCAAAAAAATAAAAATTCGTCTGTTGCAGGTTTTTTTCTTTTCTGTAACTTTTTTCACAATGTTTGCCAGCGATGCTATTTTTACCCGATATTTATTTACGAGCAATGTCACAAAAGCACACACGTTTTGGATAAATACCTCTCTAAATTTTTGTATTCTCTATCCAACCTATATCTTCAAATATACCTATCATGGAAATATTGAAATTGAACTAGAAAATATCTCAATTCTAATAAGTAAGGTAAACAACGTCAAAACAGGATATTTTTGAGAACGTTTGTGACGACGCCGGTAAATTAAATACTATTTTGTATTATAAAAATAGTTCATAGTTTATCCAAATCACGAAAATAAATCAGAAATATTCTCAATTTGTGATAAATTTAATTTATTTTCTGTTTGTTTACCTATTTTTAAAATCACCTTATTTCGTCATACGATTTGGTTATGGTCCATTTAAAGTGTTCCCTTGGAAGCGGTTATTGTTTGGGTGGGTGACTGGCACGCTTGGAGGGACAAATTTTCAGTTGGAATTCTTGACCGTGCTTGGGATCGCACGTTAAACGCTATGACCCTCGTTATTCCCAGCACTCACAAGTATTCTGAGGACTTCTGGGGGTTGCTCGTCGAGATGCAGTCGGATGACGGCTAGACCAACAAAATTATTTCACATCAAACCATCAAAATGTATCATCAAGTTAAGGCAAGTTAGGGGATTCCGATTCGCCCGAAATCAATCAATATATGGTATCCAACCTGTATCAAGAGGGAATTATGATTATACCAATCAAATAGACGATAACTGGCTACCAACCCACGCATGTGGAAAGAAATGAGTAGCAAAACCCGAAAGAGTATGTTTCTTTAGCCTGAGGCTTTGAAATGACTCACCAATCATATCCATCACATTCACGTTACCAAAAATCGAAAAGGTAACTAATGTACCTGAAAAAACAATTCATTCCAAAGCCTACAAAACTTAGTTCAACTATTTAACACTCAGGGCTAATCTACAACTTCAAGCACCATCATACCCGTCTCTTTCACCCTCATGGTGCTCGAGAAAAGGAAGTGCTCCATCTCAAAAAGTCTTTTCAAATAATGAATGATACTTATATAGGGTGAACGTTTTGAAAAAATTTGGTTGTATCAAAAATTTGGATAATTTACAGTTTTTAAGATTTTTGGCTCAACAGCATAAAACAGCAGAAAAAGAGCTAAAAGAGCCCTACTCCTTCGGAGTCGGGCTTTCGGCAAAATATGAAAATGAATTCATCTAGTTTTTAGACAACATGCTTTCATGAAAAATTATCGGTAATTTTGATGCAGTTATGCAATTAATCTACTTCCGATAATTCCAATACCACGTCTGGTGCAAAAAACACTCTCATTTTGCCACTTGTTATATTAATATAGTCAAAATCGGTCTTAAACTACGGGTGTGAGACTTAGTCACCGACAATTCATTTAGTTTCCTCTTATTCCTTTGTGTTGAATCATACCCGTTCAAATAAAATCCCAATGATACATGAGACAGACATATACGATTTTCACATGCGATAAGCAGATGTGTTGATAATAATAATTTTCAGCAGCGCTAACCCACATGATAAAACCGATTTGGACATGGCCATGTTGATTCGTAACATCGGCTCGTTCGCCATATTTTGAATAGCACAACAGTTTCGTCTAACATCGTTCTTCCTAGATAATGAATTCGATTATTATGTAGATGAATACAATTCGTTGTTGACAGTCTTACTGCCAATGTGTTGTATTCGACAGTAGTATACGTTTTGTTGAATTGAATGAATGAGAAATAAACCAGTGTACATATTGAACCGAGATAATATTTCATTTTTGTTGTGAGCGTTAAGAATGCCATTTTTTCTGACTGATCGTTGAGAATTTTCTATTTTCTAAGTTTTTGACTGTGAAAAATGTGCAATTTCAGCTCCATTCCAACAAACCATCTCCTACTGCTTCCAAAATCCCCGTTATGTGTCACTCAGTAAATCGAAACTTGAATTTTTCCTCAGATATTTCCTGAATAATGCGGTGGAATGGTGTTTGACAACTCCACCATTCTTCCGCAGTATATAAGAATGCCCGCAGCACCGAAACTTTTTGGTATTGTATTCACAGGATATTCTCTCCGAACTCTCCCAACTTTCAGTAATGTCTATGTCTAAGTTTATCGTTTTACATATTATTGCGGAAGTTTCCGTCTGTCGCAGAAGGAAAATATTTCCGAAATATAACGGTCATTGAGTGCAGATATTGAAAATAAATGTGAAATGGACTTGGGGTTTTCAGTGACTCTGAATTATAAGTATTTGGAAATTGATCCAGACAGTGGAATAGTTCTCTCAACCTGATATTGTTTTTTCTGAGTAGTACTTTCAAAAGAGAATATTGTCTCATTAGTTCATATACTTATGAATTTTTTTTTTTTTAATTACTAATAAAAACCTCAAAATTCATAATTTTTATTTTTCTTTCGAAAAAAATATTTGGTAAACGATTATGGGAACATGGGAAAAATGATGAAAAAGTTATCTTATTTAAAAAGCTGGTTACACGATTTCACGTCCTTTTTCCTGCATGCATTGAAGGTAAAAAGACAAATACTTATGAATTGATGTATAGGTATCTATGTATTTTGTTAAGTAGTGAATAAGTTACTCTCATCCACAACATTTTGAATAAAATCATCACTAAAACAAAAATATAAAATCTATAAGGGAATTTAAAATCTATAACTTCTAGTGAAGGATTGGTATTTTAAAATCCATAACTGCTAGTGAAGGATTGGCATTTTAAAGAAGAGCTACATGTTAATCATTAAAAATTAGGTTTCCAAAAAACGTTTTTTCTCCAAATGACATTAAAAGCGGCCTTTTAATGATATTTGGCAGGCTTAGAAGTTGTACTTTTAATGCCTAGGCATAAAAAGTCCACTTTTACTGCCTAGGCAGAAAAAGTTCGTTGCTAGGCAACCTTCCAAGTAATAATTTAAATCAAACTGGTTATTAAAATTGACAATGACATTAAGAAAACTCAAAATGATGCTGATGATAAAAAACTGGTTTTATTGCATTAAAACTACAAACTACAACACGAAATTTTTATTTATTAGATATATTTATGGTGAATTGTGAACAATTATTTAATACAATTGAACTCTGTCCACTTCCCTCCTTTCCAGTAAAATTAACAACTTTAGTATCAACACTTGATACTCCGGAAACGCCAGAAAATATTTTATTGCCGATGTTCGACTTATTGGCTAGCGAGTCCTCAATATAGCTCTCCGCGACAGCGGAAGACTCCCATCCTCCATGTTGCTTCAACATTGTTATGTCCCCACCAGAATGCACCAGCAACGTGGCCGAAGTTCTGCGAAAGCAGTGCCCGGTATACTCTTTCGCATGGGATAGTCCCAGAAAAGTAGCAATTTCTTCTGGCATTTTACCGAATTTGTGAATGCCAATGAATTGATGATGTGCTTTACCGTTCGCATACTTATAGAAGACACCTGCTTTTATGCCTAGTAAAACAAATAACTATTCTTGGTATCTGGGATTTTATTGAATGACTGCTGTAGGTCAATCTAACTTGGATCTTCTGTTCCACATATATTTCATTTCGGTAGTTATTGGTAATAGAGTTAGGCTTGATAGTTGACATAAAAGATTGGTTTTTTCATATTCTGGTTCTCACGATAAGGAGAACCATGTAGTGTTCAAAGGATATCGTGAGAGCCAATGGAAAGTAGGTAGGAATTGGTGTTCTTCTGGAATTCCTGAAGGCTGTATGATAATAAGAAGTTTGTGATTTGTGATCGCAATGAAATTATGTACATCCTCACGAATATAATGGAAGTGTTCGCATACTGAAACTATGCTGAGCAACACATTTTCAATTTGAGCCTAATGACGCTGGACAGTATCTACTGATATGGACTAGTAAGTGATAGGATGTCCGTTTGACTGATATGTCCAACCAAACCATACTCTCTTGCATCTATGCATAATGTCACCGAAAGTTCCGGATCGACTTGAACCTAAATATTCAACTTAAATCTGGAGCACTACTCATAAGTCGCTTCAGATCATAAAATGATTTCTCTTGTAAACTTTTTCATCCCACTGCTGTCACCGTATTATGAATAGTTAATCAGTCAAATATATTATTAATTTTTTTATCGCTTTCAATTGGCAACAAATTGTCCAAACTCATCCACGTGAATTCAAACACAATATAAGAAGGGTATTTGGATTTTGTTCGAAAATATGAATAGAACGTTCATAAAATCTGTTGTGGAATCACCTGTGGTTGAAAGACAAACCCTGGTCGTTCAAGATAACCTCTTGGGAGGTACTTATGTTGAAAAGAGGAAAATTCTCCATGATAATTGAAAAATAAAAAATGTTATTTTTTTGTAATATCTAACAGAAAACAACCACCCGGCTAAAGTCACGCTGGACATTGAACTACATCTAATGGATATTGTGAAAAGACTCTAACTGGAAAGGAAAAACCGGGAAGAGAAAATTCGCATTTTCATTCAGATAATTGATTTTTTCAATTATCTCTAGTTTTCATTGGAAATTCATTATATAAATTATCCAATTTATTTAATGAATTTTCAATAATTTTCACAATATCCATCACATGTAGTTCAATGTGCAGCGTGGCTTCAGCCGGAAAGTAGTTGTTTTCTGTTAGATATTACAAAAAAATTGCAAATTTCAGTTTTCATTTTTCATGTGTAACATCTTTCAACAAGGTTATCTTCCCAAATCTTCAACCTATTCGCAGTGTCAGTACCGAAACAACCAATGCTCATATCCGTGGGTAGCAAGTAAGAAACCATATTGTCAAATCCACCATTTTACATAATCATTTAAATGAACCCTTCTCGTTTTAGGAAATGTATATCCGTGATATTAATATACACCGTGGTATACCGATGGAATATCCACTTAGATATCAGCTTATTATTAATTTCAATCCTCTGTATCCCTTATGATACTATAATTTGCTAATAGGAACTTGAATAGACTCCATCCTAATGATATACAGTTCCTGTGAAATGATATTACCGAAATACTGCCAGTCTAAGTTGTTCTTTCCAAAAATGTCTTTTTAACGATATCCCAGAACAACCACCTATCAAAGAAAAGGAGCTGATATTCGATAAGGAAACAATTCGGTAGGGCCAAAGAAAACATTTTCCCAATTCCTCTGACCCTACTTGACCCTCTACTGTTTTACTTTCAAAAGCAAATAATGACCTTTTCACCGTTTTGTATTCTCTGAGTGCGGAATAGATCCCTCTGGGAGTGTTGCCTTTTGAGCCAGTTCGACTTCAGTTTCGTAGGCGGAAAAAAGTACGAGGCATCGACTTCCTTTAACAAGTTTAACTTCCGTCGCAATGCTCTGCTCCGTCGTTTTTCAAACAAATGAAATTGGCACTGTTTTCCGATTGGTTCAGTTTCGATGACAAACGTGCGTTTCCGTTTAGCTTTATTATGAGTTATAATTGTCTTCTGTATGGGTGCATTTCTGGGTTAGCGCGCCGTGAGTTATAGCTTATCAAATAACACTCTTTATTTGATTAGCCCAACCCAATAAACTAGCCATGAACCATAAGGAACTGTTTAATACACAAGAGGATGATGACAGTGATCAATGTTGAAATATTGAAAATATAACGTGTTAAAAGTACACTTGCGTTTTGCTGCTTTCCCAAATAGTTTCTGAGCTTTATATATATATATATATATATATATATATATATATATATATATATATATATAGTATACTCTTATAACACTTTATTCCAATATTTCGACAAGTATTATTGTCATCATCAGGGAAAGCTACAATAATGTTAAAACTATAGTGAAAACAATTGACAACTGTGGATTCTAAACTACTTACGTGTTGATGAGATTGATTGCAATAGATGATATAAAAAGACGTGTACAGTAATTAAACATATTAAAAAACAAGTTATGAGATAATCTTAAAGGTAATCGTCACACATTATTAAAAACTCAGTTATGCATAAAATCTAGTTCTATTCAATTTTATTCAAATGGATATCATACCGATGTCACACCGGTTGATCGGAAAGCGTGGAAAAGAAAGAAAATTTATTTGAGGTTATGTATACAAAGTGAAGTTTGTTAAGGTACGTTCCTGCATGGAACTGTACTAGAATCTGAAATTAGACAGATTGAACCACTCAGAACTAGAAAAGTGTACATCAAGCTTGGAACAAAAAGACTAGACATTGTTTCATGAAAATGACACATGACTATTGCAAAATTATCAGATCAGTATTCAAATTTAACAACGTTTATTAAAGTTTTATTTTAAAATTTATAACATGGATTGAGAGTTAAGCTCTCTGACATTATGTTTCTGCTTATCCAAGTGCAGTAAAAATGAATATATTTCACTTAAATGTTTTATGTCAGTTTTCTTGTTCAAACATGAGGATGATTGTGAGATGAAGGTCATCTCACACCACAGTTGTCAATTGTTTTCACTATAGTTTTAACATTATTGTAGCTTTCCCTGATGATGACAATAATACTTGTCGAAATATTGGAATAAAGTGTTATAAGAGTATACTTCCTGCATGCTGCTTACCCAACAAGTTTCCCTAGCTTGATCTTAACGAGTCAGCAAAGACTACCTCTCTCCTATATATATATATATATATATATATATATATATATATATACAAAGGAGAAAAGTAGTGGGTAAACCCTCATAATGCAACCGTAGACGGATCCGTTTCGGACTCATTAGACCTCTTCAGTACGGTATAGCCAAGTGTAAAGTTGTGCAACACTTGAACGCAAGATCACACAAATATAGGAGCCAACCACAGGAGCCAGCAACACATTTGTGGTTAAAGTCAGAACACCTCGTGTTTACAAGGCTTGAACTAACATTACCACGGAGGCAACTATAGCTACCTGCGTGACATCCTAACCCAGGAATATATAAATAAAGTAAAAAACCATACAATGGCTTGTGAGGGGAACAATAAATACAAAGGAGAAAAGTAGTGGGTAAACCCTCATAATGCAACCGTAGACGGATCCGTTTCGGACTCATTAGACTTGGCTATACCGTACTGAAGAGGTCTAATGAGTCCGAAACGGATCCGTCTACGGTTGCATTATGAGGGTTTACCCACTACTTTTCTCCTTTGTATTTATTGTTCCCCTCACAAGCCATTGTATGGTTTTTTACTTTATTTATATATATATATATATATATATATATATATATAATATATGTAATTTGATGATTAACGACTGAAAAATGTTATTGGGGAACGGGATAACGGGGATTTTCAGTCAGTCTGAAACGGCAAAATCTTTTAATTACAAAATGCCAAGCTTTCGTGTCAACTTCGACACTTCTTCAGCAATATAAAAATTGGGTAGAAGTAGAAAATATAAGCATTGAAAATGTATAAAATGGTAAAAAAAGTTGTAAATTTTTTTATGGTGACATACTTTACAATAACGTGTTTAGATTTTTTGTTCTTTCTAAACCTGTTATTGTGAAATACGTCACCATAAAATATTTTACAACTTTTTCACCATTTCATACATTTTCAATGCTTATATTTTCTATTTTTACTTAATTTTTACACTGCCCAGAAGAAGTGTCGAAGTTGACACGAAAGATTTTGCCATTTCAAATTGAAATTGAATTGAGTAATTTTGCATATTAGTTGTCCGACTATTTTAAAATATGGCAGGTGTTTATAATTCCGGTGACAATCCCTTATGAAAATTTTGTTAGAGGAAAATAAAAAATGGTGGCTCCAATATGGCGGACAAGTTTTGTGATTATGGTCCGATTCGATTCTCAATTGATTTGTGGGGATTTTCGTGGTCGGAGATTAGGACTTTCTAATCAAAATTCATACATTCAATATGGCGGCTCCAAGATGGCGGACAAGATTTGTGATTTTGGTTTTGTTCCATTCTAAATTGGTATGTGAGGGTTTTCGGGGTCGGAGATTATTTTTTTTGTCCAAATTTATAAATTCAATATGGCGGCACCAATATGGCTGACGAGTTTTGTAACTATGATCCGATTCGATTCTAAATTGGCATGTGGGACTTTTCGGGGTCGGAGATTATGATTTTCTTGTCAAAATTCATGAATTCAATATGGTGCCTTCAAGATGGTGAACGATATTTGTGATTTTGGTTTGATTCTATTCAAAATTGGTATTTGGGGGTTTTTGAGGTCGGATATTATGAATTTTTTTGTAAAAATTCATAAAATAAATATGATGGCTTCAATATGGCGGACGAGTTTGATCATTTTGGTCCGATTTGATTCAAATTTGGTATGTAGGGGTTTCAGGGGTGGGATTATGAATTTTTAATCAAAATTCATAAATTCAATATGGTGGCTCCAAGATTGCGGACGAGTTTTGTTATTTGGATCTAACTTTCTTCAAAATTGGTATGAGGGAGTATTTGCGATAGAAGATCATGGAAGTTTTGCTAAAATTCCCAAATTGTAGATGGCTGCCTCAGGATGGCTGACGAATAAATATTCAGATGGCCTCCTCATTCAAGAGCTAGATAGCTCAAAACTCACAGGAAACAGGCCTTGTAATAACTATTCTTTATGAAAATTCTGTAGATTAATGAGTACTAACTAAAAGGCAGAAAATATAATAATAATAAAAAAAACTTTTTGAAGACAACCGTTTATTCAAATGCACTAAAAAGTAAGAAATAATTTCTTCAGATGTGTAATGTAGGTTCTTCTGTGAGTTGCAGATTCAAAAGCTTACCGCTTTCATATTCGAACAGAAAACGTTGATTAAACTTGATCAAACTGAAGCCGATTATTTGAAGTTTTATTAGCCTGACAAGCAATAGGAGGTTGCAAAATAATCCATTTTTCGAGAACAGAACACATATAACATGAAAACAATCAAAGTGAAAAATATTGGTGTCGAACGAATTTTACGTATGAGCACAATATTCTTCAAAGAACAAATCACATCGATTAAAATGATCTAAATTTTTGCTGAAATTTCACGGATGTTTTTTTACATGAAAAACTAGTAACCCATATAATTTTCGGTAAGTGATGGTAGTTCACCCTGTATAGTAAGTGCTCCAAATAATTGAATATTGTGCCCTTTTACTTCATTGCATATATGTTCAGAAATTGAATAACAAGCCTATTTAATATTTGTAATATATTTCTCAAGGTAAAATATCAATGAATTCGCATCATTTTTTTGAATTATTTTTTATGTAGTGCCCAGACTCTGTGAGATTGAATATTACTATAATCCCTTATGACTTTCTCTTTTTATTGTTTCCTTGTATCAGAGAACGTAATTATTTTTGAAATTCGCGACCATCGCATGCGGCTCATCAACAAAGGTACGCTCTGCCCATGTGATGCCAACTATCATTACATTATCGGTGAATAAGACACCGAGTTGAAGAGCTACAATTTCTGACAATGGCCTCTCCATCATTTTTTTTATGTGTAAAAGAGCATCAAATCCCGCATTATCTGAAACGTCAAAAAACGTAAACGATGTGATATAAAATGTTACAGTCGGAAATGTACCGAGACGATCCCGATGGATTCGCCAAACCAAGCAAAAACTGTAGTGTTTAATAGATGGGAAACGTCAAAAGAGAAAGAAAAAGAAGATTTATGGAAGGCGGAGCAGTTCGACATTAATTCAGTAGAAAACCACGCCGAGGACGTTTTTACCCTCGTCCCAAATTGACCCGATTTGATGGTCCAGTGCGCTGTTGGTCGTTGAGAAATACTGATTAGACAAAAAAAAACTTGGTCTTCTCGCAATTCAATTATCTGTGGTCCATTAATGTAGGATGTTATATTGCATGGGGATAGCGCAAGCGTTTATAAAATTCAGATCCGTTATCAATCACCTCAAGTTTCTACCAGAACTGAAATTGAGCTCTTTTAAAAAAATATATTGAAGTTCTTTTAATACGGGCAATCAATAGTTATAGCAATCAAAATGCAGATTTTTCAGTTTGGTAACCTAAGCTACTACTAGTATCATTATTATTATTGCCCTGCGGGGCTGGCTATCAGGCGAAGTGCAGGTAGTTCTGTGTAAAACCTTCCTGCTCCCTGTTGTCAGGTTTTTCTCCTCAGTACTCCGTATCTCCTGGTGAACTCCTAGACATTTCTCACAAGGTTTCCCTGTGGAATGATATCTGCTTCACTGCAGTGTCCGGAAATATCCATCCTCATGCCATCCAGGGCTTCGCATTCGAACATTATGCAGAAGCCTGCTTCTTCTTCCTCACAGCAGAACCTGCTTAGCGTGGAGTCATGGTGTAACCCCAGGATATGCAAGTGTTTTCTCAGGTTGCATTGCCCTGTTAGGAGTCCTACCACCTTCCTGACCGTGTTTCAGCTCGGTCCTAGAAGTTGTCTTGGGAGCCGGTAGGTTGGCCCCATCATCATCATCTTTTCGTGAGTATTGCCAGAGGCATTCTCTCAGGAAGATCGATTATGGTTCTGAAAGACAGTAAAAATTGCACGGAAGACGCACTCTGTCACTGAAATAGCGGAAAGTTTGAAATAGCAAGACAGCTACACGATATATTGCATAGTTTTATAACTTAATTTGAGGATTATTGTTCCAGGTTGAATCGAGTAGCAGGCTGTAACATGGATGAAGGGAAAACAACTAAAAATGGTTGATTCAAATGTATACGTAAAAATGAATGAATGACAAGAGCCGTTTAGGTGATTACGATCTTGAACAAATAAGAAACGGAATCAAAGACCTAACACTGCATAATAAAATGGTTTCGATTCCATTCATGAAATTTAAAAAATTGTTAAAATTGTTTTTTCCCCTTACGAACGGCAGCCTTCAAAAGGTGAAACTTGTGCGAGCCAAGGATTAACGAGGTCTTACCCGTCAACGTGCGATTCCTAGCACTTTCTCGGGTCATCAGATAAAAATCTGAAGTCGCTGAGGATTCGAACCTAGCCGACCAGCAGTCAATGGTTTTGAACGCTTCAGTCTCAACCATTGAGCTATTTGACCCTTCCAGAAACGAAGATGACACTCAGCTTCATTTAACATTCCCTTCTTCGGAAGTGGATGCCGCTATCAATAAAATAAATAGCGATATAGCTTCCCTTTTAACATTATCTAATAATCATTCTCTGAAAGTTAATGAAAATGGAAAAGACTCTTATGATGTTGTTTGGCTCTCGTTCTAAAATGAATTTACATGAAGAAATCCAAATGAATGTCAACAGTACGGAAATTACCTTCAATAAAAGTGCTAGGAATCTTGGTCTGACTTTTGATAATGATCTGAGGTTTAAAGAACATATCAAGAAAATCCGTCGATCAGCGTTCATGAATTTGAAGCTGATTTTAACTAAAAAAACATTCAATTGCGACATCGTTCCATGTGGTTCATGCTCGGACTATGAGGATAGTAGATTGATACAGGTCATGCAAAATTCGTGCCTTCGATTAATTTATGCAAACAGACGTAGGCAGCATATATCTCATAAACTCAAAGAAATAGAATGGTTAGATATGAAAAATAGACGGTTACTCCACTCAGCATATTTCTTCACAGAAAAATATCCTTTCGTGAAGATATCCACAACCTCAACATTCGATTTAAAGGAACTATCACTCCTCCTCCTCACCGAATAGTTCAAACGGTCTTTTTCCTACCAAGTGTCACTTATATACAATTCGTTACCTCTGGATATTGGAAAGCTTTCCGTTACTGAATCCAAGAAATATTTGAAAAAATATCTCAAAGATCAGAATAACTTACTCATCAATCACAACTTTGGAACTATAGTATCTGATACTGACTTAGCTGTGGAATTGGTTAATGATTTTGTCTACTGTTATATAAAATATTAAATAATATTAACAGAATATCTGTAATATGTATCTAGATATAGTCTGAAAAAAAGTATATTGTTATGTTCTTTATTAATATTGTGTTTCAGAAGCATTGAATATTTATATATTTTAGGTATTTTTTTTTGTTTTCTTACGCTTAAGAATAATTACAGGGGTCTCGTGTAACGCGAGTTACAGGATATGATGTGATCTTCCTGGCGTTTTCCCATAAAGCCTTTCGTTATTTTTTTTGTATATGTACTAACTCATATTGAAAATAAAGACCTATTATTATCATTATTAAGAAATAGATAATGTTGTCCAGTCTACAATCCCTTATGTTACAGTGAGAAATAAAAATAGCGTATATGAAAGCCGTTTACCAAATTTTGCGAGCATCGTCAATATAAATCAAATGAGTCGACACTATTCACAAAACTGAATGATATTTTGAATTGCGAAATGTCGGTATACCTCTTTTGAAGAGATTGAATGAACAGAATGAATGTGAAGCTTGTACGGTTGAAACTGTCAGTTCTTCAAAAGCTAAACAAATATCATAAATTATGCATATTGAAAATGTCACCTACAATAATTGTGGCTTCAATTTCAGTTGATAATTTATAAAGCTAGTGTGTTTTTGTTATGAATCATTCCGAATTGTTTCATTTTGAGAATATGTCTCTCTGATGTAATGAATTGGATTCAAGAAATAATCTACATAAATATAACAAGACCTTGATGAATGGTAAGACTATTTTTATTGCTGGTAAATTTCTCTTGTATTTATTAATTTGACTCGACATTATTTTGGCGCCAATTGGAAGCCCTCGAGCTTCTTAAATTATCATAAAATAAAGTCGAAATTTAGATGCAATCAAAATAGTCGACTATCCATCGAAGTCTTACCCTTGAATATCTCCAGAGATACTCTTCTGAACCACTATTATATTTGAAGACTTGGTGGGCTTCTAAATTTTGTAAAAATGTCGTAGTTGGGTAGGACTGACCAAAATGAACTATTTTGTTAATCGAAATGAGAAAAATTCAGAATGAAAATGTTTTCCGTTCAACACTAGATGTCCTGCCATACCAGGATGCTCACTGCAATAATCCTATACTATAGGAGTATTCGGGTCAAAAATTCATCAGAAAACAACTACTTTCCTACTTTTCCGTTCACACGTAGGATACCGTCTTAGGAATTAAACTCGAATCGTCTTGATTTCATGATATCTATTCCAATGATTGCATCTTCCTTGATGTCCGCCACCAATTTAGGATGTTCCAGTTTAGTACTGCCCAAAATCGGCTCAGTAGTTCACCATATGCATAGTGACTGGCTCCCCTGTTGCTGTGCGTCTGAAAGTCTCTTCTGGAGTTGTTTCAAGTTCTGTCTCATGCAATACAGATTTCAACTCCGCAACCTTGAGATCGACCAGTCGAATTCTATTCGAAAGGATTTTGTCTTTGAGAAGCCTAATTTACACAAAAATGTATCGGTTTGTTTCTGAACTAGTGACTGACGTCACTGACTATTATTTCGGACTCGGAGTATATGTCCCGGCAGTGTATGAATTTTGCTCCTCCCCCAGGAAATTCACTTCTCGAAATTGGCCTTTCACTTTGTTTTTCCTGCACATTTCAGCGGAATGATTCATTCACAAATATCGCATTTGGTATTGAAAGCTGGGCATCGATCATAAAGGTGATGATAACCTCAAAATTCACATTCGTTTACCACCATGGAAGGCTTCTGCGTTGATCCTGCGTTGATCCTCTCCTCTTGAATGAATGAGATATATTTTTCAATGCATCTACCATCTGCTCTTCCTTCACGACAGATGAATCTAATTTTATTTGGCCCAAGTTGTGTACTTGACTGTCAACTGCCGACAAAATTCGAGAGCCTTCTAAATAGTGAGATTTGTCTTCCGAAGTAAAGCTTGCTTCAAAACTGGGTCCCGTATACCACAAATAAATATATCCTTAACCAGACTATCTATGAGAGTGTCAAATTCACAAAAACGGGACAACGTTTTCAATGCTGTCGTGAATTGTTCATAAAATTCACCATCTTGTTGCGGTCGCTCATAACTCTCATAGGTAACATTTAAAACTGGTACGAAATGAACATCAAACTGTCGCAAAACAGGGTCCAATTTCTCTTTATCCTCATCGGAGAGTTGAAATGATTCAAATATTTCCCGAGCTTCCGGGCCAGCGTGATACAAAAGAAGAGCAATTTTCCGTTTGTCCGTGGCCGTTTCGTAATATGCATCAATGTACGTCAAGTAAGAACTCTTATAGATTTTCCAATTGTGGGCCATATCGCCCTCCATGCACAAGGAGTAAGTGTAAGCTACAGTCATCATGACTGATGTTGAACTCACACCAGCAGACAGTCATTGTTGCATTGGTTTACTTCTGATACCATGTTGTATGCTTGGATTTATAATATAGTCAAGCTCAGACCAAACTCCAAGTATATTACTGCTACCGTACAACCTTCCCAATGGGCACAAGGACGTTGAAATAACGTTGTGAAATGGCCGAAAACCAATGTTTTTTCAACGAAAAAATGTCGCGTGTAACAACGTTATATTAAACCAATTGATTACTAATTATCGCTTTATTACCGTTTTCAATCAGGTTTTTTGAACGACGAAGATACTCAATAAAACAACATTGTTTTTACCAAATAAAAGGTTAAGGAACGTATCATAAACATTGATAAATGAATCGCATAAAGAGAGTTTGATTAACAATTCTTTTTGAATTAACACAACGATTGTTAAACATATATTTAACGAGTTTTTGAGGAAGTAACGTTGAAAACATATCTTCATAACGTATTCTTTCAACGTTGAAGATTACACTAAATTATTGTCGTTGAAATGTTTACTTAACCATGCCCAGTTTATAACACGTTTGAAAAACGTACGTGTGCCCATTGGGTTCAATCTTACATCCTGACGTGTCCACATTTCTATATACAGTGCATTCAGTCCTACAACAACTTCAATGACTAGTATACCAGAAACTTTCACACTTTCTGCTCCCAAAGGATTTGCATTATATCAAGCTCGTATGCCGACTTTTCCAAAAGACACGAACGGATTCGTAAGTATGTGATTCTCCCGATACTTCATCAAAGCAACTCCGAAAATTGATCAATTGAGATTCATTTAATGTATTATTCATAAGGCCGCCCCTCTGCCCGCCGCTCCCCTCTGGCGACGGCGTCGGCGGCGCGGCCGTCGAAGTCGCAGCACGTAATCCCATTAGTTCAAATCAGTGCTTCCATATGGGCTTAATCAGGACATACGTTCCGATACAGGTTGACGGTGTTTATATATAGATATATGCGTTATCATCTGTGACGTGTTATTCATCAAGCGAGATCAGGAAGTGCACGCGACAGCACATTATCTGCTCAATTATGGTGACAAAGGGTTCGGATGATGAGTTTTCGAAAAATGCATGATGGTATCGAACGATTAATGGGGAATTTTGGTGTACATATTCGTAGTGAACACAGGAATAATTTCAGTAGAAAATAATGTTTTCCTCATAGACATTTTGTGGGAAAATTATAACCCACATGTTCAGTACCTCCGATCGTTATCAAGTGTGTACTGACCGTCCGAGTAAGTGAAATATATGTCTTGGGGTGATTGACAGGACTACCGGGTTCATTGTTTTCTCACTTTTCTCAATCATGGAAATGAGAAATTACTATTGGTAATGGTTTTCTCTTGAAAGGGTAATGCAAGCATCAGTGACTATGCCAGATACCTGCTCGATTCTCCTTGACCTTCTTATGGTAGTGGCCTCAGTGTTATATACATGTCTCTCGGGCTGGACCTCACACCTTCCATTCTTGTTGCCTCCAGGATGGCAAACACCTCTGCTTGGAACACTGTTGTTAGAGAACCAAACGCATAGGCTCTTCTCCTTCTGTTTTCCAAGTAAACACCCTGATCAGGCTTGTCCCTCATTCGGCTTGTCCCTCCTCCAGTATAGACCCATCTGCGGGTAAGATCATCCGTTTCTCTTTCCACTTTCTCCTGTCTACTAGAGAGATCGTCCTCTTCCTACTTTTGTTCTCTGCCTGTATCCCTTCGATAGCGGATAGTGGGATTCGTTTTTCCGCTACCGTTGCGATTTCGGTGTGCCCGTTGTACCCGTCTCCTCGTCAACCCCCTGAGTCCGGTATTATCAGATAGAACTCCATCGAATCCTTCTCAATGCGAGTTGGAGGCGACAGCAGACCTAGCAGGGCGTCTAGGGCTGCAGAGGAGGTCGCGCCAGTTATTCCCCTACAAGCAGTCTGCAGATTTTTTCCAGCTTGTCGGTTGTGGTTATCTGGTCTACTCTTGGCCACCAGACCACTGCTCCATATAGAATTCTAGGTCTGACTACCACCGTGTAGATCCAGTGAAGAATATGAGGTTTCTATCTTCCTGAACGCCAATTGCATTCGATCCCAGATAACACCTAGGAAAGGAGCCCGTCGTCGGCGTATGTCTGGGCGTAGAAACCGATGGTGGCTAGTTTCTCAATGAGTTCGTCCATGACCAGACACCAGACACTGCTCAGCCTGGAAGGTGTTCCCTTGACATGCAGATGGCGTCTGATTTTGCCAAGGTACCCTCCACATCGAAGAAGACTCCAAGACTTCTTGAAATGGAGTGCCTTTTTAATTAATCAATAATTATTATAATCAGTACGTTTTTTTGTTTGAAAATTCCACTATGAGGGGTGAAGAAAAATTATGTGGTTTTCTGATATTTTCCTATAGTTTTCATTTGTTTTTGGAAGATTGTCACGCTGTACGCACTAGAATGCACAATGCCTCATACTTATAAACGAAAATAAATACTTATTAGACCGGGACATACATTGATTACTGTATACAACAGTATTTATGAATCGAATGTAAGACTCGACCATAACACAGCTTCTTCTTTGAACCTGATAGAAAAGAGTTTTTAGCGAGTTTTGAAAGGTAGTACAGTCTCCGGAACGGTTTTCGAAAAAGAGTTTTTTTTAGTTATTTGATTTTTTTTCAGATAGGTAAATACGTTACCAAGAACATTTTATGATCAAATGCAAAACAACAGTTTTAGAAACACTGTAATTAATTTGGCAAAATTGAATTTACCATGTCAAGGAATGAGTTTTCTAAACAAAATCAAACTTTCCCCTGGTCTCTCAAGATGTTTTCATTACAGTATTTTCTTTTTGGTGGGAACCAGAGAATAAAAACAGTGGAAGAGCACATATGATAATTGCTGCCAGAAAGTTTGTATTCAATTTTCAATATCGATATTTCAAAGATTCTCCTTTGCTTATTTTTCTAGATGTAGCAAGTAAAATTAGGAAATATAATAACACAATACGCCGTTAAACAAGATTGAATGATTTTCCGCCCTCGAAGTTTTCAGTGTCACATTTGATCTTGAAATACCCGAAGAAAGTCACTCGATCCCATCCATCCCTCTAATCAAATTCTGAAAGAAATACTCCGACATAACCCCAACTGTTATCGAACGCATCCATCTTTTCCACGAAACCTCCACTCCACACAACTCCATGCAGAATCTAATAAAAGTAAAGTTCCGTTGTAACTTCTCCCGCGTTGGTGCTCCCCCACTGACCATCCACGTTTGATGTCTCGTAGAATTTAAACGGAAAAAACCCCATGTCGTGTTAATGGAAGGCTCTGCTCTATTTTCCGAGTCCCGGGCTGATAATAAAAACGTTGTCGTCCGAAATCCGTGAAGGATTTGTTTGGGGAGGCCCTGGGGGCAATCACAGGAGCGTGGCAACAATCCCGAACCGCCGGACTCACATGGCAGTGGGGATAGGGTCGGATGAACACTGATGTCGTTAAACGGGACAAAAACCAGGCATTACTTTGATATATACTTTTGTAACTCAAGTCAGAGGTTTGGTGACTCTGTAGCATGAATTACAGTTGCAACGGCTTTGGAAAGTTCAGTTAAATGCAAAAAGTTCTCTTGCTTCGAAAATTCGACGAGGGAATAACAATTTGTCGTAAAAAAAATCTCTCTATGATTTTCTGTGAAATACATTGGGGAAACCAAGGGGTCATATATGAGGGCCATTTTTCCATCGAAACGTTTTTTAGGAGATATTGAAAGATATGACAATTTGATTGAAAGTACCGTTACCGAAACATTTCTTTTTGAAACTTTGGTTGTTAGTTACTATGATTGAATATGTTTCATTGCCGACTGATGTTGTATCCTTTTTACTTCCAAATACCTAAACAACTCATGCCTATTGTGGTAAATACCTGTCAGAAAACAACTGGCTAATACCACGACAGGTATTGAATTATATCCTACAAACCACATGTAGACTAGTTTCTAGTTTGTTGCCTTGTCATCAGTACACGGTAGGTTACTACAGACCACCTTGAGGCTATCTGTTCCCCATCCAAATCACGTGCACAACTCCGTCTGTTTGGTCACTGTGGTCTCACGCTGGTGAAACGGGTGTGAGCCACTCCTCTTCGTGAGCATATCAAAAAGCACTCCGATTCTCCAGGATTTTTTTTAGTTCTGGTTTCCACGAAAAGGAAAATCCTGTATTGTTCGAATAACATCGTGAGAGCAGAGGGAAACTAGGTAGGAATTGGTTGTCTTCTTGAATTTCTAAATGCCGTTTGCCACAGGGAACACATGCATGTCTCCATAGTGACGGCATATGGATGTGAGGACTGAGCTCGACGGGTCAATCTCGATGAGACCGCTAACGGTGGAACGATTGATGATATTTCGGAAGAGCATCGTCCATAGAAATATCTATAAAACAAAGACAGATCGCTAACCTTTCTGTGATGCTCCAGAGAAGTACGCAAACTTGTGACCGACGAGACGAATGGCTTTCTTTTGGACCGAATCTACAAGTTTCAATGTGTGTTTGGGTGCTGCATTCCATAAGCCCTTAACGGCTTGCCGTTGCGTGCGGAAAAGTACTACTTTCCGCACTTGTTAGGTAAATAACTATAACTGTCCAAGGGTTTCGTCACCTCAAGCAAAGTATTCACACCTACGCTTATGGTTATCGCACTTGTACTTGCTCTCGTCCTCCCTGATCCATAAATAATATATTTAGGAGAGCTGAGACTGGAAAAGTCGAAAAGGGATGACTTTTTTTATTTCCCCGAACAAGAGAGGAATTACATCATTTTGTCATCAGCACAAGGACGTTATCCTTCGCGCGATGTGAATTCGATCTTTTCAAAGCTCCAGCGAGAGAAGGGTCATGTTTGATTTCCCGTAAATGGATAGAATAGATCGTTGAGATTTCCGGGAAAAAACTTTTACTTATGTATTGAACAACGGAGAAAAGTGAGGAGTAACTCAGTTAATTTATTTTCTCTACTTACTTGACTACAATGGCATTTAGCGTACAAATATGTACCGCCTGCGCCTCAAGGAACGATCAATCAAATATTCGTAATCTGTGTTTATTAGTTAGTACCTAGGCGACCAAGCTTTGCTCCGTTTTTTTTTTGTAACGATGTGATATTTGGGAGATTATTCAGATACGAATCATATACTCATTACATATAAATATATTGCAATCTTACCATAATATGAACTACAGTCATTCGATAATTCATTTTAAACAATCTCGAGATTATTTTTTCCATTCTATGTTTCTTGTATGTCTAGGATTTTTAGCTGGTATGAGTACTTTCAATTAATTTGATCCCTCGTGAAAAAGCTACATATAATATGCCGTTCATTTCATGACACTGTAGATCTCAAGTCTACTCCAAATACTGTAAAATTATTCACGTAAAAAAATTAATCATGCTTGCAGATTCGAACCCAGTACCCCTCGCATACGGGCTAGAGCTTTTGTCTGGAATATTAGTATAATTAGTCGGGAATTAGTGGCATTACTCGGGTATTAGTTGGGAATTAGTGGCATTACTCAGGTATTAGTTGGGAATTACGGGTATTACTTGAAAGTTATTGGGTATTACAGGTACTACTGGAAGGTCTTCAAAACATGGGAATTGGAATTGTCTGTCTGAAAAATTAGAGAAATCCGAATTGTGCAATGACTTGGTGGGTATTACTCAGGAATTACTGGGTATTACACGGGAATTACTTGGGGATTAGTAGCATCACTTAAGATTATTGGGAATGAGTGTACACAATATTCTCAGTGGTTTTCCTCTTCGATTGAAACGTTTACATCAATAATTTTTATATCATGCCTCTTCAATAATTTCTTTGGTAATAACCGGCCGCTGATGGTGACTCTTTCATTAGTTCCAGAAGCAATATTAATGAGTTGGAAAAACGTGGCGTTTTTAAGCTTGACTGTTTGGATTGCCCTGCCTCTAACATAGTTCGAAAGTGCAGACCTCTTATCACTGGCATCAACGAAGAAACGAGAAACCGAATAGGTCAGCATTTGGACACCATTTGAAATTCAATTCCCATAACTTTAGCCCTAATAGAAAATTAAGAAAAAAATCACAAAGAATTGATGATAAGATTTACTTGAGACTGGATCACTTTTGAACCCTCGAGTGAACTTGTACAGAGGTTCACTTCCCTCTCATCAGATTCAGGTTCGTTTTGAAATTTAGATTCTTGTTATTATAAAAAAAAAATTCAATTTCTTAATACCACAAGTTGGTATCATAAGTTACTTTTTGACAATCTACACATGAAGTTACTATTTTTCATTCGGAAACACCTGACATTTACTATTCACTTACAATAATTATTCACAAAAACAAAACTCATATCATACCATGATTGAAAAAATGTATTATGGAGATTCCGCTTAAACCCATCGACACCACTTTCCTACTGAATATTCTCCAATTTCTACTCTCATTCTCAGAACAAACATATATTGTTAAACTGACAGAAGGGAGTTGTGGTTTTCCCAACTTTCCGCGGCAGCGGTGACATGAACCTTTGCCTCTCGTTCCAGTGTGAATATTCGACGAAGAACTTCAATAACTCAATATCAGCGGAAAAGTGGATTTCGGAACAACTTGAAAGCTGCTGGGGGTTGTTTCGTTAGGGGAATGTCTAGTAACCGGTTAACAAATTTACCGAAATTAGTTTTCAGACCTGTCGCGAACTTTTCTGGCGAACAGGTACGAAACAGAGTTATACGTATTTCCGTGAAGTTGACATTTTCTCAGGAGTTGAACTGGAGTTTGGATGTGTTGAAACATTATTTTGTACGTACGACGATTCTTTTTAGAAAAAGTTGAAAAAAACAGTGAAAGTACCATCCAAATGATTCATCAGTGGACTCCCTTGTTGATCTGAGCTTCTTGAAGGTTTTTCCGGAAACATTGGTATAACATCTCCCAGATATCTTCCCTATCAAAATGCATATTGCCGAGTTCATTTTATGCTAATAGTCCAGCATCCCAAAACAAACTTGACAATTTTAGCAGTATGAAACTTTGCACATGACTCCTTGACATCATGTCTAATTTAAAAAATTGTTTACTAAAAATTCAGGTGTGAAACAAAAAGTTCTTCCTTTAAAAATAAATAAATGATTTTTTGCTGCACAGCTCTTAATAACTGATTTTCATATCGAAACACTATCTTCTTCCAGAGGTAATTTTAAATTGAATTCATGAGAAAAACGGTACTTCTCGCAACAAGCTTTTATATTATACAGTGTTCCGTCGCCCCCATAACTTCTTTTACAGTGTTTTACACTGTTTCTCGAATTTTTTTAAACCATATGGTTTTCGTGTACCTACTTTCCACTATTTTAACATTTTGGACAGAAAGGATTCTCGTCACCAACTTAAACTCCTTCTCTGGTAAAAGATCAGATTCTAATTCTTTGCGGAATCTCTGGGGAAAGGTACCGGTAAAACGCCATACAAATTCTTGGCATGATTTTTTGGATTTGTATTCCCTAATCTGAAATGAAAAATGTTAATCCAAGGAAATCTATACAAGTGTGAAAGGAAAATTAATTAATTTGCCCGATAAGTTACTGCGTTCACAAGACTGCTGTCAGTAACGTATCCTACACTGAATTTGACTATCTGAAAAAATGAGATCATATTAACCAAAAAATACTTCTCTTTTTCGAAAAAGGTTGATGTTTCGGAGATTATATCTGCCTTCGTTATCAAAACTTGCTGAAAAGACGCTGAAAACTGTATTTGAATAGGTTTGGAAATGATAAGATCCTTCTTTGACAGAGTCAAATGAAATCTGCCATACTTTCTTTTTATTGACATTTGATATTTCGATACATAGGGTGTTCGATATCAATCAATCACCATTCTATTAGTTCTTTTTCATCTCTGAGGAGAGGTAACCAGGCGGTCCATGGAATTTGTTGAAAAGCAGTTTGATATTCAAATTTGATTTTCAATGAGACAGTGTCAACAACTTTTTCTAGTAAATCGTCTGACCGGTAGTTGATGATAATAATAATAATGGAACTTATTGATAGGAAATATAATATACAACCGAGTCAATAGGCAGGATTCAATAGACGAATAGGAAATCTAAGAAATCTAATTTGCTTCTTGTTCTTCCATCCAATCTTCAAATAATAATATTATTACAAAAAAATTATGGTAATACAAATATAAATATTATTTTAATAACTTCACTCTGTAAATGCTTTACTCACAGCTTCTTTCATATGAGATATATAGCAACAAAATATCATACCTTTATCAACATGAACAGAGTTGCTACATTATGTTTCAGTATTGACCAAATTTCTATGTCATATTTGGGAAACAGAAATCGACAAGAATCTTGAGCATTCTCTTTCACATCTACAGTATAGTTAATCAATAACTTTTCAGCGTTGAACTTTCAATGAAAAAACTTCGATTCAATTATTTCTATTCATCAAAACAGATTAAGTAACGTACTCGTAATAACTGAGATTTGTTCTAATTTTTGTGAGTCCATACCTCCAAAACGAACACGATTCGTATCTGTTTTCATGAAACCATTTCCTCGTGAAATCGGTAATAACAAAAAAGTCAGTGAATTCGGCCAAACCGATTCCATTCCGTTATCAACAAAACCAACTCCATTCAACTGAAATGCGATCCTTTTTTGTATACTTTTTTTATCGGAGAACCTTCAACACCGTTTCTATATAATCTGGTGGCGTGCAATCCAATTTCTTGCAGCCTCCGGTCATTCGTACGAATGATACGACTCCTAAGAATGAAAATAGTATCACTCCGGGTTATCAGAGTCATAATTCTGAAACAGACGCCAGTTTTTTCAAATTGAAGCAAAGGAATCGCAAGGGAGACGAATTCTTATATATTTACGAGGACAAAACTGAAACAATTGTTTTTCTGTAAAATACAGAGGAAGATAAATCATTGGTTTGTGAGGCTGCACTCAAAGCCATAGTTTGAAATTGGTTGAAAAATTCTAGCGAAGTCCTGTTTCTGTACAAAGACTAAAGAACGATACGATGAATTCTTCTTTACTCAAAGGGAATTGATCTTCAACTATTCAAGCGATAGTACACAATTGCTGCTTTTCATTTAAGGGTTTGATTAAGGGTCTTCTTATTCTAGTTTAATCATTGGCTGAAAATTGACATCCATCAAAATCCACCAATAGTAAGTCTAGAATGAGAAACCCCGGGGCTTAAACTCCTAAATGGAAAACGCCTATTATGTCGTAGTTGACAATAGGATATCCAAGGTACAATGACACTATTAGTGTACCACGGGATTCGATTCTTGGACTACGCTCATTCTCGTCTATCTAGCAGACTCTCTTGAATCCCGATTAAATATCCAGATGAAATATTCAAAGTTCTTTATTCCATTAGCCTCACATCTTTTTTACTGAAGGCTCTGCCCGCAAAGTAGCTGCCTCTTCCCCTTACTTTTGGTGTCTGGTCAAGAAACTAGCCGTCAACGGTTTCTACGACGGGCTCATCCTAGTGACCGAATGCAATTTGAGTGCGTGAAAATAGAAAGGTGGTGCAAGGAAGTCAGCCTCGCAGTCAATCCGACTAAAACAGAGATGATCCGCTTCACCAAGAGAAGAATGGTAGACGGACAAGTAATGGATGCAAGATCCCTAGAGCTGGCGTCGATCGAGTAGTCGAGAAGAAGGTGGTGGCTGTACTTTGCGCCAGGTTGTGGAAGGGATATGGGGCCTTCAACCTCACATCCTCTACTGGATCTAAACGGCGGCAATAAGAGTCAGAATCCTCCATATAGCAGTGGTCTGGTGGCCAAGATAATCACAACCACCAAGCTGGGAAAAATCCAAAGACTAGCTCACAGGGAAATAACCAAGCGATAAGGACGACCCTGTCAGCAGCCCTAGACGCCCTGCTGAGTCGCTTCCAACTCGCATAAAGAGGGAAGCGATAGTGTTCTATCTAAGAATGCGGGACTCAGGGGGTTGGCGAGGAGAGGAGTACACAGGTCACACCAAAATAGCAATGGTAGCGGAGAAAGAAATCCCACTATTCACTATCAAAGTGATACAGGCAAAGGACAAAATTAGGTGGAAAAGGACGATCTCTCAAGAGATCACAGACAGGAGAAAGTGGAAAGAGGAACGGGTGACCTTTCCCCCAAAAAGCCTGGACTGTTTTACAGCCGGTCCAAACTAGAGGAAGGAGAATCCGGAGCAGGAGTTCACTTTTCCAAAAACAGTTTTGCAATCAGAGGTAAGTGCCATCCTGGAGGCAAGCAGAATAGAAGAGATGAGGCCTGGCCCAGAGATATATGTATATGTTTGCTCTGACAGTCAGTCCGCTATCTAAGCTCTGAACGCAATCTGGATAACATCAAAACTGTTCCAGGAGACAGAGACGCTCTAGAAAGTCTTGCGAATGAAAAGGAAATAACGGAATATATAGCAGGCTCAGACAAAATGTCTTCGAAGCTGCCACTACTAAGGAAGAGGGAATGCACTCATTGCGGCGAAAGGATATATCAACCTTCGTAAGAAGGTCGAAGAGGTATCTGCCATGGGATGAGTGGAGATGCCGGTGTTTGCTTACGCTTACGTCCCTCACCCATTACCATTACCATATAACTATGAAAAGGTATATACCTTTAAGTATTTATCTCAGGATGAAACTCAAAATGTTGGATATTTCTGAGATATCTTGGTAAGGAACAATAAGAAACTATTGAATTGTAAGTTCCGACATACATTGGATCAAAATTAATGGAGCAAATGAACAAGTGGACAAAGAACAGAAAAGCGATATAGACGAAACATACATCAAATGCCAAAAAATGGCTGGAAAAAAATGAAAAAAACACGAAGGGACCAGTACTAAGAAAGAAAATTCGTGATTCGTAATTCATTCTGTCGTAGAACGAAAATGTAGTAACACGACTAAGTACAACTGATATCCTCCCCAGTTTTCTGAGACCTTTTCATCCAGTGAATTAATTATCTCTGTTGAAAATATTTCTCAATTTTCGTTCGATGAGGAATATTCCCAATCGTCCGGAATCAAATTATGAAATCGAGCAAACGGACCTTCAACCTTTCGGTTTTATTGCTATCCCTTTCACGAAAAAGCGCATCTTCAGAATAAAGTTACCAAAAACCACTTCAAAGTCTAACCAAGCTGAAAGAGAAAACTTCAACAATACGAGAAACGGGAGAGTGCAAATGGAATAAAGTTTGGAAATACAAAAACTCCTTTTATCTTTAAATAATATCTGATTCGTACCCAATCATTCCTCGGGTTCAATCAGAATTAATTGAAAGACGTTTCGAGACAGGGTATTTACATTTCAAAGGGAATTTCCTGCGCTTTGCCTTGTACGGAGATCCTGTCACAAATAAAATTAATACCTTCCTAATCGCTCTCTGGGGTTGAATTTCACAGGAATTCATTGATTGGCAGTGATGCCAATGGCGACGAAATTTTTCTGAAACGGGATTCTTTTCAGAAGAACTTTTTTCGCATTGAATATATTTTAATATGTTTTTGCATTCCGGCATTTTCAATACGAGTTTTGCCTATTGATGTTTCTATAAAGATGAAAGGTGAAAAGCTGAGATGGCGACATATTGTGTGAATATGATTTAGAACATGAAAGAGAAAAAAATAAATTTTCTGCAATTTTTATTCAACTGTTGAGATCTACAGTCATTTTCGAGTGTATAAATGCGACACTCTCAAGGATACCTCTTATATATGGCTGGTTTTCATTTGTGTTATTAGCCTGGGGGTAATTTGTCTGTGTCCAGGTACGTATGTTAATTACCCTGCCAGTCCCCTCTAATACAGCATTGTTAATTCTTTCGTTGTTTCTCCTCGTTGAGTGTTTTTTTTTGTTCAGCGAGTCTTACGCTCAATGGTCTCTTGGTTTAATATGTCAGTGACGGCGGAAAAAAAATTATGAAAGGTTGAATAAGGCTTGACTCTGAAAAAAGGAGGACCCTGTGAATTATTTGAGAACTGAATTTTTTTTATCGTGCTTACTATCGCACTACTAAAATGTCAAAAAATCTTGAAAAAAATGTAATTTCATCACCCTGTATGTCGAAAACCAAGCCCTTTGGGACATATATTTATATGAACTTTTCGTCCTGAAAACTTTCAAAGAATCTTCTTCCGAAGTTTGTCAACATACTTAATTAACACTCTGTATATTATAGGAGTTTTATTGGCAAATGTCACCCACTTCTTACAAAATAAATTCATCCAATCTAAGATAGTGCCTAATAATTGAGAAACAATGTAGTTTGTGAAACTGATAATATTGTATCGTTAGATCTCTTTAAACATTCAGTATGACTAACAAAAAAAACTTTGTATGATTCACATTCGTAAAGGGCTATTTTGCACTTTCCGCATATACAAAAAAGTCCTACTTCACGAACTTGTATCACAAATAGCTCTCAATTTTAAAATATTTCAATGATTATCATCCTCCAAAATAGATTGACTACCTTCACTCCCTACCTTCATCCTTTCTTCACCCTAATTCCTAACGATGCTCTTTGAATATAACAGGTTTTCTTTTTCTTCTGTAAGTCTGAAGAAGAAAAACACTTTTTCCTACGAGCGTGCGGAAAATAACTTTTCCTTAAGATTTTTCGTTTTGAAACTTGTACTTTTCTGTACGATTTAAAATCGCACGATTTTTGTATTGTTGAAAATGAGTATATTTAGGACTAACTAAATGCTCTATGTAACTATTCTGTCTTATTAGTCATTTTGTAGCATTATTATAAAAACTTCTTTATTAAAAACCTTGTTTTTTTATAAATAAGATAGACAAAATATAGGAAAAATATTGTACCTAACTCTTACGGAAAATGTCTTTTCCGCCCTTAACGGCCCTTAACTACTTTCCGCACTTGTTAAACTAAATCAACAAGCTTCAATCATTCAGCTAAATCCTCCCTTCATCACGAATTGGTTGACTTCACTTTTCTCCATTTTCTACTACCATTTCCTTGTAAAATACCCAAACAGGAAGGTATTATGATGATTTACCTGCAAAGCTGGAAAGCAGACACCTTGCTCTTAATAGGAAGACTTTCTTTGAACGGCATATTTATTTTTTCGGATCATAAAAGTAACCATAGCAACAATATGTTCTGTTGTGGGGATCTACACGGATTCCTGTTACTGTCGTTATGTGCGTTCTTTCAGTCTTCTGAAATTATTTCGTGCAAATGAAGTTTCAAATTTCAGTGCGTCTTGTCTTCCAAATCCAAACATTCAATGATATTTTTTTGATAGGTGTTTGGACACAATCCAGTAACATTATTTTATTCTGAGTGGAATTAATATATTTATTTGAAGGGACTGATACTGATCGATAGTTTTTCTTATCGTAACTAATTTCACCTTACAGTTTATAGCCCGGAAGGCACTGTCACTTTGGAATACGTCATAGTATGCACGCTGAATTTTTTATCGTTGGTAGATCATGTGATACTCATCACGAAATCAGTCTTCAGACCCTTGAGTTGCGGTGGGTTGCACAGATACAGGGTGTTGAAAATGAAAAATTAAAACTATTTTTTATTCATAACTGTGTAATTAAACTGTGAAATTTCCAAAACTGTGGAAGTTGCACAGCCTCCCACCACTCGGTCGCGAGGTCTGAATCTTGGTTTAGTAATAAATGGTATGTGTACTATAATAAAAACTAAATTTCATCGTGCATACTATGACGTATTCCAAAGTGACAGTACCTCCCGGACTATTATTCATGTGATAGAAGCACTCATTGCTCTGTGGGTAATATCATACACATTCACTGATAATTAGATAGTTCGGGCGTTCTGGGACAATTATTATGGAAAACTTCAGAGTTAATTCTCAGAAACCCAACTCCAATAAATATGAGATAACATCGACTATTGGCTGCAGGTAATGCCATAGTTCGAACCCGTAATTCAACGAATATATTTTGCTTTTGAATTCTCATTTCATGGAACTGGACACACTACACACTTAGTATTGTCATAAATTTGAACATGGAAAAACTATTTTTTTCGATAGCTATTATATTGGCAAATTATAGCAATTATATCATTAATTTCAATTTTAGAGCACTGTCAGCTTATGTCACAACATGGCGGTGATCAGCTGAAGGGGGGACAAACAAAGAATTTGAGTTTGAAAAGAAAATTGTTTTTTTACGGTGGTTTGTAGCTAATTGTATTTTTTTTTAACTTTACAAAATTTAGTGATCCTATTATTCGATAATATTTTGAAATACTCTTGTTTCAGAGAGATCTTTGACAATAAATACAAAACTTTCCGTCTTTCATAACATCCTCCAATGTTGACTTCAATGTTAACTGTAAATTCCCAGCGTTTTTGTGTTCTACGTATTTTGGGTAGATACATGGTCCAGATATTCGGAACGATCTGACTAGTATGTCTCTGTACTCCAGCAGTTTCTACCTGTCTCGTTTGCCTTGTTTGTATAGAAGGAAATTTGGAAATTTCACGTGCTGGTCTGGATCGGATCGGTTATAACAACTCATATAATTCAGGACCCTTGTAAAATAATTCGGGGTGTGCTGAACTCAATTCCAAAGTTATCGAGATATTTGGGAGATTTTCAAGAGATGGTAGAGGGTGTGTTTGCGGAGTTTTTGTCCATATCTTCTGAACTATGTGTTTTATCAAAAATCGGGAAAAACCATGTGAAAGAACATTGAATTTCCTTTAAAATTCATGAATGTGTGCCCTGATAAACAATTTTATCAGAGCTAAACGATCAGGAGACTGGAAACTCCATCTAAATTCTGTCAGAGAAATTATTCCCTATTTGCATGCAGCGGGCCATTTAAAATATGTCAAAAGGGCTCATTTGTATTACCAGGACATGGTGAGCTTCAAAGACAAGATGGACTCCGTAGAGTACATGATGTTTACCATGATGGGGTATTTCACCATCTGCCACACTAGTGAATTTTGGTCAGGAATCTGGTCGGACATGACCATCGAACAGGTTCTGATGCGGGCAATTAAGATCTATGGTGGCTTAACCCGCGATCATGGTGTAACGGACAGCGTTCTTTCTCGCTGGATCATGGGGATGATATGTCTGCGAAGTTTTAACGAACAGATGGAGGCTTTTACTGAAATTCGGGCAGAGACATCCGAGAAATATATCGATTTCAGAGCGTCTCGCAGTGCCAGGGACAATGTTGACGTAAACAAGCTCCGCGACTGGTTGGACGATCATCTACCATTTCTGAAAACTCGAGAGTTACTGTCAAACGGCAGTGGTGCCATTTCTCCTGATGGGGTGAACTGCTACTTGGCATGAACTGTTGGCATTACCAGTATGAAAACCTGTTTGGAGAAAGGCAACTTTCATGACTCAAAGTTGAGGCGCAAGAATAAGGGTAACCCTTGCATCTGTAACCGCATCCCTCAAAATTTAAAACAAAAAATAATAATAATGTGAATTCTTGTATCTCGAAAAAGGTTTCAACGATTTGGATCAAATTTTGTATTTATATGAGGTATTGCTACCTTAGTTCTATATAGGTTTATCTATATAAGTACCTTTTCTGGATTTCGGAAACGGCTCTTACAATTTGTATAAAATTTTGTATTCAGATAAGTTTTTCATTGCTTTTTGAGTTCATTCATATAGGCAAAATAAACGAGGATTTCACTAATAATGATGATGACATGAACTTTTCACGACGTTATTTTACAGTCGTACGTCCAGCGATACAAAACGCCTGCATAAAAGGGCTCTTAGGCCAGGAATACACGAGCGTACAACACTCCACCAGCCGCACACTCCGCCCCGCCGACTTTTGAATATACTCATGGCCCCCACAAGGCTGGGGCTGGGTGGATGCCTGGGTCCAAGGCCCAGAGAAAAGCACTGCTGTGCGCCCTTTCTGTTACCCCACCCGACGCATTAACGGACCACGTGGCAATTCGACACAGCGCACACAGCGTACGTCGATATATCTTCCTCGAGTGAGTACAGGAGAAATTGTAATGCTCTCTCAACATATAGCAAGCTATTCTTTACGCTCTCATGAAACCACCATACCCAAGATAAATACTTTTCGATACTGTATGTATATCAAACATTAATAAAATGTCTCAGTATCATTTTTGCAAATAAAGGACATGAGTACCTACTCATTTCAACATTGAAACATGAAAATGAACGGGAAACATGAAACGGGAAACATGAAAAGGGAAACAAGAAACGGGAAACATGAAACATGAAACGGGAAACATGAAACGGGAAAGATGAAAAGGGAAAATGAAAAGGGAAATGTGGAAAAAAATACCGTGCATCCATACACATCGATATACAGGACAACGTCTGTCGGGAACGGTAGTTTTTGAGTAAAAATAATTTTATAAATAAAGTTTAGTTGTATTTTCAGGTTAAATTACAGTCTAAAAAGAGTATGGGTAAAAAATAACCATGCAATTATAAGCAGGAGTTGGTCGCCAATGAGATCCTGGGTCCAGGGCCCTTAATCGAATGTGGGGGCCATGAATACACGTGCATGTTTTTTGGCCTATGAAGTTTCACGAAACGGCAGATAATCAGTAGAACCCTGTGCAAATTGGCTGTGTTGCAGCATTGTGCTCACTATCAAAATGAAAACGTAGACATCGTCGTTGGTGGGTACATCCAATCATCACTACTAGACTTCAAACAGGACATTTTCATTTTAAATTTTCGGATCACGGAAAATTTCCGGAAAAGTAATTTTTCTATATACTCGTCTAGCCGTGCTCATAGTAAATAATGTATCTCATCGACGGAGTTTTTGACAGGACGCGCGCAGCACGCAAACACCGGCGTTCGGCCATCGGATACGAACATTCTCAATGCTTGTGTATTTGTTTCAATCCGAATACGAAATATTCATTCCAGTGGAGGAAACGCGGTGTTCAGCACGCAACGTGTTATACGCTCGTCTATTATAAGCTTTAGGCCAGGAATACACAAGCATCCAACTCGCCGCGTGCCGCACGCTCCGCTCCGCCGGCTTTTGAACACACGTGTGTGTATTCTGGCGTGTAAAGTTTCTCGAAACGGCAGATACAGTGAGTATCAAAATGGGCCCTGTGCAAATTGTTACTGTTGTAGCATTGTGCTTTCTGTTGAAAAAACAAAAACTTAGACATCGTCGTTGATGGGTACATCCAATCATCACTACTAGACTTCAAACAGAACATTTTCAATTTAAATTTTTGGATCACGGAAAATATCCGGAAAAGTTATTTTTTTATCTACTCGTGTATCCGTGTTCATGGTAAATAATGTATCTCATCGACGGAGTTTTTAACAGGACGCGCGCAGCACGCAAACACCGGCGTTCAGCGATCGGATACGAACATTCTCAATGCTTGTGTATTTGTTTCAATCCGAATATGAAATATTCATTCCAGTGGAGGAAACGCGGTTTTCTGCACGCAACGTGTTATACGCTCGTCTATTATAAGCTTTAGGCCAGGAACACACGAGCATACAACACGCCGCAAGCCGCACGTTCCGCTCCGCCGGCTTTTGAATACACGTGTGTGTATTTTGGCGTGTGAAGTTTCTCGAAACGGCAAATTGACCCTGTGCAAATTGTTAGTGTTGCAGCATTGTGCTTTCTGTTGAAAAAACAAAAACTTAAACATCGTCGTTGATGGGTGTATTTTGGCGTAAAAAGTTTCTCGAAACGGCAGATAAAGTCAGTACCAAAATGGACCTGTGCAAATTGTTAGTGTTGCAGCATTGTGCTGCACCGGCGTTCGGCCATCGGATACGAACATCCTCAATGCTTGTGTATTTGTTTCAATTCGAATACAAAATATTCATTCCAGCGGAGGAAACGCGGTGTTCAGTACGCGGCGTGTTATACGCTTGTCTATTTTAAGCTTTAGGCCAGGAATACACGAGCATACAACACGCCGCGTGCCGCGCTCTGCCGGCTTTTGAATACACGTGTGTGTTTTGGCGTGTGAAGTTTCTCGAAACGGCAGATACAGTGAGTATCAAAATGGGCCCTGTGCAAATTGTTAGTGTTGCAGCATTGTGCTTTCTGTTGAAAAAACAAAAACATATACATCGTCATTGATGGGTATATACACTCGTCAGCACTAGACTTCGAACAGGATATTTTCATTTGAAATTTTTGTATTATAGGTTTATCCTGAATATTTAATTGTGGAGGGGACTATACTTGTCCGCGTGAAATATCTGATGGTGTATCCGTGTGCATAGTAAATAATGTCATCGACGGCGTTTTTGATATGACGCGCGTAGCACGCAGACACCGGCGTTCGGCCGGCAGACACAAACGCTCGTGTATTTGTTTTAATCAAATTACAAAATAATCATTCCAGCGGAGAAAACGCGGCGTTCAGCACTCAACGTGTTATACGCTCGTCTATCATAAGCCTAAGCCTTAGTGGTATAACGTTCATTTGTATGTCAAGAACGTTCACTAGAGTGAACGTTCATCCGAGTGAATCGTCTGATCTGATTCTCTATGGATAATTTCTGGAGTTATTTATTGTGTGATTATTACTCGTAGAAGTATTATAGTTGCCGAGTATCAAAGGGTTTTTTATACCGAAAACATTTCTCGTCCAATTTCAATTAAATGAAATTATGAAATAATTTCGCATTCTGGTTTGGAATAAAAACATTATAAAGTACCATTCGCGCAGAAGAGAGTAATGCATCAATAAATCTAATTCCGGAATATTCCGGAATGATAAAAAAGTATCCTATTATTCAGGACATTGGAATTTGAACCATTCAAGACAGATTGGCACTACCTCTCAGATCTCCAACTATTTTCATTACTTTTCTGGTCCAAGAATGTCTGCATCGTAGGGACCAGAACTGAGGAAACTACTGTTTTATTTCGTATATAAATAAAGCTGTCGCAGCGAAGTTCATTCTTGGATTCATCTGACACAAATTAATCCCAGGGTTTATTACAAGATTCAGTGGATCTTTCTAGAAGAGGGTGATTTTCTCATTGCCAAGAAACAATTTGGCTTCTGCCTTCATGGAGGATTTAGATCCAGTAAGTCGGGCACGTTCAGAAATGATTGATAATGAAAAACACATTTGGGAGAATAGTTTTGAAATTATTATTATTCAGCTTCGTTCTTGGGTTCATTCAATCATCACACATGTTGCTTCAATCGAAAGAATTGTAGAAAATATAAATAGAACAAAATGAGATTTTGAACGATCCGATCGGATCATTAGTAACGCAGAAAAAGTGGAAAATCCTGGAAATTTTGCGATTTTTTTTAAGATTCACAACTCTGTCATTTTTCAATTTGTAAGGTTGGCCCTTTTCAAGAAAGTAGTTAATCATGTCTACTTCATTTGTGCGCAAAACAGGTACTGGCGGACTATTAGTTTTGGCACAACTGCAATTTGAATGATTTTTTGCACCATCTTGCAGCGTACCTGGATGCTCTATTGATATTGCGATTTCAATTTCTCAAACAGATTTTGAAAGTTGAAGTATGTTACTACAAAACGTATATTCTCATTTCTCGCTACAATGCCGCGAAATTAGCGAAAAAAGCTTAGAAACATGACTTAAAATGGCCGAGCCCGCCTAAGCAGTTTCGTAGAAGGAGAAACCGTGAGGTGAGGGGGGTAATAATCCCTTTAGAATACGCATTCCCTTCCCTTCCCTCTGTTGATTGGCCTAACATGATTGCTCTCGATGCAATACGTGCTCATGGGCTATTGTTGGTTTTAAATATGCAAAAACTACCAATAAAATTCTTAAGTTGCTGAAATAGGGAATTTTTGGTCAGTACACTTAGTCAACCACTGTGTTCAAATTGAAAAGTTAGAAAGTATGCTTTCTAAAGATTGAACATGACCATATCTTCCAGTTCAAACTTTCTTTCAAGGCTAGTTGATGGTGATAGGAAACCTACGGAAGCGTAGAAGGGCCAACTATTCCGCAATTTTATTTTTTTCATAATTTCGACTTTTATCTCGGAATTCCGACTTTTATCTCGGAATTACGACTTTTATCTCGGTATTCCGACATTTATCTCGGAATTCCGACTTTAATCTTCCAATATAGATATAATAGTAGAAATAGTAGAAAGGTAGTCTTTGCTGACTGGTTAAGATACAAAAGAGGAGATTTTTGGGAGAAGCAGCAAGCAAAACTTGTACTCTTTTAACACTATATTTCCGACAGTGGTTCCCTGAAGATGACAGTAACCAAACAAAACAGAATGGGCATGAAGTAAAATGAAATGATTGATGTAGGAATGACAGTGACAATTTATTTTAGTTTTCAAATCAAGGTGAAAGATTCTGATTAGAGGGTGATTTTGTTCTACTTTTCTCAAAATTGAGTAGATACGTATACATTTTGCTGAGATTACTCAGATCAGTTCTTTTGTTCATCGACTGTTCATCGTTATTAATTTGAACCATTTCCTTCGGAGTCGGCTCTTTAAACAAAATATGAAAATAAACTGATGCAGTTTTTAGACAACATGCTTTCGTGGAAAATTATCGGTAATTTTGATGCACTTGTGTAATTACTTCCGAATAATTCACTTATGATCTCTCTAGTGCTTGAATTATTGCCGGACATAGAAGGCGACAGGGCGCTATTTCAGAAACAGTTTTTATAAAGGGTACCGCTTTGAAACCAGTCGAAATGACAAGGAAAGCCCGTATTCAATTCTGAAAATGTTTTTTTTGTAACTGCACGACAGGCTGCATTAGAGACCCCTGCACGTACAAAAAGAGAGGTCTGAAATGTACTCTACGTTTGTTCCGGATTGTGAAGATGAAGATGAAGACGAAGAGAGTGAAGATGAGGTAGATGAGGTATGAGTGAATAAATATATTTTCTTATACATTTCTTGATGGTGATCACTTGTGAATTCATGTCTCCATACCCTTTCTCGATATCATTGAAAAACACTATCACATTTCGTTACCTCCGGTCCACGTTTGATTTATACCATAAGTTTATCTTCTCTCTAATTTCATAACAATACTTCTAAATCTCAATAACGATAGTTCTCAACTATTGTTCACTGACATTTATATCTAAGAGTGGTCAAACTACCACTCTCTTTAGCTTCCCTCCCACGCCAATGTTTCTGTGATGCAGGGGATATGCCCCGAATGCGGGTAAATCGTTTCTAATAATTTCTTCCCATTATTTTTACAAATGTTTGCTCGGATTCATTACTCAAGATTGACAATTTTACATATTTATAGAAAATACCACAAAAAATACATTTCAGCGATTTCGGGGAAGATAAGATGACCCAGGAGGGGGTTAAATTGTTGAAAATAATTCGCCCCCATTATTAATACTGATTTCCACTCATATTTATTGCCCAGAACTGAAATGTCAAGAAAATATATTCCAGAAAAAGGTTTTTACAATTTTGGGTGGGGGTGGGGGGTGATCATTTAATTGCTAATTATTCAACCCTCCATGACGACCAAATTGCAAAAAAAATTGGCGGAACAATTTAAGCTATACTTTTATGAGAAAAATTGCTCTGTTGATTGGCCTAATTTCCAATAAAGACATTGTCATGCACACTACCTCTATCGCTAGATATTGAAATATAAGAAGAGTAAGTGTTGCATGGGTAATTTCATCACAGATCACCCTCCGCTAGCATGATAAGGGTGAAACGCCCGAATGCGGTAAGATTGCCTAAAGGCCTCGCGGATGTGGCAGGAATATTCACACTCGATTTGACAACAATATGGCATTATAACCCCACAGGGCTACTGAAAAATGATATGAACTTTCTTCACTGTCGGGATATATTTTATCGATTCCATGTTATCTGCTATGTAAAAACGTGTACGTAGCTGAGAAAAAGTTCGGTGGTTTGTATGTCGGATGATATTCAAAAAAGTGATACGCAACAAATATTTTCCAGTGAACTTTGAAAGATTCGCAACAGATAGAAGCAAAAAAACTATGGTATACGGTTGGGTTGTTCAAAGACGATGAAAATGATGAAACCCTAGTGACAGGTATTATAATATCAGTATTTCTAAAAGTAGATCTAGACTCTTTAAAAGTAATTAAAGTGGGAAAAGCAGTCGTGACAAATAATGAAAAGACGAGATCAGTAAAAATCACTGTCTTGTTAGCTATGGTGGTCGTTGGTGCAAGTGGTTAGGGTCTGTCAAACAAATATCAAGCATACAGAAAAATGAATCGGGAGCGACCTGAAGCTATAAAAAATAGAACTCAGGATCTGAAAAAATCGATTGAAACATATGAAGTGTACAGGAGAAAAACCAGCTGTCACAATTAATGATATCCCAGTTATTGGCATTTTTGAGTGAAAATTCATCGAAAATTTGTATTGTGTGGGAGTTTTTGATTCCGCTACATTTTATGACTTATCTGGTTATTCTACTTACCGCTTGATCCTTCAGAGAAAGTAGATTATTTGCCACCAACTGGTGAAGCTATCGCAATTTTATTGAAAATTGGCTCAGCTTACCCTTCATATGTTATTATTAATTGTCACTTTGTCACTATGTTAGGATGATGTATTTAGTTGTGAAACATCTGGAGTGAAACACTACCTTGCTTTAAACCCAATATATAATGAGTAAATAACCTATTGCACCCAGTATATTTTAACAATTTATACAAATATGAGAAGTTTATCAGAAATTTTTGTTTTCGCACCAGAAAAGGTGCACACAAAGTTATGTTTGAAAAATGCTCATGAGAATACTGAGCTAGTTATCCAAACTACACCAAATTCAGATTGAGAAATAGTCATGAAAATTCCACACCTAACATTTTCGACCAATTAAAGGCCTGTATTCTTTATCGTTACCATAGCAACTAATCAAATTTCCGGAAATTTATTTCTCCTCCTTGGGGTAAGGATCATGAAATTACACTGGAAATTTCTTGAAGTTTATTGCTAAAATGGTATTCAAAGTGTGAGTTCAAATCCCACTGCTGGAACTTTTATGTATATTATTTTTCCCCTCAAGCATTTAGTTATTCATGTATTATTCATGTATAATTGTTACCTATATGTTACCTATATACTAAGAACTTTATTCAATATAAAAATATCCATATACAAGATAATAGTACAATTAATAGGGTGTAGATTGAGTAAAGTAGAAATCAATAAGTGACCTGTCACTTGTTTCGATACACTTTGAAATACAAGAGAATCATAAAAAAACATTGGCCTAACAATTTTGGAGTAAACAATAATTATATGAGATATAGTCAATGCGTGTTATTTCATGGAGAAAAACATAAATAGTAAATAGTTAACTAGTAAAATGGTAAAAATGGTAGAATACTAAAATGGTAAAATAGTAAACGAGCAAAATAGTAAAAATAGTAGAATGGTAGAACAGTAAAATAGTGAAATAGTAGAATGGTGGAAAAGTAGAATAGTAAAATAGCAAAATAGAACAGAATAAAATATTGATATAGTGAAGTAGTGAAGTAGTGAAATAATAGAATAGTGAGCTAAATAGTACAATAGTATAATAGTAAATTAGTGAAATAGTAAAATAGTAGAACGGTAAAATAGAAAAACAGTAAAATAGTGAGTGTGAGATGATAAAATTGTAAATATAATAAACTATAATATAATAGACTAAAATAAAATTATCCAATATATGGTAAAAACAATGAAATGCTACAATAGTATATTTCTTAGGGCTAACAATAATCATGGGAATACATTAAGGTGGTGCTTTTCAATAAAAATAATGAAATGTAATTCTACGTATTCGTAAAGAAGGAATAAGATTCATATATACATATATAAGTATTGTGGTATTTTACGCTTCAAGATTTTAAGTCTGTCAAGTCGTTTATTATTTTTCTGTCCTTGCTCAAGATGTAATCTTTCAGTTTTATTTTGAATTTGACTTTATTTGTTTCACATTTTATATCATCTGGGACACTATTATATAATTTTTTCGTGATATACGAGTGTGATCTTTGTGATAAATTTTTTTTCACTCGTGGTAAAACTGACAAGTGTTTTTTTCGGTTATCGTATTCGTGGGCTGGTAGGATCACGTTACCGGTTTGATGAAATTTCAAAGTCGTGCAATAATAAAATAACTGCCTGATGTCCATGATTTTACTTTTTCTTATAGTAAATCAGAGGAGAATCTTCGCTTTTTTGCCATCATAACTTTAAGAAACCTCTTCTGAAGTATTTCAAGAGGATTGATATGTGTACGGAGAGCGCTTCCCCATATCAATATTCCATATCGGATGTGACTTTCCACTAGGGACGTATATAATATCTTCATTGTTTTTAGTGATAGGCAGTTACTGAGGTATTTGAATTTGTAGAGGATGAATTGTAATTTTTTTATTATTTATTTAATATGTGTATCCCATATATATATATATAGTTTTTAATATTCGGGATATGTAGCAGGCCAATAAGAGTTCTCTAATACACAGATTCCAACCTTTCAACAATTTTTTATTGTCATCTTCAAGGAAGCTACAATATGGAAAGACATTTTTGAGATATTAATAAAGAAAAACCAAGAATCAACTTACAGTGTTGTGTAAGTTGATTCTTGGTGCAGTTGTTCTGGATGGAAACTCATTGCTATAATTCATGTAAGATTACTATTCGAAGTTATTTATGAACACAAAACCTTTGAACTAGTAATATGAACAAGATACGGTACCTACTCGTTGCGTCTTCTAGCATTGGATGCCCAAACTTCTATGGAAATATTTTTTTTATACCATTTGGACTTTTTAAAGGTGACACAATAATCTAGCAGATATAATACTATGATCGTATAGGCAGTGGTTATTTGCTACTAATAAATTCATACAGAATTCCATATTGCTTATAATCTGGACGAATGCAGATGATCATCCATCACAAAATGATTTGGTTATCATGAATGATGATCAGAAAGCTTCCATTCCTTGGACAAAATACATATCTACTAATAATTCCAAAATTGTGGATACATTTGCCGGTCAGCTGAAGTCTATATTGGGATGTACTTTTTGTAATTACTTAATTAAGATGATAAGTATACAAACACTTCCAAAAATTTCATTTATAAATTTAAAACGTGTTTCTTCGATTGATGGCAGTAAATTGGCCAATGTGATTGATTTTCCCATACGAAATTTGAATTTGGACCAATATTCTGCTCAGGATGGAATTAATATTCTTTATAATATATACGCTATATCTAATCATAGATGGACACTAAAACATTCCATATGTTTATAATATATTTGTCATTCAATTGCACTGCACTGTTTGGAATCTTTGAATATACTGAAGTTTTATCCGAACACCAAATCGCTATTTTTTCAACACCTCGACACGTGTTTTAATCACCAAGTGGTCATCTTCAAGCGGAAGATTAATCTTCCTTTAGGTGTTTGAAATAGTGGTTTGGTGTTGGGATAAAACTCCAGTATATTTATTTGGCCTTTATTGGTTAATGTCGTACGTTTATAAAATGACTTTTCTTGGCACAAGTAGAAACTTTTACTCATACCTGTGTGTCTATTTCGAATTGAAAACTACAATTGTTGTCGAACATATTCCAAACCCTTAATCTGTCTCTATTGGCTATTACGATCCAATCCTTTCACCAATCCAGGTAGGAAATCAAGTTTATTGGCTCTATTCACGGGTAATCGCCGACCATGCATTTTTCAGCAAAATTTAATCGAATGAAATATAGGCTACCACTTCACCTCTAAGGGTAATTGAAATCAGAAATAAGCCCCTTTGTACTGCAGTATAATAAAACATCCGAGTGATATATACGTTTGAACAATTGGCGGCCATGATGATAAATCAACTCGTATACAGCGAACTCGCATTAGCGCGGTGTTTAGGTTGGCAATCCGTGTAATAAACACACCGATACACGTATGAAAACGAGTGATCTCAGTCTGAAATATGGGAGATTTGGTTTTTGTTGCGTGCGCGATTCTGTGGAGCATTATACGAAAATTTCCGAAAAATATTCGGTAGTGGAGAATATCATGTCATACAACTATACCAAATAGCACAAGGTCAAGGGGTACTAACCTAACACTGAATCCAATAGAAATATTCTTGGCAGTTCTTGAGAAGTACTTTAACAGCTATTTGCACCGGTTCTCCTTAATAGCAAACTTAGCTAGGTGGAAATTAGCTCAAGGTGCACATTAGGGGGGAGATGGTTTGCACCGTTGAATCCTTAGCTAATTATCAGAGATGTTTGGCAACAGTGCAAAAAAATGCAAAGTATTCCATAATATGCGCACTGCAAAAGGGCTCCCAGTGGTGGCTGATTTGAAAAACTGGAGGGAAAATGACAGGTGAATGGACAATTTGTTCATGCGGTATCAATTAACAGCTCAAAATTCTTTGTATACTTTTCATTCGGTAAATTTGTATCCGACAGGGCCCCTGACGAGAAAAATTCGGGGTAGTTTTGATTTCTTCCATTCATACGTTTTTTGGAGTGCTGAATCCAAATCTGAAGTTTGCTAACAAAATTTCTTGACTGAACATTAAAAAAATACAAAAAAGGGTAGAAAATCATTTTTTTTGTAGTTTTTCGCTTATAACTTGAAAACTATAATTTTTTCGTGGATAACTTTTCCATTCAAAATGAAAGTACATTTTCCTACAAATTCCACTGTTCAAGTTTTTTTTCCGGCAAACAGTTGGGTCTTAAACGCCAACTAAAAATTGGCGTATCTCTGCTGAGTCAGCAAACTCCATTTTTTTTTGTTGTAGCACATACTCCTGCACAGATTGAAAGCTACTGTACTTTTTTCTATAACTTCTAGTAGGTGTTGGTTCCAAGTTAACTCATGGTCGAAGATTACTTCTAAGTATTTTGCCTCTTGGGCAAATGGAATTTCTATCCCATTCGGTACAGCTGACCTAAGTCCATCCAGTACGTTTTTTTGACACTACGCTTGTTTTATGAGGGTTCACTGTCAGCTCCTTCTCTTTACACCACCTGTCGATTATATCTAGGGCTGTCTGTGTGAGCTCCGAGACTGTCCTTGCGAATTTGCCTTTTGCAATAATCGCGAGATCATCGGCATAGCCTTTCAATTAATTCGTCCATTAGGATGGCCCAAAGTAGGGGCGATAGCACGTCTCCCTGCGGTGTATCCACCGCCACAGTAGGAGAAAACCCCTTTTTAACTAGAGCGTTTGCTATAGACTCGGTGGATGCATTGTTGGAGGCACCCTTGATGTCTATAAATGTCATGACTATCTCTTTGTCTTCCAAGGACTTCATAAGTAGCCTGTTGAGGTGGTCCAGTGCTAAGTCTGTTGACTTGCCTGGTGATACCCATATTGGCATTCGTTGAGCAAGCTTGTTTGTAGTAACTCATCTCTTTTGTACTAGCCTTTCCATACGGCACATGTATTTAATAAGTATTTTCTGCCCCTTTTGGAGAAATATGGGGTATATTCCTGCTTCTATTTGGTCTCGATATTTCCGTAACAAGCCTCCATTCCAAAGTTGTTCGCCTGTTTGACCTGCTTCTAGTGCTGTCTACTGTTGTCGGGCCAATAAAAATTACTGAGGCTGAAAAGTATGCTTCTGTGAGCATCCATAGACTTTCCTCGAATGTTGTAGTATAGGTATTGTCATTCTTCTTCAAGAAAACTACTTGGTTAACAGTACCCTGTTTGGCTAAAACCCTATGGATTCTGGAGAACGAGATTGTCTTCGGACCTTACTGATTTCTTTGTTGTTCTGCGTGTGTATGTGGTCCAATCTTGGTTGGATTTTACTCTGTTGGAAAGCTTCCCACCCTACCTCCGAGGGTTTCTAGATGCTCATTACACCAGACCATTTTGTTATTTTGAGCCTTTTTTCTCAGGACAGCTTTCCTCGTAGGCTTCGACTATTGCCTTACCCACTTCATCTACTGCCCTCTCAGGGCTCTCCCTGTCTCGTATTTCAGTCACGGGTCTCTGAGTGAAGCTGAGTATATTTCCCAGTTGGTCCCTCTTAGGTTTCTATATTTGACTAAAGGACTAAAAGGAAGTTTTGTACGATTTCGGACCTCATTAAATAACTTGTATGTAATTTTTGAATAAGTGACCTGTACCTTCATTATATGATCTAAATAAGGTATGCGCAGAAAACTGGGGGGAATCCACTAATTCATTCCAATAATAAATTAGAGTTTTGTAGTGAAAAAGTGGGATTTTCCCCAGTCAGCTAAAATATGCCAATTAACAAGTAGTTCTTGAGCCCAAACGGTTCGTCGTAGAAAAAAACTTGTAGAGTAAAATTTGTAGAAAATGTTATGCTCTTTCATTCTTAAAATAAAGATTATTAACGAAAAATGTGTAGTTTTCAATTTATAAGCAATAAACCGCAGAAGAAAGAGATTTTTTAGGTTTTTTTGCAATTTTTTCAATGTTCCGTCACGAAAATTTGTTAGCAAACCTCAGATTCAGATTTAGCACATCAAAACACATAAAAAATGGTAGAAATACAATTTAATTAGATTATTTCACATTATTACGATTTTTAATTTTAGACTCAATCAGGTATCAGGTTCGGTAGCCTCAATCAGGTATCAGATTCAGTATAACGAAAGCAGTAGGTTTGACCATCGCAGAAAAAATATAAATTTTTCAAACAAAAATTATCTGACGCACACCATGAAAAATTCAACAAGCAATCAATGTATTTATCCATTAATACATTTGTAGTCACAAGTCTATATACTGTCCATACTAACATCAATACGTCAAAGAAAATGAAGAATATATTTAATTCCACTGCAAAACGGACATCCAGATAACCACTTAAATTCATTCACGTCAGCAAATTCCGTTAAAATCTAGTTTTTCGGGTAATTATGCTACTACGGTAGTCTAGGGTGTTTTAGACGCCATCCGGGCAGGCCACTTGATCTTTTCGGATGAACTCAGGTCTTTAATGTTATTGAAGAAGACCCCATGCATTGACTTATCCTCATGTAGCTCCAGTCTAAGCAACTTCAATGAGAGGTTTTTGGTGAACGGGTTTCAACTTGGTGATATAGTTTGGGTCAACTAGATTAAGCTCATCTGCTGCGCGAGCTACTACCTTAAAAATGAATGCTCGAATCCTTGTCTTCTCATGGTTCATGGTTATGTACCTTGCAGAGAAGGGATCAAACATCCCAATGACTGTACAGACTCCATCTAGTACTACGGTCCCACGGCCAAAGGCCTTCCTGTTGTCGAGGGAAGTATAACCGTAGAACGGAAAACTTAGGATACAAGCTCCTATGAAGATGAAAATACCTCAGTTTTAACCTCAAGTTGACGCAGAGTAGAATCGGAACGGCAAGCATATTTTTTGCTGATGACCAGATCTGTCGGAGTTTATGCGTATTTTTGTCGCAGAGCGAGTTTTCAACCATGGTTTCCACTTCGGAGCGGCGTTGTTCCACCTCTTGGTAAGTACGTCTCATGATTCCGTCTATGAGCTGGACATCCTCTCCATATTCCTCGCATCGGTATCATTATTATTATTATTATCATTTTCATGACTGCTTCCAAAATTAATTCCGAATATCGCTTCTATAGGCATCCTTCAAACACATCCAATTTCAGTAAATTGTGTCAAAAATACAAATTCTAATTTGAACTGTGCGATATTGCCATTTCTGCTCGAAGCTGAGGATGAACCAGGGTTTACACGGAACATTACTCGTTGGCTGGAATACGAACAAAATATAAATCATATCCAACAAATATTTCATTTCATCATCTTCCTTGTTTCTACGTATGGTATATTTTCACGAGCAGAGATCAACCCTGAGGCTGCAACAGCAATATGTCATGTTTAATTTCAATCCTGCAGGCAGCATTCTCAAATGTTCTCCAAGAAAAGCAAATGTTTGCTTTGTGCCTCTTTATCAAGAATGCAAATTGAATTTTCGCCCTGAATAATATTTTCTTCTGAGAGAACTTGCGATTGAGATATAGTCTTTTCATTTATTCGTATTAAGTGGAATTCTTTCAGTTTAACATGCAACATGCAACTATAATCATAAATAGTTTCTAGTGTTCTAGTAAACTCTAATTCAATTTCGAAAGAATGTTCAGAACATCCGTATGATGCCTTACTTGATTCCAATGATTCATGAAAATGTTTTGGTTTTCATTCTTTGTGATATTTTTCTAATCGTCAAAATTTTTTGATTCCATATCTGTTTTCAACTTCAAGCTCATAAAATGTTTGGAAAGCTCAGTTGGCTCCCGTCATCAAAGGATTATTGAATTCAGATTACCTGTTAACTGACGTCTTGAAATGTGTCTCAGATGAAATTCAGTGATTCTCTTATCTTTAAAACAAATTTTTAAAAAATCTTGATTGTCCAATAACATTTGTGTTACCAAACCCCTCATCTTCAACGTTTCATAAACTATCTTGAAAAAATAAAACTGTTCCACCGACGAATACTTTTTGATTTGCTCGTAGGCGGCGATGTGTTTCCTTCCACAGCAGGTTCAATACTAACTTCTCCTCTAAGAATTAAGTAATCGGAAAATGGGAAAGCCAATTCCCAAAATTGTAACCCTATAATAAATCAAATTGGAAACGAATACCCAGTAAATTGATGGAAAATAAAAATTATTTTCCCGCTTCAGACACTGTAAATAGTCCATACATGCTTAGCAACAAAACAGGTAAATGGCCTATATTAGTCGTTCACTAATTCATCTTGACAACGGAATGTAAATAGTGTCATTTACATGCCCAGGGTAATAATGACTTTGACATTGACGAGTAATACCTTCAGCTGCAATTATATTAATTTTGAGGTTATGAGACTTTTTGAATATTATTGTTGTCTGTTTATTCGGCAACTTAGTTACGCGCACAAGCAACTTAAAATGAAAAAGTGGAATAAACAGCGGGAAAAGCGTAATAAGTAACACGGAATGTATGGACTGTTAACATCCTCAGCAAACGGCAAGCCTCGGCTTTGCCTCGGCTCGTACTCGCTCACCGCGAATGTTAACACGTCTTTACATTCCTTGTTACTCAAATAACTATTATTATCGTCGTAGTACTTTTCATCGTTCCTATAGATGGCTCTATGCTTACTTCTTCAGAGGGTACTGAAGTTATCGTAGAACCATTCGACAAAAGCGAACGGAAATTAGTTCAGGATAACGGATATGAGTATTAGCTTGACCAGGTCTACACTTAATATTGCCAAAACCGTGAAACTAGTATGCAGACAGTCGCCTGTTTTGACTAATATTTGTTGATTATTACAGAAATCATTGCAGATTGTGTTCTTGTAGAAAAATTTTGCCAGATGTTGGGCAGAAGTGATTCGGCCGTCGTATAAGGCTATTGGATTATTTCCTGTCTGATGCCGACATAGTATGGGGAACGTGGGTGAGGCTTGATCATTAATAATCAATTTTCACTTCATGGAACTTCACTAATGACTTAGTTACCTATAGTGGGGACTTCATCTCAATAGCATATGCAAATGCTAATGAAATTAATATTAAATAAAATAGGCAATTTGTAATAACATACCATATATCAATGCTGAAATTTTGAATCTACCATTCGGACATTGTTTCGTACCACTGAAAAACACTGAAAAGTATGCTACAGAGCCACGGACGTTTCAAAAAAATCGTTGAAACAAGCCGCAAGAGTGTAATCGCGCAATATTTCAAAGGCTTCTTCCTCTCAAGATTGATTTTCCTAATTTACTAAATAAATCGAGCAGATGTAAACTTTCAGTTTTCCGCCGCCTTCTCTGGCACCCCCTAACCTGCCGCCTGAGCTGAAATCGCGGAATACCCATATTTTCGCATTTTTCATATAAATTCGGGCTTATTTGTTATCCGCAAACTTTGTTAGGAGGGGTGTTTTTTTTTCGGGGTTGCGTAATGGCTAAACAGGAAAGAGTAATCAAGTGGGATTGAATTAATCCCACAGTGAAAAATCTGGTTTGACTTCCATCGCATCGCTCACAAATGGATTCAAAACTCATATAATTGGTTGGAATCAATTAATTATTCGAAAATTTATTCATGGAAAAATCATTTAACTCGGAAGCGATTGTTACAGTATACTCGAGGGGTCAGAAATCAATGATGGGCTACCCCACTATCAAGCAATCCGTAACACACATATTGCTCGGCTAGCTCGAATTCTCCCACCTTGAGGCAACCTAGGGGAGGCATGTATTTTTGAATTGTTCACAATTATTATATTGGTTTCTTGTAGATACTAAATTCCTGCAATGAACCCACCATAACTGTTCAGTACGCTATCAATTGATTTTCAGGTTTTATGTCATATCACATAAATATGAACCAATATAATAGAAAAGGAAATTATTGAAAATAATCTGAAAGCTCACAATCGTGACTTTGCTATGACTCTGCTCCGAGAAAAAACTTCAATAACCATTATTAAAACTTTAGTATTGGCAATCAAAAAAAGCACCTGTATTTGGGACTGGGTCTCACTTCAATTGCCACTAGGAAAGAAAAGACCCAGACACACAGTAAAAAAAAAATTGTTGTACCACCAATCAATTTTTGGTCAAATTTCGTTGTTGATTTGAATGATTTTTTGCAAAAATAACAAGATAAACGTTTATTTCAAAATATCACCTTATTCAAATTAACAAATTATTTCGATTGTAGTTTTAGTACAAATGAACAAAATTTTGTTTTGTCTAACAGAACTTACAGTTGACACAAAAAATCTTGGTTTAATATTATTCTTGGTGTTGGATCAATAAAATCAATTTCGTTCATTTAACAAGAACAACAAATCAACAAAAAAGTTTATTCATTTTGAATAATGTTTATTTTGTCACATGAATCCAGTTATTTTGTCCACTGAATCACTTCCATATTAGAAACAAATTCCATATTTTGTTAATACAACAATACCATTATCTTGCATTATCAAAATTTTTATTTGAACAGAAACACATATATTGTTGTTTCAACATCATGCATCATGTTGAATGTACAAAGCAAAGCTCTGAATGATCTCTATACCCGGAGTGCTTCTTCTACCTTTCGCAAGGTGGCGCGGCCTAGAACCCGTTCCATCGCGTAGGACCAGAGTAAGTAAGTTAGAAATGAGTGTGAGAGTGTGTGAATAGACTTATTTGAGGATATTGATTCCATTATTTCAACTAAAAATTGTGAAATTCCCACAAAACAATTTGTTAGAAGAAAAAAAAAGTGTCAATAAAATGATGAAGTTATATTGATACAAACAAAAAAAAGTTTTTTGTTCAATCCGCATAACAATTTGATCAATTCGACAATTTTAATGTTATTGAAACTAAAAATTTTGTCGAATTGAAATACTATTGCTTTGATCAAATACTATGTTCCATTACATTGAACAGATATTTTATCATCTTGAAAATATATCTTGTCATCTAAATACTTCAACTAAATCTATAACTGAATTTTTACCACCACCAGATACACAATATATGTCTATTCAATTCTTAACTAACTCATTTCAACGAATAAACTGAGTTTATAACAGCAGATATTGTATTTTTGTAACAAAATATGTTTTATTCTTTCAACCAATCACTATGTTAGGGTTAGGGTTAATAGTTCTTGTAGCGTTCATTTTGTCGCTAAATTGTCACAGATATTTTAAGGTGAAATATTTGCAAATGACGCCCCTCTGCTGCTACGGCTACTGCTCAGCAGGTGGCGCTGTCATGTAATTGATGTTTAACGAACGCCATTTTAATAATCTTGGTGGAATATTATTGCAGGAATCTGTCTGTGCCACGTGTGTGTTTCATGAAATCTTACTCAAATAGGTTAGTTGGCAGCATTGATCTCTCAAGTGTTCAAATGTCGAGATAAAACAGTTTCCTGTAAATAAATACTTGATAGGGGTGCGTTCTCCTTTTTCTCCTTTAATTAATGAAATCTGCTGTTCTATTATTGGTTTCGTGGAAAATGCAAAATGGGTGAAATTCACTACCTTTCTTGTCCTGGCTGGGATTATCGCAAATCTCTTGCTTTATCCTTGTCTTATTCTAGCGAGTTTCTCTTGCAAGTTGTATAGAGAGGCATAAGTGGCTGACAGTAGATGGCGCCACGTTCTGTTCGAACCTAACGACGACACACCGAAAAATCGAGGTGGGGAGTCATCAGGCTGAACGGAAGAGACGCAAATTTAAGCCCTTTTGGCCATTTTTGGTGATCGAAGAAGGTGATTGATTCTTCTGAAGAAGGAGATGGCTTCGTTTAGTACGAAATTGTGCCCACATTTTTATTTATTGGATGAGCAATAGCTCTCCAAGCCGTAAAGGCAATATTTTCATTGAGGTACCCTGCCGATGCAGTTAGATTGTAAAAATTGGACCTGCCATCATGCTATGGGTTTACTCCTCCAAACGTGGAGCATGAAGATTATGTTACTGAAAGGTTTTCTACCCAAATAACCCTCCGAGCGAGGTAAGTTATAAACATTTCCAACGAGCCAGTAAATAAAACAGAGATTTTCTTTTATAGGGTTATTTGATGTTGTGAGATTCACATTTTTTTTTGGTTATGGAATAATTACCCTCGCCATTTTGGGAAATAATTATTATTAAATGGGATGTTGATGGACCCACCTTTGTACAGAGATGTCGATTTATTTTGCTTATTAAATGGTACCCTGCCTGTCGCAGACTGGTTCTCTCCTGATGGAAAATGGTATGGGATTTAAACAATTTTTATGGTTATTTACTTTATGGTACGGGATGGTCAGTACCTAGATCATTTGTAAGAGCATTCATGGAAATCATTGGAAGCACACTGGAACGTGCTACTAACTTTCTAAATTCGAAGAAAGCCCCTGCTGTTGAGCCAACGCTGGATTCTCCAATAACAGGCATTTATTAATTATACTATTAGTGTCATAAAACCTCCACATTTTGATATGGTTTCTTAAATGATTATTTCACTTATATCTTGCTGTACAGCAAACGCCCAGTACTGCGCGAGCGCTTCTTACTATATACAAATATAAAGTTATCACTGACTTGCTGATAGATAACAAATAACTTCGAACCTCTATCCATTTTTATATTCATCATTCATATCAATTTATTACCTATATTGTTTAAGGTTAAAGAGGTCGTTTCAATGTTGGTTTAGGTAACTGTTGTTGCACACATCTGTAGCATACAAGCGTAGTCTGTTTGACTCTAGTGGTTGTTAATGATTTTTTTTTTATTTCAAAACTTCTAGGAGAAGTTCAACATATTCATATAAATGCTTCATATGGTTGCTGTCAATGCTCTAAATATTATTTAAGAATATTCAGGGGAATTGTAAGTGTTCTTTGTAAATATATATGTGTACAAAAAGGGGATCTGTGTATTACTTTTTGACTTTTCAGATCTTCAACAGTACGGTCCAACCAAATCAATCCATTATTGATATCAGTAGAGTATAAAGAGACTGAGCTCTGATTTTTGAACTTTAGATGAACTCGTTTCCATTGTGTAGACTAACTACCTTTTTTTTTAATTCTTGGCTTAAACAGGATATTTTAATATTAGTTTGTAAGTCGAGTGGCGCCCATTTTTGAATTGCTTTTAAAACTTATTTCTTACTCAGGCTAACACATCAACTCACCCCTACATGCTCAACCGACTACCATGCTAACGGCATTGTGCGTTTTATTTCGCTGAGGAAATAAAATTCGTTACATTCTTTACGTTAACAAAATATCCAATTGGAAAATAACAGAAATATTGTTGTTATAACAAAATATTTTGTCGTGGATATATGACCATCAGATTTTGTTAAATCCATGCAATTTTTGTTGATTTAAACAATTTTTTTCTGCGTGCCACTATCAAACTAAAATTAAAATATTTTAAAAATAGTGTTTCCTACTATCAAATGAAGTACTTATAGTAATGACACAAAGTATTTGGCCCTTAATAAATATTTTAATTGGTTATTGTTCAAGGGTCAAGTAGCTCAGTGGTTGAGACTGAAGCGTTCAAAACCATTGACTGCTGGTCGGCTAGGTTCGAATCCTCAGCGACTTCAGATTTTTATCTGATGGCCCGAGAAAGTGCTAGGAATCGCACGTTAAAAGGTAAGACCTCGTTAATCCTTGGCTCTCACAAGTTTCACCTTTTGAGGGCTGCCGTTCGTAAGGGGACGACAGCTGGTTAACGGAAAAAACAATTTTAACAAAAAAAATTTAACAAACAAAATTGTCGATTTTATTTGGCATAAGGAAAAAGTTATTTGTGTCATGAATTATATGATGGATTTCCTGGAATTGGGAATTATCAACATAGATGAGGCCGTGGAAAAGAGTATTCTGTTGAATACGGCTAGAAGTAAAGCATTAATTACCAGGTGATACGATTTTTTTTTAATTTCAAATCGATATATTGTCGTCCTAAATATAATTCGTGGTATGATTAAAAACCTATAATTTTTTGGAATATCAATTCATTGGCAATCCCAATGCAAGAAAATACAACGAGTCCGCAGGACTCGCTGTATTTTCAGCTTTGGGATTGCAATTCATTAATCTTCCAAAAAATTATCGTTAATAATCATACCACTTATTATATTACCCCTGACAATATATTTCCTTGCTTAACAACCAATCAGTGGATTTCAAATTTTGAAATTCAGCCAATAGAAGTAGTAGGACCAAATATTTCTTCAATGCATGGTAGTCCAACACAAGCAAAGCTGAGGGAACAGGATAGTAATTCCATGATTTCGGTATTAGACACGCCCAGCGAATCCTCGAACGATCATCACCGCTTCCACCCGCAGCAGATCTCCATCAGAGTAATAAACTATCCCGCCTTAGCTCTTCCACACGCATCGTTTTTTTCCTCGATAAAATATCATTCGAATACACATATAATAAAAACGATAGACACGCTGCGGTGATCCGCCAAATCGAGCGCAAAACACGCTTCCCTCCCTTTCCCATTCGATTTTATTATTCTTTCCTACATTGGCTATTTTTACTCCGTCCATATATTGTGGCCAGAGGAGCGGAGCAGATATACAGGAGTATTTCGCATACTTTTCTCATAACATAGTTGGAAAGAGACATTATGGATACCATATGGATCGCCTTGTTGGAGTTTAGCAAATACAATCGGGTAATATACGGTTTGACTTTAGGTGCAGCCAAATTAGCTACTTCCTCAGGAAAGCTTTGATTTTGATCAAGTAGTATCCAAAGTTCTTTCAGTTCATTGTTATCCAGTAACAGTAAGCTTTTTCGTTTGAGAAGATTAGAACGGCTTTCTTCTCTCAATTTGGAACGCAGTGGTTCATTCTCTTTGGGAAGTTTCTCGAAGAATTTTGTGATGCCTTTTTCGGTTGAAGGTTCTTTTTTTCTCCATTGTGCAAGATATTGTTTGAAGTATGTTTCTTCAAGCTTTGAACTTTTCTGAGATGCTAATAAAAGAAATAACTTTATTTTTTGGCAAAAATAGAAGTCAACTATTACCTGTTGATTTTTGAAGCCTTTGTTTCAATATTGTCTTGAGATCCATCGCCTTCAGATTTCTTATACATAGAAACAGAGATTATTCGATTTCATTATTTTGAAAATAATTTAATTACTTTGCCATTTGTTTTGATTTTCAAAATATTGTTCTGTGTTCTGTATTGTGACTATTGTGACTTGTGACCTGTGGCCTGTGACCTGTGAGTCCTGTGACCAGATTACATACAACCAATAACAATGTAATCTGTGCCTGTAACCACAGACGTTGCGTTGCGTTGCGTTGAAATGTTGAATCAGTAGAGAATGATTTGTATTGACTTTTAATACAGGTATACAGTTTTGAGATTTCGAAAGTATGTGTGGCAGAATAACAGGTTAGGTTAGGTTAGGAAAACAAGGTTAGAATGAAAAATTCGTTGCGAGTGGGACGAGCATAACGAATTTTCATTCTAAACGAGTAACAGACTGTGTTTTCTCCACAACCACAAATTTCACATATAATCAAATGGAAAGCAAACGAAAAATTATTTTGACACGTAATTTCACATCTTGACACTATGATGCCAGTCAAGATTAACGTAATTATTGCTACAACAATGTCAGAATATTAATTTTTATACAATAATCCAGTAACGACAGACAAACTCGAGCAAAAAGTGAAGAATGAATTGTAGCACTCTAAAACCCGGCACATGACATCTCGACATTATTAGAAAAAAAATCAGGGGTGGAGCCTAACGAATTTTTCATTTAAAAAAAAAATACATTTTTTTGTTGTTATTTCAGTTAATATAAGATTTATCAAAAAACGATTTCGATAGGTTGAGAGATAATTCAATTCTCCACAAGGATGATTTTTTGTAATACCTTATGAAATACGTTCGTTTTCTCAGAAAACGTGGTTTAATGCCGACGTCATATTTCATGCTCGCACTAACCCGCCACTGCAAGTTCAGGCAGGGCCAAAAATTAGATTGGTCATAAGTTTGCTTAAAATTATAGTAGGAGGAAAAGAAAAAGTGCATATCGTTCCTCAAGACTTCTACTTCCTCATGCAAATATAACATGTGAGTACCTAAAATGTGTTTTGTCCCACTTCACATAACCCTTCTACGATATTTAAGGAGGATCGGAAAGTCATGGATATTTTAGTTGATATGGAATAATTATACTGAAGCAGGAATCAGTACCCTCTTAGGACCATATGCAACGAGTTAAGACTGGTGAGACAAGTCTCACTTATACATGCCAAAGAAAAAAACAAAACAAAGTTTTTTTTGGCATGTATAAGTAAAGGTGGTATGGGTTACTGCTTTAGTATAATAATTCCATATTTACTAAATTATTCATGATTTTCGGATCATCCGCAAACATCTTCGTGAAGTGCGACAAAACACATGTTAGGTACCCAAATACTCGCATATTATATTTGCATGAGAAGGTAGGAGTCTTCAGAAACTATATGAACTTTTCCTTTTTCTTCTCCGATTATTTTTAGCAGAGTTATGACCAATCAAATATTCGGCCGCGAGAACTTTCAGCGGCGGGTACGGGTTAAATTGAAATTTGATGTCGGCGTTCAATCACGTTTTCTGAGAAAACGAGCGCATTTCATAAGAAAACACTAGGAATAAGTTTTGTAGAAAATTGAATTGTTTTTCACCTTGTTGAGTTGTTTTTTCGGTAACATTACATTACTATCACAGTAAAAATCTATTTATATTCTCGTGAACGAAAAAAAAAAAGTTCCACCCCTGTAATTTTGGTGAACTATTTTTTTTTCGTGTTTATTATGATTCCAACTACTAGCATACAAAGTTTGGTGGTGCTACAATCGATTCTTGTCTCAAAACCCAATAGTACTGGATTACAAGTGATTGAATGAAATACACGCAAAATGCATAAGACAACAAGTGTTTTAGAATATTTATCCAATATCAAGAGCGTGAATGTCACCATTCTGTTAACAAATATTATTTCAGAATTGGCAAATTCTGTGAAGGTTGTGGGGAAAAAAACTTTTTGAACACGTTTATGAAGAAGACTAAAATTGATACAGTTTAAGGTTAATCACAACTCTGTAGGACTGAGAGTTCTCGGGATACAGCACTTCAAATATTAATAATTGTTTTCTTCAGAATATGAAATTTCAAATTGAAATGCATCGAATCTATTTGGCTTTAATTCGAGCACAAATACTGGCTGTACTATACCGGCAATCCAGAGATCGTGAGTTCAAATCCTGCACGAAGAGAAACTTTTTTCTAAAATTTTAGCATCTGTCTGTATGCAGAAATTGAAATCTTAAATCAAATTCATGAAACTGACTAGTTGGTGAATCTGTAGTTTTGGTTGGTACCACGCTGCTATTTGTTCTAAAAGTGAGAAGTAAAAAATGTTAATAGTTATTTATGCAACAAGTGCAAAAAGTAAGTATCTATTGCACTCGACGTGAAATTATTCGACGAGGCCGTTAGGCCGAGTTGAACAACACGTTGAGTGCAATAAACAATTTTTGCACGAGTTGCATACAACATTTTCTCTACGTTCATGCAAAAAGCAAAAAATTATGTATTAAGGTACGGCACTAGGTGTTGGAAAATGAAAAGCGCAACTTAAATAATTAATTATTACTGTCGATTTGCATCGGAACAGATCACTTTCATCTATTTTCCATTAATAATACTCATTTCAAAACTTTCAATTCTGTATTTTTTGACTGACGTTTCTATAACCACAGTTGCATTATAAAAATAAAAATCATAGTAGCCGTGAGCGCGTATGTTATCACGGTCGACGATTTAGAACAAAGCGGATCAGTTTTGATTATGGAGTTTTTCTCGGGAAGGCATTGTTTGTTTAACTCTGGCTGCTAACATTAATACAAAATAATATAAAATATGTAACTGTTTAAAACGTATTGTCAATCTCACAGAATATCTGCTAAATTTGTATTGGGTTTGAACATTTATGTTTGTTATGATGACAGCACGTTGAAGTTGAATGACAGATGAGTGCAATAAAAACTTTATTGCACTAGTGCAATGAAGAACTTCTTTTCCCACTAAATATAGTTCAATAAAGTTTTGCTTTTTGCATGAATGTAGAAAAAATCCTTAATGCGTCTGATAATTTTATGGTCCACTTGAAGTTCGCGGCATAAGGAAAACTTATCAATTATTTTATTTGAAAATTTCCGTGTTAATTGAAACCTTTTCCTCCGCCAAAATTGCATTCAACAAAATTTTAGGGATACGGCTAGAATGAAAAAACAGAATATGAAAACACGGCCACTTACAAATGATAATTTTTTCTCTTTTTTTCCTATTGAAACCATTTTGGGGTGTGTAGCACTTACGATCTTATGTTACATGGAATCTGTAACTCCTTTTCGAACCACATACCATGATTGTTTATGATCCGAGTTTCATACAAAATTTTATATTCCGACGATTTCTTATAAAATAGATTTTTTGTTGCATTACAACAAGTAATGTTAACGTAGCTTAGTTTCAGTAATGTGAGTAGGAACGTAAGATAACAATGAAATTGTTTGTTCAATTTTGTTTTAAATAAATTTTTGAGGTTTTGACATTTATATTTTTTTCATTATAGTCCTCAGTACTCTAATGAATCATTATAGTACTCAGTTCTATAAAGTATGTCATTTCGACACTTAAAATGAAATCCATAATAATGTCATTATGACACCTCGAAATATAAAGGGACAGTAAATACAACAACGATTTTCATCCCACCTGCGGAACCAGAGGTGGACTGACTACCTTTATGGTAGTTTCCTACATATATTTTCGAGCATACATTGATTCAATTCTGAGTTATATTTTGATATTCATATATGAAAGACGAAAAAACCAGCAATTTTTTAGAAAACTTATACAGTGAGTTTCAAAAAGTTTGCACCATATGGGAAGCTTTGTTATTATGCATTTGTCAGAAAATTTTATTTTTTCAAGTTTTTTATAGTTCTTGCCTTATAAAGAGTACTGGTATATTATATGTACCTTAGTTGCCTCTCTCATATTCCTACAACGATATTTCAATGCGAAATTTGGTACAATTTATCATTTGTACTAGAATATCGACGTTCTTTTTTGTGCAAATTTGATATATCACTCTGTATGTATATCCATAATAACTATCAGTATCATTTTATGGGAGGAAATTATTGAATAAATCAATTATTTATTGGTGAACAATTAAATAATACAATCCTGCAACTTTTTACGATCACTTTAGTGATAAAACAATGAAAATATACAATTTTTATGATTAAAGTGATCGTGAAGTTGCAGAAATTGGGTTCATATTGGAAAAGTAATATTTCATTAGTAATATTGGTGAAATATTGGCTCAACCTGTTGTGAATGTATATTGTTTCATGAAATATTGGGTCAATATTGGATCAATAATTTTCACCAATATCGATAGAGCGATATTGCCTACATATTGCATCTAGCTCCAATATTGTGATTTCAATATTACTCCTATATCGATTTTAGAGATAAAAAACAATATTGTATATCCATATTCTAAAAATTATATTGACCCTATATTGATTGAGATTCTTACGAAAACCTACGCCAATATTTGAAAGACAATATTGATACAATATTACAAAATACATTTATCACTAGGATTGAAATTTGAATATTGGCTGAATATTCAATAAACAATATTAAAAAGAATCATGATTAAACCTAGGTAAGAAACCGCTAGGTGGCCCCACATATGGAACAACAGCTAAATCATAGTAACATATATTAAATAAGGCTTCTCACAATGCGTTTACAAGTCAATCTACTCAGTGGTAAATTGAAGTAGAAACGAAATTGTAGAATTTTTAAATTATTCGACATTTTCTAGAAATATTTCATAAATGTTTCCAATGCAACATATTCACTTTGAATATTCTACCAATATATGCAAATGATATTGTACCAATATCCCTAAATATTTTGGGGCTAGTATTACTTCCTCAATATTTCACTAATATTATTTGTATAATGTCCAAGTAATATTGTGCTAATATCCCGAAATAATTATAATTTTATCTCGCCAATATTGCGTTTTAATATTTTGCCAATATTTCACCAATATTATTCCAATGTAAGTGTGCTACAGCGATATTGTACTAATATTGCCTAACATTTTGAGACCAATACTGCTTCGAGAATATTAGACCAATATTATTTTTCAAATATTGGACTAATATCGCCAAATGTTCACATTTTTTTTCTCGCCAATATCATTATTTGAATATTTTGCCAATATTTTCACAAAATTGTACCAATATTGGTGTGCTACTTGATTTTCTAGTACAAATGATAAATTGATAATTGTAAATTTTTAGTTTTACCCAAAGTTTTACCCAAAGCACCATCTTTTATAGAGAATAAATTTTTCTGACAAATGCATAATAAAAAAGTTTCCCATATGGTGCAAACTTTTTGAAACTCACTATATAAGTGATCCATAAAAAATATCAGTTCCTTCGCCATATTTGGGAGTTAGGTCAGGTTCATTATTCGTATCGTAGTCAGAAACGTATGGATGAATTAAATGTCTTATAAAAGAAATGATGGAAATCAGCCAATTAAAATGATTTCAACAATTCAATTATAATTTGACCTCATATATTAGTTGCAGGGGAAAAAAGTCAAAATATGATTTTCGGAATATGTATAAACAAACACAATATCACTTCATTTACAACAATATTACAATAGTGACCACTTATACAATAAAAACGTACAGCGCGATGGCACGTCGTTGAGCTCGACTCGGGTACAACTGATAACTGAATAGTATCACTGTACGTCTTTAACTGATTTTCCAGTCGAACGAGTGCATCATAACTGATACAGTCGAGCGATTGATTGCTAGCTATATACCCTCTAACCTAACAACGGATTCCGTGTATTTGTGCAGGACAATACTGAACAATAATTCAAATGAATAAACTATTTGAATTTAAAATGATGTTGTAGTAAAAACCTTACAAGATAAATTCACACAACAGACTAGGAATATTATCTGTCTGTAATTGTGAATAGGTGAAGTATCAGAATTGTGTTTTCCACTTCAACCCGAACAAAATTATCAAATGATGAATTATTAACCATAAAGCGAAACATTAATGTACTGTGAACTAATTTGTAACGATGCTGATTAATAAATTAATCTAAACGTGGTGGAGGAGCCTTCAATTTCTGTAGAAACCAATAAAAAAGGTATAATAAAAATTTCGGGACAGGAATCAACAGTTATTCATCTCAACTGTTTCGACCTCACTTCACTTCATGGCCTCACATTGGGCGCCATATTGAATAATAAATTATTCAAACCGGGGGTGGAAGAGTCTCCAGTTTCGACAATGAGGTAAAAATGAATACCTTTTATCATCAAACTCAATAACGTTTTTAACATTGAATACTAACAGGAATCCTAGCATACCAGTAGTGATATCATTATTTAAGTTAATTCGAAACATGAATATTTGGTAATATAAAATAAAGTTATCTTACTTCAATATAGGTCAACAATGTTTTGCTAGGTGACACAGAATTCTCTAGCATGACCACAGGATTTGAGTAAGAAGTTGTAATTATTCTCGAGTGTTCTAGAAACTGAGCTGGGTCATGTTATAGGTATGCAGTACAAGGTAAAAGTTATTCATGTAGTGGATTGATTGTTCAACATAAATAGTTACAAATTGATGTGTTATTTTATTTATGACCACAACAGTATCACCAAGTTGGAAGCCATTCCGCAAAAACTACAGTGAACGAGGTACATGTTTATCTCTTAAAATTCCTTAGGATATTTCTCTAGGTTTCTAGAAACTATCAGGGGTTCTACTTCATAAAATTCATCTCAAGATGGCAAATACTCCGGGTGTACCTGAGTGCATAATGAATAATGGAAAATAACTCCAAACTTTTGTTCAAGCGAACCGTCGCATAGGTATTTTGATTATCTTTCCTTGTTTCCATTCATCACGCTCCAAGTGGTCATAAATAACTCCATTACCGGAATTATAACAACATAAACACCTGGTTGGGCAACTTAATATCAACAAACTGGCTCCCGGCCGGATTAGAATCTCTTCAGATGCTTGTTGACTTAATTGTGATTTGAGGAGCGTGTTCTTGTTGCTTTTATCGTTACCGTATAAACAGAGGGGAAACTTTGGCGTTCGCCATTTGTTTTCCATTACGAAATCATGATATTCCCAACAGAAAAAGGTTTCAGAACATCTCCGAGCAATATCCGGATAGAATATTTCCAGGTATGTACGGGGTGGTCAATCAAAAACTGAGTAGTCATTTGAAAATTAATCAACTGTACTTTCGATGGGTGCCCTTCTCGAATAAATATATTATTATTATTATAGGAAAAGTTTGAAAGAAAAAAGGTGACAATGAAAGTAATAGCAGTTAGTAACCATTTCACGAGGGGTTTCATAGATAATATTGCAAGAAAACAATATTAGATTAAGAATGAACGATATTTCGACTTTTTGAAATGATGTAAAACATCATAAGTAACTTTGGAAATGTATTCAAAGTACTAGGTATGAGCCTTCTGGGCATCCCAAAGAACATAGTCGAGAATTCAGAAAAGTCTGGAATATTATGGACAGACTAAAAGATCTATCAAAGCAAGATATAAAAAGCACTAAAATACGAAAGAATGAAAAAATCACTCATCATGTTTCACAACAAAATCATTCCATAGACTTCAGTTATTCAAGGTTAGTTTGATCAGTAAACAACTGTCAGCTGGATGCCTATAAAAGTTTTGGAATAAGTTAACGTAATCGAATTATGAATAGCAGTGCCTTACAATTTACTGAAGGTATAGTTTGTTGAAATAGTCATTCGTTTGATATCACAGCATGTAATTTGCCTATCCAATCGATTTAACACTATAGTAGATAAGGTAACACCCTAAAATGTATTTTTATAATCAATACGAAGGTAACTAACAGAGGTATCTAATGGGTATAAATAAGGACAACTTAGAATATAGAATTAATTCAATTTCTCCTCCAGACAATGGTCACTCAAACACTCGTCGAGGTGTTAAAAATGGTGATTTGGAGATGGGATTGAACCCAGAATATTTATTCAATACTACACCAACGGTTCCAAACAGTGCAGTACCAGTGAATGAATATTAATACCTAAAGAAGTAAATTATTGAAAAGAGAACATTCCCCATGAAAATATCTATACAGAAAACAACTACTTCCCCGGCTAAATCCACGCGGGACATTGAACTACATCTGACTGACTGATAAGAGAAAATCTGAATGAAAAATTTTCATTCGCTTTGCCAAGCTCATCAGGGAGATTGATAGAATTGGAAGGCAGGCTCTTCAGAAGCAATTATACACATCAATTAAGATGTCTAAAAATTCTGGTGTACCGATTGATTAGATTTTGTTTAGAATTTTTTGAAGACAAAACAAATGAATTAGTGGTCTACTTTTGTAATCGACTCCAGAGATGGCGTCCTCTTTCTCGTGTCAACACTGTCTACATTCCAAGGACATGGTGATTGTGATTGCTAATTGAATTTTAAGGAATTTTTTTAAACTTTTTTATTACCATACGGAAGTCCATACACGAAATGGAAGATCAAGTTTTATTGAAAAAATAACACTACTAAAATTGTATAATTTTTTCCAAAAAAAAATGTAAAAACCATTTGAAAGTCAATAGTTGTGGTGTTATGAAAAATATGTTGTGCAATTTTTTTATATTATTGATGTGTTTCTTCATTTTCCTTATAATTTAATAATTTGATCATGTTCCGTTTTTGTGCCGACAATCCAGAAAGATGAACAAATAGGTATCTAATTTATATTAAGCACAGAAATTGAGTACTTACCACTTAAAATCTCTGTAACATACTTTGAAACAGATATTTTATTTCAAAAAGCCATGCATGTTGAAAATATTTTATGGCAAAAATGTTTTCTAATCAATTCAATCAACTCTGGATGCGTTTTTATATCTTACCGTTTCTTGAAAACTTCCATAAGTAGCGAAAGTCCGCGATAGAGTAAAAAATATAAATTTTTCCCCATTTCCACTGAAATTTATCAATGTTTTGTGGTCAGTAAGCTTGTTAAGGTTTTGGTTATTTTACCATGCATTCTTTTTATTTTGAAATAGTAAAATCTTTGTGAAAACTCGGGCACAAATGCACAGATATCAACACCAGAGCATGCGCATAAGATTGACAGGTGCTGATGGTGAATTCCCATGCGATGCAGCTGAACTGCAATACTTCTATGTGAAATGTGAGTTAATTTTATATTTCAGCAAAAAAATTAATAAATCATGTCGAAAATGTAACAAATATAACTGCTTGGGGACAGTGATTCCGTATATTCCAATAATTATATTGTTTTATTAATTTAATGGTCGTGAATCGTGGGCAAAACTTCGAACTTCATGAAAATTAACCCTAACAAGAAAAGCGATGGTGGCGGTGCACTCAAGTGCCGCGGGATATTTGAAAAACAGCCCATGGTTTCATTTGTTTTCTCGTAATCAAGTTGGCGAATGTCTCTCGTTTTATCCAACAGTTTTGCAGGTATAAGGGTTTTTAGACATCTTAACAATTGAAAAATTTTTAGTTAAAAAATACCACACACAAAGTTTTATCATTTCCTGGAGTCGTAAAATGATCAGGTCAAATTCACTCATATCCAAAATATCGGAAAATATCAAATCACAGCCTCCTTATACGAAGACACATGTTACGAAAGTTCCTTTTTCCCTTAGTTTTAAGTGTTAAATACGAAGGGACCACTTTCAGGAATCATGAATTCAACGACTCTTTTCAATAGCTAGTTCAATTCTTACATGTGAATATTTTTGTTAGAGGCTACATCCGGTGGTCTCCCAAGAAGAAACAGAAGAATGGGGAGGGTAGAAAGATTGGTTTGATAAATTCTCTATTATTTTTCAAGACAAAATTAGTCTTAGCTTTCAATCCATACAGAAAGGATGTAGTTCGTAAATTTGTGTTATTGTTATATTTTCCGCGTAAATTCTGTTCTTTCTCATAAGTATATTTTGTTTTAAGTATTTAAATATTTGATAACTCAATTTCCGTTATCATTTCCATTATTATTTTTATTATGAAGTCTCAAGTTTTAGAACGATCTTTCTCACCTCTCACCAGTTTGCTTTCTCAATCAACTTGTATTACATTCTTCATGGTTTCATTTTATTGAATTCAATTTATGTTTGATTATTGTTACATCCAGTATCATTTTCTATTATTTACTTTCAAATCATGTTATTTAAAAATTAAGATTTTCACTGTCGAATAAATCTTAAAATGTCCCTAATTGAAGTATTTGTTTTCTATTATTTATTATTCCTTTGTTCAATAGATATAAGTGATGTTGATTTCTTTGTTTTATTAATTTGGTAATTCACATATAGGCTTTTGTAAGCCTTACCGAGTTGAGACTTGAGCATTTCAATTAACAAAGTTTGAACAGAATAAGTAGAGTCATAAGTGCTATTTCGAGGATATAGTAAATTTTCGCGAATAAAGTAAAATTCGCGAAAAGTCAACTTCTAGCCAGTGAAGGAAGGAATCGCTGGAGATGCTGTCCAAGGCACAGGAGAGAAGAATTAGATATGATTAGGTAAGAGAAACATCTGAAATTTTGTGAGGTTTGATTCTTAATTCTTGACAGAGAGCCCACCGTTCCCATAAATTATTTTCTTCCTGTATTATAAATGACTTCGCTCGGTCAATCAGTTGTGACAGAACGCTATTGGTGATTATAATAGCGATTTGTTATAGCGGTAACACTTTGAAACTTATTTTTAGACATAGACCTGTCATGGGCATTGCATTTTGATTTTTGTTCACATTTTTGAACAAAAATCAAGTATAGTATATTATCGTACCGTATGATTTTCACATCAGTAGCATGTTTAAATATGAGGACAGTTGGTCAACCTTATGGGATTAATATTGGATTCAAATGGAGGCGACATGTAGATGGCGTCAGTGGTGTTCGCATCCAAGTCATGTCGCAACTTGAATGGCAGAATACGTAATTTGGCAGTCACGTTGAATTTCCGTAAAGTAGATGGCGGATCATGTGATGAATTGTAAATAGAGTAGGTAGGTGGCACCAATGACTGCAATAAAATTAGAAAAATGGTTCAATTCAATAATTTATTTCTTCTGATGTTTCATGGACCGTGTCCGCTATAATTAGGGTCACACCGTAAAGTAGGTAGGTATATTTGGGGTGTGGTGATTTAGTTGTTAGTATGATATGTGGATTCAGTGGATGTGTTAGTATTTATTCTGTTGGGTCATATTGTGTTTTGGATTTTGTAAAGTGATTTAAATATAACTGATAATTAAAAGCAATTTGGACAGCGGTAAATGGTGGCAGGAATATACAAATGTCACTTTTGACTCTTTAGTTTAGTTATTAGGTGGAACTTAATTTAAATCATTTTGGAGCTAGCTGGTAACAACTGAACATTATTGCAAAGTAATCGCTTTCAATTAATTTCTGATTGATATTTCTAAACAGCCCTCATCTTCAATCACCCCTTTCTAACCTCAAAAATAGGTATGGGGCCAGAATATCAAATCAAGCAAACAGCTTTCTCAGATTATATATTTTGGTGTATTTCAGAAAAATTACTTCATATTATTATTCATGAGTTATTTTCACATAAAACGAACCTCCTACGTATGAAATAGGAAATATTAAATTTGTTACTTAATTATTTTTTTAAGGCATCGACTTACTTAATTATAATAATTTTTTTTTTCAAGATATCAATATTAAAAATTTTCTTAAAATCTCTCATGAGTGACTCTTCTTTGGATCCGTGCCTGAATGATGATACATTTGCAGTAAACTCACCCAGAAGCATATTTACAAAAGCTACTTTGCTTGCGTTATTGCTCGCGGCTACCAGTTCAGTTATGCGAATCTCTTATATGACCAGCGCGATTTCTTCAAAGATGTACTTGGCTACATCGCAGTACCCTGTGCCCCTGTGTAAACTAGTAATATTTTACAATTGATCCCAGAGACAGTATAAGACATCTCTGAGCCCACTGAAGAAGCTAGTGATATTTGATGACCAGGTTACCTTGCTCAGGTTAGGTTTGTGTGTACACAGAAAAAAATTGGTACCTGAATACAATGAAAAAGTTCAGTGACTTAATGAATATTTTTATCAATATTGGTCCAATGAACGCAATCGTTATATCAATGAACCACTGGTTATCCATACTACGAATACGGATCTTAATAATATCAATGAATGCTTTCATTGATATTATGATCAAGTACATCAAATAGGTTCGTTATGGTAATGAATTCCATTCATCAAACGAATGAAGAGTGTTCACCCAAGCAATAAATTGTATTTGTTCAACTGATCATCAAATTAGTTATTATTGTCCATTCTTCGAATGAATGCTGTATGATTGATATGATTGAACTAATTATTTTGTTTAACATTTGAATAAGTGGTATTTATTCAATCATTGCATATCATTCGTAAATGCAATGAAGGCCTCCCACTGATATTGAGCATACAGTGAGTTTCCGAAAGATATGCAAAATAATTAACATGCATTCATGAGGGGGTCTATTCTTGAACCATTCGGTTTCGAATCGTATACGAAAAAAAGGGAAAACATATACGTTTCATGTGGCTTGGTATGAAATAGTAAATCGAATTCGCATACGTAAAACCTCGAGAATAGCACCCCAGAACATCGCAATCCTGATTGGAAGGCGTATCTCCAAGTTATCTTTTATTTCGGCTGGCTCCTTTCGGAGCTCTTCGGATCTCTCTGTAGTCTGTGCTAACTGAGAAGATGCTTCAACGATCGCTTCTGTCTGCTTAAGTTAACCGGCTCTGTGCAAATAACGAAGTCGTGCGGAGTGGTCCCTCTAGTGGAGGCGCTGTGTACTACCAGCTAAAGCTAACTTGCCAGCAACGGAGATTTCTATGCGAGGATTCGGCTGAACAGATACCGGCAAAATTTATGAGTATATTTAAACACGAGATGGCTTGGTTCGACATAAGGCTTATTATTATATTCATCACCTCACCTCAATAAACTTTTTCGCGGGAGCAACGAAAACTGTTCATAAATGTAAGAAACGATCATCTTTGATCTCAATAAACTTGAATTCGTTGTATCAATAAATACCTACAAAAGTCAGAATATTTATTCATTGCCACGATGAAAAATGTATTTTGCCAATGAACAGAGAGGAAGAAAACGGCATTTATTGATATAACGTACCACATTTTTTTCAGTGTAACTTATCCGTGTTAAGGTTCTTTTGCAAAAAGAACTGTGTAATTACAAAATAGTCACTCAATCCTGAAATATACTGTACTTTCAATAATTAACAGAGACAATTTGCTCGAAAAATATCCAATAAAAAGTTCAAACAAAATAGCTCTCAAAACTTCTTCATGATCATTAGGCATGTTCAACTCTGCTTCCACTGCTTTAAAATGAATGGTATAAACATGTATGAAGATGTGCTGAAATTGCAAAGAAGGAAACTTTAGGAAGTATTTTGTTTACGTGTAGAAACCTTCTACAATATTTTTGTAGTTCCTCTCAGTGTCCACATTTCTTATAGTGGGCGCATCAGTACAGCACTAAAATGATGTCACATTTTCATGTTAGCAAATAATTACGCTAGATGGCACTCGCGTTTGTCTCCAATACCAATTCCACAGGTATTGACTAACTATCCCCCTTATTTAAACAATGTCAGTAGGTACACAACAATCACTGTACAAAATTTTATTTCGGGCCCGCCTCACACTTTCGCAACCCTCTCTATCAACCATCGATGAACATTCATCATTTCATCGTTAAAAAGGCACTTTATATAGACGGTTTCACTGCGTCTTTAAATATCGCATCAAGCCGGTCCATTTACTCGGCTTCTTGGAGCGAATTTGATTGCCCCCGCAATAAAAACAGCGTCCAGCGGCCATTTTGGACCATCAGCATTAAAAGTGGCGTGTCTGTCGGTAACATCCGAAGTAATGACTGCAGTGAACAGATTAGAAATGTTCCCGAAGGAAACAGTTCATGTCCATGTAGATGAGGACGATTCTGAGAGCGGGTATTGCTTGTCTTAGAAGAGTTTGTTGCCAGGGAGTTCCTTTCCTAGGATGTATCGTTTGGTCGGGGGTCCATCAAGCAAATTTGTCCTTTGACGGATAATACGGGAATGTAGCAATTGAAAAATTACCTTCGTTTCATCTCACGGGAGATTGTACTTGTTGGAAGTCGTCGAATCATCAAGTTTACTTTGGTTTATCTTGTCGCTATTTATTAAAAGTGAAAGAATATAATTTTGAAAGGACCACGCACACACCTTATGGAAAAAAATCTTTCGAGGAAAATGGCTGAATTTTTGATATGTTGTAGATGGAACCATTCTGAGTAAAAGTCTCCATTGGCTCAACTCGATCGTATGACTAGATTCGGCGCTAGAGGGCGCCAAATCATGAATTTTGTGATTTTTGGAGAAATTCAGCTGAATGAAAAAATAACAATATCTCATTTATATTCAATATTGTTTGCTACTGAGATTTCCTGATGTTCGCGGGAAATACTTTTCCATAATACAGAAAAAAATACGCCGTTATTTGTATACAGGGTAGTCAACAATATACTCAATTCTTCAGTGATTGATTTCGCCTACGAGGTTAAAAGTTGATTGAGTTTATCATTGAGGATCAATCAGAATGGTTTTTCGATCGACCAAAATATAATGAAGCTGTGAAAACAGAGTGTTTGGAATGAGATAGGGTCCATATTTTATATACAGTGATACCAAAAAGTATGTACCATATGGGAAAAAAGTTTATTATTAGTTTACTGGAAAAAAGATTCTTGGAAAAAGTTTATTCATGTCCGATAACCTAAAAATCGATTTCGACACATGTCACATGATCGCTGGTATGGCGGAAAATTGAAAAAAATTACTATGAAAAGGCAAAAAGTGGGGTAAAATGGCAAGATATCAAAAAAGGTTATTTTAAAAAACTTGCTTAGAATTGAATTTTATACACATATACAAAGTTTGATAATGAGAGAAAATTGTTATTTTCCTAGCTGTATGAAAATATCAAATTATTATCTTATGAATAGCTTGTCCATACTGAAACATTTATATTTCAATGAGAATGACAAAATTTTCTCATTTTCTCCTCATAGTAATTTTTTTCAATATTCTGCCATACCAGCGATCAGGTGACATGTGTCAAAATCGACTTTTAGGTTATCAAACATGTATAAACTTTTCCCAAGAATATTTTTTCCAATACTCTAATAATAAACTTTTTTCCCATATGGTACATACTTTTTGGCGGTCACTGTATATAAAACATGGACTCATCTCGTTCTGTATTCATAGCTTCATTATATTTGGGCGATCGAAAAACCATTCTGATTGATCCTCAATGATAAACTCAATCAACTTTTAACCTCGTAGACGAAATCAATCACTGAAGAATTGAGTATATATTTTTTTTTTTTTTTTTCAGTTGGGTACAACTGAAGATGAACATGTATATGTTCGAAACATGTCTTGTTTGAGATTGGATTTATATCCTTTGCTCTATTAAATCTTGTGGAGACGACTTTGTGTTCTTTTTCCAAAAAAACTTGGTCTTCCACTTCGAGTATGGACTATTACCTTCCTAATTTAGTATATTGTTGACTACCCTGTATACAAATAACGGTGTATTTTTTTTCTGTATTATGGAAAAGTATTTCTCGCGAACATCAGGAAATCTCAGTAACAAACAATATTGAATATAAATGAGATATTGTTATTTTTTCATTCAGCTGAATTTCTCCAAAAATCACAAAATTCATGATTTGGCGCCCTCTAGCGCCGAATCTAGTCATACGATCAAGTTGAGCCAATGGAGACTTTTACTCAGAATGATTCCATCTACAACATATCAAAAATTCAGCCATTTTCCTCGAAAGACTTTTTTCAATAAGGTGTGTGCGTGGTCCTTTGTCAATGTACATTCTCATAATAAAAGTTTGTGTTTGCACTGCCATATTCGAGAATGAATGGACCCAGTCCATGTTTGAATAAGGCATTAGTAAAATTGAAACAGCATAGTCAAAATAAATTCAAAGTTCTGTCAGAGTAATGGAGTCTTCAGAAGGCAAGTTTGGGTTTTCAAACTCAATAATAATTACTACCAGTCCTGGAAGTTCAAAATGAGGATATGAAACTTACATTTTTTTTAACTGTTGGGAATGATTTTTCTTTTTTGTTAGGTGTTGAATTGCATCAATCAGTAAAAAGTTATAGAGCAATGAAATTTGAGAAATATGCCTTTTAATCAACCCACCACTTCAATTTTGAAACTTTTTTCAGAACTTTGAGTACACCACTAGATTCAGGGAGTCTGAAAATATCATTGACCATAATTTTATCAGAATCTGTTGAGATTTTCCTATTTATGGACAGATTTTGATGAAATTTTGATCAGTGATATATCGAGACCTCCTGAATACAGTGGTATATTTCGAATTTTGATAAAAGTTCTGAAGTTGAATTGGTGGGTTGATTAAACGGCATATTCTTTGAAATTTCATTCCCTTATAACTTTTGTATTATTTGACGTATTTCAACGTTATTTATATATAAACCATTCGAAAATATCGCAAATCCAGTGGTGTAGTCAGATTTTTTGTAAAAAAATTGCTAGTAATCTTTTTAAATATTTGAGCTTGAAATTTTAAATTTTGAACTTATTAGTTGGCCCTGGAAATGGAGATTTATTCATGAAATTTGGTTTCTTTTTTAAATGTCTACCTAACTAAAAAAAATTACTCCAATCGGTTGAAAAATGTAAAGTTTCATAATGGTGCTTTCATCTTTAATGGGTCACACTGTATGGAGAACTCAATAAGGCAAATTTCACCATTAATAAAATCATTTTCAAAATTCGAAATTTGCTTTCGTGAGTTCGATATGGGTACTTTCTAAAAAATGAGATAAGAAACTCTAAACCATTCTATTAAGATTTTGCAAAATTTTATAAAATTTTAGAAAGAACCATAACAGCTCCGGAAGTCTCTAGAATGAACTGAAACCACACAAGTCAGTTCTTGAAAATTCGGAGGTGGAGCTAGGGGGGCGAGCAGCCCTTATGTAGGGGTTGAAATATATTCCTGTTATCATTAGAATCTTTAGCCCTCAACATAAGAAACTTATATCGCTAGATGGCAGTGCCTGTTCGACCTATTAAATAAATTCAAACTTCTCCCATTTATATCTTGTCGACGCTTCAAACAGTACAGGACCGAATTAAATAATTCGGTGATTGTTTTCCAGTTCGCCTCCGTGGTATTCTGGAAATTTGCACGAGCATTTCAGATTAAATATTACGATCCAGTCACAGAATGAATCGGAAACTGAAAGCAAAACACAAAGTACCGGACGAGATTTGCGATTATGGCACCATTCGATTCGGTTTTCGATTCAAAACTAATATATTCAAGATGGCGGACGAGATTTGTGATTATGGTCCGATTCGATTTTATATGCTAATTTGTTGGTATTCCACATTTTTCATAATTGTTATAAGTGATACAAAAAAACAGCCCTAATTTGAACACAAAAAGAACACTAGTTTAATTTATATTAAAATAAGAAATATTCTCAAATATAATTAAATCATATTTAAATAAAACAATCCTCAAACTCATTAAAATACCTACTACCCTCATTTGGAAAATAGCAAACCACCCCCAAATTATGATTGAAGTATATTTATTATCATCATATATTTTTGAACTAAGAAAAATGCCTGAAGACCATGTTCATATTCAAACTATTACCGATTTGCAAACAGACAAAACTCTAATGTAATATTCATCATTTATTATTATTATTGATATTGGAAAAACTACGTCAATAAGTTTTGAGCCTACTACATTCATCATCCCCACGATCGGGGGTAGCTATCGAGGCCACCCTTGTTGAATCGACGTTTGTCACAGGCCCCGCGAATCCTGACTATCTTCCACTTTCCAATTCCTGCCCAAAACGGCCGAGAGATTCAAGAAAAATTCATGTACTTTGTCGAGCCCGGTGTACCAATTGTACAATGTAACACAGAACGCCCATTCATAATGTTATGATAAGTCCGTCTGGTTTCGACAAACTAAATGCGGTATAAAGTGTTAAGACACGTTGAAGAGATATGAATTCTTTTGGTTTAAGAAATGCTTCTGAAATGGATTGATATTTCCTTGGATAAAAGCACATAACAGTAGCCTAGATTATAGATTAAATATTAGGGACTTTCGTGCTACAAGCCTCTACACCGCGACCTTTTCAGATCTATTGTGTTAGAGTTCTTTGTCTAGCCCTGTCTTCTTTACGAGACTCCACAGGCCAGTTTTTAGAACTTTTAGCTCTTGTGCACAATGGTGTATTGCAACGATTTCCGCTTGAAATATCGTCGCATGTTTGCCCAAGCCCAGTGAGATTTTCATCTTCGGCTTGGTTTCGTAAATACCGGCTCCTGCACCTTCATCCGTTTTGGAGCCGTCAGTGTAGACAGCGATTTCCGCATGGATGGGAGGGGGGGGGGGGGGCTCCCATCCACGCATCCCTGTCCGTTATACTTGTCTTGAAAGTTTTGTCAAAGCTATATTTGGGCTTGTTGTAGTCTCTCCCGTGCATATTGCTAATGGGTGCTCGTCCTCTAAGCAACCTGCTCGTGACAGACCTGGCTGTATATGTGTAGTGGAGGTAGGTTGAGCAAGACCTCTAAGGCGGCTTTTGGGGTGGTTCTCATGGCCCCGGTGGCACTCAGACATGCTTGTCTTTGTAGTCCTCCAAGCCGTCGAACCACTCCTGCCTGCTTGGTCTTTGGCCACCATACCACCGACATTATACAGGGTACACCATTAGTGGTTCGTACGAGACTCTCGTTTTCGAGAGTCTCGCATGGTCTCGGCTCGTTTTCGAGACGAGACTCGAGACGATACTCGGACAAGACGAGACTTTTGTTGGTCTCGTCTCGAGTCTCGTGCATGAGGTCTCGCGCGAGAGTCTCACAGGTGAATATTTTTATGTGCGGACTCGAAAAGCCAATAAAAATATTTAAAAAAAACTGAATGAACATCATTTTCTTTTAATAAAAAATTATTAGTATAATACCAAGAATTTCTTTTAAAAGTCTCTGCCGGCGTTATCGGATCGGTTGACGGTAATCACTTTGTCTTTCTGAAGCGCGACGCCGCCGCCGCCACCGTCTTTGAACCCTATTCCGACTGCCATAAATTTTGCGATATGTAAGTGTCCTATTGTGATCGAAATAAATAAAGATCATTATTGAAAATAAAAGTTCAAATTTCTTCCGAGTTTAGTTATTCGTTGTTCGGTGTGGATAGTGGTAGTTGTTCGAATTTTTGAGCGTGCTGAATTGTGCCAAGTTAATTCAAAATGAGCCGATTCAAGAGGAAAAAAGCGAACTTTTGACTTTAGAGGATGAATCAAATTCTGTGGAACTGAGGATATTTACATACCAGGCAATATTAGTTTGAGTGATACTGTGACTGAAAGTGAATTGTCGTCTTCGTTAAATAGCAGCCGCTCTTCGTCTCGCATGCAAATACAAAACGACTATCCCAAGAATATGATTTAAATGCGAAGGAAATTAAAATGTCACGGGGAAATACTACCGGATTAAGAAAACACCTACGCAGTAAACATCCAAAAACATATTTCAAAATATATCCAAAAGAGCTTCAAAAATATTATTCTATGCCTCGATGTTATAAAGAAACAGATATACTATAAAATGGTGGAAAATTCACGCTTCCGAATTTCCTATTCTAAGTTTAATGGCACGAGATCTCTTAAGTATACTGGCTAGTTCAGTCCCGGCGGAAAGATTATTCTCACGTGCTGCATTTACTATAAGAAAGCATCGAAATCGCCTCAACAATGAATTTGCACGATGTTTGTTATGCCTAAATGACTGGGTGAAAAACTAAATGATTTGCAACCGAGAGGGCTATGGGTTATTTTTTACCTTTGACTTTTTCAGTTATTTCATTTATAAAATAATGTTAGGTTTTTATTTTCTTTAGTTGTATTACTTTCAAATACATGATGTTATTTTTTAACAATTGTAATTTTCTCTTCCGACTCTTATATCATAGCAAGTATTCAGGTATTCCTTATTGCACTGAAGCAATAAGATTATTAATGGTGAGATTTCGATACTTTTACGAGACTCTCGTGCGAGAAACGAGACGAGACGAGACTGGAGGCTGTGAGACGAGACTTGAGACGAGACTTATCATTTCATCGGCGAGACGAGACAAGACTTTATGAAAATCTCGTTGGTCTCGTGCGAATCACTATACACTATCATTACATGACAGTTGTCCATTGTTGCATTAGTGCAGGATCTGTGCTGTGTGTAATTCCTTCATGCAATCCAAACACACTCAAATACACAGTATCTGTTATTCACATGTAATTATTCGTATAATGGCAATTCTCGGAAATTACGGTAAATGTGGAATCTATTCCGCCGATTATTCCGAACAATATGCAAAGCAGAAACTGATTGCAATGGGACACAACTGATAATTATATTATATCTGGAAAACCTTCTGATTTATGGTTATACCAATCATTGCTGAATGACAGACGTTTGTTACAGATGATGCAGTATTCCGCACAGATTATAGGACGCGAAACCGTCATAACTATTCAGTTTGCTGAAAGTGACCATGAAATGTACTTTATTTAAATGGCCAGACCGATATTCTTAAATGTACTTAATTCTGGAAAAGCACGATTATTATAGTAGTGGTAGTGCAAATTTGGTTTCTCAATCTCTTATTGAGGAAAGAACTCAAAGCGTTTTCTTGCCAATAAGCCCATACTCACAGGAGTGCCTCAGGGATAGGTTCTGAGCCCACTTCTTTCCGACAATTATTTAAATGATTCTATTTTTTCCATCCTTTCCAGTACATCATTTTTGCTGATGACATAACTTTTTATCACTCCAATAACAACGTTATCAAACTGACAGAATTATTAGTACTTTAAAATTAAATTTAATGGGTGTTGTGTACCAAATACGCTCGTGAATAGTGCCAGGAGAACCCAAAAAAGTTATTTCTTCAGTGGTTTTTCCATTGAGCAACTGCTCTCAAAATGATCAAGTTAAACTTCTATGAGTCTTAAGTGACAATGTACTCAAATGAGACATTTGACATATTCTATTTTCCACTTCTCCGTTTGAAAAACAATAAACAATGAATAGTTTGAAAAACATTATTCCAAGGTTTTTGAGCTCTAGAATTACGAATTGGCCATTCGTTTTTATCCTGTCTGATAATTATCAACAATTCCAAGTGGATAAAAAGCTCGATCGATATACCCAGCATTCTAGAAAGTACAAATAGGACTTTTTCAAACAATCTAGTCAGCACAAAGACAAATTCGTTCGATACAAGCCTATGGTTCACAAGCCAGGTGCTGATTTCAGTAAGTCATTTCCTCCTGGACGATAACTTGTGAAATGCTTCAGAGAGTTGTGCAATTAAGCCTCGTGAACGTCAGCCGCGGCTCCGTGGGTGGGCTGAGTAGTGGCAGCTTACTATTCACATAGAAAAAAAAATCAGTCGTTTCCTCCCGATTGGAAATTTGTCAAATGACAGTCGACAGAGTACTTCAAAAAAAAACCTAGATGTAAGGTGGCGGAGTATTGTGTCAACTGACGATTTTCTAAAAAATTTAATTTTTTTAGCACTTTTTGATGGTTAAACCGATGAAGAAAATCATGATTTAAAATATACAATAGGAGAGCTCGAACGAACGAAAAAATCTCTAATGAACCGTTTTACGAAAAAACGATCGAAAAATGGTGAAAAACCCATTTTTCCGAAAATGAAAGTTCTCATTTTTCAAAATACCTATTAAATATTTCGAAAATGGCTCCAAATTTACAAATTTCACAGTATACCTTTTTTGATTATTCCAGAAATGTACAAAAAATGTTGATACATTTTTTCGTTAAATCAATAGTGCAGGAAATATTTAAAGAAATCGAAAAAATCGATGTATCTCACGAACTAACGCAAAAATCAGGATTCGTTTGCAAGGAATACCTCTCGACGAACGCTCGTGACCCCCCAAAATGGTTTTTCCGAATTCATTAACCGAGCAGGAAAAAATAAGATTAAAAAAAGGAGGAAAGTGGTCACGAAAACCTGTTACTGACTTGTGGTCTACTATAACGTAAGCAGTTGAATAAACAATCGATAAACAATGAATTCTTGAAACTAAAACTGGCATTAAAAGTCACCAGAGTGCATTATTCCAAGGTTCTTGAGGTCAAGGATCACTAATTTGTCATTCGTTTTTATCGAGGACCTCGTTTTTTAATTATTATTAACAATTTCATTTCAAGCAGTATCTCTCAGTTATCTTGATACACCACTGTAACGATGATGATTGATACTCTTCAGATACAGTTTAAAGTACCCCATGCCCAGCTACATTTTTCAGGATTTCTTGGTTGTATCTATTTTTGACTCTATTCCTATTCTCTTTCTTTGTTCTTTTCACTAATCGCCTGCACCCTTACGAGCAACCCTCAATATTCGAGATATTTGTGCAAGCTAGGAAGGAAAAGAGCCCCGCATTTTAGCATGTGATTCAATATACCCGTGTTATGTCATTAATTTCGAGGTGCTTTCTTCTTTTCACATCAAGCTTATCAAACCCTCGCACAAAGTTCATCAGATAAAATGTTTCTCTCTATATTATATTCGTAAGTTTTCTATTATCTATATTTCTTTATTTCATTAAAGGGTTCAGTTGTTCTGTTACTTGTCCTAGTGGATTCCTGAAAATCATTTCAGTGAACAAATACTGAAAAGATACTTGTTCAGTTTCCTTCTCGTCTTGCAGCCTTTATCCTTTCAGAGGAAATTAATTAAAGTATAGTATCGAGAAGGTCGTTACTGCAATATTGCAAAATTCCAATAATCCTTGAAAATAATAGGATAAATGAATTACGTCTAGGAGATTTCAGGAGGATATTAAAATGAGAAGATCGATCGAATTGGAACGATGTTCCATGTAGAATGAAAGTCAAGGAAATTGTATTGGAGTAATGATATAAGTTATATTATATGTAGTGATATGGCAGGTATCACTTGTCTTGTTCTTCAAGTAAGGAGCTTTAGTTAAGAGGAGGGTTTAAAGCAGTTTATGAAGACGATAAATAATGCACTTTCTCTATATACATATATTACAACAACCTTTTTTTTTAAGAGAAACATTCTTCTTTGAAAACTGAAAATGAAACAAGAATCCTACGATAAAAATTTAGTTTTTTTTTGTAATATCTGTCAGATGTAGTTTAACATCCAGCGTGGCTTTATCCGTAAAGTAGTTGTTTTCTGTTGGAAATTAAAAAAAAAATGTCTTTAATTTTCATTCTGAGAATTTTTATATTTTCAGAGAATTCATATTTTTTTTTTTCAATGGAGAATATTTCCTTTTTCAACATTACAACCGTCCAAGAGGTTATTTTGACGATGATAATTAGCGACTTGAGTTTGTCTTCCAGCCGCAAATGAGTCCTCATCTGATTTTATGATCATTCTGTTCGTATTTTCGAATGAAAATTTTAAAATATGTATTTTTTCAATATGATTCCTGTTAGATATTCATGACAGTTCCATAACCTTATTTAAATATACTCAAAGTATGGAGTTGACATGTTTAAATTTTCAAAAAATTTCTTCAAACGATTATTGTAAATGTGTGATTAATCGATCATTTAGCGCGGTTCTTATAAATTTTAGTTGTCAGAGTAGAAACACGTTTTAAATGTAACTAATCATAAATGTTAGCTCTTTCGCCATTTTTTAGTACCAATCTGAACACAAAGCTCAGATTTCTTTTGGGAAACAATAGTCGTTACCGACCGATGTTTCACCCTTTTCACTCCCATATACCTGCAATGCTGTAGGCTATTATGACATATACCTGAAAATAACTGCTCCCCTGGCAAATGCCGCGACGGCCATTCCATAATATTAAAAAGATAGTAGTGCAATGTTCCTCATTACAAGTGCTCCCTGAAACCAAATAGTAGAATTTTGTATCGGAGGATCACCTGTAAACTAATTCCGAGGTTATTGCCTCGCCATCAGTGCAGAGTAGGTCACAGTCTTTAATCCATCTGTTCCCCGTCCGAATCATCACAACACTCCGTCTATTTGGTGCCTCTGGCCTGTCGTTTTATATGCAACTTTTCTTATTTCAATTGCAGGAATGACTGGATTATCTGTCATTCATCCATGTTATGTTATTTGTGTCGTTTTCTTCAGTAATTCATACAGTAAAACTTCTGATTTGCGGACAGCTGAGGGGATTATTTTTTGTCCGCTATTGGGAGGTGTCTGTTATTAAGGAGTTTAACAAGTTACTCAAAATTCCTCAAATCGGCTCAGTAATATAAATCTTCAAAGTCTTCGTTTTTTAAAATACAGGGTGACAAAATTTAAAAATAAAAATATTTTTCACAGTAAAGTCACACTTCAATTATTTTGCAGCTTCTAGTGCCTTTTCTTCAATTAATGGCCCAAACAAATAAATCATCTTATTTCGTACTTTGAAAAACCACTCAAAAACAATCTGATCCACAACAAGGCCCTCAGTTTTAGGCAACTTCCGTTTAACTTTGTCATTACCAGAGCCATCAACAAAAGACCTAAAAAGTTTATTTTTGTTTTTTAAAATTTCGTTAATCTGTGTTTTTCCAGTACCATTATTTTTGGCTCGTTTCCTAACTTAAAATGTATCACTCGTATGTATAACTTCTACCTTATTCTTTGAAAAAAAGGTTTTCATTTTGCGTTTGGCTTGTTGTATTGACAATAACTAAACTTCAAGTGAATAGACTGACCAAATTATTTGTCTTCTATTGAGAGGCAATAACATCTGTAAATGATATTGAGTAACAAGTATTTTCATAATAATCTTACCTATCATAATGATGATTACTGGGAAAATCAAATCCACCCTATCTTAAGTCCTAAACAAGAAACCAGGCAAGGACAAATTTTTATACCTGCTGGTGTCCGTACAATTACGTACGTACAAATTCTTAACTTTCGTTCGAAGTTGGAAAAGGTGTCCGTATATGGAGGTGATTTTAAAAGAAATAATATCTTCTGGTAACTAATTTGGATCTCCGCCCCCGTTATATCGAGGGTCCGCTATTGAGAGGGTCGTTTATACACAAATGGCCATTGCAGCATTCCAGACATGTTATTGTCTGTTATATAGAGATGTCCAAAAATAGATATTTCACTGTATGTCAAGCTATTCCTAGACCGCTACCGGACTATAACGAATAAACCTCAACTACTATGTCAGGCGGGTTTTCAACCACTGAAATGTGACTGAAATTAAGCAGTAACCATAGTGACGTGTTAAGAAAATGGAATCGTCTTGGAAACATACTTGAAAATTGTTTTTAAACGTGTATTGTGAATCTGTTATTGAATAATCATTCAGCCCGCTACATGTCTGTACTCTCAATGCCCTTTTAGTTAAGTGAGCAGGAAAAATAATGTAGAACAGATTCATAAACATCGGCTCCTTCGTCATATATTGGGTACAAGAGCACTTTCATCGGGCATTTCCTACTGAGAAAGAAGAACCACAATGTCAGCAATTAGTGATTTGTGGTCCTTGTATATGACACGTTATGAGTATTTTTTTTACAATTCAAAAGTTCAAATAATAGCTATTTTCACATTCAAATTTTGAAATTCAACCAATAGAATCGGAACTATACAGTGAAAATATAGCTTGTCTCTGTATTCTCACGGTGATAAACCCGCGAAGTTTTTGTTTCACTATCTGTCAAGTGAAAATAATGATTTAAATTATAAACGTCAAATTTATGTGTTTTGACTAGTTATTTTTATTTATCAATATGAGCGATCGTTGTCCATTGGTATCATAGATGAGGCCGTGGAAAAGTGTACGGGTAGAAGTAAAACATCAATTACCAGGTGACACGATTTTTCTTTATTTCAAATCGATAAATTGTCGTCCTAAATATAATTCGTGATATGATTAAAAACCTATAATTTTTTGGAATGTCAGTTCATTGGCAATCCCAATGCAAGAAAACACAACTCGTCCTGCTGACTCGTTGTATTTTCAGGTTTGGGATTGCAATTCATTAATATTCCAAAAAATGATTGGTAATAATCATACTACTTATTATACTACCCCTGAAAATACACTTTCCAAATAGAACAAAGCATCAAACTTAGTAAAACTATAAGTTTCAATAATTTTGAATTGAATGAAAAACAACAAATTTAACATCTTTACATAGGTTTAGGTAGATTCATGAATATCAGAAATAGAGCAAATTTTGTTTGAATTTTTAGTGCATGACCGCTGAGGAGTTCTTCTATGACACGGTCCTTTGATGTATTCTTTCCCGTATTTGTTTCCTGGGATGCTTCCCAAGTAATTTTTGTGTCTGACCCCAATACAGTGTCTCACATACGCTCTTACTGTACACTTCAGGAACTCTATTGTCTGCCCCCGGTTTGGGAGAATTTCTGAACCTTTTCTTCTTTTCTTCTTTTGTTTTCTTCTTTTCTGTTCGTCTGCTTTCTCATTGCCTGCAACTCCCTGGTGTCCTGGGACCCATATCACTTTGAAGTGGATTTGGCCTGCCAACACTCTCAGTTCTTATTTGCAGTCGCATACTAGTTTGGACGTCACTTCCATTTCGCCCAAAGCTTTAATCGCTGCTTCGTTTTTTCTATCGTTTTCCTTCCACAATGAAGGATAGTGTACACCTCTGTCTGAAGATGCTCAGTGAGTATCTGATGCCAGTACTCGAGTCCCTGTCTTGGATCCATCTCTGTACCAGATTGTTCCCTGTAGAATATCCTTGAGCTGCGAGCCGTTCCACTCAGTTATGTCTAGTATCACCCCCTTCAATTGATTATTGAAGTAGTACCGTTTCAGAATGTGACAGTTGGGCAAATTGCGTGTATTCTGCAGTCTGCAGGCACCTAGCCATGCCTCCCACTGCAGCCGAGATACGCATGCGTGGAAAAATACGTATAGTATGGACTCGGGTTAATCAGAAACAGATCTATGTTTAAGAACCACCAATTCACTCATTATGTTTTATACTCAGAATATATTTCTTACGTTGGGATTATCTTTATTAATTGTGATTTCATGCAAAAGATAAGATCACAAGTAGGTATGACAACTTGTATAATAATCTGAATAAATGTAACGCTCTTTTTCGTTGATGACCTACTTCTTGTAAATTGTGAAAACCTTATACACTACAGTCTAAGAATACTTAAATAAGAATACGAAAAATGGTGAATGAATATGACTAAAACCGAAAATTTAAAAAGAGGAGGAAAGCAGCAAGATCCCAATCTGCAAATGAGTGATTTACGTGAATGTGAAAACTATAATATTCGGAAAGCATCAAATCGAGTAAAGGAATGTCATATGGAGATATAGCGCAAAGAGTTGAACACGGTCAAAAATGTGCGATATGGTACGGACATGTTATGAAAATGGTGTCCAAAACAAACTATGAATTATTTCCAAACAGAGCGAAGAAAGAAAGAAAGACCAGCTATGACTTTTATAGTGGATGTTTTCGATTCAATTCCGAGAGTTCCATCATCATCATCTGCCAAGGGCTCTTTCGTTGTTTACAACTCGTCAAGACAGCTTTATGAAATCACTCGAAATCTAAACGAATGCACCCTGAATCAACACCTTACGGCAAAGACAGTCATATTGAGAAGTAACTTGTGACATCAACAGTCACTAGTTAAAACTATAGGTTTGTTGAGTAGGATATCCGATTTTTTCATGAATCATTGGAATGTTGGCACACATCAATCCTAATTGCTTTTTCCCGTGCATATCGCCGGTGGCCAGAGTAATTTATCGCATCACCCGTTTGTTATTCATGCCGAAATTGCCACCATAACTATAATCACCTGTTACAAATTACGCCGCACAACAAAAAAACGATTTATATTCACAGAGTACTGCCACATGAGCCGGCAATTGAACGTTTACGGCCAGATGAAGCATACAAAAAAAGGATGTAGCATCGTTTAAGAACGTGTTTATGGGCATCGGGATCTCTATTGTCCTTTTATTCGTCACGAGTGCCAGAATCGGCAGTCTTTCGGGTACGTGCAAAATCCCGTTTCATAACTCTATATTCGCAATCCGCAACACATTTTCTGAGAGAATATGCCAGAGCAAAAATCGAGCTCGGTGAAGGTTTCGTTAGAGAGTTTTTTTTTTCTTGATTTGGAGGAAATGTTTCATAGAGTGGCAATGAGTCTCAAAACTCAAGACCAACTGTAAAACTTCACTGATTTCCAAATACCTGAGGGCGAATCACCAAAACCTCCACCTCTATGTAGGTCCGTCAGGCTGTTGCCTCCGGTGACACTTGAAGGTGTGATTTCGCCGTGACGTCCAGCGTTCGTGGCCCTCCGGGACGTCCAGCGTTAGCGGCCTGCCGTGACATCTGGCAGCCGTTACACGTTCAAAAGATTTTGTTGAAACGTCTGCGTCTGAAAATTGGCAGTCATGTGGAAAGTGTTGGAGTGAGAAGAAGGACCTTCAGAATTAATTCAAGAACATTAGCTGCATTGGCGTTGTTAGAAGATGAAGAAAACGAAAAGATTCTGAATTATTATACTAACGAAACGAGCAGAATCCAACGAATTGTTCAAATCCAGAAACTAGGAAGGATTTTGCACATGTATCTTGGAGAATGATCGTCGACTGATATGACAACATCATCAACTTCAATGGGATTTTGTTCTTTTGTCCATTCACTTCTTTTTGTACGTATAGGTAGATAATGTTTTACCAATCGCTTCCAGAAGTTGTCCAATAATATTGGCGTTTTTCTTCTCTACCACTTGATGATCCAAATATATAACATTCATTATTCCAAGTATTCATCTTCGTCAAAAAAGGTCTGTAGGGTTTTTTATTTCAATGACTGTAATGTCTTGTAATTTTTTTAATACCCGTTTCACGCGTCCAATAAAATTTTCCCACGTACTGCCCAAATGAAGGGCACCTGGAAGAAGAATTTTAAATTTATTCTCTTGGAGCACATGGAATTTAGAATTTCCGAGTGATTGATGATCTGTACAGCTTTTTTGACTCTTTCGAAGCTGATACCATATTTGTACCATATCACAATATATTGTCTGTGATTGGTCTTTCCTAGATATCATCTTCATAATTACCATAATAGCTGACTCTTCATTTTGTGGGCTATTTCTAAGTTAATGGCCCTCACCGCAAGACAAGTGAAGATCTCCCCCCATCGTTTTTTGCCCAATCTTGACGTAAATGGGTCCAACATAATCCATTCCTACGTCAGTGATAGGTTTCATTTCCCGATTTCATTTTTGGAATTCGTCCCTTCAATGGTGGCATTGGTTTGGATCTTCCATTCTTACATTTTTGACACTTGAATTTTTTTGTAATTGTCCTTGAAGGACACCTGAATAAGACAGTCATTTTTTTTGCTTTTTAAGTTTATCTACTTGGTCGTTTTTTTTGAAAAAAAACCTGATTTCATCAATAATAATAATAATAATGTTAGTGTTGAAATTCTATTTTCCCCCCCTTCTAGATCATCTGAAATCTGAAATTCGGCACAAATATCAAGGGCCGATGACAATACAAGAATTTCGTAATGTTAATGTTAATGTTTATTAATTATAATAATAATGAAAAAACTTGGAAAGTGAACGGTCTGAGACAATTTTGGTGTACAATAACTGGGGAACCATTCTGGGTAGGTTCTTGTGGCACTACAAATAATTTTTGTAAGCGTTCTTGAAGGACCTTTGAATAAGACAGTCAAGGTCTGGCTGAAGGGTAGTGGCTCCCTACCAATGCTTGACTGTTTTAACGAAACTCTCTATATTGAAAAAAAAATGAGGCATTTTGAAATTTTTATATCTTTAAGTTAGATACGTAAGGAACTAAAATATGAAAATGCCAGACCAATTAGTCGGGTCTAATTGTTAAAGACAAATTATTTGTCTTCAAGTTTCCCTTAAAAAAAATCAAGAGTTGGTAGGGGGCCACTGACCTTCAGTAAGACCTTGACTGTCTTATTCAGGGTTCCTTCAAGGACACTTACATATATTTTCATAGTGCCTAAAGAACCTGCTCAAAATTGTTCAACAGCTCTTAGACCCATTGCCTGGGACCCATTTCAGTTTGACGTGATTCCGGTCTGCCAGCGCTGCCAGTTCTTCTTTGCAGTCCCATAATAGTTCGAATGCCTCTTCCTTCTTGCACAAGGCTTTGAGTGCCACTTGACTGGCTGAGAGCATGTTGATATGCGAGTTTTCAACGTTTCACCTATTGTTCTCGTTCGTGCATTGGAGGATGACTAACAGCTCTGCCTGAAAGATTCAGTGTATAAGAATCTGTGCACCAAATCTTTTCCTGTGGAATGTCCTTTACTTGAGCTGTGAGCAGTCCTACTCAGTTCGGTCTGGTATCAGCACCCTGGAATGGTTATTGAAGCAGTACCCTTTCGGAACGTGATCCGTTTTTGTTCCCAGTGCGTTCCCGATCATAATTTCAACGATGCTCATGTGCCTCCATGGCCGCAGTAGGTGTTGAAAATACGCAGCCAAGATACGCAACCGTAAAATAATATGCATCAGAAACAGATTTACCTATATGGGCCCAATAAAAACCACAAATTCACTTATAATGTTTTGTGGTCCTTGTATGAACCACGCCATCATTTTTTTATGTACTGAATTTATTCTTTATATTGGCCCAAAATTGTATAACTCAATGACAATTGAACTAAAAAATATCAAAAGTAAGTTTATTTTTAAGAGAGAAATAAAAAAACTCATCAATGGAAACAAAATTAAGTTGGAATTAAGTGATATTTCGAGACTCTCTGAATCCAGTGGTGTAGTCAAAGTTCTGATAAATGTTATGAAATTGAATTGGTGCGTTGATTGAACGGCATATTTTTCAAAGTTCATTCCCTTATAACTTTTCACATATGAACCATTTGAAAATGTCGCGAATCCAGTGGGTTAGTTAGAATTTTTCTAAAAAAATCGCTAGTATTTTTTTTATATTCTTGACCTTGAAAAATCAGATTAGCAGGCCCTGGGAATGGAGATTTATTCATTATATTCGGTGTCCCAGTAGACTTTTTGAATGTCTACCTAAAAAAAACACAATCGGTTGGAAAATGAAGATTTTATAAGGGTGCTCCAGTCTTAAGTGGGCCACACTGTATAAGGTCAAGGGTATCAAAGTTTGAGCACATATCAAATAAAGATATCAGAAGACGCACAAAAAAATATACACGACTGTACAAAGTACATAAACAAGACAACTGATATGGTACGGACATGTTATGAAAATGATGGCCAAAATAAGCTATGAATTATGTCCTAGCAAATCGAAGGAAGACAATACTGTTTTTGATATAATTCTGAGAGTTCCATCATCTACCAGGAGCTGTTTCGTTGTTTACAACTCGTCAGGACAGCTTTATGAGATTACTCGAAATCAAAACGAATGCACTCTGAATTAACACCTTACGGCAAAGACAGTTATAATGAGAAATAACTTGTGACATCTACAGTCACTAATTGTAACTATAATATAAGTTTGTTGAGTAGGATATCCAAAGTTTTTTGAATAAATCATTCAAATGTTGGCACTTATCAATCCTAATGGACTTTTTCCGTGCATATCTCCCGTGTCCGGAATAATTTATCGCGCCTCTCGTTTGTTATTCACGCCGAAATTGCCACCATAACTTTGATCACCTGTTACAATTTACGCCACACAACAAAAAAATGCTTTATATTCAAAGAGTACCGTCACATGAGCTGGCAATTGAACATTTACGGCCAGATGAAACATCCAAAAAAGATGTAGCCGCATTCAAAAACGTGTTTATGGGCATCGGGGCTCTAATCTCCATTTATTTGACGCCATAATCGGCCGTCTTTCAGGAACGTGCGAAATCCCGTTTCATAACTATATATTCGGGATACGCAGCGCATTTTCTGCAATAATATGCCAGATCGAAATCGAGCTCGGTGGAATGATAGTTTCATTAGGCACCTCTTTTTCTGCTGGTATGGGGGAAATATTGAGTCTCCGAACTCAAGATCCACCGCAAAACTCTCCTCCCCTGATTATCCGATAACTCAGGGATACACACTAAAACCCCCACTTTTAAGTATGCTTCCGGTGATACTTAGATGTATTGGCTCATTTCATGCCTATATTGTGAACTATCACAGTACCCAATCCAGTATTTTCGTGCCTTGTACGAGTTTTTATAAGTTCTTTACTGGGCGGGACCTGTATAGTTCTGGATAGCCAGACGGTAGCTCAAAAATTGCCTGACTTTTGTGGTCTCGTATCTAGCAACAACACTCTATGATTTTTGTAACCTTACCGCAGTTTGCAGGTCAGGTCTTCATTTTGATTTTGTAACGGTGCCCATTCACTGGTGCATGACTACTGAGGAGTTCTTCTTTGACAACTTTGATGTATTCTTTCCCGTATTTTTTTCCCAGAATGCTTCCCCAGTAAGTTTTGTGTTTGACCCCAATCCAGTCTCTTACATACGTTCTTACTGTGAACTTTGGGACCTCTAGTGTCTGCCCCTGGTTTGGAATAATTTGTGAACCTTTTTTTCTCTTCTTCCTTTTTTTTCTTTTTTTCTTCTCTTCTGCTTTCTCATTGCCTGCGACTCCTTGGTGTCCTGGGAACCATATCAGTTTGAAGTGATTCGGTCTGCCAACACTCTCAGTTCTTCTTTTCATTTGTTTGGACGTCACTTCCATATTGCACAATGCTTCAATTGCAGCTTCATTGTCTTACAGGATATTGATATGTGTGTTTTCATCGTTTTTTCTATTGTTTTCCTTCCACATTGAAGGATGGCGTACACCTCTGCCTCAAAGATAGGGGTATAGGTGCCAGCTGAGTATCTGATGCCAGTACTCGAGTCCCTGGAGAACACTCCTAGGTCTGCTCCATTCCCAGTCTTGGATCTGTGTACCAGATTTTTCCCTGTGGAATGTCCTTGAGCTGCGAGCCGTCCCACTCAGTTACGTCTGGTATCACCCCCTTCAATTGATTATAGAAGTAGTGCCGTTTAGGAATGTGAGCTCTTGTCGTTCCCGGCGCGTTCCCGATCACAATACCAACGGTCAAGTGCAGTCTGGAGGCACCTAGCCATGCCTCCCCCTGCACTAATAGGTGGAGAGGAGACAGTCCCAGGAGTGTGTCTTCATGGCTGCAGTTGGTGATGAAAATACGCAGCCGAGATACGCATCCGTGGAAAAATACGCATAGTATGGACTCTGGTTAATCAGAAACAGATCTGCCTTTATAGGCCCACCGTTAAGAACCACCAATTCACTTATTAATGTTTAATGGTATTTGTATGGACCATGCCATATATTTTTTGTATAGTCCAAAAAATCATACTAACACTATTTAAATATCCAGAATATATTTCTTACATTGGGATTATTTTTTAATAATTTTGATTTTATGCAAAAGATAAGATCACAAGTATGGCAACTTGTATAATAATCTGAATGAATGTAAGGCTCTTTTTTGCTGTTAACCAGGTACTCCTTGCAAATTGTGAAGACGTCATAGACTACATGCTGAGAAATCTAGAAGAAGAATACATAAAATGGGGACTGAATATGAATGATAAAAACAAGAATATTAAAATATGAGAAAATCAGCAAGATCCCAATCTACAAATGAGTGATATACATAAATTAAAAATACAAATATTTATGAAGCATCAAATCAAGTTCAAAAATGTGTGAGAATGTTGAATTCATTTCTATGGCCATATCAGATTAAAATAAATACAAAGATGACAATCTACTAGGCAAATGTGAAACCAATTTTGACATACGGATAAGAATGTTGGCAATTATCGATGAGAAACAGGTCAAATGTACTTACAATAGAAATGGATTATTGTATAATAAGGTCAAGTAGGGTATCAAGGTTGGAGCACATAGCAAATGAAGAAATCAGAAGACGAACAAAAAGAATAGAATCGAAGAAATAATAGAATCGAAGAAAGAAAGGAAGACCAGCTATAACTTAGACAGAAAGAAGTAAAAGTATCATGGAAGACAGAGCTACTGGAGAGGAAGAATAAAGAGACAAGGACAAATGGCGATCAAAAGGCGGGATGCGATGAAGCTAAATGGCCCATGCTTATATATACAGTGAGGAGTGTGTTTTCGATTCAATATCGAGAGTTCCATCATCTACCAAGAGCTGTTTCGGTGTTAACAACTCGTCAGGATAGCTTCATGAAATCAGTCGAAATGAAAACGAATGCACTCTGAATTACCACTTCACGGCAGATACAGTTTTGATGAAAAATAAATTGTAACATCTACAGTGACTAGTTGAAACTATAATGTAAGTTCGTTGTGGAGGATATCCAGGGTTTTTTTGATGAATATCTCTCGTGGCCGGAATAATTTATCGCGCCTCTCGTTTGTTATTCACGCCGAAATTGCCACCATAACTACAATCACCTGTTATAATTTACGCCACACAACAAAAAAACGCTATATATTCACAGAGTACTGCCACATGAGCTGGCAATTGAACATTTACGGCCAGATGAAATATCCAAAAAAAGATGTAGCCGCATTTAAGAACGTGTTTATGGGCATCGGGGCTCTAATCTCTTTTTATTTGTCGCCAGAATCGGCCGTCTTTCAGGAACGTGCGAAATCCCGTTTCATAACTATATATTCGCGATCTAGGAGGGGGAATTTTCTGGAATAATATGCCAGAGCGGAAATCGAGCTCGGTGAAATGACGGTTTTATGAGGGAGCTTAGTTTGGTTACGACACTTATGAACTTCGAGCGTTTGTTCATACAGAGGGATGATAAGAATCGTTAAATTAATTGAGGCGTTTCCATTTATTGCTCTATTGATTCGCGACTAAGGGTAAAACCAAAATGAGATGTAGCGAAATCAGGCGAGTGCATCAGGGGGGCCAGTGTGGTAAATCCCCCTATGACTCCATAGAAAAAATTGAATCTTTTTTTGTAAATTAAAATGGATCGCTAAACTTCTTTCTGAACTCAAAACTCGAGGACGGCTGGACCAATTTAGATAATTATTTTGCCAGAAAAACATTTTATTAGAGATTTTGAAAAATTTGCACAGCGACTTCGTCAATATTATTGATGTTGAGCAGTGCAACTTTCCCTGTAGGATTGTTCAACACCTTGGAATTAATTAGCGTACATTTCCATAAACTGAAGCTGAAGGTTGGCATTGCAGTTCTGCTGATATAATCCAGTAACGACACACAAACTCGAGCAAAAAGTGAAGAATGAATAGGAGCACTCTAAAACTCGATACATGACATCTCGACATCATGTTTTATTAGAAAAAAAATTACCAAAAAATCAGGGGTGGAACCTAAAAAGTTTTTCATTTAAAAAAAATATTATTTTCATGCTCGCGCTAACCCTCCACTGCAAGTTCAGACGGGGTCGAAATTGATTTGTCATAACTTTACTAAAAATTATAGTAGAAGAAAAAGAAAAACTGCATATCGTTCTACTTCCTCATGCAAATATAACTTGTGAGTATCTGAGTACCTAAAATGTGTTTTGTCCCACTTCACTTAACCTTTTCACGATATTTACGGAGGATCCGAAAGTCATGGATATTTTAGTTGATACGAAATAATTATACTGGAGCAGGAATCAGTACACTCTTTGGACCATAAGCAACGATTTGAGGCTACTGAGACAAGTCTCACTTATGCCAGAGAAAAAACTGGGTTGTACCCCTGCCTCAGTTTTCAACTCACGCATAATTCCGGCAATTTCTTCAGTTAATGTTGAAAATAATCGCTCATACATATCCTACATAAAAAATTAAGTATGTGATTTCAAGCCTGAGATTTGCACTTCACAACAGTGTCATTAAACATACGCAGGATATCAATAATCGATTAATTTTTACATTTACTGAAGAGAATGCCGGTTTTATGGGTAAGATGAATATAAGGCAGGAGTAAAACAAAGTTTTTTTGGCATGTATAAGTGGGACCTGTCACACTACTTAAAAATTGTTGCATATAGTCCAAAGAAGGTATGGGTAGCTGTCTCAGTAAAATAACTCCATATTTACTAAATTATTCATGATTTTCGGATCATCCGCAAACATCTCCGTTAAGTGCGACAAAACACATTTTAGGTAGAATACTCGCATATTATGTTTGAATGAGAAGATAGGAGTCTTCAGAAACGATATGAACTTTTCCTTTTCCTTTTCCGATCATTTTTAGCAGAGTTATGACCAATCTAATATTCGGCTCCGCCAGAACTTTCAGCGGCGAGTAAGGGTGAATCTGAAATTTGATATCGGCAGTTAATCACGTTTCCTGAGAAAACGAGCGCATTTTATAAGAAATTACTAGGAATAATTTTTGTGGAAAATTGAATTGATTTTCACCATGTTGAGTTATTTTTCCGATAAATCATATACTTTCCAAGAATGCAGCAAAAATTAATTTATATATTTTTAAACAAAAAAAAAATATGTTCCACCTCTGGAATTTTGGTAAATTATTTTTTTTTCGTGTTTATCATAATTCCAACTACTAGCATACCAAGTTTGGTGGTGCTACAATCGATTCTAGTCTAAAAATCGTAAAAAAGACTCAGTCCGGCCCTGAATTCATTTCTCAATTTTTTTGGGTTATGAGAGTATTTTATGAAATTTCATGACGAACTTCTTGAAGAGAATAGCAATATTCTCGTCTTGGTTTCGTAATTATTCATCATATCAACCAATTTTTGATGGTACCTCATCCAACAATCACTTTCTTGAGAGAAAAATTGAAAATAATAATTCATCAGAAATGGTGCCAGAAACTTTTTCCACTATTTCCTACAGGATTTTTTCCGTAGATTTCGAATCTGAGATCATATTTGTGATAATCATTATACAGCGTGCGTTATTCTTACAAGACTTTAACATGAAAAAATATATATATTCCGGTACTGATATTGGTTTCGTTCGAAGGGCTTCTTGTTGAGGCCTTTCAGTGTGATTCACGTACCAAATTTGAACCCCATCGGCCAATCCCTGTATTAAACATGACGGATTGAATTTCCTGTCTATCTTCATAAATCATTCTGTATGTCGGTAACGAAGCGGTTTCGGACATTTGTATATGACATTTTGCAATCGTATGGGCAGTCCCTTCAACCCCATAAGTTTTGTCGGTTTCATCTCTGGAAACCCTGTATAACGCGCGCAACAGAGAACGTATTAGTAGATTTGGATATTGTTTTGCACAGGAAGGTGGCTTGTTTGAACAATTACTTCATTAAATCAATATAACAATTTTTTTCTCATTTATACAAATTAGTTGGTTTTAGAACTCGTTTTAGTTTCATTATGATTCTACAGGATTTACGCTGTTATTTTCACTGTATCACACAAATTTTGAGAGCAAGAATTTATTTCGTTGAAAAAGTCGAATAATTTCTTCGCAAAACAAACAAAACAAATAATATCGTGAACGCAACTTCCGCTACATTGGAATTTCATTCCCACGTTGCTCAGGCAATACTAAAATAATTTAGGAATTCAATCGCCGCACAGTGGTGGGATTGATGCATATCTCCTCTCTATTTTCCTAATGCGTTCTCTGTCGTGCACGTTGTTTCCCTATGTATAGAAGAATTATTGCTGAATCTGTATATGACCGGTAGTATTGGGTGCGTGGCACAGTTTTTAAACCAACAAGGCGTGCTTTTTCAACCAAAAAGTAGTAAAAGTAGTACTTTTTCACCTGAATTTTATCCGATCTCGATAGCTTGTTCCGTTCAAAATTAAGGGGGGGGGGGACTTTTAACGTCCTCACTGTGTAAAAGCGGTTGAGGAAAATTTTCTTGCTACACGAGATTTTGGACAAACCATTTCACCAATAGTGTATCTTCAAGAAATTAAATAATCATAGAGAAGACAGAAAATGAGCTAGAATGAGAATTATTCATGAAGTGAATAAGTGAATAGTTATCAATTCATTTCACTGAAGCTGTCATTTTTTTTTTTGAGTGGAAGATAATATTTTATAAGCGTAACCAAATGATCACAAGATTTGTCTTTTGGATCGTCAGGACGTATTGAATTATATAACAACTGTAGTGTTTTTGTTCTCATGGTATGGATCAGCCATTCTTTCTTCTTGTTATCAATTTCTTCAGGTATTCCTGTAAACTTCCTCATATCGAAACAATTATCTAATCTCTTTATATAAATCTCCCATGTTTCTTTTCGTCGCAAAAAAATTCTAGGACAATCATATCTGAAGAAATATAACCGGAACTTGTAGTTTGTATAGATTTTGTTGAAGTTTCAATGAGTTTGTTTAATTGTTCAGGATTTGAATAAATATTCCAATATTAACTTTATTTTCAATATTTGACAAGACAGCAAAAAATGATAAGTATATCTGTAACATTAGTCAACTTGACTGGGACGAACAAAATTAGTACAAGGGTTTCTATATCAATGAAATTAATTGAACATAACATGAATATTTTAGGGCTCTACAAACAAAATTATACAAAACTTAATTATTAGGAATTAAATAAAAAACATCTGTTTTTTTTAAATATCTACAATATATTACTTCTTGTAATATGTGACGCGTTTCGCTATTACTGTAGCTTTCTCAAACAGACAATGGTAATCAGTAAATGTACATATTTATAGTAGTTTGAAATTATGTAAAAAGAAAGAAAGTAGGTATTAATTATAAACTGGTTGCAAATGATAAACAGTTTGCTTAATATTTTCTATTCATTCAGGGTAATATAAAAAAAATTAATTATAAATTGATTATACATGAATTATACAGTGAGCACCAAAAGTCCGTCGACCCTCCCGTAACTGCTTTATTTTACATATTACAGAAAATGTTAAATTTTAGAAGTTGTAGGGTTTCATTCGAACTCTTCAATGGTTTAAGTTTTATTTAAACAGAGTGAGTATTTTTTTAAATAGAACACCCTGTATGTCATTGCATGACCGGTTCTGGATAATCATAAGGAATCCAACAATACCAAGTTTGATGATGTTATCTCTAAAGACTACGGAGATATCGCCTATTATTTTATTCATTAGACCAAGGAGTGGGAGAGAGAAACTTTTTCTGGCGGATTACTAAATTCTCTCTCGCACTCATTGAGCTTATGAATAAAATAACAAGAGATGTCGCGGTAGTCTTTAGATATAACAGCATCAAACTTGGTATTGCTGGATTTCTTCTGACCATCCCTAACCGATAATGCAATAACATATAGGGTGTCCTATTTAAAAAAATAAACTTTTGTGTCGCTGCTCTTTTTTGAGACCATCTGAAACTGAAACCATTGAAGAGATCAAATGAAACCCTACAACTTACGTCTTTGACATTTTTATGTAATATGTAAAATGAAGAAGTTACCGGGAGGCGACGGACTTTTGGTCCTCACTGTATATTATACATTGTATTACATTCAATACATTCTATATTCTTGTACGTTCTTAACAAAAAACTGTAAAATCATATTGATCTATAGCAATAATAGGCCTTTTCATTTAGATGACAAATGACTAACTTTGTTTACCTGACAGCCCCAACGGCAGTGACGACGAATATTTTTTCTTTTTGAAGAAAATAAAATAATCCTTCCGAGTTTTCTCATGGATAGTTAACTTGAATTTACATGGAGAAGAAAAATTCGTGTGGGTACATTATTTTGTATAAGAATGAAAGGTTTTTGGTGGTATAAAGTAGGTTTAAATTACCTAACTATTTAGTTATTTATTATAAAGGGCAAAAAGTATTAGATTTTAGCTCGACGTTGTGTTGTCTTCCTACGCGCAGCAGCAGTTTTTTGTGGTCCTGTGAATGTTTCAATAAATATTTGATATAGGTAGATTGTGAAGATCAAGACGTTCCGAAAATGATGGGTGCTTTTTGATTCTGCTGACAACAGTACTCACAGTTGGCATATTAAAGAAACCTAGACATCGTCGCTATAAAATCAATGAACATAAATATAAATAGACATCGTTTATGGTAAAAAATAAAGTTCGTAGCTTGAAAAATAATAAACAAATTTTTGAAATACACCCAAATGAGTCTAGTTTTTACTATATTCTGGTTAATGAATCCATATTGAAAATTTCTCAGTATACAGATTATATGTGCAAATCCTCTTCCGTTGTGGCATTTTTCATTTTATATATTTTTATTCAGTTAAGGGGTAGTAGCATTAATCCATCAGTGCGGATCCTATGGTTGGAAATAACAAACCAATTATATTTCGGTCAGCAAACTATTTTTTCCCAAAATTAAGTGTCCAAAGGTCAATGCTACTTTCCTTACTTTATAAAATTATAATAACTGCAAGATAGACAATTTGAACCCATTCCATGTATTCGTTCGACTTCTGAATTTATTTTCAAAGTAAACTAAAACTTACCTGTGAAAGGTTCGAGTATGGTTTTTTCCCGCAAACACAGCATTTCCATACCATTGTAACTTTCACACTTTCGAGAGTCGAGGTAACTAATTGAGTCACTTTTTTCGAATTACACTATAATTTTTATCACAAACGCACAAAAATAAAAATAAACTAAAACTATCAGTAACAAATAAAGATAACGAACGCCAATGGATCATTTTGTTGGGGCCAAAGCACATTGTTGTCATGAAATTAAGGTTGACAGACCGCGAATTTTGAACTAAGCCAATCTCAAATTATTGTTTCAAAACGTAACCAATGGCTATTCACTTTCCCAATATCCAATCAGACTTTGGCGCTCAAAACGAGCGCATGCGCCTTAAAAACTCATCTAAATGAAAAGGCCTATTGGAAGGGCGATTCATAAAACAACTGTAATAGTTCCCCTAAGCATTAAACACCCTTCTGAAACACGATGTTCGATTTTGTATCGGGACTATCACAAAAGCGACGAACTACCAAACCTAATAAGGATATAGATTGACAACAGAACGTTGTAGAACTTCTTTTGAAAAGGGATCTCTAGTTGCTGGATCCGTAAGAACCAAATAATAATTTCGCTAAACGCCTATAAACACGTCGTTTCACCTCGAAGCGAAAGGGGAGTTGCTCTGAGAATGCATCCTCTGAATATAAAGTATTATTTCGTTGAATCTCTTGCATGAGCACAGTTTTTGTCAGGTAATTGAAGTAACAATTTGGGAGAGAATGAAACGAGAATGGCATGTGATAAAATCTTCTAATTTTGGAGCATTACCAGGCCTAGAGATATTATAAAGCAGCCACCAGGAATAGAACAGGTAATAAGTGTGGATACTGGGATGAAAGTGTGTACGTATTCTGTGACAGCCCAACCACTAGTCTGTAGCAGGGGTGTGACAGATGCATAAAAAAAATAGTATTTATTCCATACAGCAGTATTTTCACAGAAGTTCCATGTAACACACGATTTTCTTGAAAGAATGTATGTGTGCTACTTCTTAAAATTGGATTTAATACAATAAATAATCAGTTTTTAGTAGAGGTAGTAAAATGAAAAAGTATTGATAATAACAAAAATAATGAAATCTAGGAAATCTAATATAGTTTTAAATCTATTAAGACCTAACATAATGGCTTCATCAATAGATTGTAATTTTATTATCTAGCAACCAGAAAATTATCTTTGTCTTTATCAAACTTATAAGGTCGATTTTTAAATTGTGAGGTTATGATATTGAGTATTTTTGGTGCAATATAATAAAGTGTTCCTTGTATGGATGTAAAGGAGGTGCTTGAAGATGTAACGTGGTTTAGACTTACAGCATGGGTAGTATTACTATGCGAAACTTCTTGCGTCATATATTTTTTATTCAGTAGTAATCTACAAAAAAATGTATGTGCAACTGTTCAAGATCAGAACTCTGGACTCGTCAAACACTTGCTCTGTGGAAAATCTTTCTCTTTCAAATAATATAATTTTTCGAATTCTTTTTTATGCTATGATTGGTGGGGATAAAACGGATTCACAGGCCGAGCCCAACGCGACAATTATACAATAATTCAGAACCGACACTGTTAAGAGCAAACAATACTGTATGGATCACCCTATAGTGATCCCTAAGGAAAATGTCAGATAGATGTTATATTGAAGTTTAATGTAATTCAATGAATAAAGATATTTTCAATAACGAACCTAACAAATACCCTTGATGAAACGGGAATCGGTTTTGAGCGTTCAGTTTTATTTTTTTGCGAAAATTTTGTTGGAACAAATGATTCAATTCGTTTGTGAGAATTCGGGAATCTAACTGATTTTTGGTTTTGATGATTTAAAAGAAAACATTTTTTTTATGGTTTGACAAATGAAAAAAATTGGCAAATTCCCGAATTCTTAAGGAGATTATAGACTCAGAAGAAGAAGAAAAAATTGGATGAAATCATAAGTTTTGATGTAAAACCGATTCTACGATTAGAAGCTATCTACCTTATTGGCGCTCCCAGCTACGTAGTTTTGTTACGGACAGGTGCTTCGTTACCTCCACTATCGCTCTTGAAAAATATATCGCCATACATGATAAAATTTGACTTCCGTGATGACGCACTGATGTTGCCTCTTAAGGCCCTGTATACATTTATTAGATTTTTCTTCGGCAACCACTCTCTGATTTGGTAAAATTTGTAATACATTTTTCTTAATTTTTTTGTTATATACTCAACGTGATACTGCCACTTCATACGTGAATCAAAACAATCCTAAATATTTGGTTTCAGATTATAATGAAATTTTTTGAGTGCAATTGCAATTTGCAGATGGCAGATAGTGGTGTGAATCTTTAATGTATTATTACAGGAATAGGAACGCTTATTGAAAGTAAAACACACGAAATTGGACTTGTCAACATTATGATAACTATATGTAGTATACAGAGAATTATAGATTAATTGAATGGTAGTGACAATCTCGAGTGAATTCAGATTAAAAAAAAACATATAAAAATAATGGAATAATTACAGGTTTCAGAAGAAGTTATGAAAAAGACAGAAGTAGAAATCACCGAGATTAACACCTTGAAAACCATTAGTAATTGAGATGAGATGGTCGGGTGATGGTCGGGGATGGTCGGGGAGATAGCCGAGTGATTAGAATCACCGCTTTTCAATCGTTTTGGCTGCCTTTCGTATGGTTGAAAGCCTTGCGACAGCAGAAGCTTTTTCTGATGGCCCCAGAAAGTCCTCGGAATCGCATGTGAAATGGAAGTAAGAAAATATTCCGATTACTTTTAAGAGAACCACCCTGTATTGAAACCTTCCCTTAGTAGGTTAGTTTCTGTAAACTTCACATAGATAAATAGACAGATAAACTTTTTCTCTATTATATGAGACTCATACTCCAGATTTTTGATGTTTCACGCCATGCTTGCTTTCAATCAGTTGTTTAGTCTAGGTCCATCTTGAAAGTGACCAAATTTGTTTTTGTATCTTTCAATGTCAGCATGTTATCTTCACACAAAGGTTTGATATTTTCTATATACATCAAAGGCAATAGTTTGAACCTAAGCATGATGATCTTCGTTTTGCTGAAAAATTGTGATATCGTCAGCAAGCAATGTTAGGTGTCCAGAAACATCTAGAAATAGAAAAGATCCCAACACTAAGACTTGGGGGACATTACGTACATTTTTCCCCGTCATCAGAGCTATTACTGTTCAGTACACTTAATTGTTTTCGACCATTAAGATGAGATCTGGGGTCCTATTCTCGAGTTTGAATTCATTTTTCTGTTTCACATAAATACATATGAAATATGTATGTTTTTCTCTCTCAAGAGCTTTTCTGAGAGTATTTCATGACTCACGTATTCAGAGGACTGAAAGATCAAGAAATCAGGGTATTTCTTCCGTAACCTTAACAATCATAGGTTATATTTTCGTTTAGTGAGAAATAAGCAATATGAAAATAATCACCTTTATATTATTATGTGTCAGTACATACTCATTTTATATGAAGAAAAGTTCAATCTCACCCGTTGGGATCATTGTTTGGCATACCAGTCATTTGCTCTTTGAGTGGGGCATATGTTGTAATCAATGAAATATTATCTCCGTTGCCATAATTATCATACTTGTTCATTCCGAAGTGTACAATTTTTTCAATATCTCCTTCTTGAACTCTCCAATATTTGAATATTGTCTGCACGATCGTTACCATCTTAGGGCTGGCTCGTTAGACTTCAGCTCATTTCAACATGAGATTTTGCTCCTTGAACAGTGCTGTAGCCCATCCTGAATTTTGATGATTGGAAATAGCACGTCTTCATTGCGTATCAAGCATCAAAATATTTTTTGGGTAAATAACATGAATTTTATTGAAGAATGATCTAGAGTAAGTGGGTGGAAATTACCGAGGCAAGACAATCCAGTAACAAGACAGCGACTCACTCCTTTTAGTCGATATGAAAGTATTCGTGACAACCGAGTATAAGTCTGAACGGCAGATGACATGTCTCGTTTTCAACGATAGTTCCGTTTCACCAGTTGGTGTTCAGCAAGAAGTATTGATCTTAAACTGCTTCAGAGAATCGATGCGTCGGAAAAGATATGGAAATATTTTCTCTTGAAACTTGAAATGGTTGAATGAATTATAGATTCGATGTAAGAGGTGGAGTCCTGTGTCAAACAGAAATTATTGAATTCACATAATTCGTTTCCTTAACATCAAATATTTGTCATACATTTCTCTATTCAGTGTAATTTTTAATGACGATGAAATGTTCTTTCCGAATTGAAGGATCATTTCCCAATATGTATTCTGACGAAAAGTTTCACTCCATTGAAATGGTAATATAGTCAATATACAGGGTGTCCCAAACTCGATAGCTCATTAGACGTTTCTCGCGAACGGAACGTAAGATCATTTTCAAAATTGGGTTCCTTGGGTAATTGATTTTGTTCTATCGATTTAAAATATTTTCAGCACTGTGGTGTTGCCGCTCCTGTTGAAAAGTAGCAAAAACTTTGATATTTTAAATGGGACACCCTGTATATTATTGTATTTTTTGCTTCGCTTCTACTTTTCAATTTTCTTGTATGATACTTCCCTATAGCTATCTCTGATGGTTTTCGAGAAATTTCTCAATTTCCTTATTTTTTGTGCGAAACATAGCTTTAATTAAATGTTTATTACTACAGTATTTGAATTCGTAGAAAGCCAAAATTTAGGATGTAGTTTGACAATGTTCTGTGTATTATTTCTGTCTAAGAGAATTCGTCCTGCATTATATCTAGTACTTCAAAATTTATGATTTTACCGATAGATACAAAAGTGGTGAAAAGTGTGGTTTTTCAAATGGAACACTCTGTATATCATAGAATATCCTGAAAACGATTGAATTTGCTTTCAAATGATGTATTATGTTCCTATACCTAAATAGTCAGGTTTTCGAAATAAAAGCAAGTTTCTATAAAAATTAGACTGTTTTGCCAGTGCCTCAATGATAAAACGTTTGAAATCTATAATTTCCAATTCCCACATAACGAATCGAAATAGGTTCAAGTTTTTTGACCCCGCATGATAAATTCCTCCAGTATTGATAAAATAATAATAAAGCGACTAGAAGTTTTATTTATTTTCAGAACTGTTTACCTTTTTTCAAAATCATGGTCAAATTGTTATTCACTGATTGATATTATACAGCATTGAGAATAAGTTCTGCATATTCAAATGGATTTGAGATCAGAATTTTGAACTCTTGATCCACCTTTGTGCTAGTATAATAATTATCAAATATGTATCATGGTTAACGACAATGAAATCAATATTATTATTATATGTGTGTCGAATCAATATAATACTTCCTAGTAATGCAAAAATATTATTACTCGTTATGTGGTCGAATGAGTACAATTGACGAGGACAGTAACATTATTGGGCAAATTACTCGAATAATTGATCGAAAAAAGTCATCATTTAGCGAAGATAAAGCGCTGTTCCACCACGACAATGCACTTGCCAATTCGTCCGCTTTGCAACGGCTAAATTGGTCAATTTGCGCAACGAATTGGTGTCATATCCTTTGTATCCTGTATTCGGTTCCCTACACCTTCTTTCCGACGAGAAACAAGAAATATTGTGGATCTAAAAGTTGTTATTCTTTCATTCACCAAAGGGATATATCCCGAAACATTTCCCTGACATTGAAAATTCCAAAATACATTTCGCACATTCGAGTGGAATAATTAATAATCAAAATAATCAGCTACGGTATTTTTTTTTGTTCCCAATTTCAATTCTTCTTCAAGTCATGTTGCAGGACATATTGAAAAATAGCGAATAATACACGCCTTTGAAGACTTTGAAAACTCTTTGTTTTGATACAGGATTTATCGGTTCACAAGTATCATGAAATAAAACTCACTCTCAAATAAATTTTATATAACTGAGAACCCATACAAAAATATTAATGCTCAACTTTTCATTTCAGATCCAAAAATTTCTGTGAAGTATTCATCCCTCTCCTCCAGGTGAGTTTGTACCAATGATGAAAGTTAATGTTCACCCAGAAACTTTAGTTTTCAGTACGCGGGATGAAGAGAAATTCCACGGTTGTTGTCCAATAATGGCTTCCCAAGCAAGCCGTTCACAGAACGTTTGCACATATTCAACTCAAGCCGACACTATCTAATTGGTAAAACACTGTAGATGGTCACAATATAGAAAACTACCCAAAGACGTCAATTGCTCATGGCTTTTGATAATTTTTTTTAATATGAAATTTTCAAAGCAGGCAGAGTTGTTCCGATGTATCGATGCATGTAAACAGGTAATTGTAGCGATGTATTGAAATCGGAATTGAATTGATTGGGTGATGCCGGCTGGCATCAATGGCAGTCATGGACGATTTCGCTCCCGCCAGAGGCGCTATTGTAAGTGGAGGTCCTGAGTATCAAGTAAATACTAGCATGTCACGTAAATTATTCGCTAACATGGAAAAATACGGTAATCTGAGTGTGAGAAGCTTCATATTGGAATCGAAAAAGAAAGGAGTAAAAACATTCGGCCACAAAGAGCTGTTGATCCGAAGGTTAGTTGCTGGAATCGACGTTGAAACATCGGTTTCTAGGTGACCTTGATGAAGTGATGAAGGTGTTCCACTTTACTGATTTCCAGTTGGTATATCTCCTTTATTTAGTAATAACTTTGCTTCAGAGGCCATGAGCGCGATCACATTTGGAACGTTATTAGGGTAAAACAGTCGATTACTCAATAACGGTTCATTTAAAACAAGGCAGGCTTCTAGGGAACGTTTGATTCTATGTTCCTATGTCTGCGGCAGTACCTCACGATGCTTTTTAAATATAATCGATGTAGCTGCATAGGTATTCCTCTTCCATTAAAATGTGAAGCAATCTTTGTCCAATCGAAATGAATTTCGTATCAAAAAAAGGTGAAACGTTGGTCTATGTACGTGCTGTGATGCTCTTTTGAAATTATATGTTCATCTACCCCAAAAAATTGCTTCAAATAACTGCATTTTTGAGACAACTCTTATTTTTTTTTGTGAAAAAGTGGATTTAAAATTCAAAATCCATCAAACGTCTTCTAGAAGCCTGTCCTTGTTTGTAATCGACAAGACGAACCGTTTTTGAGTTATCACTTGACTTTTTCCCTAAAAAGCGCCCCAAATAGGATCTGGCTCATGGCCTCTTAATGCAAATAAACTCTCAATAATTATAGGTTTGGTATTTTGTTGCATACTTTATGTTTTTTTTACGAAATTTTGAAAACAAAGCAACCCGAATATTTGCATGATAAAATAACTTTTAGAACAGCCATACATAATATGAATTTGAGGAAAAAAAATTCGATCGTGATTCCTCAGCATAGGAAAAAACTGTTTAAAAAGTAATTTCGATACCAAATTGCTCGGTATGGAAGTTTCCTGGATGTACCCAACCCATCCCTATCAATTCATCTTTTTGAACGTCGGTAACAGCGTTCATAAACCTGATGCACTTGGAAAATTATTATTATTGAAGATCTGCGGCTAGAAACACAAAAGACGCAAAGAAACAGTTGTTCGCAAAGTGATAGAATTAACGGAGAATGAGATGAAGAAAGTAGCAGCCTCTGACGATGACTAGGCCGAAGATGATCAAGACTTGGAACAGGAAATTACTACATTAACTGAAGACCACCTGAAATAACCCTCCATCTCGTCTACCAAAAGAGAAAGAATTTGTGATTGTTGAAATGGCAACACAAAAGTTCATCGGGAAGGTAATAGGGAAAAGAAATACGGATTTGGAATAATAAATATCCTTCCACAGACTCAAATCTGACACTTGTAAGTTTCGCATGCCCAGTAAACTAGATCTTTCTCTTGTGGAAGAGGTTTTGATATGCTCTTCAGATTTCAGGTTCGGTTGCTATAGGTGTTTTGTTTTTTTTGTCTGGTAAGTGTTCACTAATTCCATAATAAGTCATTTTGTTTGTTTGTGCTTTCAAGGAAATATAGGGAGTATTTTTTTTCAAATTTTTCACACCTGCCATCTGTTAAAAAATTGCATTATACACCCGTCCTTCACGGGAGTGCAATGGGTTAGATTACACCCTATATACCTACATTTTTTGATTTAACTCATACTACCCGTTATCTACATGATCAGTTCATTTTATTGAAAAAAAAAAGGATTTTCTTAATTCATTTGTTTTTATGCCTAGCCACTGCGTTCTTCTAAAGCCACTGTTTACTTCAGGAGTGGGCCTCTGTACCCACCTTCCAGTACACAGTGGCTCATTTCCTATTTTGTTGAAGTAATTAGGTTACCATTTTTTGGTAACCTTTATCGAAATTGAAACAAAACCGAAAGGTAGCCAGACAGTCACACTTGTCTGTGTGGATGTTTCATTCAACTCGTTGATCAATTTATTGGCATTTGAGCTTGTTAAAAAAAAAGAGTCACTGTTGCCGCCTCGACCCTACTGAAAGAAAATGTTTTTTAACAAATTGTTTCATTTCAACAGCTCATCATCACACACCGACCACAAAGCTGTTTCGTCTCTCTTCCGACTCCTTTCAGAAGAGAACTTCCATTTGAATAAATACCCTATTAAAATCTTAACCATTTCTGTTTTGCTTCTCCTTCCCGCACTGTACCATAAAACCTTGATGTCGGCATATTGAAACGGTTCCATTACAACCCTATAAACGAACGCGAAAGCTATTTCGTTATATTTTCCCAAAATCCCGAGATCACAATAAACCTAATTAAAGCAGTAATGACCTTAATTGTTTGGCAGAAACCGCTGTAATACTATATCATTCAGTACAGAGATTTATAAACAAAGTTGCGAGTAGTTGCAATGAGACAAAAGTCCTTTAATTACGAATGAAACTGTGAACATTGACAGAGTGGTACTGGGCCCAGAAATCTCCCATTTTTGTATGAATGACGAGTGTTGGAATCACTGTTGAAGAGCGGATCGAAGCAATCTCGAGGGACCGATAAGTTTTGAAACATATACATTTCTACTAATGAGATTTTCATGAGGGTCTAAATCGTCGGCCATCCCGTTCCCCAGATTTATCACCACTTGATTTTATGCGTTCATCTAAAAAGTTATGTTACCACACTCCCCTTTCTGATTTTTGCGTGTGTGTGTGTGAGGGAGGGGAGAATGTCATTGGAGTTATCCTTTTGCCAAATATTTTTAGATATAAGTACCCCCTTCTGAGTTGGTTGATTTAAAAATAAAGATTCAACCAGTTTGGTAGCCTCCGAAGTGACTGGACCAATGGAAGAGCGATGAAAAATCTAGGCCAGTCCATCAATATGGAGTTCGTGAAAACCGTCGAATTCAAAATGCCGTCGGCCAAATTGACTCCATCCTACTGATTTTATTGGGCATACACTATTGTCATAAAAAAGGGCAATGTAACATAGGTACATAATGTCTGAAAGTAATAGAACTTGAGTTCCATGATATTCCTAAAACTATATTTCAACATTTCTTCGAATGAATACCTATTCGGAATGAATTTCAGATTTTTCCGAAACTAGAGTTCCTTGGGACATTAGAAACCATTTGTGCAATTTGACTGTTCTGAATATACATAGAATATCTATCAAATATGTTTGAACAGTTGGACCTTTCATTAAGTGAAATACTTGTACTTTTCATAGAAGCGTAAAATTCTGTATTTTCTTTCTTCCATCTTTCATCGTCAAGTGATGTGGGATCATAGAATCCTCCACCAGATGGACTATTATGGTCGAGTTTCCGAAAGTGAGGAACTCACCAAATTCTACGATGGATTCATTGGGAAAACAACCCCAGAACACCATCCTCATTGACAGTCATATGCCTGAAGTAGTCCTTCACCAACGATCCATCAGACGCATTTTGCTGGGTCTTGACACCAAAAAAGCTAGCGGATCTGACAGAATTCCGCCGATCGTTCTCAAAAACTGTGCTCCCGAACCAACACCTGTTCTTTGCAAGTTATTCAACGTCTCTTATAATTTGTGGGTATTTCCGTCCAACTGAAAAACTGCAAGGGTATAACCAGTCCCTAAAAAAGGGAAAAAGAACCTACCCAGCAACTACAGACCTATGGCACTACTATCTGTTATCTTAAAGGTAATGGAGAAAGCTATCAACATCGAGCTCATGAAATATCCAGAACGCTCAGGAATTATCAATGATCGACAATATGGTTTCCGGGATCAGAGATCAACTGGTGACCTGCTTGCTTATCTCTCACCTATTTGGCATTAACCTATCGGAAAATATGGTGACACTCTGGCTATGATCGCGTTTGGCACCAAGGACTCCAGCCAAACTTCGATCTTATGGTTTTCCTCCCCAGTTGTGTTTCTTGCTATCTAGCTTCCCCTCAGACCGATCTCTCTACATGGTAATCGATGGAGTATTATCAGATACTCTACCAATAAATACTGGTGTTCCGCAGGGATCCATTCTAGCACCAACACTCTTCCTTCTTCACATCAGTGATTTGTTGGGAGCTACACCTCATGTCCTGTACACAGCTTTGCGGATGATTGTACCCTTCAAACTGCTTTCTCTTTCAAATAATGGGGATCCATCAACTTGGTGGAAATCAATGCGAATGAAACACGTCTAGACAGGCCGATCTCACAGTGGTCAGCATAACTAATCTTCCATTTCAATGCTCAGTATTACCATCAGCAGAACCCTTTCATGGGAAAGCCATGTGAGGTCCATTGACAAGAGTGCCTCTCAAAAACTTGTTTCTGTTTCGCGCCAAGAAGTATTTCACTTCCCGTCAACTGATTACGATTTGAAGGCTCAAATCGACCTGTTCTGGAATACTGTTCCTATATATGAAGTGCAACAACCAAACACACATTGAAACTTTTAGATTCGGTCTGAAGGAGAGCCATTCGTCTCGTTGGTGATACTTCGCTCACAAGCTCGCTTACCTCTCCGGCGACTTGTCTCTGTTATAGATAGTTTCATGGACCATGCTCTCCCGAAATATCATCAATCGTTCCATCGCTAGCGGTACCATCGAAGTCGGTCCTCATATCCATATGCCATCACTTTGGAGACATCCCAGGGCTCGTTTTTTTACCAAACGGTACAACTTCGGAACTCGCTGCCTCGGGAGGTCATCCCTAAGGCATATGCCTTCAGAAATTGAGGAAGAACACGAATTCCTACCTACTTTCCCCTCAGACTCTCACGATGTTCTCTGAACAATACAGGATTTTCCTTTTCGTGGGAACCAGAACTTGGAAAAAAATGCTCGATGGTAACATGAAGATTTGTTCGAAAATCCGGCTCTAAGGACCAAGTGATGGAAATGCATTCGTGTTTCGGGATTCGAAGGACCGCAGGGTTGGGATTTGAAATAAACTGGTATTTCTCCTCCAATATACAGTGCGAAAGTAAATAGCCCCCTCCAAAAAAATCATAATGTATACAAGATGTCTCAAAAGACATTAATTAAAAGGAAAAATATGGCGCCTGTTTTTCATATGCTATACCGAGTGTACCACCATATGATATAAGGAAAGAAACATTGCCGTCTCTGTCATTTGTCAAAGAACATGATGATGGGGTCCCTCATTTTTAACGTGCGGTACCCATCGAACCACTACGTATACAGGGCATCTCATGAACGTGTGCAGCATCCTGTATGCGATACCCATTGAACCGTTGAGTTTTCCGTCCGACTGTTATCTGGAGACAAAAAAATTTGTCAGGAGTGGGACACCCCAGCTGCTTAGACCGCTCGGCCAACCTGACTTAGAATTGTTTTCGGTTTTTGTGAGTTATAAGCGTGTTTGTCAATGGTTTTCGTTTTCGCTAACGCGTTTGTCAGTGTTTTTCGTTTTTGCTAACGCATTCGCGACGTCTTTTGAGACACCCTGTATAAAATATGATTTTTTGACAAGTAGACGCTGTTTTTTTTCTGTGATGAGTAACCCTGTTGTTTTTTCTCTTACTGAACGATCTATTTTAAAACGTCATTATTATCATCATACTTCCAATATTTCATCTACAATTATTATTCTTGTTATAGCATATTCGCACGCTGTACTGGCAAAAGCTTATCTCCACGCTGGATCTCTCTCAACTACGTCACGCAGTGAACCCGTCGAACGCTCGCTTCTAGCTTGCACTGTAGTAAGCGGAGGCAATAATCTGGGTGGGCTCGTATGAACGTTGTATCCATACTGTAGTTGAAGGTACTAAACGTTCATTTTTACTTTGCACAAATAATATAAATGCCTCAATCTCCCCTAACGGTGGACAAAAATTAAAAATTTTCCTTCCAATTTAATTTTTCCCCAATTGTCATCTCGCTTGTGCGGATGACGTCATAAAGAAGAGAAGTATCGTTAAAAGTATCGTGTATGGTCTCATAAAAGTGTGCCAAATTTGGTTGAAAAATATTAAACTATTCAAAAAATAATAGGGGGGGGGGACTATTTACGTCCACACTGTATAATTGTTATAATTGTCTGTGATATGTTTTGGTATTCTTGAGTGATTACTTCCCTCTTCCAGTTCCTCGATTGAAGTAAGAATGCGGGTATATCTCAAGCACCACTAGAATATCAAATGTAGATGGGTGAGATCGGGCGATAGTGGAGGCCATTCAAAAGGCCCCTTCTACTAGGACCAATCTTCAAAATAAAATTTGCATATTGTTTTTCCAGTCAGTCTCCTTATTGGTACATTTTTGTTGAAACTTGAGTAACTCATCAAATAACGCTTCATTTACATCTATGTCTTCCTCATTTTTAAGCTTATACAAATCAATGGATTTATAGAATGAATCAATATTGAAATTGAAAAATTACCTAATTATTTTTGCAGAGCAAAACACATCACCACATGAAAGTTGAAATAAATGTTGAGATGTTGTTGTCGCATAGGCATTTCGTGTACGCGACAATAGCGTCCTTATGAGCACGAATTACATTCGAGTCATTATTTTCAATGACTCCCTCTTGATCGATGGATTAACGAAAATACGTCGAAATAATGCCTCAATATTGCTGAACTGACTGAAAATTCACATATTGCATGCATTGTTTTTGATGTGCATTAAATAACAAACAACTATGGAAAAATTGAACATCTCACACCTGGAAATCGTGAGCAGTGGATGTCTTTGCTGTGTTTGCTTCGGTGGGGTATCTTCGGAGGTTGGCGAACAAAAAAAACATGTTCACATGCGATAGAACTGAAACTGTCAAAGGTGTGAATTTCAAGATAATGATACTAATATAAGTATTTATGGTGTGTGGTTTATTGGTAACCAATGTCATTTCATAGAGCAAACGTCCTGTATCAATAATTGACTTTTTGTGTATCTTTTGGAGCATAGATCCTTGCTCTTCAATATTGTTACAACCATAAACATCGGTTTCTTCTGAAGTGACTTTTTTGACTGCATGATTTAAAATTTCTGTATTATGTGTAGCAACTGAATGATTATCGAAGAAGAATTGTATACCATCTGGATGAATTATATCAGCCTCTTCTACAAAGTAAAACCGTTACTCAATTAATTCCAACTCGTTCTCGTCTCAGCTACCAAGCACCAACTTTTGGTAATATTTTTGAAAAAGTTTGCTTGGCATGTCGCATTACTTTGCTCAGTTCGAAGAGTTTCAACTTTCGCCATAGTGTTGGACCCGCCATTTGTCGCTTTATTTCCTGTAAATCGGAGTAGCGCGAACCGGCGGCAGTTGACACCAATCAAAATCAAATCCAATCAAAATTGAATCTAATCCTCCTTAATTTATTTGAAATTACCGGTGATTTGCTTCAATCTTGAATCTATATGAGATACCAACTCAGCTCCAATTATACGCGAATGTATTTGAATAGTATTTATATTGTTGTGCTACTTCAATCGACAAAGGAAGCAACTTTGAATTATATACATTTACTATACTCCTTTTCTCCCGGTAGACTGAACAGGCTACGAAATACCGCACACAAAAGAGACCGAGAACATAAGAAACACTGTATAATGTCCTCTACCTCATTCTGGCACCTTAAATCCAATAGATGCATTTTTTAGTCTCTCTTGAATATCGCTTTTTCGTATCATTGAGTTGCATATCACAAACGGGCTGAAGAAGTTTCACTTGAAAAATTATAAATAATCACGGATTGCTCTAAAATTTCAAAGGTGTGTTTCCACATGATAGACAAGTACACCATTTTATTTTCCATAACTGTTCAACCTGAATAGGGCGATTGAAACTGCAATATTGTCCCGCTTCAACGGTGTCCAGCCCAACCCTGCAAAGGTCGTTCAAGCACGAACAAAACGTGCATTCCGGCGGTACTTATTGAGTTATAACTACACGACAGAGCAGTTTGAAAGGGCGTTAAATCAAACTCTATTCCGTTGTAGCATAATCACTTTTACCGCTCGCAGTAACTTCGGTCGTTTTTGAAGTTATCACACATTTCGAATAGTTCTGCGCCAGCGTTTTCGACTTGGTGACTATCGTAAATATTTAGTGGGATGCCATTTATTGCCCCGATGGAAATTTAATTCACGATCCGTTCGAAATTAAATGCTGAATTTCTTCGTTTTACTGGTGTTCGCAGATATGCATAGTCATACCAGGGACGAAACTTATGAAAATAACATATTTCAATATTTTTTGTATCCTCCGAACTGTACAAAATGTTAATTGGTTTTTCTTTAACTTCGAAATAATTACTTCGTAATGTCCATAAATATTAATCCAGTACGATTGGGTTTTGAGACAAGCATCGATTGTAGCACCACCAAACTTGGTATGCTAGTAGTTGGAACCATGTAAAACACGAAAAGAAAATAATTACCAAAATTCCAGGGGTGGAACATATATTTTTATTTTTTTTTTTTTTTCGTTTAAAAATATATAAACAAATTTTTGCTGTAATCTTGGAAAGTATATGATTTATCGGAAAAACAACTCAACAGGTTGAAAAAAAATTCAATTTTCCACAAAAATTATTCCTAGTAATTTCTTATGAAATGCGCTCGTTTTCTCAGAAAACGTGATTGAACGCCGACATCAACTTTCAGGTTCACCCTTACCCGCCGCTGAAAGTTCTAGAGGAGCCGAATATTTGATTGGTCATAACTCTACTAAAAATGATCGGAGAAGGAAAATAAAAAGTTCATATCGTTTCTGAAGACTCCTTCCTACCTTCTCATGCAAATATAATATGCGAGTATTTGAGTACCTATAAAATGTGTTTTGTCGCACTTCACGGAGATGATTGCAGATGATCCGAAAATCATGAATAATTTAGTAAGTTTGAAATTATTATACTGAAGCAGCAACCCATACCCTCTTTGTACTATATGCAACAATTTTAAAGTAGTGTAACAGGTCCCACTTATACATGCCGAAAAAAAAACTTTGTTTTACTCCTGCCTCTTTTTCAACTCACCCATAAAATCGGCATTCTCTTCACAAAATGTTGAAAATAATCGGTTATTCATATCCTGCCTATTTATATTTAATAACACTATTGTCAAGCGCAAACCTCAAGCTTGAAATCACATACTTAATTTTTTATGTAGGATGTGTATGAGCGATTATTTTCACGATTTACTGAAGAAATTGCCGGGATTATGGGTGAGTTGAAAACTGAGGCAGGAGTAAAACCCCGTTTTTTTCTTTGGCATGTATAAGTGAGACTTGTCTCAGTAGCCTCAAATCGTTGCATATGGCCAAAGAGGGTACTGATTCCTGCTCTAGTATAATTATTTCATATCAACTAAAATATCCACGACTTTCGGATCCTCCGTAAATATCGTAGAAGGGTTATGTGAAGTGGGACAAAACACATATCAGGTACTCAGATACTCAACTCACATGTTAAATTTGCATGAGGGCGTAGAAGTCTTCAAGAACGATATGCAATTTTTCTTTCCTTCTACTATAATTTTTAGCAAAAAAAAGGGGTAATTCATAACAGACGATAAAAGTGGTTATTTCAATTCTACAGAAAAAGCAACTGTGTCCTTTCGCAGTAATCACATTTTCAATTTCCATGTCAATGTTCTGACTTCGTTACAGTCCTCAGCACCGCAACACAACGCATAAATTAATTTCTCCTCGTCGGCGTCGGCCTGTTGGCTCCGAAATTAGATGATTTCTAGGCGACATTATTCAAAGCTCATATCGAGTTTCTGTAAATCAGCACCGGGTGCAGCATTATCACGGCGGTCAGTACAGTTGCAGCTGCATTAACTCATTCGACGGCGAGCGCACCGACGCATCCGGCCCATATCGGCGTCCAATTATCGGCACCGAGGCGCACAACCATAAACACGGTCGACACAAAGGCCTACTGCGACCGTTCAACCGTATGTGTGGGTGACAGCTGAATACTTCTCTGCGGACTTGTCTAGACGAAAAATTATGTATCTGCATCTATATTTCCTACTGATTTGCACGCAATATGAAATTTTAATACCAATTATTATGATGATAATTATTATAATAATAATTCGGTTCTTCTGCACAAAGATAAGCCAATGCATGGGGTCTTCTTCAAGAACGTCAAGGCTTCGGGTTATCCAAAAACATGACGAACACCTTTCTAAGGTCAAGTGGGCTGAAGTCGAAGACCGAGAGATTTATAATGGCCTGCCAGGATGGTGTCCTTGCCTTCTTGGTCTACCATAGTAGCGTAATGGATATAGAGGTCACTGGAGGGCCTTTTTGCTATCTATCTGCGTGTCAAGATTATTCAGCTTCAGCCTTTATCAACAGACACATATTACCACCAACAACACTCGTACGGTATAGACGGGACACCGGTGTTGCCTCACGATTCGGGGGATATTGACTCGTTCCCGACTCTCAGACAAATGCAAGACCATAAGCCTAATGTAGTCCACCTCGACCATCAAAGTAAGACGATGTTCGTTATAGCGTTTTTATAGAGTCTAGCCGACATTTTGAAAGATTTTTTTAAAGGGATAGTTGATCGAATGATACCTCATTCGAAAGGTCTTTCCATTCTCTTCATGACTGCAGAATATCAAATAAAAATATTCAGTCAAAACAAAATGACGAACTCTTATTGAGTAACTCCACCACTGTTAACTTTAGAACGGCCGTCATTTTGAAAGATTTTTTGAAATCGCACTGAGGGTCGAATGATACCTTAATCGAATCGTCTTTCAATCTTCTATACAATCACAAAACTGCAGACGAAAATCTCCATCTATAACAAAATGGCGGTACATAATTTCAAATCTCTGCTATGAGGATCCTCTCGAATCCTAACAAGTTCCAGTAAAATCATGCAATCTCTCAAGGTACATTTTCACAAACATTCTCTGTACCTGAAATCAACTCATTATTATCAGCAGACGGATAACTAAGAAAACTTAATAACAGAAAGGTATCCTCATAGCAGAGATCTAACGTTCTATGTACCGCCATTTTGTTTTGGGTGTAAGTTTTCGTCTGAAATTTAGTTATCGTATAACAAATTGAAATACGATTTAAATCAGGTATCACTCGACCCCCAGTGCCATTTAATTTTTTTTTTTCAAATTGGTGGCCCGACGCCATTTCGAAAAATAGAAATTTTTTTAGTGGCAAAAAGTAGTTGATGAACTCTCATTCAACCAGATAAAATTTCAGAGCACAATTTTAATCCGTTCAAAAGTTAACAGTGGTGGTGTTACTCAATAAGAGTTATAATGTTATGTCCCTCCATTTTGTTCTGGCTGAATAGTTTTGTTTGGAATTCTGCAGTCATACAGAGAATTGAAAGATATTTCGAATGAGTTATCACTCCACCCACCATGCCATTTAAAAAGATTATTTTTGTTGGTGTCAAAAAGTAGCTTATGGAACCCATTGCACCGAAAAAAGTTTCAACGAAAAATTCCAATTCGTTCACAAGTTAACAGGGGGTACTTTATGGACACACTGTATAACTTAAATTCAATATAAATATGAAAATTGCATTACTTAACAACCTATACAAAAGCATGTGATTCATGAATTCATAATATTAAATATACGAATAGATGCTGATGGTTAAAATCATTGTTTTTCAAAATATTCCTTTAAGTAGTTCATGCATATTAGGCGAAAACTTAATTTAAATCGGAAATAGTTTTTACGTAGATATGGCGGCAAACCTGTTAACAAAATTGAAGGTAAGCAAGAGCATCTCGCAAATATTATACTTTCAACTATCGAGGGTAATACCACGAGTGGTCGCAATACTATCGATAATTCTGTCAGAAATCAACGAGATCAAATTGCTTGACGAGTGGTGTTACCCCAAAGCAATTTGATCGAGTTAAAGATTTCTGACAGAATTATCGATTGTATTGTGAGCACGAGTCGTATTTATTGAGATAATTTCACGAACCGACCAAGTTATTATTTGAAATTTGATCGAGTAAACAAAGTGAATTCTTCAATAGTTGCAACTAATGAATAATAAACATGAAGTCTGTCAACCTGACGTTTATGTCATATTAGATTACAAGATGTATCATTGCTGTTTATATTTGTGGTTGACTTGACGACGTGGTCTTTCCGGATCGGAAAGAAAGGAAGCGAAAGGAAGCGTGTACTTTCGCGAAATCCCATTCTGATTGGTCCTCATATCGCAAGAGATGCGACTTTCATATAGTGAGTGAAATTGTCCAGAATAATTTGATAGGTAAATAGTAATTGTATCTTGTCCAAAATGATACTTTTCCAGATCTGTCTGATATTCATGGCAAGAGTTGATATTGGCAGAACACTGGTATGCGACACACCAGTGATAATGAAATTTTTTTGTCAATGATTATCATTAAAGTACACGTTAGGAATGTCTATATAATAATCTAATTAAAGCATGAGGGTCGAAAAGCATTTTTGTACAACTTGTTCAAGGACCTGTAATTATTCACTTTTTCATCACTTTTGATAAATAAAATTTTGGTGTTGAAACAATTATGCACACATTGCCCTTCCGAAGACAACTTTGGAATCGAAGATCCTAATCATTCAACAAAAGTTCTACACAGAACACTGCAGTCGGTAATAGTAGTTTACTTAACAAGTGCGGAAAGTGATACTTTTCCGCACGCGATTTCGGATGGCCGCATGACGCGGAGTTCGGCCAGAAATCGCGTGCGGAAAAGACACTTTACGCTCGTGTTAGGTAGGTACACTATTTTTTCTACTAGCGGAAAAAACACCCAAAAGGTAACATAAAGAACATTTATTATTATATATATATATTAAACTATACAACCATACTTGGTAAGCTTTCTATTTTAAAACCTTCTGCGACGCAATATTTAAATGTCAGTATAATCCACAAAAACTAAACAAATCTACTTTTCCGCACTAACATGTTTTTTCACTAAAAAGAGTGCGGAAAAGACTTTTCCGCACTAGTGCGGAAAAGTGACTCTTTAAAACTGAAATAATTACGGAAAAGTGAATTTTTCCGCACGCTAGTAGAAAAAATAATTACAAAACATCGCTCCACCTAATACCTACATAGGAATTCATTAAGTTGGCTGTGCACCTATACAAACGGGTCAACACAAATCCAATTCAACGACCCGACAGGGAGACAAAGTACCCAAATCAGTGAAATTTCGTTTTTTTTCATAGTCGCAGCTGTTGTGCAATACCCGTTTTTGTTTGACAGCTCGCCGGGATTTAATAAAAATCCCTTTTAATGAATGTCGTATCTTGATTCGCAGCAACACCGGGAAACACGTTGTTAAAGTTCCCAACGACAGGAAGTTATTTCGAATTCGGAATAGATCAATTCGATCGCGAGGGACTTCGTGTTCAATCGATGGCGGAGTCGCAAGCTTTATTTATAGGACCGACCGGATTTTGTGTTTTATGGGTCTTTCCGATTGTATCTTTGTAAAGATTTTATGTTTGGGGTTCAGATGATCACGAAATCAATTGTGGAATAATCTGCGACTGGAAGACAAAGTTCAGTCGCTATTTATCAAGATAACCTCTTGAGAGGTATTCAGGTTGAATATGGAAACATTCTCCATCAAAACTGAAAATTGTGACTTTTGTAATATCTAACAGAAAACTATTTCCCTGTCTGAAGCCACGCTGGACATTGAACTACATCTGATAGATATTGAGAGCAGAAACTTTGCACGATAGTAGCTATTGACATGCACTTTATGTGTACAAAACCTGGATTCAGTCGGATTAGTAGTTTTTGCTCAATCCATATTTGATTCTTTTTGGAAATATTTTCGCGTAGAGCTGGATGCGTTTGAAGTCGTCCGATTGAAATTAAAACAATTGATTTGGAAAGTAGACGAGAACAGTAACAAAATGTCTATTCTAATTTTTCGATAAAACGCGTTTAAGTGTGTTAAAAACTAGTGAGAACATGAGGGAAAACGACCGACCGCGAGTGAGCGGTCGAGTAGTGGGGGACTGTGTAACTTTCTTTTACTCCTTCTCATTTTCAACTCACCCATAAGAGCTCTGAACTCCGCGAAGACAACTGGTGAAACACAATAAAGTGACACTTGTAAGCAGACAATCTGAAAAACAAGAATTTGAACCACCATTCACAGGCCCCAAACGAGTGTTTGGAATTAGCAGAACGCGATGCGGAAACCTATTAAACAAGTGGAAAAAACAAAACACCAAATAAATTGGATCCAAATCGAAGGGCACCAATACATAGCCATGGTGAGACATTGTGGCGCTGACATCATCGACATAAAAAGAAGACACTGCGGCCTAAGAAAACACCCGCACACAATGGGAATAAACAGAAAGACCGTTAGAGTGTAGGTTATGTGGTGAGGAGGAGGAAACATCCCCCATTTTTGAAGGCGGCGCACTATACACGCAACATAACATTCGACAGACCAATCTAGAAACCGGCATGAATCCAAAACACCTATTGAATAGACTTCTAAACCTGATAAGAAAGGATACCGCACACTTTAATAGGGAAAGTGCCCCCCTGTCGAATCGGCTGAATTTTTGATATGTTGTAGTCGTAGTCATTCCAAACAAAAAGTCTAATGGGCACAACTTTTTTTTAGGCTAGTTTTCGAGCTAGATGCCCATGAAAACCTTCATTTGTTCTACATTGTTTTACAATACAAAACGTTATCCTTGATAATCATCAGCATTCTGATTAATCAAGATGTAAACATTCATTAATATGAAATACTATTGTTCTTTGGAGTTGTTACATTTGGTCAATTATACAGTGTGTTCCAGCTACTTACAATTTCTAAAGTTCAGTAATTCGAAAATGGTTACAAATCGCCTTAGAGATATACAATCAAAAACTCTTGATGAATTTTATTCTACGCCGTTTTCTACATCACAAAGTTGAAAACTATACCCAGTGTTCGTTTTAAAAGAAAGCGATAGTTAAATTCGAAAAGTTCCGTATTGAAAAATATTTTTCGACAATCCTGTATAATTTGAAGGCATGAGAAAGAACAAGAAATATTAAAAATATGTCAATAAAATAGCCGTAGAAAAAATTCTTTCTGAATCTATCATTGTAACGTCAGGGATTTTTACATTTGCGAATGGACTTATTTCGACCCAAAATTCGTAACATCCAACTGATTCAGGGACAAATAATAGTAGTAGAGAGGTGAATGAAGGTAACGCATATGTTATAACTAATATTCCATTTTAATTTAATGCGTTCCACTAACCCTAATTTTTTTGTATTGCCCTGTATATGAGGCAATAAATTCTTGTTCTGGATCCTGCTGTTTGGTTAACTTTCGTTTTTATTTCGATATCACAACAGTATTCGGGAAATTGAACTTTGACGCATTATGAAAATATTATAGTTTAGATTCGTTTTGAAAACTGTTCAATCATTTCCAAGAATGGGATACTGAATAATATGAAAACATTGCATCCCTTCACTACAGAAAAAAAAACAAAAATGTTTTGATTATTTGTGACTTCATGTCAATGTAAAGTTAAATATGGCGTATAATTTTGCAGTGAGATTCAAATGTTATGAGTGTGAATACAATTGAGGACGAAGAAACCAATTTAATTAATAAACCCCAATCTCATGAAAAAGATAAAAGGCAGGATTTGAGGAACATTTTATTAGAATTTGACGAACGTATTGATATTCCAGGTCTATGGAGGATGAGAGTAAAATTTCGCCATCGAAATACTATTAAATAACAACTGTGAATCAACTACAATGTCAGTTTCTTTGATCGTATCGATATGTTCCAAAATGACACACCCTGTAAATTATTATTAGGGTTAATTCGACGGTGCTTCATTAGTGTCAACGATACTAGGTTCGAAAGGTATGTTAAATGTAACATATAATATATTGAGTTATAGCCCATCATTATCTCCATATTATACTTATACTAAATGTGTGAATGGAGACTTAGTTGACCCGCCAGGAGAAGTTTCTCCATCATACTCCTCGAGCATCAATAAAATAATCGAATATAAATTAATTAGACCTATTTTTATAACATCCTCCTTGAGTTTCATCATCAACTCGAACTATTAGTTTGTTCATACCAGATGGAACACACTGTATAATTGACCATCTGTAATGACACAAACGAAAAATACTTCTAATACTATCTTATATTGATGAATGTTTACATCTTGATTACTCAGAATGAAAATTATTCAGGGTAACTTTTTTTGTTGTTTAACAATAGAGAAAAGATTTGAATATTCAACGCCCTCTAGCGTCAAAAATAGCATATAGAAAAAGTTATGTCCATTGGACATAACTTGGACTACAACATATCAAAAATTCAGCCGATTCGACAAAGGGCCACTTTCCCTATAAAACTGTGCGGTGTCCTTTGGCATCTGTTATCTGCAAAATATATGATAGCATATTACTTCAGTGCTTGGCCGACACGCATTTGACCAATCAATATTTAATATATCAATGATGTGTTATCATATCATGTTCATTATCTGTACCGCAGTTTTGAAATTGAACATGAGTGAATAGTTTTATCGAATAATTCATCCTTTCGTGACTTGGATTGCTGAAACTGATGATAACCTCATTTGATATTGAACGCTGTATCATGGAACTGATGGTGTATACGATAGGAAGCTCTTTATATACAACACAATATCAGCCTATGCACGGTTATTGAGTGTCAGAATAAGGGGCCCTTTGTTCAGTATAGCAAGTTCTATTGTACGCAGGAAAAGAGGGTTTATAATTTCCTCGCAATTGGGAGAAATTTGTGTTTCAAAACTCATAATATTCTGAGTAATTAAAAGACAATCATGAAAACAACTTCTAATAGCAGAACAGGATTACACCCAATTAGAGAACTCTCTATAAAATACAATATCTGTTTACAAAATAATAAAAATTAAAAGACAACTATATAGTAGTTGTTGACGGATAAAAGGGCACTTCGTTTCTGGAGTTGCCTTTGAAGGAAACTTCAGAATTGACTCTTACCAACAGTTCAGGAATTTCGTGCAACAGTGCGTTCGGTTTCCATGGTGTCCATACCATACAAGGTACAATTCAAAATTGTATTGAGCTTATTTGCATCGTCCAGAAACAATAAATTCACGTTTCAGACTTGAGCACCACCATGTTTATTTTATCCAATGCATAAACTACTCAAGTTTGTTCATACAGTCGGTGAAAACCTTTCACTCAAACAAATTATTTGATTTCTGGGATCCAATTATCATAAATATTATGATCATGAATACATTCACACGTTCAAAAACCCCCTCTTAGATTTCATATCTTACATAGAGGTTATGTTATATTTGTTCTGAATATTTTGTTATGTTGAAGTTGAAAACGTTTTCGCAGAGTCTTCACAACTAACCTCCGTTCAAATATTCACTACAGAGGACGTGTTGGCCAAATTGAGATAATAATAATTCACCCAATTTGTTATATTTTTTATTTCAGTGACAAGGATCATACTATTTGCTGAATAGCTTGACAGAAAATGTACATATAGTAAAAGAAGAAGGACTTGAATGATCCTAACCTAACTTCAGAATCGGAAATTAAAAGACCTTCCAAATACACTGTCTCCTCTTACAGTTCAATTTCTTCAGGACCAAGTGCCAACCGGAATAGAGACATATCAAGGAAAGCAACTACTTTTTCAGAGGAACAACTGTTTAGCCAGGAGAAACAATTTGTTCACGACCATGTGGAACAGCTTAATGATATGGAAGAACTGAAGTAAAAACACAAATTTTGCTTCATTCAATTATAAAGTTGGTTGTATGGCAGACTACGTTAAAAATTAGTATATTTTTAGTTATATCATATCCAAGGTCGCATTGACGACTTTTATACCTCTACGCCGTATTGGAAGTGTAATACTATTTGGAAACATGGTCGGCCATTAAAACTTGGGACGTAGAACAAACAATTTCAAAGGATTTCAAAGCCTCATTTTAGTTTTCTATAAATAATTTTTAAGTATCCCATTTACTTCACGCTTGAATCGATATCAAAACATAAAATATTGTTTATTAAAATATATTTGTTTATTCTCGACTGAAAACTACGCATAAGATTGAAAGTCTGCGTATTTTTTGGCATAAAACAATAGTATATTTGACAGTAAATTGAAATGCGTTGCCAATTTCTGTTTTAAATCGTTATTTTATCGGTAATATTAAGCATAAAACATTTCAATATTAACTTGCGGTAGGAGTTGCAGGAAAGTTTTTTCTTGATGTTCCTTTTGGCCACCAATAATTATTTGGTTGATAAATCAACTATTTTCTAAACACCATAGAAAATAAACTGTCATTGCCGCGCGAGAGGACGCTGGTGTGCAGTTGTTTTTAAATAAATTCAGAACATTTAGGAAACTGTTACCTACAGTTGCAGCTGAAACGTTGTAAAAACCCAAAAATGATCCAAATTGGTGCAAGACAGGGTTGTGACAACGTTGTGTTGACGTCGGCAGCGCAACTTATGTTTGGTTGTACAACTATTTCGAACACGTCACGTCGCCGCAACGTTGAATGCTACTTGGGAGAAGTCATAATTATTTGAAATTTGGCATGTGTCATAATTCCGGTGACAATGCAATATGTTATTTTTGTTATAGCAAAAAACAATATGGCGGCTCCGAGATAGCGGACGAGATTTGTGATAATGATCCGATTCAATTCGAAATTGGTATGTAAGGGTTTTTTGGGGTCAAAATGTATGAATTGAAGATAATTAGGGTCAGATTCGATTCAAAATTTGTTTGTGGGTTTTTTTTGGTTGTAAATTTCGAATTTTTTGTTAAAAGTCATAAATTAAAGATGGCAGCTGCAAGATGGCGGACAAGAGAGATTTGTCATTATGGTCCGATTTGATTCAAAATTAATGTGTGAGGGTTTCGCGGCCCAAGGTGGTTAACGAGTTTTGGGATTGTGGTCCGATTATATTCAAAATCTGTAAGTGGGGGTTTCTGGGGTCGGAGATTTTGATTTTTTATTTAAAAAAACTGAAGAACACGCTTTACTTTGAACATGGACTAAAAAGTTAAAAATAATTGACAATGAAATTACTCAAATGTAAAAAAAGCGTAGGGTGCTTGACAAAGTTCTCTTGAGCTCTTGAACACTCAATATTGTTAAAAGTAAAATTAGTAATATGGGAATATAGATCGAAAGCACCCACGCTTTTTTCACATTTGAGTTATTACATTGTTAATTATTTTCACTTTTCAGTCCATGTTGGCAGTAAAGCTTGTTCTTTAGTTTTTTAAACTATTTATTTTTTATGCTCCAATTTTCGCTCGGAGTGTACTTTCAAATACCCGTCGCGAGAGATAAATTTGCAACGAACATCTCGACGACAAGGTATTAATTCGCATTCCCGTACGCAGAAATTTCAATTTACTTTTTTCCGGACGCTTCATTCATCTGCTGGATGCCTGGCAACCGGCAGCCACCTCGGCGTTTCGCAGGCTGCCACTTTCCGTCCGATTTCACTCCATTCTTCAAATGTCCGTTTCCCTCCCGTTCTTACTTTGTACTTTTATTCGGTTTCGCGTTTCCTACATCGTGCTTGACGACAGGGACGAACTTACAAAAACGACCAACCTGCAATTGACTTGAAAATGTTCCTAAACATTCTCTATTATTTCCGATAATGAGAATTTTTTGACACATTTCATTACGAATAGTTACGTATACTTACGTTACAAAATGGTAGCTTGTAATAAGGTGGATTCTGTAACTCCCAATGAAGAAATATAAACTGGGAAACTTTCTCCGCACTTTTAATTCATAGTTGACGATAAGTTGAAGATAATGCCATTGATTGAATATGTGAAATGAAAGAATTGAATGTGACAAAATTAGGAAACTTCTTATGGTTATTTACACCAGGCAAAAAACAGTGATTGCATCAATGTAATTTAAAAGATTACACATATCCACAAGTAAGACTGTTAACTCCCTCTTAATGATTGGTCATATTAACAAATGAAACATTGCAAAAACATGCGAAGTGAAGTGAGACGAGACAACCTTAAGCTGCTCGATGATGAAGAAAATGAGGAAAAAGTGGAGATGAGGTTGTAGTAGGAGTTCCCAAGTGGAGCACAAACTTCTATCCTGTATGGATCAGGATTGGTGGTGAGAAAAGATCAAGTGTATTGGCATACTGGTTGTCGACATCTGAAATACGTGTGGGTAGCTCGACCAGTTGCTCAAGACCATACGTGATAGCGAAGGCCTTAGCTTGAGGGTTGCCAAAATGTCTAATTTTATCATTTTTTGCCTTCACAAACTCTGCTGTAAAAGAACATATTTGAATATGTTTCGGAATGGTTTGGAAGCTAAAATTTTGGAAAAATATTTCTTTTCTATAGACCTAGAGGTGTGGAAAATTTAATGACCGGCAAATGGCCCAGAAAAGCATACCATCCTTTTGTCACTATGTTGAACCAAACTTGTCAATCATGATGTTCTTCCAACTATTGTGGTTTTCAAAAATAAATCACTCTTGAGACGGTTCAAGAGTGATCCGCAATCCGGTCCTGCCTAGTGAAACGTTTTCCTTTTTTCGAATACGTCCGTTCAACTCCGTTTGAGGCGCTGAATAGCGGCCTTTAGCGGTGCGAATTAACAATTTGTTGAAATGATAGGGTTGAACGATAAAGGAAGCGATAGATTTCTCGACAGCATTACTTGGCGTGTTGAACAGGCATTTATCTTCTTCCATTCAACGGGTAGGCTCACTTCGATTTCACCATTACTTACATTCCGCCTGAGTGAACTCCTGAGACACCATGAAGTCATTAGTTGCATTTATCGAGAAAAGAGTAACAAAATATTACATTGGAGTCAGTGGAATTATAATTGGAATAGTTAAATCTCTGTTTGTCTCGCAGTTCCGGAAAATCATGTTGCAAGTTGAATTATGATTTCAAAAATTCTAAAAGGACAGACAAACGAGAGATAACGTAGACGTGAACATCATTTTTAATTACACTGCAGATGTTTTGCTACAGCATTTTCCTTGCGAGGGTTTTCAGATTATGTAGTTAGCATAGGCATAGAATTAATTATTGTATAAATAGACAAGAGAAGATTTGATCTTCACAAACTTTTATTTAACCACGACATGTTTCGCTATCGCAGAAGCTTCCTCAAGTGATTATACAATAAGTTACGTATATCCATTTATATACCCTTAAAGTTAATTACAACTAAAAAAACCCCTAACCAGACTGTTAATAATTACAATTAACAAGGGTGCCTATACCTAACCTACCTGCATTAATAAAATTGTATCCAAATAACAAAAGTAAACATTACTTCCAATCACAAAACAAAAACTCATTATTCAACTGATGCATAATCCACCATAAACATGTGTGAAGGCCTATGTTAGAATTGCAAATGGCGTTCTGAGGGGTTGTGAAGGTTGAGATTTTGTCTCGAGAGTGTCCGAATTCGAACGGAAGCAACCGAAAGCATGGAAATTATTCAGTAGATCATTAGAGGTCAATATTTTGTATCCTGCATTAATTGTTCCTGTCGATTATGGAGGCAAAATGAGCTGCTATGGCAGATATTATATTTCAGATATATCGGTTCAATAGTAACAGTTATTTTTTCTGTCGCAATCAGTTATCTGTGTCTCAGTATTATCGATGAATTGAACCGAGTTATAATCGCTAGCAGTTTTTATTGCTGGGACAAAACTCTGACTTCAGAAACATGGTTTTTGCTGGCCGAAATGAAGAAAAGTCAGCAACAAATTTTACTTGGCCGATTTTTCTCGGTAGGATATTTCCACGACTTTCATGAACTACTACACTGCCATTTTTATGATCATAAATAATATAATATCAAATCAAGTTTGCTAACGTTCCAATAATTTGACATTTCACATCAGTATTTACAAAATTCGTTGAAACAAAATAAGTAGTCGAAAATGAGTGGTAATAGTGAGGATAATTTGACATTAACACCGCTAATTTCAATATAAAGATTGATGACAATCGAATTCTATATTTTCAAATAGTTGGCAGGAAGTTTGTATAACAGTTAATTTTATGTTATTATTATGTGAGCTCGTAGCAGCGAGTGAAGAGTGAGGGAACGTTCAGGTTTTGGATAGTGGTAGTGAGGGTTCAAATCCCACATAACCCACATTTTTTTTAATCGATTAGTGTTCGATTTTCATTATATTTTTGCAAATTTGTATCTTCAATTCCTTTTTTAGGTTGTATATATTATGGGAATCATGACGGCAGGCAAGTTTATGATAAAAAATGTTATTAAAAAAACTACAGATTTGTTTATAATTCATATGGTCGTAGAAAAAATATAGTGTACAATTTGCATGAAATGACCCATTTCATGCTCTTTGCACAATATACTATTACCGCACTAGTGCAGGAAAATGGCACTTTCCAAACTGAATTGCGTGCTTGTAGAAAAAAATAGACAAAACCTGTCTTATGTCTTCTTTGATTGATATGTGGCGATATATAAAAAATGTATATTGTAAAACTTATACAATATCTCCACTATCTCCAAGAGAAGGTAGTATTAATTTCAAAATAACCCAGTATTTTACTTCCGCGCACCAGTGCAGGAAAGTGATTTTTCCGTTTTAGTGAGGAAGACTGGCAGTTTCCAAACTGAATTTGGTGTGGAAATATTGGCTAGAACACATGATAGTGAAAAAAAATAACTGGCTCATAATTTTTGAACTGCTGGCCGATTTGAAAAAATAAAGTGATGCGAAAAAGATATTGAAAAAGTCTTTTTCTACGTTCATGCAAAAAACAAAACTTTATTGAACTATATTTGGTGGAAAAACAGTCTCTTTATTGCACTCATCTGTCATTCTACTATAGCGTTCTGTCATCATGATTGTATTACGTTTTAAATAGTTGCATTTTTCATCATATTCATTATATAATGGACTATGAAATCACTAGAAAATACAATTTGTTAAAAATAAAATTATTTCCTTCGAATATCATCTGAATTACACAAAATGTTTTGAATACTTTTAGCAGATAGATTCAAACAAACAATGTCTTCCTTACGGTTTAGTGCCTCCTAAATGAAACATTTTCTGGTTTTTGCATGAACGTAGAAAAAATATTGTATGAAACTCGTGCAAACAGAGTTTATTGCACTCGACGTGTTGTCCAACTCGGCATAATGGCCTTGTTGGACAATTTCACGCCGAGTGCAATAAACACCTACTTTTTGCACTTGTTGCGTAAATAACTATTAGCAGAAGGCTTCACGAGACTCTTGTTCCCATAACAAAAAAAGTAACCCGGCTTTTGGTGAACATACTGAAAATGAATACGAAGAATAAGACTGGATCAATGATATAATAATCAATAGGTAAACAGTCATTTCAATAATGTACGCTTGGCCTCACGCGATGAAACAGAAAATCTATAACCAAACGTACGTAATATGGTAAAACATATCATCGATATTCTTTTGTTCTCAATGCGAAATCCAACCAGATTTATTATTCAATTCCCTTCATTCTCTGATTCGTTTTGAAGTAATCCTATTCCGATGTGTACATTTCATTCAATTCGGTGGATTTGTACCGATTGCGGATCCCGACTGTTGGCATGATGATTACACCTTGTTTGTTTTTTGTATTGGGCTAATGAATTCAACAATCGACGTAATGGTCATCATCACAAATGATATTTGTTTATTTAAATCATCGGGATGAATGCGGGATTAGTGCAGTTTTCATGATTATTTTCCACGAAGGTTTTAACAAATAGCATAACATAATTCAATATGTTGACCACGAGGTGAGGTACGCCCCCCCATTTTTTCTATAGTTTCGAAGATACAGATTTCAAATTTGGTAAGCCGCTATGGTACTTAATTAAACAAACATATTTTGACGCCACTACCGGAAGTAACCCCAAAATGATTTTTTTTAAATTAACCCTGTACTTTTTTTCATCGTCAGAAAGAGCACGCAATTTGTGATAACACTGATCTTCAAAATTGAAAATCGGTTGGAAAATTGCGGAGATACAGTTGATTGTTCAATCGAACAAAGTTGGCCGTGAAATTCAAACTTTAATCATCACAAATGACAAACGACATCAGAAGTTCGTAAACTTACTCTAGCTTCATGGAGTATGCATTGACAGGTATACTTGTTATTCTTGAAAATGAAGATATACTTCAAAGTGTAATGAACCATATTTCACTTCTGGAATCCCTAATAAAGAAAGATTCTCAACAATTTTTTTTTATTCAAAACCAAACAAAAACTCAATTTCAAGAAACACTTTTGTCAATATTGTTATTAATGACATGTACTTCTAATCACGTGACCGTACTCTAACTCTACTTTCAGAGTAAGTTTATGAACGCAGCCCAGAGGAAGCTCCAAAGTGCGATACAGTTGAAAACTGAGGTTCTCATGTAATTGCAGCTCCCATGTATTCCAATAATTATCAAAAATTACCTAACAACTGCCATTTTTCAAGTTGGAACATGTACTTTTCACTTTGTCACAAAACTTTGATAACCATTATCAAAATTTCAGTATTGGCAATCAAAAAAAGCACCTGAATTTGGTACTGGGTCTCACTTCAATTGCCACTATCTAACTAAAATTCAGTAGTTATTTATGCAACAAGTGCAAAAAGTAGGTGTTCATTGCACTCGACGTGAAATTGACAACACGTCGAATTGGTTGCCTATCAAAATGTAGTCCAGACTATATACAGTGAGTTTCAAAAATTTGCATCTTATGGAAAACTTTTTTATTGTCGATTTGTCAGAAAATTTTAATCCTCATAAAAATTAGTGCATTGCGTACAAGTTGTCAAAATTTGATATTTCCAAACGGTGTACATGGGGGAACAAAAAATTTAATTTTGATCAAGAGTAAAGTACTCTGGCTGTGATTCCAAATTTGAATATTCAATAGATTGGGAATATAATTTACCGCATTATAGACATGGAAGATCGTCTTCATCTTGACGGTATACCTCATCTTGTCCCAAAACCGGTTACACCATCTTGACCCACATCGCATTTTTAAGGTTTCTTCTGGGTATCTCAGTGTTATAAATATTTGGTAGGTAACCAGAGTTCTCAACTAAGAATAACCAAAGTTACTAATTCCATACGTCAGTGAAAATTTTAAATTATAGATATTCAGGCAGTTCATTCCTCAAAAAATGTTTAGTAGAGTGGGAGTGACTTCAGTATCAGTTGATTTCATTTTTAGATGAAAACTGAGGTTCGAGGACAAAAACATCAAAAGAAAATGATATTTTGAAATAAAAAAAGAGACTTCTACAGAAGGCAGTGTCAAAAATGGCACCCTTTTTGTTACCGCATGTATAAGGCAAATCCATAAAATTCAAAATGTTTTACTAAGTTATAGTGCCTATGTTGTCATTATTAGAGCTCAGGTGAAAGCTGATACCGATAGTGATATCTACACATTTATCCTAGATTTTCTCATCAGTCAAATTTGTCTGAAAATCATAAAATACGCACGTGAAATATGCACGAAATAAAATATTCTTGTTTTTCGCGGTTTAGTTACAGATACATTATATTTTTAACCGTTGGTAGCAATGGATAGTTGGTATTGTTGTATGACATTACCCAAGTAGCAATTCAACGTTGCGGCAACGTGTTCGAAAAAGTTGTGCAACCAAACATAAGTTGGGTTGCCGACGTCAACACAACGTTGTCACAACCCTGTTTTACACCAATTTGATCAATCATTTTTGGGTTTTTACAACGTTTCTGCTGCAACTGTAGGTAGCAGTTGGTCGTTTCCTAACCGTTGCTGAATTTACTTAAGAACAACTGCACACCAGCGCCCTCTCAAGCGGCAATGACTTTTATATCAACCAAATAATTACTGATGGCCAAAATGGACATTAAGAAAAAACTTTCTGTCAACTACTACCGCAAGTCAATATCGAAATATTTCATGGTCAATATTACCGAAAAATAACGATTACGAAAAAGAAATTGCCTGCGCATTACATTTTACTTTCAAATATACCATTGTTTCATGCTAAAAAAAACGTGGGCTTTCAATCTGTTGCGAAGTTTTCAAATGTCAAGAATAGGAAATATATATTTTCATAAACAATTTTCAATGTTCATATCGATTCAAGCGTGAACTAAATACGGAATATCTATGAATTATTTTTAGAAAACTAAAATGAGGCTTTAAAATCCTTTGTAAATGTTTGTTTTACATCCCAAGTTTTACTGGCCGACCTTGGTTCCAAATAGAATTTCACTTCCAATATGGCGTAGGAGTATACAAGTCGTCAACGCGATCTTGGTTGTCAGGTAACTAAAAATATACTAATTTTCAACGTTAGTCTGCCATACAACCAACTTTATACCCGAAGCGCGACTGGAGTTGCTTATCGGACCAAAAACTGAATCAATTCCAACTAACGAATACATTCCACTCCACATTTTGTAACCCGTCTCTTTCGCGTTTTTCCCTCAGTTCCTCCAAATTATTAAACTGTTGTACATGGTCATAATCAAGTTGTTTCTCCTGGCTATAATACAGTTGTTCCTCTGAAAAGGCTGTTGCTTTTCTCAATATCTCTCTATTCAGGTTGGCACTTGTTCCTAAAGAAATTAAACTTAAGATTTCCAAACTGTCTGTCTTCATGTTAGCTTTTGCCCATGAAGTTTCTTCACGACTTTTTTTATCTGTAAAAGAAGACAGTGAATTTGTAAGCACTTTTCCTTTCCGATTCGAAAGTTAGGTTAGGATCATTCTAGTCCTTTTTCCTTTGCTATAAATACATTTTCTGTCAAACAATTTAGCAAACAATGGTTCTTGTCACTGAATTAAAAAATATATAATAAATATATCCTAATTTGGCCTACACGTCCTCTGCAGTAAATATTTGAACGAAGGTTGGTTGTGAAAACGTTTTCAGCTTAACTGAAAAATTAACCACTGCTTAGTTGAATCTCACAAGGTCGCTTTACTGTCGGGAAAACGTTTAAAATAACTAAAGTTGTCACTTAAACGTTTTTAGAACGTTATTGCCATTTCCAGAATATTTACTACTTGTAATCGGTTGAGTAAACGTTATGACAACGTCGTAGCTTGATTGATGTCATGCTCAACATTAAAACAACGTTGACCGGTGGTTTAGAGAGAGTCGTTTCATAAATGACTAATTTCTACACTAACTACAACGTTAATTTTGGTGTATTATGTGGTTGTCGTCGCCAAAATGCTACTTGGGTATGGCGACCGGGAATATTGTCAATTCCACTCTTTAAACTGGTGAAAATTACAACACGCCAGTAAATTCAATGCAAACGTGCGAACGCTTAGCCCAAACCAGGGCTGTTCCTGTCCGATAAAAAATAGTACCAGATCTCATTTGGAAAAAGTACTAGAATTAAGAATTTAGTACTGGATTCTACTTTTCTTCAAATTTGCCGTAATCGAGGTAGGTTCTGGGTATTAGCAAAGAGGCAATGCTAGTTTTCCATTCAAAACAAAATCGCCAAGATATAACACTAACATCACACTATGAATAAAAATAATAATTTGAAAAATAACCAAATTCATAGAAAATTTGAGGTAATAAAGTAATAACCTTATTTATAATAATAATTGAAGCATTTCTTCCTGGAATCTGGCAATTGGGAGTTGTCAAGTCAAACCTGTGTGAAACCACAACTTTTGACAGTTTTGACTTTTGACACAGCAGTCACAGAACATCAGAATAGTTAGAACGAGACAATGTGACCGGTACTCTGTAACTTGTTTGCAAAGCGAAGCGAAACGAAGTTAAACGAAGCACACGCTATCACTTTGTGTTGTACCGGAAAGAGATGGCGATTGTTTCGCTTCGCTATCGCTATGCGATAAAAGTTACAGAGTCCCAGTGACACGCTAGACCCTTTTCTTCTTCTCTATTTTTTTCTCTTCAATTTCGTTTTAGTAGACTTGATTTGCCTCTCTAGTCTCTAATCTCTACACAGATTTGGAGATTTTGTGACGGAAACATTGAACCCAATCTCAAAACTGAAATAGTACTAGTTTTTCACTAAAAAGTACTTTAGTACCGAATCTCTTCAAATAGTACTGAATCTAGTACTAAAGTACTGACTGGAACAGCCCTGGCCCAAACTGACCAGGAATAAATGGCGGCTTCGTTCGTTGCGCAAGAGCCAATTGACACATTTGTCGCTTGAATTCGGCTCCACTCGGGATAGTAAATCCTTCTTGCCCCTGCCCCGTCTAACAATCTGTCATTATCCCCCTTCCTATCCAAGTATTCTCATGGACGTGACACCAATAATAAACTGCACTACCTGGTCCAACTAGTGGCTTATGAGTAGACCAAGGCGCTTTGAAAACATCACGTAATTCTCACTCTGGCGCTAACTCAGGTAAGAAACCAAACGTGCTCAATATAGAACGTGGGTTTTTCCACGGTCGGTATGCACGAAACGGTTGAATGCGGTGTAATTGGACTTTCCACCGGTCATTTATTACGGGTCCATCAATTATTCGATGTATAATTCAATCTAGATCAAAATTAGACGCTTTGATATGCTAATTATGACGGTGCACAGTTTGACAAATGAACCGCGTGGAATTGATCCTCGGTCGCGTAATTGCAGCCTATAGATAAATATCTGGATAGCGAATGCGGCCCCTTTGGTGAAGGTGCCGCCATTGATTAGGGGTGCAAGATTTTCAGGCGCTCTGTAGTGAGGGTTTCAGTGAGATAGCGAACATCATTAATTGGTCAACATTTATTCATTCATTTATTTATTGAAACCAAACAAGCTTGATAAGCTCAGTTTACACTCTGAAGAAAAACATTTCACATTCATGTTATGTAGGAAAAAGTCAAATTATAATTATTGTATATTCTATCAGAACTGTATATTTTGCCTCATTAGGTAGATAAGCTAAGAATATGATCAAAAATTCGTTTCTATAACTCACATTGGGACACCGTCCAATCAATAGCAATAAACTGATTGAATTGATTTGCTAACTTCAACATGGCTGCAAGTGGTGATCTCAGTGGAGGGACTGTCACAGATATATTGAATATAAGTGTATTCAATTCTTCGTCTTTGATCCAGCGCTATTATTTTAAATTCGTTTCTGAAACGGGATGTGCTGGTAGTGTTATAATCAGACCATATTTTGTGCTTTTTAAAATATAAATAGCGAATAAATTAATTTTGTACAATTTCAATATCTTTTAGATTTGAAACATATTCTCCGAACCAAGTTACTGACGCAAACTTCAACTTGGCTCTTACCAACGGGAAGTAGAGATATTGATAGTATTCACATTTTCAAATACTTCAGATTGCCTTATCATGTAACCTAACATTTGATTCGCAGATTTTGCTACGTTGGTTATATGACTTTTGAAGGAAAAAGTACTGTTATATGTAACCCCCAAGTCATTTACTTCACATTTCCTTGTCAGAGATTCTTCCTCCATTTCATAATCATATTATACTATTCTTCAAGCGGGTTATTGTCAATACACAATTTTTTTTATTATTAAGAAAATAACCTGTTATTATGGTTCCATTTTATAACGTTGTTAATATCGTTTTGTAGTGATACGCAGTCTCTCACTGTTTGTATATCATTAAATATCTTCAAGTCATCCGCGAAGAGTAAGCATTGTGGATATTTTAAAAGTGTTGGAAGGTCATTTATGAATAAAAAATGAATAAAAGAGGCCCTAAGTTGCATTCTCGAGGTACTCCAGAGTTTGCATGGAATTTTCCCGACGTATTTCCGTTATGTCTTATAATGAAGAATCTATTTTCTATATAATTTGCTGCCAATTTCAAAAACTTCCCTGCTAATCCAAATGTACCAAGTTTTCCTAAAAGCAAATCGTGGTTCACTTGGTCGAACGCCTTTCGAAAGTCTGTAAAAATAACATCCAATTGTGATTTCTTAAGAAAGGTTTGGTGTTTGGTGTTAATCCATCTCCGTGACATAAACCCATGTGGCTTCTGTGCTATATATTTACTAATAGAACTATAAAGTTTAGAGTAAATAATTTATTCAAATAATTTAGAGGGGGCACATATAATGGATATTCCTCTGTAGTTTTCAATATCTACTTTGTTACCCGACTTATGAATTGAGGTAGTAATGTTCAAATCGGTGTTAATCAGTGATAAAGCTCCAAAAAAATGACGTGTAGCATTCAATGATTTTTCTGTACATGGAAAATTACATTTGTTATAAACAAATCAAGGTGAAAAAAGAAGGCATTTAGTTTTTCGCTAATAATTCGAAAGTTATCAAGAGTGAAGGAATTTTGAAAAATACATAAATTTTTACAAAGGAGAAAATTTTCAATAAAAAGTTTCAATTTCAGAAACTTTTCTTCATTACTTCTAATTAGTTGTAGGGCTCCGCGTGGCCGTTACAGCATGGGTGCAATGCGTAAAAATAACATACTAAAGCATATTATAGATATTGGCGAAGGGTTTGATACTTGTCTTGATTTTATGTTTTGGTGTATTCGCCAGTGTATTTCTAAAGTTTCCACATTCAATCTTCTCTCCAAATATTTCCACCAGGTGGAAAATATGAGGCAAACATCTGACAGAAAACAACTACTTCCCAGGCTAATACCACGACGGACATTCAATTACATCTGATCGATATTTGTGCAAGGTTCTTCCAAAAAGACCCAGTTGCAAATGCTTGTTGTAATCATAGTGATTCTTCTTCAATGGTCTGGGAAGACCACCTGCAGACGCATTTCGCGGTTCTTGCCGCTCGTCAGTGCCAGGGTAGGTTGGAGTCATCCAGCTCCAGCCCAATGAATTATAATCCACTCTATAACTGATATTTCCTCACGTTTCATATGATGAAATTTTCGACATTTTGATCAAAAATTAAGTTGTATTTTCAAACTACCACAATATGTGCACATAGTGTATGAATCTTCAATATTCTTGTCGAACCCAGAATAATCATCATCTGAACATTATTCTCTTCATTCCATTCAGGGTGATGTTCATTTCTTTCAGCGTGATGTTCAGGACTCAACTTTTTGGTGCCAAGGTGGTGATAAAATAGCAATTATTTGCCAATACCTTATTAAATAACTGACGCTCATTGTTTTAGCTACCACAGCACACTATGCTTTGTTTTACTTCATCAAGATTTTTTTTGTTTTTTGGTGTGTTGGCATCGACTGATATGGTCATTAGCCACGTGTTCTGGATAGGCCTTGTTACTAACTCCATACGCCACCTTAGGAGCAGCGCTGTTAATTATTAACGCAACAGTGAATCGTGGAGGTTTGTTCCCAGCCAGCAACAAAATTCAATCATTCAGACTTTTACATCTAAAAATGAAAAAAAGCTTGCCCCAGCTGGAAAGCGAGCCAACGTCCTTTCAATCATCAGTAGAGCGCCTAATCACTGCGCAAATCCCTGCCCCAATTCATAAACGTTATCGCTAACTCACTCTCTTTAGAACATATGGTAATATAATTCACAAAAGTGTTATGGAAATATACAATAAAAACATGAAATAAAATATCCAGTATTTTTGTCCGTTAGCATACAAAACACCTGAAAATGATGAATCTTGCAGTGGAAATGGCTATATGCAATCATCAATATTAATCAATATTATTTCGGTCCAATTTGTTTATGTTGTATGTATTTCATCCTCGGGATTCGTTGGTTTAGATCACACACCCACCTATTTCCACGAATTACTGAACATGAATGTGATTGATCATGAAATATTGCTCTGAGGGTTTTACTGTTATCTCTCTGCGGTTGATTCCACACCATTTAATTAACTTTTTCTCACCTCATCTGGTTATTGATATCGTCAGTGAATAATAAAAACCAACATATATTAGTAGAAAACGAACAAAAGTTGAAACACATACCAAGTTGAAAATGGGAACATTCCATGAGAATTAAAAATGAAAAATGTGATTTATTTGTAATATCTAACAGAAAACAGCTACTTCCCCGGCTAAAGCCACGCTGGACATTGAACTACATCTGATAGATATTGAGAAAAAACTTTAAATAAAAAAAAAATCTGAGTCACATTTTCATTCAGATAGTTGGTTTTTTTAATTTTCTCTAGTTTTCATTAAAAAAATCATTAAATAAATAAGATAGGGAGAATGTTATTAAAAAATATCACTCACAGAAATCGTTCATTTCATTGAAGCAAGGTTCACTTCTCTCGCATTTAATCCCCAATACATTTTGATCGACGAAAATCTATTTCGCTTTGCCAAGCTCATCAGGGAGATTGATAGAACTGGAAAGCAGGCTCTTGAGAAGCAATTATACAGATCAAGGATGGAAATGTAGGAAATATTTCTTCTGCGGTAACACTATGAAAGTTATTTTTTGACGTAGACCTGTCATGGGCATTGCATTTTGATTTTTGTTCGAAAATATGCATAGGGTATTCATGAAATCTGTTGTGGAATCATCTGCGGCTGAAAGACAAACTTTAGTCTTGGGTGTTATTCATGTTGAAAATTGAAAAGTGAAAAATGTGATTTATTTTGTAATATCTAACAGAAAACAACTACAACTACAAAAAATGTTCACGTGTAGGTTGTGTGCTACCGCTATCTCTCTTCTACTCGGACGCATCGGCCGATGGAGTGAAAGAGAGATAGATGCGTCACAAGCCGAACGCTCAGGTCGGTCGTGTCTCTCTATCGCCTGTTCCACGATCCCGATCGCACGCTTGGCTCAGGCGGAACATGACAATGAGTCATACTTTCTCGTGAGTGCAGCCAGCGTTCATCGATTTATCAGACGTTATCACGTCAAAAATACGTTGACACCCAATATGCGTTTTTAGCTGCATCAAACCTAGAAGTTGAGATGACTGTAGGGCATTGGAAAATGTAGGTCGTCTTATCAGACCATTAACAAGAATTAGTGACTGACTGAATCAGTTTCACTGTCTATTCATTCAACAAAATGAAGCTTCGCTTATCCAGAGACTTCCGTAAATCATCACTTCCGAAAAAACTCATCAATTTCCCATTTCGACGTTAATTCTCGTTAATACCCGATTAAAAAGCACTTATTCGAAAGCAAACTCCTCCGATAAACTCTTCAAGTACAGTAAACATTAGACGGATGAGCCAGCGATCGTTTAATTCGTTTGGGGCGGGGAAGTACAAAAACGGATTCTCTGTCAGAATCTCGACTGAGATTTCGCCTCGCTTCAGTATTATTCCATCCATCTTAGTCTTGTCTTGTCCATATTTAGTCGCTGCCTAATTCATCTTGTGTGCGTGACTTAACTTAATGGCGCTGTCGATGGAAGAACGGTCAGGGATTTTTTAACAAGAACTTGATTTATTCCTTGAGATATGAGATATAAGTCCAGTAACCATAGACAAACGTGAGCCAAGAGTGAAAGCTGTATAGTTAAAAAAAAATTGTTCAGAAATGCAGAGATGAAATACAAACATTTTACCATTTGAAATGAATAAATAGTTTTTGGAGAGTATAAGGTTTATCAAAAAATAACTAATTGCAGAGAATTGAATTTTCTTTCTTTTCTTTGTCCGTATAGACAATGGAAGTCCAGAATAATCTCACTAAAAGTGAAACCACCTTCAAACAAATGGACAATACGTTGTCGTTTGAAGAACATCTTGATTATATTTATAAAAAAATTCAATAAACTGCCAATAATTTCTCAATCGAGTCCACAGTTTATGTCAATAAGTTATTCAACCACACTTTCACTATTGCCTCTATTTATTATCCTGTCCAACCTCAATTATCTCAAAACACAATTTATCAACATAAAAATATATACCTTTTTTGTACAACTGCTATGAAAAGTAGTGTATTTCTCATGGCTAACTTACTTTCAAAACCATGTTTTGCTCATACTGTGAGAAATATTATTTCTCACGGCACTTTGCCCACACCACATACATTTATATGGAGAATCAACAAATATCGACAAAAACTAGTTGGCTGCTGTTCAGCTTTAAATAGTTGTCACAGCTGTCAAGAACTGTCAGATTACCTAGAGAAGTTTTTTAAATTCTTATAGTAGTTTTTATTCGTGTTTTGATAAAAAATAAAAATTCATTCGCTTTTTTCCTCGAAATAACATAGCTTTTTGTAGTCGATTAAAAGATTCTATTTCAAATTCTGTTAGATACCTATATATACTATTGAACAAATGAGAAGTACCAAGGGCTCCATGGCATAATGGATTGTCAATCAGCCTGTCATGCAGGTGGTCCGGGTTCTACACCCAGGTCAGACCATTTTTTTTTATTTTTATTTTCATCTTGATATTTTTACAAAGTCAGTTTTAGATAAATTATTCAACTGTTAAGGGGTAGGATACGTTATTGCTATTTTAGTTTTTCTAACAATAAAAATAAACATTAAACCATCTGTAACCACATACATTATATCTATAGTTTTTGGAAATAAAATAGGCGACTCATTCTTATTATTCCTAATGAATAATGAGCATCCAGACTCTACCTAGTCCAACAAATTGAGACACGCATAAATATTCAAGTAAAAAACACTGACAAAAAAATGTAAATTACTTTTACGAAAATCTAAACAAATCCATCGACATCTTCGCTTTCGTATCTGCAAATTCAGCACTCTAATGAAAACCCGGATGAATTTTCTAATTTGATATTCATCTTGAGCTCGCGGATACTCTATGTTTTCCAAAACATTTTATTTTTCCCATTAGACTGTTATGAGTTTATCGTCTGGTATTTCTTAAGTAGTTTTCCGAAGTTGTTCTCTTGCAAGTTGTGCATGCTAACAAGGACTAGTTAGGTATTAAAAATGGAAAACCTTCGAGATGAATTGAAGTGCATCTCTTTGTGCAAGGTAATTTAGATGGTACAACGATGCATCCGCTTCGAGTGCAGCTCCACAGTGTGACGAATATAATGGAGGAAATTCCATTATGACGAAGAGCGAATTATCTGTAACTGCCATCAACCAAATTATATTTTCCCACTTTTTCATCTCATCAAAACATTCCTTCAGCAGAGTGAATTTATTGGGAAATGGCGACAGAATTAGTAAACGAACATCACTCCATCTCTGCCAATTTGTGAAAAAAACTTGCATGCTTGGAATTCAAACAGATATCTTCCAGAGGGGAGAGGAATATGCTTTCAAACCCAACCGGATAGTGTGTTTTTTCATAACAAATACTTATTCAGCATCCTCATCAGAGACAACAGAAATAAAAGAAGCATGAGTCTCTTGTCACCACTATTGGACCAAGATATGTTACTAACGTTTATTTATTTAAGTTTTATATCGTATAATCCTTTTCTGAAGAGTGAATGGTGGTAGAAAAGTATTGACTTGACCAGAGAGGGGCTATTCTCAAACGCGAGAGAAAGGAGACTTCCCTGGCGAAAATACTCCATGAACTTTCTCTCGGCAAATTAGGTAAGCATTCTCCAGCTGTCGGAAAAGCGAAGGAAACGAAAATACCGAGAGAAAAAATTTTGAGGCGTTGCCAAATATTCAGTCAATCGAAATGTACCAATTTAATAATAATAATAATAATAATAATAATAACTTGTCTTTATTATTTTCAGCAAAAATAACATATGAAAGAGAAAAAATAAAAAAAAAACAACAGATTGAGGTATTTCGCTAAAAATAAAAGGCGAAGTTCAACTGATGTAGCACAAGTGCTACTGAGTTGCTCTTCCACTTAACCTAAAAACATTCTCTCAAGCACCTGACAGCATTAGTGGTAGCAACAGAAAAAGGGGACAAAGAAAGAGTTGTTTTTATTTGCGCCGGCAAAACGTGCCTGTTGCCATATAAAAGTTTTAGAGAAGAGTACGCAAGCTGAATTTGTTTATTGACATGTTTCTCGAATCTCAGGTCAGAATCAAGAATCACTCCAAGACTTTTAGATTCGTTGACAACCTCAGGTGTGTTACCATCAACCGTAATATTCACAAATTCCAAAATTTTTTGACGACTGATCTTGTTTCCAAATAAAATAACGTTTGATTTTGAAGCATTAATAAGTAAACAATGATTCCTAGCACAGTCGACAAAAGATTGCAGATCGTTGTTTATATTAATAATTGCATTTTCTACGGCATGTGGAGCAAAACTGTGGTAGAGTTGGGTGTCATCGGCGTATAGATGTGCATTACAAGATCTCAGGGAATTCAAAATATTTGATGAGTAAATAGTAAAGAGCAAGGGGCCCAAGATTGATCCTTGCGGTACTCCTGACGTCAGATTCAAGTAATCAGAGTACGTTCCATTTAGGCAAACCCTTGGTTGTCTATTGTTCAAATAATTTCTCATCAACTCGACGGTATTATCGCATAATCCTATGTAATGCAGGATTGCTAAAAGCAGATCATAATTTATTGTGTCGAAAGCTCGACTGAAATCCAGCAATACCAGTATTGTACAAAAACCTTTATCTGTAGCCCTGACAATATCATCTACAATGTGTACTAGAGCAGTTGTACAGCTATACCCTTTACGGAAACCAGACTGAGTTTCTGGAAGTAAAGAGCATTCAGAGAGATGGTTTCTGAGTTGTTCCTCTATTGCTCTTTCAAAAATTTTTGACAGGGTAGGTGATATGCTTATCGCTCGCAGATCTTTATACTCACTGGGATTATTTTTTTTCGGTAGAACTCTTACGTCTGCCCTTCCCCACAGAGTTGGGAAAACGTTCTGCGTAAAACAAAAATTCACTATGTGTGTGATGTAAGGCACAATATGGGGACTACATAATTTAATTAATTTAATGTTGATTCGATCACATCCTACGGCATTTGATTTAATTCCACAGATAATCTTATAAGTGAAAAGATCATTTATTTCTTGAAATGAGAAAATTGATTCAACCCGGCGGTTTTGTTCATAAAATGATAAAAGTTATTGGGGTGGGTTCATAGCAGGAATAGAATTTATGAAGAAATCATTAATTTCAGTGACGTTATTCAATTTGTCAGGAAGTTGATCAGATTTTAGAGGTAATATTCCACTTTATTTCAATGTTTTCCATATTTCTTTTTTATTATGTTGACTTTTACATTGCTGAGAAAAATATGCTTTCTTTTCCCTACGTATCGCTTGATTAACATAGTTCTTTATATCTTTATAGAACTGTATTCGCGCGTCCGTCTTATCATCAATAAAAGATCTTGATCATCATTAAAAGATCCAATATCATTAACATTGTAGGCTATGTTTATGGTTATGAAAAGATCGAATTCGTTTGTAAAACTGCCGTTTTGGTGCTTGAATTCCTGAAATATCAGTTGACAAACAAACAAACAAAAAGAAGGAAGCATTTGGTATAAAAAAATCGTGTTTGAATATGGTCCATTTTCAAAAATTGGAAGGCCATAACCTGAAAAATACTTGAGATTCGTGTTCAGGAGATACATTTGAACTGCGAATTCGACAAACTGAATGGACTCTCTCATACTATACTCATACTATATTTTTTCTTATGTATGTATAGGCATTTTATTATTATGTCATTTCCTGAATCTAGCATCATGCTTTACTTGTAACACTTGACTTGCTACAAATCTATGTATTTACAAAACGTAGTCAAATAAACACTATCTATATATCTGAATGTATCTGTCCCACTTGAAATGCTATTTCTCATTCTATTTATCAATTTTTTTTTTCAGTGTCAACCACAGCCACTGCGATACAGCGAGAATAGTTTTTGGCCCTGATTGTCCAAACGCAATTCTTGTATTTTTGATCAAGGACTGTGTATGGACATCATTGCTCGAAACCGAGTTCTACATCTTCTCCGGGATTTGGAATACAACTGGTTAGCTACTTGGAGACACTGTTATCATTCAGACTCACCATGCGGAGTCTGAATCTGAAAAAAATATAGTTCCAGATTTTTTTTCATCTTGTTACCACGAAAGGAAAATCTTGAATTTTCTTATTACTTTAGGCACCCTGTATGATATTTTCATTGTATTCAACATTTTTTTATAACTTTTATATTAATTAATATATAGCCTATCCGCTTTTCTAAAAGTATTACCCTGTGTATCACAAAAACTGGGCAAAGCAGAACCATTCAATATTATAACAGGATTTTTAAATTATAAAAAATAGCTTTTTCGCAATTTTTATCATCAAATTGCTTCCATCTCACCTTGTATATCAGTTTCGGAGTATTTTGACGGTTCGTTGTTGAGTAGCCTAAAATATGCGCATGCGCCAAAAATTAACATACCTTTTACCACATACGATGACGTCACAAATGAATGTACCTTAATTTTATTGGAGATACCATATTTTCATTCTATTATTTATTCGATTCAGGCGGCCAAAAGTCAATTTTCACAAACTCGTGATGGAAGGAAAAAAATGTCACCAGAGAGTAGTTAGGTAGTTAATATAAAACGGTCGGACATTATCACTTTCGTCATTGATTTGGTAGCATCTATTAGGCCAGTAGAGATAAAAATTTCAAAAGTTTTCAAACTTTGGTTAAGTGAAAGTCAAAATGGCAATGTAAATAGTTCATCGTACATAAATTTTCACAACAAATATAATATGTACAATACTGTGAGACATCAATTAATAAATTACTTTTTTCAATTTGTGCCCCTTTTTACCTATTTAAAGCACGCCTCAGTGTGTGCAAATCGAACTGTCAAAAACGCGCGTTTTTTCACAGTTACCATGGCCACATCAACAACTCGAGAACTGTGAAGTCTAAATATTGATAATTTTATGATTATTGATCTAACGTCAAATGAAATATTACAAACAAATGCAAAACTTTTATTCAAACATTAACGGAAGGTATACTGATATCACATCACGAATTCAACTATTGCACATTATAAGTTCTTATTTTCATTATTTGCAATGATGAAACCAGTATTTATGATTTCAAAGTGCACCAATTGAAAAAAATAATTTAAAGTATTCGTGGATAACTGATCTTTCAAACTCTTTCTCGAAAAATCACGCTTGTTTGCAAGACCTTTTTATCCACTCATACTTCAACATACGATTAATGAACTCTTAAGTACACATGCAAGTTCTCATTTTTTTTATTCTTTTATTTTCTGTTGCCCACGAAAAGGAAAATCCTGTATTTTTCGAAGAACATCGTGAGAGCCGAGGGAAAGTAGGTAGGAATTGGTGTTCTTCTTAAATTTCTGAAGGCTGTATGCATCAGGGAACACCTCCTGAGGCAGCGAGTTTCAAAGCTATAAAACAGAGACAGATCGACAACCTTTCTACGGTGTTCCAGAGAAGTAAGCGAGCTTGTGAGCGAAGTATCACCGACGAGACGAATATAGAGATTTAAAGTAACGTGTTTAGAAAAATATTAAACTATAAAAAAACAACTACTTAATTTCTATCAATATTAATATTTATGTTTACTCCTCTGAAATTAGCCAAGTGAAAAAGGGGTTCCATTCTTTGCACCATTTTATAAACTCAAATTACTGTTCTTTATATTTTTCTACAGAATTTCTCAGTAATAATTGACCCACAGCCTCTTGAACTGCCTTTTCGATTTGTTCCATCGCAATCAATCAACGTCTTTCAGTCTAGGGCAGTCATCGTGGGGTAATTACCCCATTACCCCCCTCAAGCACGCGCCTGTGCCTACGAAAGGCTACGCGTGTTTATAAATAGAAAATTCATATAAACGTTGCCCTCTCTCAATTGACTCCATTCATTGGCTATTAATATTTTCGCTACCGGTAATTTGAATAATTTTACTACTGTTGTATCCCCATTAGTAGGTACAAAATATATGAATCATAAATTACTGCTAGTGAAAATATTTATTATCACATGTATCAAGTAGGAAGTACCTAAAAGGTAACTATCCTACCGAGTGTTTTTCAGTACCTAATCGGGGTAAATTCTATATAACTGGCAACACTTTTGAAAATTGACATGATTACGATATTATATGGTGAATTTTCATACTTGGTATACTATTAATTTCCTGGCCATTCGAAAATGTTTACTATAGCGAACATTAATTATTACAAATGCATAGGTAGGTACCTAATACTGGATACTACTGAGACTATACGAAAAACTACTAAACATTCTGTGAAATATTCTCCAACTATTTTTGAACATTTCATAGAGAATTATACGAAAAATTACTATAATTCATAATGATAATTCCAATAGTTATAGTAAAGAAAATTATGCAGATTTTTACTATGTACGAATTGATTTCACTTGTATCCGATTGATGTGAAAATTACCAAATGGTAATATGATTTTTTTATATTTGCGTTTTACTATAGATTGTAATGAGCAGTTGTACAAAAATGGCAAACATTACTACAATAAAATTGCTATAATAATTATGGAGACATTACAATTTTCAACTATTATAATAGACTATAAATATAGTTTTTATTACCAAAAAATGAGAACTATAATATTATAGTAAAATTTTCCTATCTATTTTTTTCTGTGTAGTGTTGTCTGGGACAGAGCACAGTAAGTTGTTTATAGATCCCCTGCGAGTAAATAAAAGAATATCAAAAACGAAAAACCATTGAAAAACAAAAAAAAATATCGAAACGAAAATATTACCACACCCAAAGAAACGTCCATAAATTGAAAGTTTGATTTTCCTCCGGTTTCCGTACTAAACTTTCTGTCGCGTTCATTTTGCATAATTCCTTTGCTTCTGGAGCGAATTTAATCAGATAAATCTCCGTGTTTTCAATACATTTTTAGAATTTTATGTCGGAATTCCACTTAGTAATCCAATTTATGATTACAATAAATTTTTACGTTTTCGACGAGCACCCAATTCGCTCATTTTCCATTCCTTTTTATTATAAACGACGAATATAGTTTCACATAAATTTTTAATATCCGAATTCGATGACACTTTTTCATTAGATTTTTATTACGAACCTACCTGTAAATCCGTTGATATTTGATTGATTAATTACTCTGGATTAATATCGTTTTATTATCAATCGAATGCAATTTCCAAATAAACAATGTATGCAGAAACATGTTGCAGTATTCGAGTAGTAGTACAGTAACCACAGACAAAGGTAAACCACAAGTCAAGAATGAATCGCGTAGCACTTTGAAACTCGGCACATGACTTCTTGATATCATGTTTCGTTCAAAAAAAATTTATTTAAAAAAATATAATTTTTTTTGCTGTTGTTTCGGAAATTATAATATTAATCAAGAAACAATTTCAACGAGGCGAAATATAATTCAATTCTCCACAAGAATTATATTCAGTAATTTCTCACAAAATGCGCTTGTTTTCTCATAAAACCTGATTGAATTTCGATATCAAATTTCAGGCTCGCGTTAACCGCCACTGCAATTTCCGGCAGGGCCGAAAATTGGATTTGTCATAACTTTGCTAAAAATTATAGTAGAAGGAAAAGAAAAAGTGTATATCGTTCCTGAAGACTTCTACTTCCTCATGCAAATATAACATGTGAGTATCTCAGTACCCAAAATGTGTTTTATTCCACTTCACATAACCCTTCTAAGATATTTACGGAGAAAGTCATGGATATTTTAGTTGATATGAAATAATTATACTGAAGCAGGAATCAGCCTCTTTGTACCATATGCAACGATTTTAGAAAAAACTGGGTTTTACTCCTGCCTCATTTTTCAACTCACCCATAATCCCGGCAATGTCTTCAGTAAATGTTGAAAATAATCGCTCATCCACATCCTACATAAAAAATGAAGTATGTGATTTCAAGCTTGAGGTTTTCACTTCACAATAGTGTTATTAAATATTATTTATTAATTTATAAATAATTTAATACTCACTAAAATACAATAATAATATTCATAAAATAAAACTAAGTATAATTTCGAACATGTGATGAAGTGTCCTCCTGCTCGTAGAAGAGTTTATATGCCTTTCCGCTCACGAGGGAATTTGAATGAATCGGTGAAACTAAGGAATCGTTATACTCATGCCATGTGCCTGTATATGGATGGCTACAGTAAGCAGTGTAGTGTCCGCTATTGGTAGTCCCGCTGTGATTCGTCAATGCGTACAAGTTATAGCGACAAGGGGCTACGTTGTTTGCACTATAGTTGCTCAAATCTAAACCATCCAGAGGAAAATCAATGGATGTATTCAATTTTCCTCTAAATCTTTCTGTTTGAGAGAATCTGAATCGATAGAGACTTTGTGCATTTCCTTTTTCTTTTACAATTCAAACATGTCGGTTTCTCATCACCATCCATAGTTTTTTCCCTAGTGAATGAATCTAAACATTGCGAGAGTCTGAGTTGGCCTGTTCTTTTTGAAATCGGAAGCGAAAGGTCCCAGAATGTATCGAAAGTGACTGACTGAATAGTGACCACAATGTGTACATTTCAATGTTGATTTCAGCTATCCAACAAAGTTATCTACTATCTTGGAGTTGTCCATTCCTAAGTATCTCGACCATGACTCTCTGGACTCATCACTAGTGTTAAATTTAGTAACAATCTTGGCCTAAATTAGGTTGGGCTTATCCGTTACATCATTCACGTCTTCGTGTAGTCCCTCCAGCAAGTATCGTAAAAACTACTAAGCATCTTGTTGGTCATAACTGAAGAAATATAATATATAATAAGTTGAAAATAAGGCAGGAGTAAAACAAAGTTTTTTTTTTGGCATGTATATGTAGGACCTGTCACACTACTTTAAAATTGTTGCATATAGTCCAAAGAGGGTATGGGTTGCTGCTTCAGTATAATAATTCCATATTTACTAAATTATTCTTGATTTTCGGATCATCCGCAAACATCTCCGTGAAGTGCGACAAAACACATTTTAGGTACTCAAATACTCGCATATTATATTTGAATGAGATGGTAGGAGTCTTCAGAAATGATGTGAACTTTTTCTTTTTCTTCTCCGATCATTTTTAGCAGAGTTATGACCAATCAAATATTCGGCTCCGACAGAACTTTCAACGGCGGTAAGAGTGAACCTGAAATTTGATGTCGGTGTTCAATCACGTTTTCTGAGAAAACGAGCGCATTTCATAAGAAATTACCAGGAATAATTTTTGTGGAAAATTGAATTGTTTTTCACCCTGTTGAGTTGTTTTTCCGATAAATCATATACTTTCAAGATTACACCAAATATTTATTTATAAATTTTTATACGAAAAAAAATATATATTCCACCCCTGGAATTTTGGTAAACATTTTTTTTTCTAGTTTGGCATGGTTCCAATTACTAGCATACCAAGTTTGGTGATGCTACAATCGATTCTTGTCTCAAAACCCATTCGTTCTGGATTAAGGAGGATTTTCCATTTTATGAGTCGGAAAGGTGTTAAAAAATAGTTATTTATGATACAAGTGTTGAAAGTGGTATTTTATTTTGTGAGTAGGGAATATTGCGAATTGAGCGTTAGCGACCGGAGCAACCCCACGAGCAAAATAAAATCACTTCTAACAGATGTATCATAAAAATATTTTTGTGCAACAGTTACTGCTAGTAGGAAAAAAACAAAAAAAATAAGAACCGTTAGGATTCGAACACACGATCTTTGGATTACAAGGCAGACAGGCAGATGCTCCAACTATAATAAACCCCAACGCACTTTATTATGAATGTCATTATTTGTCAGTGGTAAAGGAACTTTTTCAGTTGAACTGAATAATACTTTATTTGTAATTTCAAAAAGAAATAGTATTACCAATTGCACAAACGGCCAAATACATGTGTGAACTTTTATAAATGAGTCCTCTTGAGTAGGTGTTCTGATTATAATATCTGATTGAAGTGTTTCTATGAGAGAGATCTACATTACCGAGTATCCATCATCTCATCTGTCATTTTACTTTTAACACTAGTGTTAAAAGTATTTCTAACACTAGTGTTAGAAGTGATTTTGTTATTTACTGCCTTTTTCTTTTTTGGACAGTGTCATTCCCAAACAAATTTTGCGAGCTTCTTATTCAATAATTTCAGTGTAGTTTCATAGTAATCATTCCATACCCCTGGTATATACACATCCAGTGGAACATCTGTCCAGCTTTTCATTTTTCCTCCCTAATAATGAACGGCCAAAGTAAAAGAAACCGCAATATCCTATAGAAGGACTATCATGAAAGTTCTTCAAGTTTCGTTATTAGTTTTCAAGGACGTGTGCACATTTCAGAAGGATATGTATTCGAGAAAATGTGGCGCTTCTTAGGAAAAACTACTTCAGACGAGAACCAGCCTGATTGTTTTTTTTTCATACATAAGAGAAGGATATCGAGACAAAATGCGGACGAATATGAGTTTGGCATTTTCTTCATATCATTCTAGTTGGAAAAGATATACCAGGACAATTCTGAAACTTCCTGAAAAGTATCATAAAGAAACTGAATGATTTTGTTGACGATATTTTCGGACTCCGCTCTGAAAGGATTCGGACATAACTGTCATTACAATATGATATGATGGAAGAATTCCAAAAAATAATTTCTGGTTTCGTAATATAGGAATCAGTTTTCTATGCTTTGTAGATTTAAGATATCTAGCTATGCCAAAGTTTCAAAATATGTTTTACCAGATTGCTGCCATATATTTATATGAGAATAAGCAAGCAATAATCTCCCATGACGGAAACCATATTGTCGATCACTGATAATTCCTGAGCGTTCTAGATATTTCATGAGTCCGATGTTGATGGCTTTCTCCATGACCTCCAAAATAACAGAGAGCACTGCAATAGGTTTGTAGTTGCTAGGTAGGATATGTTTCCTTTCTTTGGTTGTACTCTTGCCTATAGTTGAACGGAAATAACCCCAAATTATAAGAAAGGCTGAAAAACTTACAAAGAACTGGTGTTAGATGCAAGCAAGGTTTAAGTTGTCTCATATCGGACGAACTACATTATATATCAAATAACCATCAACTTTGATCACAGAACAATAAAGGCAAGAAAAAACGAAATATTTCTTTTTAATATAGGTACTAAACGGACTGAAAATAAGTAAATTTTTTTCGTCCCCTACAAATTTATAACTCTTACATATTCCTAATCCACATACAGTGTGGCTCACGAGGTTTTAGACAGGGAATATCTCGGAACACGAGAGTAGCAGAGAATTGTAATTTTGGGGTTGTAAATTAAAGCAATTGGTGCATCATTTTTTGATAATCTGTTACCCAATGAGCTCTTCGTTTTCGGTCATGTGACATCAGATTCAAAATTATTAATGGGACAACCTGTTATATATTGGCATTTCTATGTTCCTCTCAATTAAACTTTTTCAAGAAACTATCACACTTGTGGTCTAGAACGATTGATTTAAGAACTACAGGTACTTCAATATCCTTTGTCCCACGACGTCTGAAACGAGCAATTGCCAAATTGTTTAGGTTTAGGGTCACCCTGTATATTTGGGCAGTCCTATATTTTTTGTGACGATCAAAACAAGGCAAAATCATAATAATCATCCATATTTTTCAGCTACAAATTAAAAAAATCAAACCTTATTACCTGATAATTCCCGGGATAGATACTCAAATTTATAATAAATTAGTTCTTGTTATCCTTTTCCATCAAATAGACTGACAAAAAAAAAGAGAAACAAATGAATTTTACTTTACCTACAAGTGTGGTAAAGTATCTCATTACGAACGTAATGTTTGATATTACATATTGGTGGTAGGTAAAAGAAATGAACGATACTATTTTATTTTCAAACGAGATATATTATTTCCATGCAGTCGCGGAGGTTCGATGTTTTTTTTAAATAATAAACAAGTAATGTCGATGATTCAAGCTGGGAATTTCAATGTAAATTGAGTGCTATTGATAACGTTTCTTCAAGGAGAATTTCAATTTTAAATCAGTATGTATCTTTCGAAAACAGAATAATTTTTTTTATCTGATTTAGTTTTCAATAATGCCATATTTTGTCATAATTTCGTAATCTGCTTGCTTGGCATAAAAAAATTCTACAGGTCCTCCAATAAATTTCCAAAAAATATTAAAACGAAAATATTGGTTTTCCGCATTTTACTCGAAAATTTTGAGATTTTGTGAAATAGTAGTTTACCTAACAAGTGAGGAAAGTGATACTTTTCCGCACGCCTTGCAGCGTCGTTCGGCCAGAAATGGCGACCGGAAAAGACACTTTACGCTCGTGTTAGGTACATTATTTTTTCTACTAGCGGAAAAAACACCCAAAAGTTAACTTAATAGTTATTTATGGTACTAGTGTGTTATGTTGAAAATAAGTGGCTTAGGTGACTAAAGTGACTTATGGATTATAACTCACTAGTGTGTTATTTGATACTTTACTTCTCTAAAATGACATTAATAATGACAGTCATAACTCTATTCTTTCTATTTTAACCTTCTGCGACGCAATATTTAAATGTCAGTATAATCCGCAAAAACTAAAAAAAACTACTTTTCCGCACTAAAAAGAGTGCGGAAAAAGTTTTTCCGCACTAGTGCGATAACTAAATGAGTGCGGAAAAATGAATGCGGAAAAGTGGATTTTTCCGCATGCTAGTAGAAAAAATTTGTTTTAATCGAAAGTTGTAGATTTTGTAATTATCTATACAACTTTCACATTTAACTTTTTTTATAAAACATGTAGAATTCACGCTTCAAATCATGAAAAAACCCGTTTCATCCCCCTCCCCTCCTGGACCGCATGCATTCAGATGTTGATTTTTATCCCTGCATTAGTTATGTCCTTTTCTACCCTTTTCAACCTAGTTTAGTCTGTAAGGAATTTTCCAGTCAAAACAAGGTAATTTGCCTGGCCTACAACCATTATCTCTTTTTTCTTTCTTCAGTTTCTTTCCGCAAGAATGATAAATGAATGAAAGAAGCCACGCCCTGGACGACTTCATAATTCTTGAAAAATATGCCTCATTTAAATTACAAATCATGAAATCTACTATAATTGCCAGATTCTTATTTTCGAGAGACTTCAAATCAAATAAAGAATTTTATTTTCTAAGGTTTCGTTCAGAAACGTTAAAGTTCTGAAACGAAAAAGTAATTAACTAACGGTCTTAATTATGCTCGGTTCCTTCCTGTCTACCTAATTCAATTGAATCGTTTTTGAAGTTAGTGCCTTTCTCTTTATTTTATTAGGTAGCCCGAAAAATTTGCTTTTATTGTGCAATCATTGAAGATGATTACCTATATAAGAGAATGAACCATCTCCTGAAAAGTGATCTCAGCGAAATCAGCTGAATTTTTAAATAGAGATTGCTAATAGCTTCGCAGATACCGGTAAAAAAAATAATACGTAGTTTAAAAAACTAAAGAACACGCTTCACTTCCAACATGGACTAAACATTAAAAAATAATTGGCATTGTTACTCACCCAATGTAAAAATACGTCGGTGCTTTCGATGTATATTCTCATATTTTTTATTTTATCCAACACATGACAGTTATGACTGTCATTATTATTGTTATTTCAGATAAGTAAACTATCAAATAACACACCAATTTTGATAGTTTACTTGTCTAAAATAACAGTCATAACTGTCATGTGTTGGAGAAAATATTGTATGCCACTCGTGTGTTATGTTTCCTTGAGAAATCGTTCTCGCATGACTTATATTATTTTCCACATAACGCACTAGTACCATAAATAACTATTAATTCACCAATACTGAGCGTTCAAGAGTTCAAGAAAACTTTGTCAAGCTACCCCACGCACATTGTCAATTATTTTTTACTTTTTAGTCCATGTTGGAAGTAAAGCGTGTTCTTTAGTTTTTTAAACTATGTATTATTTTTTTATGACTAAAAAATCGAAATGTCCGACTCCAAACACCCCAAATTACAATTTTGAATCGAATCTGACCCTAATCACATATCTCGTCCGCCATGTTGAAGCCGTCATCTTGAATACATGAATTTTGGCATAACTTCATAATCTTTGACCCCGAAATCACTCACATACCAATTTTGAATCGAATCGGGTCATTATCACATATCTCGTCCGCCATCTTGGAGCAGCCATTTTTTTTCTTTGATAAAAATATCATATTACATTGTCACCGGAATTATGAACACATGCCAAATTTCAAATCATTCGGACATCTGGAAGTATAGATACAAGTGAAAACTATTATAAGCGTGTTTAAAACAAAAGTTCTAAATTTTTTCACCCTTGTTGCCAGATGGGACGCACTCTGTAGTTGGTCACTATTATTATGACAGCATGTCATTTGATCTCCTTTTGCCTTGTCATGCAGGTGGTCATTCCGAACGACATGGGGGATAATATTCAATGGTCGATTACAATTAATTAGCACTTGCAATAGTGTCCTTCTTGCATTGGGAACTTTGCACAAATAGGTGTCAGATGTAATTCAATGTCAAAATGACAAATTTTAATCATACCAGTTGATTTTATTTGAAATTTATTAACTTTATTTTGTTATTGAGTTCATTCATTTATATGTTAGAACCTATAGATTTTCAGTGGCAAAATTTCCAGGAAATATGCAAGAATGCAAGAAACTCTACAATCTGCCACAATACATTACAGTTTATTTTTCGAAAACTTTGCTACCTCTATGAGGCAGTAGCTAAAGATGAAGAGGATTCTTCAGACAATTTAGTAGTAATCTATTTGTGAACCAATGTCGCAGTCTGCGCAAAGTGTGCGACATCTATAATTATTTGGTTGAACTGATAAAAAGTAGATCAGGTCTTTCATGCCATAAGCGGTAGTGTTTCCTTATTATTAATCGATTTTTTGGAAAACAAATTGAGTTGATATCCTTTGGTGTTCATAGTTTCAGAATAAGTCAACTTGAAATGTCTGCAAATGTCAAAAGTTCCATTGGTAAGCATATTTGCTCAGTGCCGCAATGCTGAATGTACTATCAATAGTAGCACAGACAAAATTTCTTTACATCATTTTCCATTAAAAACCAAAGAGATTTGTCAGATATGGCAGAGTTGTCGTACATAAAGATGTCTGATAAACTCATTTCAACTTTCAACATCCCGAGTACTCCAATCAAATTTGAATGAGACTGAAATTAAACACTATGGTCTCTTATGGAGTTTAGCAGCTGATCACTATTATATTGCTTCGCGCGTAAATTTTGTAGCGCCACCTAGCGGGAACGCATTTCGCAAATACTGTTCTGATGAAATGGTTCTACAACTGAACTAGGGAAGAATCTCGGAGTGGGCGACATCTACTTTTAATCTTTCGAAATACTCGTGGTGTGACCAACAAACTGATCGTGTGTGTTTATATAGCTGAAATGTAATCTTTTTATGTTAGTTTCGGTCATTTATGTATCGGATATTTGGATAGTTTATGGACAATTATGGACAAATAATAAATAATGTTATTTGCAGGTTATGAATTGATTCCTACAGAATGACAGTTTTATCACACCTCGATCCAACATTTTGTCATTCGCAGCGCCATCTCGCGATACATGATTTTTCCCTATAAAAAATTAGAAGAAGTATACTATGACTCGGTTATTAAAAGAAGAAGAAGAAGAAGTAGATGTTAACCTCTGGAGTCTGGACTCTGACGATTTTTCCCATCAACATAACCTTGTCGATGATTTTTCCATAATATTTGTTATTTATAATACAAAACGGAGGCACACTACCACTATGTTTGTACCCAAATTAGTGTTCAAATACTCCAACAGAACAATTTTAAAAAAGTGTAAAATATGTAAGATGCCAGATATTAGGTACTCCTCACTCACAAATATTCTAATGTGCGAATCGAAAAAGGACTCTTCGAAAGAATCGCCTTTGAAAAAATTGCTAGACGAATCTTCGTCATTCCAAGATATTTCTTCACCAAATATAGAACAGCAATGGGCGACGTTGCCTTATACAGACGGTACGAGATTAATAACGTCAGAAAAGCAAGGCGAATATTTCAAAAAACCTGTAAAAGATCCCCGTGACTCTTCAATAATTCTTTTTCCGGGCCAAGGCAGTCAGTACGTGGGCATGGCCAAAGACCTAATCAAGTTTCCTATGGCAAAAGATCTGTTCGAACTAGCTAACTATATTCTTGGTTATGACTTACTCAAATTGTGTTTAGAGGGGCCGAAAGAACAGTTAGACCAAACGAAGTATTGCCAAGCAGCAATAATGGTTTCCTCTCTGGCAGCAATCGAACAACTCAAAGAAGAGAGGCCAAATGCTATTACAAATTGTGTAGCTACAGCAGGTTTCAGCCTTGGTGAAATTACAGCACTTGTATTTGCAGGTGCCATCGGTTTTGAAAGGGGTAGGTGTTTTCCAATTTGATGTAAGTCTTGTGACATGTGAGGTTCTTTCGTTTGCATGGAGGTGTAGCCCTTTTCTACACCTGGTGTAATCTACACTCAATTTTAGTATTTGTTTGCAGATTGTTATCACCCATTTCTTTGTGTGAAATGCATACAGCTACACTCGATTCAAAATATAGTGTATATTACACTACACCTCATAGCAAACGAAAGAACTTGTTGTATGATGAAATGAAAACGAATGCTGGAAAGCTAAAAATTGCTAAAGTGATACAAATACATAAAAATGGAAAAAGTGATAGACTAAAAAATTACAGGCCTATATCACTTATAAGTATCTTTTCTAAAATAGTGTAGAGTATTAAAATGCAGAATAGTGAGATTTGTCAGTAAAACCTTTTGTTTTGATCCACATCAATATGGGTTTCAAGAAAAAAAAAGTACTATGAGTGTAACAAAGGACGTACTGGATTATGTTGCTACTGAAATAAATACATACAAGTATTTGTAGAACTCAGAAAAGCATTTGGATGCAGTGGATGTGGCAAAAATTATGAACAAATTGAATAATATGGGATTCAGAGAGGTCTCTTATAACCTGCCAAAAGCCTTCTTATCAGAAAGAAAATTGTACACAAATTTAGAAAATAATCAAAGTGATGAGTATAATATAAATATTGATGTTCCTCAGGGGTCTGTACTTGGATCCATACTATCTTTTGTATGTTCATTAACTGAAAACAGCAGGTTTGAGTGCAAGATACTTCACCTTTGCTGATGACACAGTACTGGCATATTTAAATGACAGTCTTGAAGCATTAAAGCAAATATCAAATAATGATTAAACAAATATCATTAATATATAATAAATATATATAAATATAACTAATTAATACAATACTGTGTTGCTGAAACAAAAATTCACGAGAATAAAAAAAATCAAGATACGCCCATTTATAGAGGAGTTCAACAATATTCCACCAGTGGAAATTACAAGCTTCGCTTAGAGGACTGCATTCTAAAAAGAGTTGAAAAAAATTGTTGCTAAACAAACAGATACCTGATCAGCAAGTATGCTGATTCAGTAATATTTTCTATCTTTGTTAAAATATGTATTCATCACTTTTCGTTTCATGTCTGTATGGAAAAGTTACTACTTTTTTAGTTTATTTGCTTATATTATTTAATATTATTAGATTTAATCTTCTTTTTGTTATATGACTAACAATAAGAATGTACTGCAGGCTATATAACTTATTCTGATTATTGTCCAATTATTTGTTAAATAAATAAAAAAATATACAGTGAAACTGTTGTATAGAATTGGAATTGAAACTGTTAACAGCTGTCAGCAATACTGATCCTGTGGGTGTTCATAAAATCACCAAATAGTTTGTATTCAAAAAGTCCTAATACAATTAATTGAAAGTAGAAATGAAAAAATTTTTAAAAATGTGCATAGGAAAACGAAACTAATTTTTTGGTGAAAACATAGATAAGATTGGGCATATAAGCAAATATTCTTAAAAAAAGCTACTTTCTGTCAATGTGAGATAAGTATTTCTATGGAATTTTGAACTATGAATGTTGAGAGTCCTGCATTTTTTTCTGTAAAACCTTTTTGAGTTATGAATCCTTAGATATCTTCAAAGACTCATTCATTTTCAAATAGATCCTTCAACTTATTGACTGAAAGAAATCTAGGTAGTAAAATATTTCTATAAATTTCAGCTCTACAGCTTGTGAAAATTCGCGGGGAAGCTATGCAGTTGGCATCTGAAGCATATAAAGGAGGTATGCTTACCGTCTTGTTCCAACCCGACAGTAAATTGAACTATGCTTGTCTTAAAGCGAAGCAATGGGCGGTGGATAGGGGAGATCCTATTCCTGAATGCAAAATAGCTAATTACTTGTATCCACACTGCAAAGTTGTCTCAGGAAGTGAATCGGTAAGAAAAAATCAATTGTGTAAAGCAAATTGCTGTAATCCACGTTTTAAAATATTGTACAATGGCTTGATAATGATGCAATAACTTTTGGAATATTTCTTGACCTATCAAAAGCATTCAACTGTCTTATAAATACCCTTCTGAAAAAATGTAAAGTGTTACGACATTCTTAGACCTGTCATAAATCAGTTTGTATAAAATATTGAAGTAATACCCAAAGACTTGAATATAACAGTTTGAATCATATCTGTTGAATGAGTAAGTAATATTTCCTCAGATAGATGAAGGTAGCATTGTGACAATGTACCTAATGCACGTTTCATACATATACATATAATAATAATGATAATAAAGACTTTTATTGACATTCTTACATTATGACACTAGGAATATAATAGTTTAGAGGAAAGGCACTACGTTGACTTTGTCTATACTGACTTCTCAAAAGTGTGACCTAATTGCAAAACTCTGCCTTAGGCATTGACAGTAACTTTTTGAACTGAATTGGATACTATTTGAAAGCTAGGACTCGATGTTTCTGTAAAGTCTAAGGTTTGCCAATTATCCCATATAGGCCCACTACTTTTTTGTTATTTATTAATACATTCATGAAATCAAATCGATATACCAAATTTGGAACATACATACAAAATAACAACGAATATACAGGTTGTAAATTGGTTCCGGATCACCCGTTACCTATAATAAACGAAGAATAAAATGTTTAAAATTTAAAATATGATTTTTTTTTTTCAGGCTCTGCAGTATCTCGAACAAAACTATAAACATTTCAATTTGCGTAAAGTGAAACGATTACCTGTCAGTGGTGCCTTCCATTCCATTTTGATGTTGCCAGCGATGGAAACTTTCAAGAAATCTTTGAGTAAAACCAAAATTGAGGAGCCTATCATCAGCGTGTATTCCAATGTGGATGGAAAGAAGTATAGAAACGCCGATCACATCAGGAAACAATTACCCAAACAGGTAAGATAATTTTGATAGAGTAAGAGCACAGGGCCCCAAGACATTTCACTTTATTTTCTGAAAGACAAAATGTGTGGCCTCAATAGTGTTCAATATAAAAGTTGTTATTGTTTCTGGTGTTATGATGATGAATATCTCTATTTAAAATCACATAATCATTAAAATAAGCTGGTTGCAAACCCTTGACAATCTTAAAAATAAAAACCATTATCAAAAAATATAACCTTTTCTTTACTAGTAACCACTGAAGAGAATTCGGCATATAAGAAATTGAAATTGAAGACTGCGTTTTAGAATCATACGCATTTCGCGATTTTGGAGTTTTTGCATCTGAGACAGTTTATTTTGATTGAGTAGAAATAGTAGAGAAGCACAGTAATCAAAATGTGGTTTGATAATGCAGTTCTAAGTCGTTATTTCAAACAGTTCGAAACTCTAGAAAAAAAAAAAGAGCTTCTTTGATATTTTTTTGATAATATACCCAGCATTTTTTATTTAATGTCAAAGAACTGTCAATAATAAATCCGAGGTATTTGATTTCAGATACAATTTCAATACTTTCACCACTGATACTGATTGTATTCAAATTACTCACATTTTGCAACTTATATTCTGAAGCTATGATCATTGCTTTTGTTTTATTGACATTTAGTTTTAGTTTAATAACTTTCAGATATTTTTCAATATTACTGAGAGAGTTGTTTATTTGAAACTGCATTATCAAGATTATCATCCGAGTCAAACACCAAGGTATCATCCGCAAAGACATTCAAAGAATACGAACCTGGTGTTTAGTGAATGTCATTTAAATATATGATGAATAAAAGTGGTCCCAAAACGCTTCCTTGAGGAACTTCCATTTCATTTAAAATTTTGTCAAATAGAATGTTGTTTATCTATGTCTGTTGGAAACGATGGCTCAGGTAACTTTTAAACCAACTCAACACATTACCAGATATGCCATAATATCTTATTTTTTCAAAAGGATGCTTCAATCTATCGTTTCAAAAGCTCTGCGTAAATCCAGAAAAATAGCTACAGTATATTTACTAAGATCTAATGCCCTTTTCCATGTTGATATGGTGTACATTGAACGTATTGAGTTGGTTAGACAGCCAATCCACAGATACGAAGTGAGATAGGTAAGTAAAAATAGGATCGACATAGTTTAAATTGTCATGGCTAATTTCATAAAATATTATTACAAAATAATATTGAACACTGCCAGACACTTTCCGCCGGCCATAACTTCCGCTAGACGCTTTCAAGGCTACAAAAAAGTGAACTTAAGTTATATTCTGACGCGTGATATTTAGATATGTTACTTAGGAGACTATTTCGAACATATATTTTTTCAACCAGAAAAATAGTAAGGGTCAAACATCCCCCCATCCAGAAAAGGATTGGAAAATGATAACCGGGTTTTCCAGAAAATATTCCGAAAAATATCATTATTCAAAATTAGGAAATTTAGAAAAATGCAATCGGTAGAGGACGAATATACCAACAAATCATACCACTTTAATATTTTCTCTAAAATGACCAGAAAACAGAAAAAATTCGAAAATTACGAAAAAAAAATTATTTTGGATTGTACGAAATTACTCGGAAACGGTCGATATTATTTCAATTCACCAAGACAACTTTTGACCTCCTTTGGAAAATCTATAAAAAATGTAATTGAATTTTTGTCCTCAAACAAAAGGGAGTGATTTTGGTGATTCTGGTTTCATTTGCCACCTTGAGGAACGTTGCATGAGTATTCATGATATGTATCTCTATGTCCGTCCTGTTATCGGCCATTATGTTGCATCCTTTTTTTTTCCCAGATAGTACAACCAGTAAAGTGGGAACAAATACTTCACGTGTTGTATGAGAGGGACCAGGAAGCATACTTTCCAAGAACATTTGAAGTTGGGCCTGGTACTGCTCTAACTACTATCCTCAAGCAGGTTAATGCAAAGGCATATGAAGAGGCTTATAATATCAAGGCTTGACAGGATCATCCTGAGTCTTTGGAGCAGAATTCGTAAGGAATTAGTAAGAAGAATTCCATCAATCCGGATGAAATGACCAAGAAAATGATGGAGATGTGTCAGATGGTTCTTTCCGAAGCTGAAAACGGCGTTTTATATTTATGTGATCAGAATTTGACTTTCAATACAATAGTAGTTACAAATTGTGTTTCTTCATTGTTTGATTTGTTGGTCACCCTGGTAGGTATATGAACAGAAATTGCCACTTATCTTTCAAATTCAGTTTCAATATATTGTCAGAATACATTGTCCCAACTCACGGCAGAAGTGAAACATTTTATACGAAGTAATTTCTTCTTTGAAAAATGTATCAAAATAATGGGAAAATATTCCTTCGTGCCGTAAAAGGGCCACTACAGTATCCTTTAACTGTTTATATGTAAGTAAGTAAGTTGAACCAGAAGTTATCTTTTATTGAGCCAGGACAGGGCAGCTTGTTTGTATAACCTACCCTGGTACTGATGAGAGGTAAGAACGTCGAACCATGTCTGCAGGTGGTCTCCTTCAGTCGATTTTTCAGTCTGATTGAAATAAGCATTTGCAATATAATCGAAGAAATGCCTGTCAAATGTTGTTCAGTATCCGCCTTGGTATTAGTCAGGGATAGGGTTGCTAGTGAGTCACTATTGGTCTCTATTTTAAAATCTTTAAAACTTTTCTCACTATTTTCGAAATTTGGTCACTATTGTCACTATTTCCAGCTCAGGAGTGGTTAAAATCCGGTTAGAATAGGGGTATGATGAGTTGTGCTCCGTACGTTTTACTTCTTGGGAGCTTCTGCAAAACAGCTGGTGTCTACTAGAAGAAACTGCTTCATAGAAGAGTTTTTCATGAATAAGGACAAGTTGGTTTCTTTCTTTAACACTTTTGAACATCATTCAGTTTAAGTTAGGTGCTCAGAAACACTTCCAATCTACCGCGAGACACTTACTCAAGAAGTCATCAGTGTTGGGTAAATGGCCTGATGGGAAACAACTGAGCTGGGGTCTTCTAAAATAAACTGCTTCAAAGAAGATTTTTGCACAATTAAGGACAATTTTGTTTCTCTCTACAACACTTCTGAACCAGTGTCAGGAAGTGGCCCCGACTTGGGTATGGACAAAGGTTTCCTGAAGGGCGAATGGTGACTCCTACAGCTTATGACCCTGACACGAGACTAGACCATTAGTAAAGGCTACTTTGCCCATCGCCCATAGTAACCCCTATTTTGATAGAGGCTTCTCAGAGTCAAAGCAGCAACTGCAGCTGAATCAAGTCCGCGTGAAGGAGGGCTCATCAGTGGGAAACTCTGGATTCGAGATGGGCTTAAAATGAACGACGGTCGGCCGTATTTCGTCCCCATGACAAGGAAGCTTCTGTCAGCTAGCTGCAGGATGTATGAAGAGCACTTGCAAGGGAAGCGTGATATAGAGAAAACACGACCCAGAACACAGGCATGGGATGAAAAAGAACGTCAAAGGGAGGCGAATGAGCAGCAACAACAAGCAGACAGAAAAACAATCATGAATCTCAAAAATAAACGCCATCGACCAACTATTAGAAGACACAACCAAAAAGAGAGAGCTGGGGATACTACAAGGAAAGTGTGCCACTGCAGAAGAAAGTAAAGAGAAAAAGGGCAACTTCTCTTGAGAAGATATTTCAAAATCGGCAAGCGAAGAGAAGAGAGGTTCATGAAGACCATGGAAAACCTGACAACCATGATCCAATCTCTTTGTTTTAATTTAAAGAATTTTGAAATTTGTTCCAAGTTCAGCTTTGAAAGCTAGGTAAAATTTTCAATGTGATTTTATTAAATAAATATCCTTAATCTGATTTTTCAGAGTAAAAAATCTAAAAAAATTACTAGCGATTTTTTTAGTAAATTCTAACTACACCACTGGATTCACGACTTTTTCAAATGGTTCATATGTGAATAACGTTGGAATGCGTCAATCAATAAAAAAGGTAGAGAGGTATGAAGGGATGGAAAATGTCAATTTATCTCATAATTTTAGTTTTTTTTTATATATCAACAGATTTCGATGAAATTATGGTCCGTGGTATTTCTAAACCTCGTGAATCCAGTGGTGTAGTCAAAGTTCTGATAAAAGTTTTGGAATTGAAGTGGTCGGTTGATTAAACGGCATATTTCTCAAATTTCATTCTCTCATAAGTTTTTTATTGATTAACGCATTTCAACGTTATTCACATAAGAACCATTTGAAAATGTTTCGAATCCAGTGGTGTAGTCAGATTTTTTCTAAAAAAATCGCTACTAATCTTTTTGACCTTGAAAAATGAGATTAGTTGGCCCTGTACATGAAGATTTATTCAGGAAATTTGGTGTTCTAGTTTTAAATGTCTACCTAACGAAATAAAAATCATTCCAAACGGTTAAAAAATGTAAGTTTTATAAGGGTGCTTCCATCTTAAATGGGTCACACTGTATACTTGTATAAAGACTACTACATCACACTTGTTTTTTTTTTTTTAACAAGGCCTGTGGTCGTCTATCAATACTTGATCAATATTTGAGAAAAAATCTCTCGCACTCCGGTTTTGAACCGGATCCAGTGCGAGCAGAAAATTCAACAGTAGTCACCTCACTGCTGATCCAGCAGCCACATTATTTGTTGAAAGGACTTGAAATTTTCGAAAATTAAACCAAATTTTGGAAAAATATTTATAATACAACTATAACTAGATAATTACAACTCGCTAGCATTCTCACGTTCACTGTTCTTTCTGAAACACACATGTTCCACATTGTTATTGCTAATGATATAGGGGCCTTTCCGGAAAGTTCCATACTGTTCCGGAATCTGGCTCTGTAACACTATTCCTTCATTTCTTAACGAACGATTACTAGAAATCAAACTAGGATGATCCACCTCGAAGGAATCCGTGAGAGATGTCACTCGCATGTGACCTGGTTCTCCCGATAACCGTATACGATTCGAATCTAGTAGTTCTGCATAAATGTTGCTTCCTTCTCTGGTGCCAACGCTTTGTTTGCCGTTGTTCTCTTTGTACATCCCTTCGATGCTTGACTGAGACAAGACGTTGTTCAGTTTCTTGTTCTTCTTTATTGATCGTGTGTAATCTTTGGTGCCCTTTCGCTTCAAGGTGAAGTCTCTCTCTCCATGTTGAACTTTGGTGTTCCACTGGATCCATTCGTGCCTCAACATCGGATCCGTAGGGCCCCATTTGTTGGATGGTTTCAGCGATGCTCTCAGTTTCTGAAAAAAAAAGTGACTTCAAAGAGTTCTAGGTGAAATTTTGATCTTGGCAGCAGAATATATGGAGTTGCCTAATTTGAACCGCCACTTGAATTGACCTTATTAGTTTAGCAAAACAAAAAGCAAAGAAGGTATACTTAATAAAGTTCCATGTATACAACTCAACAACAGATAAAAAACAATAAAACTATCCTAGTCAGAGAGGGATAGGTGGGAGTTGTATTGCATTAAAGATCATAGGTTTTATGTCCTATCTTGCTGAAGACTCAGCAGGCGGGGGCAAAACCAGCACACACCTGCCTGCCTGAGATATTATTACTGAAATACTGAAATATTTGTATTTCGATTATAATAACAAAACTTTCTCATTTTCTCTACACCAGAGGGCACTAAATTTTAAAAAAATTAATTTTGTCAGAACCCTTGCTGTTACATTGGTTCGTATCTAACAGTTATATCATAATTCCACTATTATTGCGATGATAGAAAAATCAAAAATATCGTGTTTTTCCGATTATAATCAATTTTCGATGATAATCGTGCACGAACGTTTCACTTCGCACATAATCTTAAAAATAGTGCGTCAGATTAAAGAGGCTAGAGTTTTCAACATTGCATGCGAAGTGAAACGCTCTGGCACGATTATCATCGAAACTAGATTATAATCTGGAAAACACTATGTTTCTGGAGTGTCATGTCATTACAATGGTCGTGGAATTCTGATATAACTGTTAGATACGAACCAATGTAACAGCCAGGGTTTTAACAAAATCCAATTTTTTAAATGTAGTGCTCACTGGTGTAGAGAAAATGAGAAAGTTTTGTCATTATCATTGAAATACAAATGTTTCAGTATTGTCAAGCTATTCATAGGATAATAATTTGATATTTTTATATAGCTAGGAAAATATAAAATAAATAGCTATTTTCAATTTTCTCTCATTATCTTTTCAAACTTTGTATATGTGTATATGTGTATTAAATTTAATATCTTGTCATTTTACCCCACTTTTTGCCTTTTCATAGAAATTTTTTTCAATTTGCCGCCATACCTGCGATCACGTGACATGTGTCAAAATCGATTTTTAGGTTATCGGACATGCACAAACTTTTTCCAAGAATCTATTTTCTTTAAACTTTTTTCCCATATGGTACATACTTTTTGGCGGTCACTGTATATTTTTTGTTTTGGCATCGACTGCTATGGTCATTAGCCACTTGTTCTGGGTAGTCTGTGTAACTAACTCTAGCAGTACAGTTAGTTTTTTAAGCAACAGTGTATCGTAGATGATTATTCCCACTCGGCAACGAGATTCAAATCATTCAGAAAAATTAAAAAAGTTCGACCCGGCGCTGGGCAAGATATTGTTTTTTATTTCTTATTCTACATACTACTCACATCTATCCAGGTATAGCCATCTCGCTTATGAACAATATGAACTCCCTTTACGAAAATAAGGATGGAGGCTATCACTACCATGCTCCATCCAGTTAGATACAACCAAGGTGGGTCTTCTTTGAAAATGCCCTCCATAGGTAGAGCAATCATTCCCCAAGCGAACAAGATTGTTAGAATGACAGGCGCGGTCCACCACAAAAGCAGCCACAGTCCAGACAAAATGTGACCAAGCATGAATTCGAAATCAGATTTTATCCTTTCTGTACCTGGAAAATTAATATAATTTTCAATACACAAAGTATTTTATAATAACGTTCCTACATAACTACAATAACTATAACAACACATAAAATTAAGGATGTTAAAATAGTTATTTATTATACAAGGGAAAAAAGTATTAGATTTTAGCTCGAGGTTGTATTGTCTTCCGACGCGAATTATTTTTCCCGTGTATAATACACTATTTTTCTGTGACGGGAAAAACGAAGATTTAATAGTGAAAAAAATCAAATGTCTACGGCTTAAGACCTAAGAAGAGAAGACGATCTTCACCGTTCTGTTAAACGGATGAAACATACTTCTTATTTCTTATGAAGTTTCATAAATAGACGCCTAAATACGCCTAAAATGGGTTGCCTATCAAAATGTCGTCCAGACTATATACAGTGAGTTTCAAAAATTTGCACCATATGGAAAACTTTTTCATTATCGATTTGTCAAAAAAATTTATTTCACATAAAAATTAGTGCGTTGCAGAATACTTGCATATGAGTTGTTAAATTTTCAAATTTCCAAACTGGCTGGCTGGCTGTGACTCCAAATTTTAATATTGTTTGCAATTCTGAACAACCTCCTTGAATGAACTTTTTGGTAATATCAATAATAAGGGGTATTTTACTCTTGATCAAAATTTCTATTTTTTGTTCCCCCTGAACACCATTTGAAAATTTGAAATTTTGACAACTTTTATGCAAGTATTCTGCAATCCGCTAATTTTTATGAAGAATAAAATTTTCTAACAGATGGATAATAAAAAAGTTTTCCATATGGTGCAAATTTTTGAAACTCGCTGGTATATAGTTTGGATCACATTTTGATAGGCAACTCATTTTATGTGTACTCTTCTATTTATGCAACATGATGAGAAGTATGTTTCATCCGTTAAACAGAACGGTGAAGGTCGACCTCTCTTCGGCTCTTCGACTATTAGGAATACAGGCCGGTTAGGTTAGTAGTGTGTAGGTTGAGTGATGAAGGTAGGAGGTTGGGCTAGAGCCCCGAGCTGAACATCGGATGCGTGCGAGATAAGCTTTTGCAATAGCAGATATCTACCTTTACCTATGTATGTATCCGGAAAAAAGTAATTTGAAAAGTCATATTTTAGTACCTGTCAGCAGAGATAAAATGTCAAACTTTTTTCCCGTCACAGAAAAAACATTTTTTTTTCAACTGGGCAGTGCCATGTTTTAAAACAAAATTGGAGCATCGAAGTACACAAGATGAAAATCGTTTATGGAAAGTAGTTAAAATAAGCTGTATGTTGCGTTATCGGTGAAGATAAAGTTGCGACCAAAGCAGGTTGAAGGGGTCGTTTCCTTATTTACGGTACATAAGTAACCATTGAAATTCTGAACAAAGAGGATATGTGCTAAATACAGGGTGTTTTCGAAATTGGGGCAATCAAGAAAATGGGTTGTTATATAGAAAATATCAATAAATGGCAAGAATTTTCGTTTTTAAAGCAGTCAAAAATTTTATGAAATCGCTCTCAGTTACCTTTTTTTGGGATGCACTGCATGTTTAGATTCTCCAGGATACAGCGTGTCTGACCGCTGGCAGTGTTTCACAACGGTTTGCGCTCCGAAATTTTTTTTTTTTTTAGACAAAAAAGTATTCTCTTATTTCGTTTTGTCATCTTCCACTTCCCATTTCATTTATTGCCCCAATTTAGGAAACACCTTGTATATCATAAGGGAGCTAATGAGATGTGAAGCTCTCCACACAAACCACATAGCCAAGCTTTGAAAAAGCAAATTCAGCAATGATCTCACGTGCAGGTGGTCTTCCCCAGCCAAATGAAGGTTAATCTGTTGTATAATTACAATAGGCATTTGCAACTGGGTCTTCTTGGAAGAACGTTGCACAAATATCGGTCAGATGTAATTCAATGTCCGTCGTGCTATTAGCCAGGAAAGTAGTTGTTTTCTGTTATTCGACACCCTTTGCTATTAAAATACTTTGGGTGAAACAAACTCCCGCTTGGGGGTTAAATTGGCGCAGTCGAAAATACTAATAATCAATAAAGAATGTTATTCGATAGTTAAAATGCAGTACCTTCGTTTGCTCAAACTATACAAAAATAATTCATAGATAGGAGGCGATTTGATCTTCATCAAGTAATCAATCACAAAAAAGTATATATAACTTGCAAAACTATGTTTGATGGCTATATATATACAGTATCGGAAAGTTTTCATCGGGGGTATAGACAAATCTATGCGAGCAACAAGGAACGTAATGATATGATAATACCACATGAATAAGAGAGACGCACTACTGTACGCCTCCCCTACTACCTCGTCCGACGAATTAACAGCCACGCCGATATCCCTTCCTCGAGCGAGTTGAGGAGAAATTGTAATGCTCTCTCAACATAATAGCAAGCTTTTCTTTACGCTCGTATGAAACCAGCATACCCCCGATGAAAACTTTCCGATACTGTATCCACGGTAGAAACCGCAAACAAGTTTTCGAAAATATTGGCTTCTTTCTGGGAATTTTTGACTATATTTTCTCTTTTTTCTTTGGTCAGCAAATAAGCTGAAAATAATTTTTTGCAGCCATCGCAAAACACCAGATGGAGCATGGTTCGTTGGAGGACATTCAAATTGTGAATAATTTTTTGAGGAGAACTCATTCAGATGCTTAGATTTTTTTATTTTATCGATTTTCAGTTTCAAATATGTTTGCTCCAGCTGCAAGCTGACTCCGACCGGAAAGTCAGAGAAACAGCGATAAGATTGGGTCTGTGGACAAGTTAAATGCTAATAACCTATTCAACCCTCTGCACCATAGTTTCGACGATGTTTCCTAGAAATTGTGAGAAAGGAACTCGACATATAGAAAAAAGTAAGAACGTAGGTAGGTACTGAATTTTTAAAATATTAATCATATTTTGACTCACCATAAAAAGCAATCATCGCCAAAATCTCTATTATTGTCGTTATGACGATCAAGTTGCCGACAATATAATGGTCCAAGAGATGTACGATGTCGAAATCGGATTTCAGTAGGATTGCGCACCCTAGAACATATCCTATAAATCCCATGACTATACTGGCATGCCACCATTTCAGTTTTTTTGCCTTGCATTCCACTGTGATGGCTTTCAGTAATGTGTACGATAGGGTTGCCTGAAATCAAAACGAAAATCTAACAGAGTGCATTGAATTATCATAAGTAATAACACGATGTTCTGAATATTCAAGGGTAACTTGATTGCTTGTACTTCAGACTTCCAGCGTCTTAATGGTTGAAATATTTCTACTTCTTTCAATTTTTTGACCACTTTTCAATTGCTTGAATCTGCCATCGTCTTCAGGTGAATATTCAAGGGTAATATAACAAGACCTTGATGAATAGTCGACGATTTTGATTGCATTTAAATTTCGGCTGTATTTCATAATGATTTAACGAGACATAACTTTGGCGTTAATAATCTGATGAAATCCCGAGAGCAAAGCCCACCATATTTATGGTGACTTCTGAATAAAATTGGATTCAAAACAATGTCTTTTCGAACTAGTTAATTTATCAAAGAACGTTAAATGCAGATAAGTTGATATTTCTCTGGAAACATAATATTTTTCAAAAAACATATTGTTTGTTTTTTTTTTTTGAATGATGCAACTGGCTTTCCTTTGTTTCAATGATTCAATATTCACACTAAGTTACAAAACGGATGTGAAGTTTTTACAACCTTGAGAAAAAACATGCGAGCGCTTTCACGGCTCTACTTAAACTGTTTATCGTATAAACTAAGGCTACCTTTGCCACTGGCTTTTTGCATTTTTTATATCCAAACAGACCTCTAGGTCTAATTACATAGATAATGTGTTCTGTCTAGGTCTTGTTACTAACTCTATACGCCACCTTAGAAGTAGCACTGTTAATTATTGCTGTGAATCGTGAATAGTTTCCAAAATTACCGTTAGCATGTTGAAATCGTAAGTAGATCATTATTAAATCTCTTACCATACTAGTGAATCCAGAAAGAAGAAATACAAGGTGTGCCAGAATTATCCATGTTTTTATATCAGAACTCCCACTTTGCCTGCCGATGTCATAGATCAAGGAAACCAAGTGGAGTTCTGCTACGTCACCAGCGTTACCAGAAATGTTCGCACTCGTTTGATTCGTTAGAGATTGGGAGATGAACACCGAGCCTACTCCAAATATCACGTTGATTGCACTGTATCCAAAGGCAGTCCTGAAAAACAAATTTTGATAATGAAAAACTTATTAGAACACCACCCTCCTGATTTCTACAGATGTTTCAAATTCAAATAGTTTCAACCACAATATTTTTTGGATTTGTAAAGAGCTCTGGAGCCGGACCTAGACCTGTACGCACCGCGGCTGGTCCGAGTAGTCTATAGACGAGCATAGAATGAAGGCTTTCATGTCCGGAAGAATAACCAAAAAGTATAGTTTCCGGGCTTCGGGGTCGTGATCGATTCACCTCCGTAGATGCGGTTTCTTGTTCGGACGAGTGTTATAACGCTCTAAGAGAAAACAACATCCACGCTGAAGATGCTCATCGCAGTTGTGAGCGAAACGTCCGAAGAAACCGCCTCCACGGAGGTGAACTCGCCAAGGCCCCAAAGCCCTGAAACCATACTTGTTGATTAGTCTATAGACGGTCATGAAACTATAACAACGGCGTCTCTCATCGCTTCTAGAAGGCTCCCGATTCATCAATAGTATATTGTGCAACAAGTGCGGAAAATAGTTTCCGCACGAGTTGGACACCATACTCGTCCGCCTCCTACACGAAAAACGTAGGTATTTATGTCGGAACCTTCACAATTAATGCAGATGTTACATCATTTAAATCGCATATTTTGACACTGGCCAAATCAGCTCGTCTCAGAGCTCCGCTTGTATAGCGAGTATAGTATAACTTATATTATTAAATTCGCCTTATATTAAATGCACCTAACTTTTGTTTGGTTCATTTACTAACTGTCGTTTGTTATATGTGACAGTGGAGTAAAATATTGTATGTTAACCACCTCTATTTCATTTAAAAAAAATTGGCAGTGGTTGTCTCTTTGAGGGGGGTGGAAGAGGGGCGATTTTTTAATGGTCACAGAGTGTCCTTTTGAAAACATGAATCGACGTGTTCCTGCCTGCTGGTACAGGAATTTTTTAAGAAGGGTGCCTTTGAAGATTTAATGATTTTACTGGAACTAGTTGGATTCAAAAGGATCCTCATAGTAGAGCTCCAACATTATGTGCCGCCATTTTGTTTTGATCGAATATTTTTGTCTGATATTCCATTGTCGTATAGAAAATTTAGATACGATTCAAATGAGGTATCATGAACCCCAATGCGATTTTAAAAAATCTTTCAACATGGCGTCGGGTCGCCATTCTGAAAGATAGATAATTATTTTTGTGTCACAAAGTAGCTTATGAACGACCATTCTACCAAAACAAATTTCAAAGAAAAATTCTAATCCGTGCGAAAGATACGAGGGGAGGGGACTTTTGACTAACACTATATATTCGACTTTAAAATGTATCTGTGTAATCTGTAATATGTTCTCAAGAAAACTTCTGAGGTTCGCTCATAAATGCGTGTGGACGGAAATGATAACAGAAAAAATAACTTTTCTATATTTTCACGACTTTTAAATAACGTACTTGACTAAAAATCAAATGGCCACATGAACATATCATACTAATAAAGCTGTCAGTGACGTAATACGACAGTTGCAGAACAATCTCATATTGGGGGACAAACAAACCAACTGAACAAAAACAAACCCATTCAACCAATTTTCCATAAGGCTACCTGAATCACTTAATGTCTGTAAAGTTTATAAAAATCGCAATTATTCACTAACACGCACAAAAAACGAATTTTCATTTCAACAAATGTCAAATGCTTTGTTTGTCCCCCCATGACCGCCATGTTGTGACGTCAGCTGACCGCCATGTTGTGACGTCAGCTGACAGTGCTCTATAAGAAATAATCTCAGAATAATAAAAGATATAGATATGCCCTGCCTATACCTACACAAATAGCTGTTTTGAAGTGAACATGAACTATCCTTTTCTATACAATTGTGGGCGAGGGGGTTGACGGGTGGTGAAACGTTATGGACAGTTTGTTGACATTTTGAGTAAGAAGGAGCATAATAAAACGAAGAATGACAACTTGATCCAAATGACATGAGCGGGCATACACAAAATTATCCGATTGAATACGAACTAAACATGTATAAGGCCCTGGCTTGTAAACAAAGTTATGTCGTCTTCAAGACAAGGATGGAAAAGGCATCTCTATGATCTTTTATTGCTCTGACGAAATAATTAATCCTCAAAAGGAACAAATGCAAACAACCAGACAGCAATGACTTAATAATCTTGTTGGAAGCTACCGAATTCAATACTCATATACCTGTAGTCACCTGTTACATATACATAATGTTTACTGTTTCATATAATTAATATGCTGTGGCAAACTGATCAACTTACTCACCAAAATGGATTGACTTTATCGTAAAGTATTCCCGCATTTGTAACGAACGAACCAAAGCCAACTGTGGTTGAGAAAAATACTTGGATGGATGCGTAATACCAAACCTGAAACAGATAGGTATATTTCCTAGTAGTAGATAAATTAATCAACTGTTCATGTTGGATTTATTACAAGATTTGTCGAAATGTTAGTAAATAAATAATAAACAAATGGATGGAAATATTAGACCCGCAAAATGAATATTATTCGTTTTGGGTATACTCGTAGAAGTGTATATAACAGAGTTTTTCTACGACCACTTGGAAATATGCCAATTTTATGCGCTATATCGATGAAGGAAGTAGGCTGATTGTAAACACTTTCATTTCTACATCGCGAACTGTACTGTAATGATCATTTCAGTACAGGATATTTTATATCCCACGATATTCGTGAACTACTAGACTGTCATTTTTATGATCATAAATAAATATAAGATCGAATCAACTTTTTTAACGTTCTAATAAATTGACATTTCACATCGCAGTATTTACAAAATTCGTTTGAAGAAATAAGTAATAGAAAATGAGTAGTAATAGTGAGGATGATTTGATAATGACACCGCTAATTTCAATGTAAAGATTGATGACAATCGAATTGTATATTTTTGAATAGTTGGCAGGAAGTTTCTATAGCAGTTAATTTCATCATATGATTATGTGAGTTTGTAGCAGCGAGTGATGAGTGAGGGAACAATCGGGATTTGGATAGTGAGGGTGAGGGTTCAAGTCCCAAATAAACCACTTTTTTTTTTCTTTTATAAAATCGATTGGTGTTCGATTTTTATCTTCAATTCCCTTTTTAGGTTGTATGTATTATGGGAATCATGACGGCAGAAAGTTTATGATAAAAATATTACAGATTTGTTTATTATTCAGATGGTCGTAGAAAAAGTATAGTGTATAATTTGCATGAAATTACCCATTTTATCCTCATTGTACAATATACTATTTTTATCATTATTTAGAAAGCCGTTACAGCGAAATTTCGTCGCGAGAAGTTATCCAAGTTGTAAATGTCTGAAAAAGAAGGTACACTGCATGAAAAAATCCGTATTTATCTAAAAAAATATTTTTTTTGTTAGTTTTAAGTTTGTTTTCTTAACACGATTGGATTCGTTATATAGCGACGCCAAAAACTTTAAAATGGAAAAAAAAATATTATTGATTTCACAAAAAAAATATTTCTGATAAAGGTTGGTGCTCATCGAGAAACTCATAATGGGTTATCAAAAAGTTACATTAGGTTCTTGATTTTGGATTTTTTTTTTTTGAAAAGTCATCAATTCTAAGAAAGGTATCTCTTTTTTCAAAATATCGAAAATATTCATTGGTAATATTTCATTGCCATCTCATGTTCATTAATGTAACCTAAAAAATCCAAAGCGATTTATCTCTTAGATATTTTTATGAATCCATGATATATGACACCAATATTCCAATAATTAGAGGATATCTCATCAAAAATGGTTTGAATCTCGGTTTGAATGATGAAACGATGACATGTACCAGGGGGATGTAAATGAAAAAAAAATATGAGGAATCAGTTTTATCAGAATTTCTTTTTTATTCAAAATTTGAAAAGTTCATCAGGTAGCAACGAAATATTTTTTATGAACGTTTTCCATATTTTGAAAAATAACGGTACTTTATTCTTAAGACCTTGCGCAAAAGAGTATAAATCCGGCACTGTGTTATTATCTTGTTTATCAGCAATATTTATTTATCAGAATATTCATAAAACATGTTTATAAAAATTGACTTTTCGCAACGTCCAATTATAATCGTTTCTACTGAGAAAAAAACTATAAAACTTACATTTGCACTTTTCAACAAACTCCAGTCAGCATCAAAAATGAATTTATGAAGACTATCTAGATCGTTTTGCAACATCATCGATTTCACGAAAAGCGCTATGAAACAACCCAACGTTGGAAAAACCAGCAGCAATAATAGTCTGACGTAACTTTTCGTCTTGCCGATAGATCTGAAACGAAAAAAATGTTAGTGAAGGAAGTTTTCGTTCGGTTTCAGCAATGACCTACAGTACTTACAATATGGTTATCACCAGCCACACCGTCAACAAAATGCCTGCGAAAATCCCGTACCAGTATGGATCTTCTAACGGAGGCTTCAAAAACGTCGCCCTTCAAAAAAGAAATGTTAATAAAATGATGTTTTAAGTTTTTAGGTCTAAAAATTATATATGTATTTTCAGTTTTACGAGCAGTTGGACAATTGAAACGCCCTACTCAATATTTACACTTATAATGCCAAGGTTTCGGAAAGGAATCTCGCCTTCTTCAGGGCTAAAGGCTGAAGTATTTATTTGAACTGTCATTTTTATTTCAACCCTGTAGAAGTCGAGATACCTCACCGAAAAGTAGACATTGTAACTGTAAAGACTGAGTAGTGCATTTCAATTGTCCGACTTTTTGTGAAACTGAGAATACATTGAAAAAATGATATTAATTGCGTTCAAAGTGATTTACCTCAAACACTGTTGGCCGGCCTTTCCATAACTTGAGTATCCCACCTGGAAAAAAGTTATAAGCTATAATGTATTGCTTTCTCATGTTCGACTTTCTTACGGGAAAAGCGTGACAAAACAAATTTAATTCATTATTTTCACTTGACAGATAGTAAAACAAAAACTTAGCGGGTTTATCACCGTGAAAATACAGCAACGAGCTATATTTTCACTGTAGTTCCGATTCTATTGGCTGAATTTTAAAATTTGAAATCCACTGATTGGTTGTCAAGCAAGGAAATATATTGTCATGGCAATACTACAATGATAATCAAACTCAGAAAGATGATCATGGAAAATTATCTAAAGACTTCACCACTACAAACGTTTGACGAATCTTATTAGGTATATCACAGCAAAGATAGATTCATTTTATGAGTGCCAATGTCGAGGAATGTCTATTTTAGAAAATATATTCGGACTGAAAACATTACAGAACAAACAGAAATAATATGATTACATATTATGTATTCACAGGAAATACTGGACATGAGTCGTTTATTTACAGCTCCCAATTGGGAATTCAACATAAGGGATACTCCCTCTGGTGTCAAGTTTTGACACTATAGATAAGTACATTGAAATTATTGTTTTAGTCAAAATTCCTAAGATTTCAGCTATGGTTTATGTGCATTTTGTTGAACCTGTAATCTCTATTGATAAGTGATAAATTTCTGGTACATATAAATGGTGAATATTCTGTTCTTCTGTTGACATAATGCACTCGAGAGTAGTTCAATTTCTGCCACTTTGGCGCTGGCATCTAATGTTGAATCCCCAATCCAGTAATTCAATTATAAAATTCAAATAATACACTGATTCAATGATCTGTCTACTCCATTGGATTTTAATTTATACTTCTAATTTGACTATTTCAATCTGTCTGACTGAAAACTTCAATAAATGTTCCATTCGCTCAAATCGTTTTGCCTTTATAATCCCTTAGAAGTATCAAGAACTTCTGTGGAATCTAGAATGCCTAAAATCGTCCAACCCACGATTTTTTGGCTAGTCTCGAAATTCCGTTATTGGTACACGCTTCGATATCGCGCCGATGGTGACGTAATACAACTCGTTCCAGACGTTGCCTGCTTGTTCATTTTAACTGAATTCCTAGACATGTATTCGTCGCTGCGCTATTACCAACGCAGTGGCGTAGCTGATTTCGTAACAATGTCCCTCTCTGATCTTGATCGACCCGATAAAAACCCACCAATCATAATAAGCCTATAGTTTGTCCAAACTTCCAAACACACTATATTAATTTCAGTCCTAGGACTTCGTTAGATTCTGTAGACCACGTCGATGATCCTCTTCTGTACCTCAAATGACTCTTCCCAAGGCGGCGTTAGTTTTGGGGACGTGCCTTTCTTTCTCTGAGGATTATAAAGCCAAAATTGGTCGCCTCATTTCAATCCTCCTGAACAAGTTTTCAAATCATAAAGAGCTTTCACCAATGGCAACGTCTTCCGATCTGTTTCATGGATTTTCAGCAAACCGTCCATCATATTGCATACGTATTTCTACTCCTACTCAACTCTTTCTTTGGCGCTTGGTGATCTGACCACTGAGTGACAGGGCAATTGCATTCCGTGAGGATGAGGGTAGCTGACTCCTCATCCTCCAATAACCACCTGCATTCAGTATCATGCGTGATACCTATAATGTTGAGATGCTTCTTTAGATGGCAGTGATCCGTCGTTCTGATTTACTTTCTGCCCATTGAAAGCAATGGTCCTCGTAGTAGAATGGCCTTAGAATGGAGATTTCTATGCATCCTGGAATTTCACTTTCAGGATTTCCTTCATGGTTGGGACGCTCAATGTTGAGATTTTTGCACCTTGTCTGTCCAAATAATCGGTCTGTTCGTTTCCAGGCACTCCGTTATGACTGGGGACCCAACGTAGCTTCACCTTCTTGGCGGTGGATAGCCTTTACAGATCGTTGAAGCACTCAGACACCATCAAACTAACTCTGTTTGAGGTGAGGGCCTTCATCGCGTCTTGGCTGTCGTTGCATATCATGATTTGCTGGCCATGGTAGCCTCTGTTTATATTTTCTCTTACACAGGCGAGTATGGCATAAACTTCTGCCTGAAATACAGTGATAAAATTTCCCAGGTCCTAACAGAGTTCCGCTCTCGGAGATCGCCCTTATACCCCGGCGCCGGCTGATTCACCCATCTTAGAGCCATCTGTGTACCAGATGATCCCAGTGGTGAGGATAAAGGCGGTGCCCGGTCTGCTCCCAGTCCCCCCTTTTGGGAATGAGTGACTGCGGCCTTTTGCTGAATCGTATGGTAGGTAAAGAATTGGCATCCGCATCCATAGGAGGGGAAAATTCTTTGCCGTTTTATTCCGTAATTGAGAATGACTATACATTCCCTCGCTCCGCCATTGGTTGGAGCTTCTCAGGCAGCAGCGCTCTAGTGGGTGCCGTCCACATTTCACTTGTTGTCGCAAGGCAGGCAAGTCTCTGTACCTTATTCAATTGAGTTTTTGATTTGCCTGATGCTGTACCTTGCCAATCAATATACTATGGCTCCATAAGTTATCATTGGTCGTGTGATAGTTGTGTAGATTCAGTATGGAATATTGGGGCTAAGCCCCCACGTACTGCCAAATGCCCTTTTGCATGCCCAGAAAGCAGCTGTGGCTTTCCGAACTTAATGTTCGATATGCTCGTTCCAGTTTAGCTTGGAGTCAAAGATGACTCCAAGATACTTGACTGCGCTTTTGTATTGCAGGGACCTCCCGCTAAGTTAGGAGGTCCCCTGATTTGCGTATCCTGGTGAAAAGAACTAGCTCCGCCTTTTTAGGGTTCAAACTCAGCCCTACCGACTGGCATCATTCATTCACCCCGTTGAGGGCTCTTTGTATCGTGTCTGTTAAATAGTATTAAAAAGGATTTCTAAATAACTTTCAGTTGCCAAAATATGATTTATTATGACAGTCTCCAAGTGTAAAACGTACAGGGTAATATATAATATAAAAGAACATCAACTCATATAACAGTGTCCCTCACGACGCCGGACCCTTGCCCATCGATCAAGATGACAATGTCATCATCCGCGTAGGCCTGAGTAAAGTAACCCGCCAGATCTTTTATTTTTACTAGGAGGCCATCCACCACGAGACACCAAAGCTAAAGGGATAATATTACTTGCGGACAGATCCTCGCAGACTGGAGCTACTTCTGAGAGTTGCTCTGGCTAGTCTCTGAGAGAGCATGTCGTGAATCAATGTTATTGCGGTTGGGTTCACGTCCGTTTTCCTTGTTGCTTGACATATAGAATCAAATGACGTGTTGTCAAATGCTTCTTCTATGTCGATGAATTTACCTATAGGTAGCGCCACCACGGCTCTCCCCCACGACCATAATATCCTAATGTTTATAGGTAGATTTCTCAATGTTCTTAGTAACATTCACCGTACGGTATATATGCAGCCAGCCTCTGGGTGCTATCCCAAGACTTGAAATCTCGTCACAAATTGTCTGTTGTCGTTCCCAGACATGCAAAGAAGTGTTTTCACCCTTGTTTAAATAACTTTCAATTGTTTATTTAGTTTTTTTTAATGACCAAAGTCGAAGGAGAATAATATTAATGCGAGATAATCCTGTTTCATAACGTAACTGCATTTTATGTAAATGAGTAAATATTTGCAACTTAGTTGTAAAACAACAACTGTACATGTCGCGTGTTAATATGCAATGTTATGCTAATAGAAACAAAGCGATTAGACTCATGAACCATTATAGTACTATACTCTATTTCATATAACATGGAATATGATAATGGTAACAAAATCAATTAAAATCTCTATATTAAACAAATTGATTCGAAATGCAAAATACATTAACATTAATTTCAGAAGTTTCATAGTGACCATCCAACAGAAAAAATACTATCCTATTGCTAAGTTTATCATTATATCACAACCCCTATCGGGAAAATATTTGAAACTGAATAAAGTACAGCTATATATGTTTTACTGTTTTTTGTGTGTACAACTATACCTATAAATGTCACAGTTATTATTCAAGAAAACTAATATTTTCTGACTAGTTATTTTGAAATTGGATGTTATTGTACAAATTTTGAGAGTGGATTACATCAGCGATTGTGAAAATGACAAGCGCAGGTGTAAATAACACGAGATTTAGTGTTCATAATCTTTACTTTTCTCACTAATATTTCCACATTTTTTGACTCTGATATAATCCATTATATTATATGAAAACAGTTTCCAACGAAATTACAAAAAGACATTACAAAATGCAGCGTTTTTTGTACACGACGCACGTATTAAAATATTCACGTCTGGTGCAAAAATCACGATCATTTTGCAACTGGTTACATAAATGGCTATTTCTACAAGCTTTATTTTGAATTATAACATGGTCATACCTCTGTCATCTTGACACCCGCAGAGCATTCTTGGAAAGGAATTGGTCCTTTAGAAATCCATATGACGTAATATAGTGACAAAGCCATATACAATGGATAGTAGAGGCTCAACATGCATCCTGCGAAGAATTTGACGTATCCAATTCCTGCGAAATGAAAAATGTATTTAAAGTTTGTTCTAACCGTCATCCGGTTGCACCCCTACGAGCAACCCTCAAAAGTCCTCAGAAGACTTGTGCGAGCTGGAATGACGCGGGTCTCACCTTTTAACGTGCGATCCCAAGCAGGGATAACAATGACATTTACAGTGGTGACATTGATTGCTTACCTTTGAAAAATGGTATAGCCCTCCACGATTTTATGAAACCTTCTTGTGCCATTTGGCCCATTCCCAGTTCAAGAAATAGAAGAGGAAGTCCTATGAAAGTGGTCAGAATCAGATGCGCAATCAGAAACGGCAATCCTCCTCTTATCATGGTAGTTTGAGGTAATCTGTATAGGTTTCCTAGTCCTAGAGCCATCGATAAGGTACATAGCGCAGTGGATATGTAGTGCATCCATGTTTGGCAAGACTGTAACAAATATTATTTTATTCTAATGTTATCATGAATTTTTTATGGCAGTCTACTTTTTTTGATTATAGAAAGATCTATAAATTTCTAAAGACGCCTTCATTTTCCATTATGTTCGAAATAATTCTGATTAATCAGCCAATCGTCATCAGAAAACATTTTAAATCGACCAATAGTATCAAAATTACACTGACAATTTCACTCACTATATGAAAGTCGCGTCTCCTGCGATATGAGGACCAATCAGAATGGGATTTTGCGAAAGTACACGCTTCCTTTAGCTTCCTTTCTTTCCGATCCGGAAAGACCACGTCGTCAAGTCAACCACACAACTCGTCCCTACGGGACTCGTGGTGTTACCAAGCAATTTGATCTCGTTGATTTCTGACAGAATTATCGATAGTATTGCGACCACTCGTGGTATTACCCCCGATAATTTGTTAGTAGCAAATTACAGCGACTATTCCACTGATCTAGAAATTCTCACATAATCTGACCAATCACAAAGCAAAGACAACTTGTGTTATCGTAGGTAATACAAGTGTATTGGTGATTGTCGAAATAAAAATTCCTTTGACTTTGAGAAACAAATTATGTTGCTAGGCAACCACACGAGCGCGAAGCTCTATCTACATACAAAATATCTCCCAAATCGATCGAGCTGGATCGTGTCATACGGGCTTTAGGAGCTATTTACTGAACCTGTGAGTTGTTTGTTTTTGTCTATTTTCTGCAGTATCCATAGGTTATAGTATATTACGTAACAAGTGTTGTAAAAGGCATACTACGCACGAATGGAAAAATTTCATGAGTGCATAATTGCTTTACAACACGCATTACGTACTATACTTTACCTACGGCCATATACAGTGTGCCGTTTCCGAGATGCAAAAATTATAATTATTATTTTTATCAGTAACATCGTGATTTTCCAAGAAAGACGCCTATATAGATGAACTTAAAAATCAACACCCTATCTGCATACAAAATTTCTCCCTAATTGATTCTGAGATATATCAAACTTTTTGTTCACGAAAACTGTGCGATTTGTTTACCGTGCGTAAGGAGCTGTTTACTGCGGCTGTGAGTCGTGTGTTTTTGCCTATTTTCTGCAGTGGCCGTAGGTAAAGTATTGAACTCACACCAGATCCAATTTTTTCAGCAAAAAGTGCGAGGTCACTCTATAAGTAGTGCGCTACTTTGAATCGGTTTCTTAGATGATAGCTTATATAACTTCCAATAGCCTATTTAATAGTTCTCATGTAATATACTCGGTAACACTTCTTATTGTCTGAAAAATTCTTGGTATGAATTTACTTTCACATACCTTTATCTCATTCACACATGTTTACAGTACTAATATTTGATATTTAATTAAACAACTTGATTAATGGTGTAGCATTATCTTGATTAGCCACCGGTTTACTTCAAGTTAAATATTTGAGTTTACCGTAAAGCCTTCATATTTTGTGTACAGGGTCGGCAGTGATATTTCGACAAAAAGCTAGATTTGAAACTGGTAAGGTTGGTTATTCTATTAAGTCTGGCCATAGATATTTCTTGTTCCGTTCTGAAGGCAATGAATGAAAGATGAAAATTTTTTGATCAAGCGGAAATCCAATGAAATTAGTTAAACTGAGGTCATGTGATTGAATACAACCAATCAGAACAACATTATACTGATAACAGACCATACGGTCTGTTTTCACTCTCAGGCACGTTGCTATAGATATACATATTGTGCTTTTTTTTTATTGATTCGGCCGTTACTTGATGAAGATCCATAATAATTGTATAAACAAGAGACGATTTGACCTTCACAAACTTTTTTTTAACTACATGTTTTGCTATCACAGTAGCTTCCTCAAGTGATTATATCACAAGTTACGTACATCCATGTATATACCACTTAAGCTAATTAAAACTGAAAACACCCCTAACCAGACTGTTGATAATTACAATTAACAACGGTATACCTAACCTACCTGCATTAATAAAATTGTATCCAATATAACAAAAGTAAACCTTCTAGTCCTAATATGAAGGATTAAGATTAAACGTAATTATAAAATTCTACTTCAAAACAAACTTTATTTTAGCGGTCTCCTTTGTTGAAGGGATGCGGCATCGGCATATTTTTTCTGTTACTTTACCAGTATATATAAGGGAAAATGAGAAAACCTATTATCATTTCAATATGTTCATACAATTTTGATTTAAGATAATACACAATAATACTGGTAACAATATAATGATAAGTGTAAAGAAATATTAAGAATTAGTGAAAAAAAAAAGCTTTTGATTAGATTTGTGAATGAAATGTTGTACAGGGTGTTTCTGAGCGTTTTTTTTTTTGAGGTTTTCATTTTTACCCAGAACTTGTAGAGCGCTACGAGTCATTATTTATTTTATATAATTTGCTCTAACATTTTTAACAGGAATAGAGATGAATAACCCATAATCTCACTTTTCTAAACAAAATAACTTCGAAAAAAACATAATAAAAATGGTATACTTCTTTAACAGCGCTAGAGGTACCTAACTGTTTTCGATAAATTTCAAATTTTTCGAAAAATTTTTATTATTTTTATTTGCATTTTTTATAATCGTGTTTCACTTTTTACTAGTATATAGGTAGATAATAATACTAATAATAAAATGTCTTTATTTCAATTGTCCTATGCAAAGTCCAGCTCTACTTAAGTACTACTTAACTAGAGTACCAGTTACATATAAAAAAATGCCTACATATACAATTGAACAAGCAGTTGTATTACAAGAAGATTCCTATTTCTGGCATTTACATCATGAACAAACGACCGATATGTCATTTTTTTGTAATATACAAAGGAGTTTCGGGAGTTCCTTTTTCTAAAACTTTATGGGCAAGACATGCAAGGTGAAAATTCCTTCGGTCCTGCATATTAAGTCATCCTTGTTCCGCTATAAATGGAGTTACGTGGTCTTGCATTCTCAAAAAACAAGTGAAACGAATATATATGAGTTTTGAATTCTAGTCGATGTTCGAGGCACGGTCCATAAATCAAATCGCCGCCATAGTTTCATTGACTTAAAATTAAAATTTCATGTAACTGTTTCATCAAATCTTTGTTTAGAATTATCGTGTTACGGTAAAGATTTCTCAATAAATATTTGTTTAATATGTGTTTTAACCCGTAAATCATCGTCAACGAGTAGTCCCAATTTTTTTGTTGTTCTACAGGGCTCACTTTTCACACCACTCATTATCACTTCATCTGTGGCATGAACTCTATCAGATGTATATATGTGATTTTTATTGTAATGACTATATCAGCATCAGCATTGAAACGTTTATACGCTTGTAGTCAGAAAACTGATGTATATAACATTCACCAGAGAATTCTTCCAAGTAGATCCATAGTGTACAGTAAAAACAAGAGCGGGCGTAGTATTGAGCCCTGGGGAACTCCTCGATGTAATGGCATTGCACTGGAACTGGTTTCAATTAACATAAGATGAGTTCGAAACGTCAACTTTAAATATTAGTCAAAATACGAAAAAAAATTAGAGGGGCAGCACATTAGGTCTTTGCACGCGGGCGGCCGACACCCTAGGATCGGCCCTGATGATAGTGATCAATTTCTCTGATAATTTTACTGACGGTGCTGTAACAAAAGAAACTACGGGTCTAATAGGATAATTATCTTTGTGCAACTTTATAAGTGAATATAATTTAGGGGTTTGAGGGTTCATTAAAGTTAACCTTTCATCGAAAAGTACTTTTGAATTCTTCAAATAATCCTTAACTTGTTTTTGGTAAGAATTAGTAGGATCACGCTTCTCAGTATGTCAAAGCTACCTGAATTCAAGAAATCTGGGGTTTTTTGGACATAGTCATTTCTGACTGCATACATTGGAGCGTGCGAACCTTTTTTCAATGAGTCAGAACTTTGGAATGATAGTAATTAATCAAGAATTATAGGTAGTTTCCAGGCTTTGAGGCCGTGGTCAGTTCACCTCCGTGGAGGCGGTTCCTGTGGACGTTTCGCTCACAACTGCGGTGAGAATCTTCAGCTTGGATGACGTCGCTCTTCGAGATATTTTCAGAATTTCCAACTAAGTTTCAAAACTTTTGTTGTCATTCCGAGACCACCTGATCAAAAAAATGACCACGAATTCGACTCTTGAGGGCTGCCGTTCGTAGGAGGACAACAGCTGGTTAACGGAAAAAACAATTTGAAACAATATTGTGACACACCCAGCAAGTCGAAGCCCACTGGGACTTCCTAAATTTTCGTTAGGAGCCGGTCCTGTCATACAAGAGTTGTTCTACTTCCATCATGGTACGAGAATTCCTGAAAGCAACTGACCCATTGCCAGCGACACATTTATTTCGACATTAGCGTTTAAATTTACTTTTGTTTCGTTTCAAGGGTGTGCTGATGACTGCCTCGTTAATTATAATGGCTAAATTATTGTAGGTGTAATAAAAGTTATCAGACTGTATTAGACGGCTTTCACTTCAAAATATTCATTCTGGAAAGTATTGAAGAAAATTCATATCCAAGTTCAAAGTCACGAATATTATATAGTGTGTCCAGTCGGCGACATATGAAAAACTTTTTTATTTTTGCTTTTAAGAAATGAAAAGGAATTTGGATAAAAATTCTGCATGTTCTAGAATATAATTTTGAATAATCAAATCTTGAAAGTCAGTCACATACGAGCATTGTTAAAAAATATGAATTTGGTACAAGAATTTCTGATTGACTCGGCCGATATCTGATGAAGAACCCATACTACACATACAGTATCGGAAAGTTTTCATCTTGGGTATAGTGGTTTCATCTCTGTAAAAGACTCAGAAAACATACTGCTACGTTTGACACAAGATATTGAAACCCCTGAGAGGCAGCTGGGAATCGTTTCTAAGAGAGGCTAGGACTGTTTGTAGCTTCAAGCCTGAAGCTGAACTAAAGCAAACAAGAAAAAAAAGGAAAGGGTTTTCGACGAATCACAGAGCCTAACTGCAGATTTGATTCAAGAGAATCACGATTCAAAGTTGAAGTATTTTTGCCTTGCTTGGATTTGCTCTACACAGAAATAAAAGCCTTGGTAAGAAAAGCGGAAGAAATATCAAAAGTATGTTCTCACATTGTTTCCCAATAGACTTTAGTGATCGGAGTGATTGCTATATTAATGATGGAGCAAAAAAACATGCAGAAACTGAGATTTAAATGAAGATGATCTGGCTAATGAGTTACAAATATACTACCATCTGATATCCTTAACACCATATTAAAAAAAAGAATGAAGAACAATTTACCTCAGGATTTGTATAATATCTTTGAGATTACCAGCTGTACTTCCAGTTTCAGTGGCAACAGGAGAACGAGCATTCAGCAAAATGTCCCTAATCAAGAATTGTCTTACGTCAACCATAGGTGAAGATAGGCTCAATCATTTAATGATGCTCAGTACCTATTGGACATAAACTCGTAGAAATTATTATCGAATTTGCTAGAGTCAAAGCTAGAAGTGGTAAACTAAAATAGTTAAATTCGCGTTATACGAATACTACTGTTTAAATTGAATGAACATGAACTTATTATGATACAAGTACTTGCTTTTCATTTGATGTTTCTCAAACTAATTAAAAAAGTGTATCCCGATAAACGTAGGGGAGTCGGATTGGTTCCATTGCTTCCATGCAAACGTACCGTAAGTAGGATTCCCCAATGAATAAAGGGGGGGGGGAACTAAGTTTGCCCAGGCTCCCAAATGTCTGGTGGCGGCCCTACCAACGGGTCCCGTTCATTTTCGTTCCTACTCTAAGAAATATGGAATGATAGCAACAAAAACAAAAATATCGAAAAAGTGTTCATTATAATTGAGAAAGCTTGATATTTTTCCCAAAAGAAAGTTTCTTCATTTACTAGGAAAACTACGCAAGCTATGATGAGAAATTCAATCGGTATGTCTGAGTATAAACTAAAACATAATAATTATTAAGTGTTATATCAACTGATATTTCGTGTTTATAACTACATACAATGATGACAATGACGTATGACATACCGGGAAATGAAGGGCTTCAGTATAAATTATAAATGTGTCCAATCATAGTTGAATGGTATTAATCTGATGCCCTAAAGGTAAAAAATAAAAATGACTGGCATCTTGAAATTTGCTGAATTTGCTGAATTTGCTAAATTATTTATTTTTTACTGGAATTTTGAAAAAACACAAAAATAGGGAAAATATATTCAAGATTTTTTTTGTGAAGCCGATACAGAAGGAATATGATTTTTTTATAAACGGTTACAGGACAAACCACTACTAATTGTTGTAGAAATGATGGATGAAGGTATTTTGGGTCTTGATATCATGGAAAATTAAAACTTCATCTTGAATACTAGAAATAAAATTTTGTGGATCGGCAATTAAGAAATTCTCTTGAGCAGATACGATGATAAATTTCTCAAGACGTGAGCACTAAACTTATTTAAAATTATTTAAAACAAATAATTCAATTTTTATAATGACCAGCAGTGAGTATGGCTCAATGTATATACCATTGTCATTATCATAGTCCTAATCACTGTCACTGTCTTAATCATAAAATTAAATTGACACTGTATATTTCAGTGAGAGCATTTATGCAATTTTAGTCTCAATCATAATCATAAGAACTGAAATATACTGTTAAATTTGATTTTAATGATTAAGACAGTGACTATGATTAGGACTGTGAAACAACGATGCATAAATTGGCCTTAAGAGTCGAGTTCAAAGAATTTGATTAATGTAACATATTATAGCAGAAGTGAGAAAGAATTATTCCGAAAGAAGTCACGCTGATGGTGGATTTATAGATTCAACTAAACTAACAATTATGAATTATAAATTATGAATATTTAAGAATTATCATTACAGAATTAAGAAGATGTTTATATACATCAATTAAGAATTATAAACTGCCTATGCCTTTTTGCATGCCAACTGTGAGGACTGCTGTCAGAAAAATCTAAAAAGCACCTTTAACTCGCCACTGATTTGTCATGACTTTGCTAAAAATTATAGTAGAATGAAAAGAAAAAGTAAAAGTGTATATCGTTCCTGATGACTTCTATTTCCTCATGCAAATTTAACATGTGAGTATCTGAGTACCCAAAATGTGTTTTGTCCCACTTCACATAACCCTTCTACGATAGCTACGGAGGATCCGAAAGTCATGGATATTTTAGTTGATATGAAATAATAATACTGGAGCAAGTACCCTCTTTGGACCATATGCAACGATTTTAGACTAGTGAAACACGCCTCACTTAGACATGCCAAAGAAAAAACTGGGTTTTACTTCTGCTTCAGTTTTCAACTCACCCATAATCCCAGCAATTTCTTCAGAAAGTGTTGAAAATAATCGCTCATATACATCCTACATGAAAAATGAAGTATATTATTTCAGGCTTAAGGTTTGCTCTTCACAATAGTGTTGCTCCGTCCTCGCTCATTTAGTTGTTAAGTTAGTTTACATAAAATATTATTTCACCATTCCCAACGATTTTGGGAAAAATAAATCTTTCATTTCTACGCATTCAATATTTATTATTATTATTATTGTTATTTTTTTATTGCAGAAGTTTACTAACTTCTTTACTTGGGAAATTAAGCATGTGATGTAAGCTGCACTTCTTTAGTAGGAATGGCCTTGCTATTTTCTAAAAGTATTTAATCTTTTAAAGTTTCGCGCATTTATGCCTTGACAATTCGGTAATTTCGTCTTGTTGTCTTTCCTGCTCAACACCCGTACATGAACATCCCTTTTTATCTATCACATTCCTTGCTGAACGTCAACCTACAAAAAAAACTACACTCGAAGAGAGAACTCATTCATGCAGACAGACCGAAACTGATGTATACTACGGCGACTCGCCTTCTCGTAAAACCATTTTTACCGGTATTTGGTGAAATATATCAATGTTTTCGTTCGACGGATTTGATGCATTTTCAATATGAACTTCCATCGTGTAATCGAGTGTTGATCATTAGGATTAGAGCAGTTACGTCATCCTGTGAACCTCATCCTGAAGATTCTGGTAAGTCAAGGCATATTCATCTGTTTACCTGATTTCATCAAAATCGCATTGCTTATTTTATTCATTACATTACATTTACATTACAAAATAGTTCATCATACAAAAAAGAGACGAGATTGAGCGAATCAGAATGATCCTATAATTACAGTCGGTTGGTTGATAAATTTTTCCTTAAGGTTTATTACGTAACTAACCAAGTGTTATTAAACATATATGCAGGATATGAGTAAGCGATTATTTTCATCATGTACTGAAGAGAATGCCGGTTTTATGAGTAAGGTGAAAATGAGGCAGGAGTAAAAAAAAGTTTTTATTCTGGCATGTATACGTAGGACCTCTTACACTACTTTAAAATTGTTGCATGTAGTCCAAAGAAGGTATGGGTTGCTGCTCCACTATAATAAATCCATATTTACTAAATTATTCATGATTTTCGGATCATCCACAAACATCTCCGTGAAGTGCGACAAAACACATTTTAGGTACTCAAATACTCGCATATTATATTTGCATGAGAAGGTAGTTTTCAGAAACGATATGAATTTTTCTTTCTCCGATCATTTTTAGCAGAGTTATGACCGATCAAATATTCGGCTCCACCAGAACTTCCGGCGGCGGGTAAGCGGGAACCTGAAAGTTGATATCGGCGTTCAATCACGTTTTCTGAGAAAACGAGCGCATTTCATAAGAAATTACTGGGAATAATTTTTGTGGAGAATTGAATTGTCTTTAACCTTGTTGAGATGTTTTCTGACAAATCATATACTTTCCAAGATTGCAGCAAAAATCTTTTTATTTATTTTCAATCGAAAAAAAAAAAGTTCCACCCTGAAATTTTGATAAATAATTTTTTTTTGTGTTTATCATGGTTCCAACTACTAGCATACAAGTTTACTCGTGCGACAATCGATCCTCGTCTCAAAACCCAATCGTACTGGGTTAGTATCAAACCCGCCAAATTCAACAATGAAATTTGATGGCATTTTAAAAGGTCACGTTCTGCGTTTTTTATTGACAAAAATTCGTAATTATTAATTCTTAATTTAAATGACAGATGAAAGTGTATACACCTTCATATGGGTTCTTTTGTATTCAACGTTATTGGTTCTTAGTTGTTAATTTAATTCTTAGTTTAGTTGAATCTATAAATCCACCATGAATCTCTATTCTTCTTTCCCTTTGGATAATAATCCACAATAAAAAATATCAATAAACTCACATCCAGACCAAGGTGAAAGTCACCTCACTAAATTATTATATAAATACTTCGAACGGCTATTCAACTCTTCGGTTTCATGGATGACTGGATGGACAAAATACTTAACAGTACATTCGGTATCATTAATTTTGAAACACTCACTTTAAATTTGAACGCCCTCCTGTAGAAGTCCGTCTTCTTCAAAAAACATTTCAGTTTGAAAGTCCAAGAATCAACCGTGGCACATTTTCTAGCATAAACCGGGGAAGGGTGAGAACTGTAATGAAAATTCAAGAACTGCCCGTTTTCATAGTCACTATACATGCCTACATTATCACCACTATCGCACAATAATACGGTTTATCACGAAACAGGTAGACACCTAGCCCAGAAAGTAATACAACAAAAGAATTCGAACACAATCCACTGGTCAGCGTATTATTACAGAGGATGGAATTGAACTGACGCGTATCTCATTACTGGACTCCAACATTCAACTGATGGTTGAAACCCACCGGAGTGTAAAAAAACAGCTGCACACAGAATTTATTAACCTTATTAGCTGAGACACATATTGGCGATGATAATTCATTGAGGTTAACTCTGCAGAAAACTCCAGGTCAAATGTATGAATTTATGTGTGGGGGTATCGAGGTAAATTTCATTTGATATAATTAGGGATTTTTTTAGCATGACTACCAGAAAATATGTATACAGTGCGAGTCTAAAGTCACATCCCCAAAATGCATTTTCTGGGCTATGAAAGTTAAATTTATGAACTTCTGGGTAAGTGAACTCACATATAAGGTACATGTTCATTGCGCAGCTTTACGGATGATGGTACCCTTAATACCGCATTCTCTTCCAAAGCTCCGATATCCTCCAGCTAAGAATCGTGAAGGAAATGAATACGGACTCTGCAAAGTAATAGAATGGGGATCCAACAACTTGTTAGTATCCAATGCGAATAAAACACAAGCGTGTTTCTTCTCTAGAAAAGCCGATCACACAGCGGCCAGCGCAACTATGTTAGGAGTTACCATCCCACTGGAATCTTCCATTTCAATGCTCGATATTACTAATAGCAGTATCCTTTCATGGTAAAACCATGTGAGGTTCATTGCCAAAATTCCCTCTCAAAAACTCGGTTTCGTCTTATATGAACATTTTCAAACCATATTTCAAACTGATAACTAGACCTAGTATATTCACCCGTTTTTAATGTAGCCCTTCCCGCAAACGCTTCATCTCCGATCTACGGGCTGTTGAAATTTCAAGATTTTTTGTTTTTTTTTTTCTTTATAGATTCTGCAGTTTTTTAGATATTTGGCTCAAATATGAATCATAGGTTACATTATAGGGCTTACATCAATGGAAATCTCAAATGTTTATGAGAATGTACAGTGTGGGATTTTTTTTTCTCCCCCTGAACTTTTTTGCAGTGTGCCGTTGGTTGATTCTAAAATACAAAATTAATTTTCTGGTTCGTTTACATACATTTTTGTCTTCTGTAGTTTTTCCGTATCCATTGATGTAAGCCCTATATTGTAAGCTATGTTTTGAATTTGAGCCAAATTTCTCAAAAAGTGCAGGATCTATAGAAAAAGAAAAAAAATCCTGAAATTTCAACAGCACGTAGATCGGTAACGAAGCGTTTGCGGACCTATGTTTATATGAATGAGAATTTTTTTTACTGCTCATCTTCTGCTACTCCTTTCCCAGAAACAAGTTGATGGAGATTTCGTATTTTTTTCTGGAACAGATAGCATTTCTTGGGGCTCAGTTCCTTTCCGGTGTTTCTTAGTCGCAGGAATACCTCCTTCAGGTTTTTCGAACGATTTGTCGACTACAGTAATGTCATCGAGATACAATAGAAACTAGTTCCATAATAGTCCTCCTTTAGCAAGTTGTTCAGTTGACGATAGTCTATGCAAAAACGTGTCGATCCGTCTTTCTTCTACATCTGCACGACTTGGCAAGAGGAAGTCTTCTAGCTGACTGCCAGATTGGTCGTGAATTCCTAGTTTCCACTTTTTTTCTTCCCCCTTTTCCTTGTCCAACATCAAAGATGTCTTGGTACTTTGGTATCCTTGATGAAGATAACAACCAGTTTTTCCAATTCGGCGGACAAGTTGCTGGCTTGGCTAACAGTGCTTCATATACTCCTAATAACAGAGAAGAATGACAGATAGTTCCCAAAAATTGTTCCTTCCTTCAAGGTCACTGGATAGTCATTGATATCGTGTCCATTACTGTTACACATTTATCAGCACGTAACAAGGAATTATCTAGTGCGATTCCGCGTCCAAGTTTCTCATCGTGAAGCTTGGGCTCGAAAATCATCACGTTTTCATTGCTCGTACCCCAGTCCAGGCGAGCTTCCAGCATAGTTTCAGCCTTCATACGTACGCTCACATCTTCAACAAACAGAACCCATGAAGCACCAGCTCTTCTCCATTGACACATAGGAGGATTTTTTTGAAATTCAGATGGAACATGCTCAATCCATGCCAATAAATGCATCTTCCTCGATGTCTGGTTCCTGGTGTTTCAATTCATTGCTGTCCAAAATCAGTTCAATTGGTGTTTTATGATTACACAGTGACTAGCACCCCTGTTGCTGAACGTTTCAATTCTTGGAGGTGTTTTGTCGGCTTGTTGTAGATTAAACCATCTAAGAAGGTTCCTTTATTTGGCGTTGGAGAATTGTGACATATGCATTGTTAACCGGGGCCTGCTGGATACAGGACGACGATTGCTCCTCTTCATCTACCTTCTTTAGTTTTCCAGCATAGGTACTGATTGTTTGAATATTGGACATTTGCTACATACATGCCCCATTTTTCCACAATTCTGGCATTTTATCTATCTTTTCGCAGGCATCACTCCCATCATAGGGCAGCTTGGATAGTAGCAGGCTCCTGTGGATATACTTACGTACTTTTTGGCGGGCACTGTATTTTTAGAAAGGACAATTATAAATGGAAGAGGGCGGGAGGCACATAGAACATTAATTAAATAATATCTGATACTCTGTTGTATTAAGTTTAATTCAAAATTTAGGTTACCACGTCTTAACCACAAACAGTTATGGTAAGAAAGAAAGAAAAATGGAAGTTTTGGTTTTATTTGAAAATGGAATTAAAAAAATATACTTCAGCTACCAGATATTGGAATATCGTGTTAATATTCCAAAAGAACATCTAGCTGGTCGAGGAAGACGTAACTTTTCATACCATGCAAAAACATTGATAAAGAAAGGGATGAAGTGCAGTTATATCTCTCAGAGATTATTATGATTTCTTTATAATTTATCAATATTGCGATTACTGAACGATATTTCATCAAGAATAATTTCAATGATGACGTAGCAGAAGGACAAAAGATAATAAAAGATCAGTAGCATTAAGATCTTTCTGATAATCGAAACCCAAATAGTTGATAGAATGACAACGAAATATTTCGTATGGGTTATTTCTGTATTTTGAAAAATTGGAATACTTTACTCTCGGAGACTTTTAATATGAACACTTCTTTTATAGAAATCAAATTGTTCTTTTGGCCATCCCTTTTCGTTATTTGGAGGCTGGGCTATCGATATATATCCACGGTTTAGCCTGGCATTAATTAATTGGACAATTTGAAAACTGTAAAAGGTGTTCTCAGAAGATGTCGAGCTGAAATAAGTGCAATAAAAGCGAAATGAGTGTATTGTTCTTGATAAACTTGATAAGATATCTTATCAAAGCCATCACCTAATATATAGATCAATATCCATAATATTTCAAAACTTATTCAGTTAATTATATCAGTTGATGTCATATCAATGATAACAGGTTTATTTCAACAGGTTCCGAATATTAATTGACGCCACTATCTTATTATTTTCATCGTCAGGTATTTGTTTTGTCATCTATTTCCGTGTTTTCGTTTGTTATTGCTTCCAGAGATCGATTATTTACTATACCAACCAATCTGATATATAGTAATATTATACCTGTGTATATCTGACATACCACGCAGCACAAGAATCCACAAGATTATCTCTAGAGAGCCGATATCTGGTCAATAAAATGACCGGACAGAATAATAACGACCTCTAGAAAAGAAACGTTATAACTTTTGATACAAAATTACTTTCCTGCAAATCTTACTCTGGATAACGATCGACCTCTTATCTTTGGGGGCGTTAAGCGACCTGAAAATAACGACTGGGAGATCGGTAAGAAAGTCATCACAGCACCGTCAGATGAATGGGCAATCAAATCATTCTAAACCTTCAAATCTCCCGGAGAGGACGGTAACTTCCCAGCTCTACTTCAAAACAGACTGGAATTACTCGTTTTCGTTAAACTGCATAGAGCTGGTCTGGCGTGGAACTTAATACAACCCAGTTGGCTGGCGGTAAGGGTGGTATAGGTACATACCAAAAGTAGATCGCACTGACATCCAAAGTCGGTCAGACCAATTAGCCTAACATATTTCCTTCCGAAAGGACTTGAGAGGGTGCTTGATGGATATATCAGGAGGGACGCTCTTCACACGTCCCCCCTGAAAATTCCTTAATAAAAGTGAGATTGCGGTGGCCACAATTATCGATCTCGAAGAAGCAATTGACGATGCACTCATTCGGTTTAAGGTCCACAAGGCAGGCTACTATTCTGTCACTCCTGATATACAATCTACTCAATGTTCTTGAAAGAAGATGAGTAGAGCTTCAAGCATATGCTGATGACTGACATTTTGGTACGGACAACGTCAGGAAAGACAGCTTCCGAAATCTTTCAAAAAGCATTGAATGACGTACACAGTTGGTGCATGAGGAAACAGATGTCAGTCAACCTGAGCAAGACTGTACTAGTACCTTTCACCAGGAAGAACAAACTGGAAGATTTATCTCCACTTTCTTTCAAGGGTGAGGTCATTTCATTTGCAGCGGAGGCTAAATATCTAGATATCATCTTGAATAGAACGCTCACTTGGTAACGGTTCTCCACAAAGCCAAATTATCCTTATGAACATGTCGAAGTATTTGTGAAAAATCTTGTGGTATATCCACTGGATATATGTAATGAATATTAGAACAATGAACATATGAAGCGACAGTGGACGGCCCAAGCAAAGATCTCAATATACAGGAACAATCCTGCCTGGCGATCACTAGCAAGCCCCTCTTCTCCATGTATTGCAATCATAAAAAAATTATTGAAATCATCAATATTATAATGTTTTGCTTCATAATTTCATTTGAATTCACACCGAAAAATTATTGAAATCATCAATATTATAATGTTTTGCTTCATAATTTCATTTGAATTCACACCGAAGCAACTCATTTTGACAAATACAGCTTTATTTTTTGTCGAACTGTCAAACGTATTCATTTCGTCATAGTTACATCGTCGGAAATACCGAAGCTGATACTCCAATTAGAATGGAAAGACAGCTGGTGCTATCGTGGTTACACTAGTTGTCTTTGGTTTGCGATTGGTCAAATTAGGTGAGAATTTTAAGATGAGTGAAAGAGCTAGTGTAATTTTGATACTATTGGTCGATTTGAAATGTTTTCTTCCCATGACGATTGGATGACAGAATCGTATGAAAAATAATCAGTACAAAATTTCATTAACAGTTATTATTGTATTGTGCACTTACCAATTCCATTTTCGACGATACCAGTTTGGCAGTCGAGGCCGTTTCGAGATCAGAATTGAGCTCCGAACCAGAGTTAGCTGCGGACAATGTTCCCACGGTGGCGTATTCATAAAAATTGTGTTCGTTGGATTTGGTGTCGCTTCCTATGGAAACCCTCGAAACGCTGGCCGAATCGTACTTTTGCGGTGTAAAAAGGCATAGATCGATGCCGCTTTCGAAGTTCCTTTCGACCGGCATTTCGTTGTAGGTTTTCATGGCTCGGAGGGAGGGGGAATGTTGCAGGAGTTTGGACTTGAAAGCCTCGTCCAGTCCATACTTCTGGTTCATCTGGAATCAAACAAAAGGGTTCATTACCATCATTCAGTTCTGTATTTTACCTAATTCAGAGCTTCCTTATGGTTACTTATAAGGACCATAAAGATATATGTTATTTACTAAACATATGTGATTTTTTCAGTTCTTTATAGGTAGAAATGAAACTCATATAATCCAAAACACTCACGACCGGAATATAATTGACCTAAAACTGCAAAATCAACCACACTTTTTCTTAAGCTATAACGGCAAACTAGACAAGTCGTATAGTATTTAGTGAGATATCCCATATAGCACACGACGTCCAGTTTGGTCCAATATTGATCCAAACGTCCAGGGACTCGATATGGATGTCCAATGGATGTTCTATCCTGGATGTGTTTTGTGCAATTCTATTGTACATCTCATGGATGATCAATGGACGTACAATATTGGATCAACATGAAAAATCAATAAAAGAACGATTTTGAATGTACATTGAACGTACAAAAATGGACCAATAATGCGAATAGTACTTATTATACATATGTGTACGCCCATTGGACGAACAGTTCTGGATCAACTTGATACGTCAGTCAACTGTTTGTAATTCGGATGTTGAATACTGGACTTGATTTGTACGTTCAATATGTTACCATTTCATACGTCCATTGGATAAACAAAATTGGATCAATCGAAAACATCAGTAATTTTACGTTTACCGACGTACACCGAATCTAGAATACTGGACTTGATCTGTACGTTACATTCGAATATATTCGGTCAAGTACGCCATAACAAAGCAATTCATTGGCTGCGAACATTTTCCATACTAGCATGAAGGGGACAGTCATCGTGATGTAAATACTTAGCTGTTGTTTATTTCGGTGTTAGTCCGCCATTATTAATGTTTTCGAATACTCATGTTCTGTGTGTTGATTGATTATTTTTACCCGTTGACATATCTTTATTGTAGTGACGAAGTGTGTGAAGGTGATGCTCAAAACAAGAATTAAACATTTTGATTCAAACTGAAATTTACAGAAGCTGCAGAACTACTAGAAAAGAGACTGAAGATTCATTCCATATTCAAATGGTTGGGAAGGCGAATAAGGGAAATAATTTATTTTGCTCAGATGTTCATTGTACATGTTTTGATTGTTGTTGAAAGTGTCGTATTTTTATTCCTTTTTGATACGTTTTAAAAATAAAATAATTCAGTTTTGTACCCGCTCGATATATCAATCAAAAATAGTGTTTGTTGGAAATCAGGTGCTAGTTACCCCATAATTAGAAGGATATAATCCTAAACTCGAAGGTCACCTGAAACAAACATCAAATGCTGACAAGGACATCACTGATGACCAAACAATTCCTCTGACCTAGCTATACACAGTAATAGTAAGGCTCCCGATAACGTAAGAAGCCCTGCTTTGGTGGTCAAAGGTGCAACTAATATACAGATAGTCACCTGTTTTGATAAACATGCACTAGTTGTTATAGGAAGCATTGCAAAATATGTTCTTGTAGAAAAACTTTGCCACAGGGGCACAGAAGTTATCTGGCAGTCGTATCTGTTCGATGGTTGAGAACAAAATTCCTGTAATATAGGAAAATTGCAAAAAGCTGGATTATTGTTATCAAAATTATGGTCTTTCGTCAAGTACGACCAATTCTACATATAAAATATTTAATTACTTCAAATGATGTAATATTGAGAATTTGTTAAAAAAAGTCCGCATTGTATTATTATGAAATATTCAATCATAACAATAAACAAACAGTTGCAAAAGTTTATTGTCACTCATTCATCATATAATTTTATTGGTTGCATTTTGTGATATTTTCCGATGAAAATGAGTCATTTCCATTATACCTGGAACAGAAAAGTTGACATGCGTTCGATTAATTGATAATTTAGAATAAATGCTATCTAAGCATCAAGAATAATGTGTGCACAGAGTTATGCCGAATGACTTCATACAGATTGGAGACCTGTTTTGCAGTGATTGAGAAACATCTTCGATAGCAGCCGATTAATGAAAATTCAAAGTTCATTATAGCTGAAAAGTGGAAATTTATTGTATCCACTACTACTAGGGAAATTCAATTAGAGATCAGCCATCACACAGTTTGTATAACTATAAATCTTACTACACCACTGGATTCGCGACATTTTCAAACGGTTCATTTGTTAATTACATTAAAATGCGTCAATCAATCAAAGTTATAAGGAAATGAAATTTGAAAAATATGCTGTTTAATCAACCAACCAATTCAATATCATAGCTTTTATCAAAATTCGGAATACACCTCTGTATTGACGTAATTTTTTTAGATTTTTGACCTTGAGAAATAAAATTAGTTGGCCCTGGACATGGAGTTTTATTCATGAGATTTGGTGTCCAAGTAAATTTTTTGAATGACTACTTAACGAAAGAAATCGTTCCAATCGGTTGAAAAATTTACGTTTTATAAGGGTGCTTCCATCTTAAATGGGTCACACTGTATGAAGAAATGCATAAAAGAATCCACTCTTCCAGGCTTCCTTTTATTAACTGCTACTAACAGTATAAATTCGCAGCGATTTAGTCGCAAATCTGCTCTCGGAGATGATATACGACTAGCATCTGCGCGACCAGCGAATGGCTTTTGGTAGTAGCAACTCAGTAGCAGGTAACAGGTGGGAAAACAGGAAGATAAACAAAGCACTGACGATATCCTCGCGATGCAGTCGCAGCTACTCGGTCGCGGTCACTAGTCGCATGCGATCGCGTAGAGGAAAACGTACCTTAAAGGTAACAGCACATATTACTTGTTTTCGTTGTGTCGCTAGTTGTGAATTTAGTCCAACGTTCTCACAATACTCCTTTTTTCAACTGGAAGGAATTTCCATTAACATTCCAGCATTATCAATGCATTACTTTTGAAACTGATTGTGTCCGCAAGTATCTGACAATGGGTTTATTAATGGATCCGAACTAGATTCACTAGTAGTGCGTCCTATTATACAGGTCATTCCGTACGGTGATAAATCAAATATTTCCGGCAATACCGAAAATTGTTTGTGAACACTTTTATCGAGGAAGATTTCCGGTGTTTGCATTCGTTACAAATCATATCACGAGTCATTGAATGATAAAATAAATTTTGAAGTAGGTATATCTACGTTTGTTGTTTGTTAAAATTGTTTTTTTCATTAACCAGCTGTCGTCCCCTTACGAACGGCAGCCCTCAAAAGTCGAAACTTGTGCGAGCCAAGGATTAACGAGGTCTTACCTTTTAACGTGCGATTCCTAGCACTTTCTCGGGCCATCAGATAAAAATCTGTAGTCGCTAGGATTCGAACCTAGCCGACCAGCAGTCAAAGGTTTTGAACGCGACAGTCTCAACCACTGAGCTACCTGACCCTTCAATATCTACGTTTTAAGACAGTTTCTCTATAATGAAACATAATTTTAGTTTTTCCATATTTCGAGACTTATTAACATTTTGAAAACAAAAACTGTTTGCAAATGATCAATATTCCTAGAACGCATGTAAAGAAGTCTAGCGATGTTAATTTATGCGTCCGGGGCGGCCAGTGTTGTTCTATGTTACCCCCAAATAATAAGGAAAACGCATTATTAAATTTTTTCTTTGTTTTTCTGCATTATTTCAGCTCTCAAAAATCACATTTAGTGAAGATAATTCCTGCCCTACATTGTTCTATATTGGTCAATAGTGTTCAAAATGTCACACCATTCCTTCGTTTCAGAAAAAAAATTGATACCCATACCGACACTCTATCACAGAATTGGAATTTTTTTATGGGCACCACCGAGTAAAGGCTTTCTTGGGGGGGGGGAGTAAAGGCTTTAATTTTTTTCTTGGGATGGGGTGGAGTCTCAAATTTAATTTAAAAATACTATAAATACCAGTATATAACTATTCTTGGGGGGAGTAATTAGCCCCATTACTTCCCACCATATAAACCCCCTTGGAGCTAACTACACTAGTAGACACGAAGGTAGCACCATCGGTCCACAGAATATTATAAGGAAATTCTAAATGGTTTATTCTTAATGCTTAAAGGTCAGGTAGCTCAGTGGTTGAGACTGTCGCGTTCAAAACCATTGACTGCTGGTCGGCTAGGTTCTAATCCTAGCGACTACAGATTTTTATCTGATGGCCCGAAAAAGTGCTAGGAATCGCACGTTTAAAGGTAAGACCTCGTTAATACTTGGCTCGCACAAGTTTCGACTTTTGAGGGCTGCCGTTCGTAAGGGGACGTCAGCTGGTTAACAATTTTAATATATTTTTTTCAACAATTCACCGAAGAAATAAACATAGGTTTCAGCCGACTTGCGCTCGATTGACTTGCGCTTTAACCTGAAATCAACCGCTTTGCGCTCTACGATTTTTATAATAGAAATGTATACCTACCTTACTTCCTTCGACCGAGTAGCGCTCTCTCACAATATAATTTTAAACCCATACAATTACCCAGAAAATAAAAATTAAATAATAATAAGTAATCATTATTATCACAAAAAAACGATTTGTGCTCTCTAAAAGAGATTAGCGAGAAAAGAAAAATTGAATAATGAACCATCTTCCATACAATTACCGACTAGCTTTTTGCCTTCTTCCTAATGAACAAGCACTGAAATGTCTACGTAAGGTTAGTTCATTCTGGTTAGATCAGACTAAATAATTACTCCTTGCATGCATTCAATTTCTACGCACTCAAATGTATATTCAAGGTTAGTTCGTTCTGGTTACATCAGATTAAATAATTACTCCTCGCAAAATGCATGTACTCAATTTCCACACACTCAAATGTCTACGCAAGGTTAGTTCGTTCTGGTTAGATCAGACTAAATATTTACTCCTCGCAAAATGCAAATTTTTCTTTTCTCGCTAATTTATTTTAGAGAGCGTAATTCGGTCGATCGAAGGAAATGAGTTAGGTATACATATCTATTTTTCAATTGGTGCCCCTTTTACCTATTTAAAACACGCCACAGCGTGTGCAAATCGAACTTTCAAAAACGTGTGACTGATGTCACATAACGAATTCAACCATTTTACATTATAAGGTCTTATTTCCATCACTTGTAATAATGAAACCAGTATTTATGATTTCAAAGTGCACCAATTGAAAAAATATCGTAAAGTATTCGTGGATAACTGATCTTTCAAACACTTACTCTATTTCGCGCGTGTTTGAAAGACCTTTTTATCCACAATATACTATTAGGAAATCGTAGAGCGCAAAGCGGTCGATTTCAGGTAAGAGCGCAAGTCGAACGTATCCCTAAACATACATTCAATTGCACTTTTACCGGAATTGTTCAACAGTGCATAAAAATTGTATTTCAAATACTTATATGCAATTAGGTTGGATTCAAAAATCGTGCTGTACCGGCATGATATGACTCAGCGCAAGTTCATGGAGTCGCATGGAGCACGTTTCAAACAACCTTGCAAATATGCACGAATTGTTTATCAGTTTTTAATTATTTTCATTATCAATTTTTTCGAACAGATCTGAAAATTGTCAAAATGAATGGTGATTTCAGACTAGCAATTTTAAAATCATCGAAACCAGACGAGCCACATTTTTTTTCATATACAGGTCTAATCTAACTTCTTGCACTCCCGTGAACGATGGGAGTATAATGCCATTTTATAACGAATGACCGGTGTGAAAAATTCGAAAAAAATTCTTGGAAAGTTTAAATTGTGTTGGAAAATTCCTCAAAATTTTAGAAACGAATATTATGCAAACTAAAAATTTAAAATTGGAAATAAATTGCGAAAGTAAGTTACAAGTGAAACATATGAATTTGAAACTGGCATCATATCACTGAAGAAAACTTTTTTTCAATTGATACGATACCAGAAAGTCAATTATGAAATGAGTCCAAGATTAACTTTGAGTATGTTATTTTAGGTAAAATTATAATTGAATAAAAATTCCATTTTTTTTACTGAATGGCTATTGTTACCGGTTACACCTTTATCTTTTGTATGTAGACTATTTTTTCAGATTTGGGACTACCAACTATAGATTCAAAACTTGCCCGGACTCTTAATTTTGATAATGTGATACAATATTTTGCCGTAATGAAAGCAAGGAAAGCTATGTTGCAAATAATTGCAACAATGAGTTGTTTTTCGATGTAATAAGTATAAAAAATCGACTCATACTGCATGCACAGACCTAGATCTAAAGCGAAGGCCAAAGTATGGAAATGCTACTTTAGTTTTGAAAAAAAATTAAAAATATTTCATGTAACTTCCCAACTGTTCAGTTCGTAATGAACGGAAAATTTTGATTTATCTTTTCCTTCAATAAAACGTGTTTTTATTTTTTTATGATTTTTATTCATTATTTTCACAGTATATATGTCTCGTCTTAACTTAAATACTGTCAACTTCGCAAACCCTTATGGGTAAGACGACGAAGTTGTTTTTTTTTGTAAACAAGTAGGTAAAACATCAAGAATATCTTCACCTGGAGCCAAAATATTTTGTAGATGAACAAATAATAAATCAAAGTTGACCATATTGAAATTCAAATAATTATTCATTATAGAAAGGCCATGTAAATTGGTTATCAACTCAAGTTCGCTAACTTACCCGCCTTTCTCCTACATTATTATATTATATTCATCAAATAGGCCCTATTCCAAGTGTGAAATATACTAATATGTTACAAGATGTAATATTCCTTGGCTTTCTATAAGTATGAGCTCTAGTAGCTCTTTCTTGCTTACTTTAATTTCGCCGTTAGAAATCTTCTCTTACAAGAATGATCGATATTTTCATGTATACGTTATATTTGATACAACCTTCCATTCCATTCCAAAAAGGTATTGAAATCAAATTGCCTGTTCAATTTTACTAATTTGTTCCTTAAATTTCAAATTCTATTATTGTTAATTCAATCGGTTCCCGCTTTTCATTATTATTCACTTGCCTTAATTATTGTACCTACTGATTATTCTCGTCTCTACCAGAGGGTGCTTTTTTAAACAATTCGACTGTTTATAAATAACTGAATACAACCCAGTATCCAGTATCACCCATGACATACCTCAAGAAAATATTTACTCAAAACTCCTCTTAAAAAGCTCACAATAACAACACAAACAGCGGTACTCACACATGCGACTTGCAACGAGTACTGTGGCAGGTACAGTAGTGACTAACCAAGTTCAATATTTACGGAAAACCCTTGCACGGGGATATGACTAGATGGAAGCAATGAGTGACTACCTGCCAATTTTATGAATGCACTTACTATCTAATGCATCTATTGCCTTTGATAGCTCCTATAGTGAAAGCTCCTAATAGCACCTGCAAATTCACTTTCACAATAATACAAAGCCCTTTGACAAGTTTATTTTCATTTCCTGATCCGTGCGAAAAAATCTGATGAATGAAGGTTATATAGGAATTGGCCTTGTTTCTGAATTTTTGTGAATTGTAAGCTTTGAGGAAAACCACTGTGTACAATAAATTCCAAAGTTTTGCCTTCCAGCGATGTCAAAAGGGTGGAGAGGCTAATCTTGTTGTGTCAGTCTCAATTAATCTACTGAGTGTACGATACTGGGCGTGATATTTCAGAAAATTAATGTCTATGAAGAAACCTTCAAATGAGAGACAATTCTACAACTATTCTGATAAGCTTTTTTTAAAAACGAAACTGAAACGCAATTCGACCAGTATTATTGTTTCAATATTGCCTAGACTACAATAATGAATACTGACTGGACCACGACTCAAATAAGTCAACCAATAAAGAAAAAAATTCACACTGCAAATAAAGACAAAAATAATCTGTACTTTTCAAAGATAGTGCGTGAATGAAAACCCCGATGTAGTCCCCGCCAAAACACTAGAAACTGGGAACTTTGAAATGAAGTTTTTCTCACAATCGTTCAGGTAAATGAATATTTATATAAATAAGTGCTTATAGATGAAGCTATTACCTAGCGGGTACGAACATTTTATTTTTTACAAAAGAGGCATGAAAATATCGGAATTACTCCTCTGCACTGAGGTGGTAGAAATCTCTTTGATAGCTAAGCGTAATTATACCGGTTGTCCACGAAAAGTGGCTCGCCCTTATAACTTTTTTAGTTTTGCAGATATTGAAATTAAATTTGGAGGATCTGTATGAGACATAAAACCGCATTTTTTGACAAGTAACTCTGATTCGTGCTACTTTCGGTCTCACCGGAAGTGATAAAAAATTTTGATTTTTAAATGAGACACCCGGTATATTTTTACCTTTTTTGTCTCCATATGACATTCTGAATACAACTATGTATCACTTGTTACTTTTTCTGACCATTTTTTTTTTTTCATTTCGATATTTAATTTTTAATCTAGAGGGCTATGGATACGTTCAAATTATTAATTTTAGTCCTACAGTATATAGGTATTGAGAAAAATACAACTTTACGGTTTTCGGTTAAAATGCATCTGCTGGGTAAAATTTAATTTTTTATTTATTCCTGCTATTTTATTTTCAAATGACAACGTAGTGGCTGGTCGTGTCAGAAAAAAAATGGAAGGATTTGTATACGTCTCAAAACTGCATTTCTGTGGAATATTGTTTTCAGTCGAAATATTTCTGCTGAGTACATAAGATTCAATTTTAGAATTTTTATTACTAATTTTTTTAAATGGAAATTATGTGAATTTCATTACGATTATGTTGATATCGCTTTACTGATATAGGTGTCAAGCAAACTTTCGTCTTAAAATGAAACATTTCAGATTAAAATTAGATTCAAATACACTATTGTGACCTACATAACTGATAAAATAAAGTAATTAAGGTGTATTAAAAAAAACTACTTGTCGATATGTTATCTTACCTCACTTCTCTAAATCTAAAGTAGGAAACTATTGTGAACGCTTTTGATTGAAAAACATGTTGATAATATAATTTATACAAGGAGATATTACTTTTCTGATTGATGGTTTTGTTATATCATTTCTGTTGGTCACAGGCTACTCGATGAATTTTAATATTATAAATATAAAAGATCTACCGTAATATTTTTAAGTTTGTTGACGAACATTTCTTCGAGACAGTGTGCGGTATCAAACGACGAGCCACTATGTTGCCATTTGAAAAAAAATAGTAATAATAATTTAAAAATTAAATTTCACCCAGCAGGTGCATTTTAACCAAAAACCGTAAAGTTGGATTTTTCCCAATTTTAAGGACTGAAATTGATGATTTGAACGTGTTCATAGCCCTCTAGATTCAAAAATGAATTTAAAATTTTTTAAAATTTTTTGGTTACAAAAAGTAACAAATGTTACATGGTTGTATTCAGAATGTCATATGGAGACAAAAAAAGTGAAAATATACCAGGTGTCTCATTTAAAAATCGAGACCGGAAGTTGCATGAAGGTGAATCATTTGTCAAAAAATGTAGGTTTATGTGTTACATAGATCCTCCAAATTTCATTCCAATACCTTCAAAAACAAAAAAGTCATAGGGGCGAGCCACCTTTCGTGTACACCCGGTATAGATATTACCATTATCTTCATTATATTCAATTTGCATATTTGAAATCAGAGGCGATACCTTCTGATTGTCAAGGCAATCCCCATCTAACTCAGAAAATTGGCTTCATAAACTTATCCGCTAAACTCTGAAAGGTGCGTTCATCCCTTTTGATGCACAGATATAATCCGGATTAACTTTATTAATCCTTATTGAAATACTGTTGTAGGTGGCAGATTATATCCCAATTCCATAGAGTTTAGTTTTAATATTTATGTCTCAGAATCATCATTATCTCCTTCGTTATCACTAATTATATGTTAATTAACACTGGTGATGGTATATTATCAAGCGTAATAAATTATTCGGTTTTTACAGAAACCTTGTATTACCTTTTCCGTTATACACTTGCGTTATGCATGAAAAACTCAATTACATATTATAAATTCAAGGCTTTGCATATATTTTTCAAATCGCTCAAATACCCATACCCAGTGATATTTCTTGAAATTACGGTGCGTTTCAATGGAAATATTCTTGTACGGATTTAAGTTGGGTATATTAAAAAAAAAAGACTAATAACTTTCTTTTAAATGATAATTGATAATTCTTTTATGTTAGGTTTAGTTTTGATCGTGAGTGGGCCCGTATCAGGCCGTTCACTAAGGCCAATGGCCTTTTCTTTTATGTACAAAAATATATAAAGTTGAAATTTGAAATATACATGACTTATGTGTCCAGACATGGTGCTCTTTTAAGCTTACTACTACTTTCTGTTCAACCTGAACTTCCCTATTTTTAATAAAAACACTATATTTTTTCAGTGTCTCTAATTATTCTCCAAATTCTCTAGAAAAGTATGTACTGCAAAGTAGTAATAGAATTTTATTCAAATAACAAATAACTGCAGGAGGCCATGACTCTAATTCGAATATTTTTTGATCCGCAGTGGCCAACCTATCGAGAAAAAATAGAGGTTATTTTAAATAAAGACGCAAATAACCTGTACAACCTTTTGAAAAATACTTCGTAGATGAAAACCCCGGCAAAATCGCGCGCTTTGTGGAATTTTTTTAACAATGAATATTGTCAAAAATTACAATTTTATACAAATATATCAAAAAGTATTGAAGGAATCCTTTCACAGCCAATCATCTTTTGCAGAAAAATCTACAAAATGTTGTTGAGTGTCACCAGATCGGTTCATTTTCCACTCGGAAAATACGGAAAAACTTCTAAGAATAGACTTTTTTTCAAAAATTAATTTGTTTCATAAATTTAAGGTCAATCTTGCGGAAAATGATTTGTAGTTCAACTGTGAGCAACATGGTTTCTATTCGATGTGTAGTTTTTGCATGATCGCTTATCTTTTAAAATGCGTTGATTTAAGAGAAATTCTCACTTATAATATACCAAGGATATTGATAATTTCGAAATAATTTGTCGCTAATTTTCGAAAGCGAGTTGCTTGGTACCTAGAAGCAAATCGCTTGACGTTTAAGATAAATTATGAGAATTTATCAATAGACGAGTGATATTTGGTGGGTATTTTTCAGAGAATTAAAAAACCACCATTATACATAACACATTATTTTGGAAAACACGAAGTATTCTTCTTGTGAGATTTTACCAGTCACATTCCAACTAGTTTTTGATGGTGGCCTTTTCAAACTCTGATTCGTCTTAATTCTTCATGTTTACGGCCCAATCTTCAAGAATACGCGGCAATTCTTCAACGCTACACCTTTCGTTTTTTCACCTCACTAAACTCTTTGAACATTTTTTGATGTATTTTCACTAATAATTAAGTATTGAGTCATTTTTGATATTTCCATTTCTGCTCGAATTAACTGACATTTTAAAAATTTAATAGAGCACTCAGTGACGTAATATGACAGTTGCAGAACAATGTCATAGGGGAACAAACAATCCAAACTGAACAAAAACAAACCCATTGAACACATTTTCCATAAGGCTACGTGAATCTTTCTGGTCAATTTTCTGCGAAAAGTGATTTATAAAAATTCGACCCACAAAAAACGAATTTTCATTTCATCAAATGTCAGATGCTTTGTTTGTCCCCCCATGACCGCCATGTTGTGACGTCAGCTGACAGTGCTCTATTGAGTAAACGTCAAACTATGTCATTTGCAAGGTGACACGAATGACACGATTGTTCAGCAGTGTAATATTTGTCTGATTGGCTAATTCTCGTCACATGATCGCAAATACGAAGATATATGATAGGTTTAAATTGAATGGAAAAAATGTTCAATGAAAGTTACTACAAACGCTTGAAAGTGCGCTCGAGGCAGAGTCGAGTAGCGGCAGTGGGCAAATTGAATTAAACTATCCCGAACAGAAGTGTTCTTGACCTTGATCGCTTTTTTTTTCAAGACTGCAATATACTTGTCTATTTTTTTATAAGTGTTCTGTCATATGTACATTTTAATTTGTTTCGAATACATTCTTCACACAAATTCAAGATAATTTTTCTCATGTATATCGGAACCACATACCTTGTTCTATAACAAGTGTGTTGTGAGTAGCCTGGATGCCAATCCTGTCTAGCGCTATCTTGGAGCGCGCACCGACCACCTGGGCAGGACTGTAGGTTTTCCGGACTTTCCTAGAGCTGAAAAGTGAATATGCCCCGGAGTGTTACGGCAAATAATAATAATAGCCACCTCTATCCGCCCACGCTATACATTTGGGTACACTCAACGAGTGTCATGAGGGTGTATCATCATATTCTTATTATTATACTTCGGTGGTCACTTCTGAACAGATTCATCACCCTGTAGTCATACATTCTTATCTCCAACGCGCAAGTTAAAAGAAGAGCAGAATTTTTGTCCCGGCCTTGCGTGGACCGTCTTCTTGAATCATTATACTTCTTGCGCTCTAAAGGTGCGTATTCACTAGAGCGTATTCGTTCCGCGTGAGCACCGAATGAGCACCGAACGAGCGAATGCTCGGACAGTACGGACGCTGATTTGAGCACGAACAGAATGCGCGTGCGGTGCTCGGGCCGATCCGTTCATTGTCGATTTCATCGTGCTCAGTGTGGACGGTGAAAGTGTGCTTGACGTTCTGTTTGTGGTTATTTCAGAGATTTTCAATTTAATTTGGATATTGATGAGTAACAATATTTTATTTTTTTTTGGAAAAAGAGCACAAAGTCGTCTCCACAAAGATTTTAATAAGACCAGGATAGAAATCCTATCTTAAAGACATGTTTCGAACATATATATGTTCATCATCAGTTTGGTACACAATTTATAATAGAGAGAAGAATGTGTGGAGAGAAAAATAGTATAAAATAAAATTCTTAATTAAAATAGTACATCATGCACTCTTAGTGCCTATATTTCTCTCTATTATGAATTTTGTACCAAACTGATGATGAGACACTATGATGATGAGACAGGAGACACTACGCAGCCTGATGCAGCCTGAGCTTGAACTGAGCAGCCTGAGCTTGAAACGAGCAGCCTGAGCTTGAACCGAGCATCTCATGTGCTCATTCGGTGCTCATGGGGAACGAATGCTTTAGTGAATACGCATCTTAACGTGATGGTTGTATTTTAAGCTATAGCTGCGATGGCCACGAATCAAAGAAGTCGCAGCTAAAACAGAAACTGTAGAAATTGAACCGAATGCTACATATGTTAGGTGTTCATGTAAACATTTGTTTCAAATAACTGTCTTCCATTACTTGAATCAAAGAAAGTAGGCATGGAAAATGAAAAATGGGCCTAATATATCGTGAAAATAATGATATTTTATAAAGTGATACAAAAATGATGCACTTATCAAGAGCAACTGAGAAATTGTTCAAAGAATTGTACGGAGCTCGTTATGAGGACCTAGCAAAAATTCCAGAATGCGGATCCAACAACTTGGTAGAATTCAACGCAAATAAAACCAAGTATGTCTTTTCTGTAGAAAGGCCGATCTCAAGTGGCAAGGGTACCCATGTCAGGAGAATCCATAACAATGAAATCACCATCATCAGTACCGTTTCATGGGAAAACCATTGTTAAAAGTGCCTCTCCAAAACTTGATTTCCTGTTTTGTGCCCAGAAGTATTTCACTTTTCGGCAACTGATTTTGATTTATAAGACCCAAATACGACCTGTCCTGGAATACTGTCCTCATCTATGGAGTGCAGCACATAAACACACTTTTATAGTCTAGTTCCCAAATTGTAGATAGGTTGTAAGGTTCATAATTCATATGGAGCAGGGCAAGAAATGGAACAGAAATCAGCTAGATTTTAAATAAAGTTTTACTTTGCCACTTTCTCACATCCCCCCGCCCTTTCAAATCCTGTAAAAACCTGAAAATGTACGATGACTCACTATCTACAATTTAGGAACTAGACTATAGATTCTGTTGAAAAGAGAGTCATTCGTCTCGTCGGTCATACTTCGTTCTAAGCAACTCAGTTCTCTGGAACACCGCAGAAAAGTTGGCGATATTATTAACAGATATTTTCATAGACGATGCTCTTCAGAAATACCATCAATCGTTCCACCGTTAGCGGTCCCATCGAGACTGACCCGTCGAGCTCAGTCCTCACATCCATATGCCGTCATTTTGGAGGCATGTCGAACATTCTTTCCCATCAGGGCTCGTTCTTCAGATGAACGGCAAAGCTTTGGAACTCGCTGCCTCGGGAGGTGTTCCCTGAGGCATACAGCCTGCAGATATTCAAGAAGAACACCAATAATTGCTACCTACATTCCCTCGGCTCCTACGATGTTCTCCGAACATTTCAGGATTTACAGCAAACAAACTAGTTGAACATGTGAGTGCGTTCATGTTCATGTTATCACTGTATATATTACGGACTAAAGTCCGTTGTCCGACGAGTGCGCATCACTTTTTCGCGTTTTCAGCTAGTTTATCGAACTGTAAGTTTTCCTGGGAACCAGAACAATAACAAAGAACATGAAAAAATAAAATAACTTCCACTTACTGAATCAAATGATGTTTATATACAAGGTAAGTAGGTATGGGTAAGTAAGTAAGTATGGGCATGTTTCACTTTTTCATTTGTGGTTATAGCGTTTTACTTTTCATTTAAATTAAATGTAACAATCAAACAGGGGATTTTGGTTCTTTCAATGATGTCATGATTACTCATTAGTAAGCTTGAAGAATCCTAACCACAGAATTCGTGGAATCGATTATAATCAGAAGTTCGGTAATCAAAATATATTTCGATTGAATGACGGTACCCAAGGAACCTTACAGATATCAAAGTAGCTATGATTCAATTTATCACGAATCACTGGAAATCACATAGCTGAATCATAAAAGGACTGGAATCCAATGCAATGAATTGTATATTAATAGCCAAAGGTAATTTCAAACAGGTATGCAAATGACATAATTTCATGTATTTTTTGGGATCTTAGAAAAAATCGCGAAATTCAAATCGATTAAAATCCGTAAAAATAGTGAAAAATATCTGACCGTCGAATGAAAAAGGTCCAAAAAATGTTGACCCCCTGCCCCCTGTCGAAAGCTCGATAACGAAGGCGTATTAGGAATTTGGAAAAATTTCGAACGGTTTTGTAGTGCTCCAAATTCGAGCCTCATCATTGGTATCTCGGAAAGTATGAGAGATACGAGATACTTCCGAAGATTTTTGAAATTGAGATTTTTCTGATGCAAGATATACATTTAAAGCCTCGTGTAAAGCTGAATATGGAATTGATTTTTAAAAATTTGAGTTCCTTAATTTTATCGACTATTTTAACTTTGAGCTTTACATAAAACTGAAAAACTGTGTGATATAATATTATCTGAATATAGAAGTGCTGATGCTAAAATTCAAAGTTGTAAGCATTAAACATGAAACAGAGTACCTAATGACATCATGAGTTTGAATTCTTCTTCGTAGTTGTAATGACATGACAGAAGATTCGAGAGAGAAAAGTCAAAGCTCGTTTAGAAGCAACATACATATTCATATGATGGCTGAAAATCAGTTATGACGATTTAATAATAATAAGTTTAAAACTAAAATTTATTACAGTAGGATCATTTTTACATGAAATTGGAAAGGTCAACAGAGAGTGGTAATATGTAGAAATATATAAATATCAGTTCTTCAACTAGTAAAAGTATGGGCATATATGTATATACATATATAAACCTATATACATAGATACACATATGCATACATACATATACAGTGTGTAAGATAAAAATGAGAATAAAAAATATACATAAATCACATAATGGGAACAGATTTACATTGAAAGAAAAATACAGTTATTCCATTAAACATTGTCACATTTTAAAAAACTCTTGAACAGTATGGAAGGACTTCGTTATTAAATACTTCTTCAAATATTTCTTGAAAGTAATGATGCTTTGCTCATCTTTAATACTATTTGGCAATCCATTATAGAACTTTATGCCTATAATACGAGGGAGCTTTTTCATAAAAAGTAGTCCTGTGGTAGGGAGTTTTAAGACTATTACCATGTCTTGTTGGGTAACTGTGGATGTCAGAAATTTTGATGTAGCTGGATATTCTGTGTCTGATGAACAATATACATTTATAGATATATATATATATATATACAGGGCAATGTTAAAATTTCATGGTTTTGAAAGTAAGGTTTATATGTATCCCTGCGTTGTAATCCAAAGATAAGCCTGCTAACCCTTTTTTGTAGAAGGAATAGTCCGGGGAGGAAGTAACTCGTTCATTAGGTGTACATCATAATATATTCATTACTTCATTACTTATTTTGTCTCGAGCATTAGACCGCTTAGCCATTGCAGATTCAAGATTTGAAACGTTTACATGAAAAATGTACGCTAATTAAAATAGTCAAATAGGATATCATGCTCCTTCAATAGTTTTTTATAGAATAACCTGGCCCTACACCTTTTTTCATTATTTTTCATTAAAAGTAATAAGTAATTAGGTATACAAAAAATGACTAGTTGTTTCCCCCTCGGAATAGTCTATTGACTGAAGTGGAGGTGAGGGTATACCATTGCGTAATATATTCAGCAGCTGTGTTTGGGGGAGTACATTTTTTAATTGCAAAATAGCAAAGTATCCACAACTAACTTTTTTGCAGCTTTGACTTATACACTCGTGAAACGATAGTGATGCATCAAAAAAGGTGCCAAGAAATTTCGTGAATACAATTTCCAGATTCATATTGGGATTGGATACGATGAAGAATGTCATCGAAATAGTTTTCCTACAATTCAATATTAAATGATTACACGTACACCATATTCATTGAATTTATTGTACAGGTGGATCAGTTTGGATTTATTCAACAACTACTTAAACAAAACTAATTAATTATAGTTGTACTATCGACTTTTGTTATACTGAAATTTGACCTTGTCTGATGATATATCAAAACATACCTTGGAATTGAAAACATTGTTTTCCTACATCGTCTTCATCTTGCAAACTACCAATTAAAATATGAATTGAAAGTTTGTGTTTTTGTAATAACCAAACAGGTGAGATAGAATAATTCGCTAAATTTTTTGCAGCAGTTCTTCAACACGACTCATATGCTCAGTTTAAAGGGGGGTGCTCTCCTTAGGACCTCTGAAATACTTTTGTCATATCCGTATTGATGTAGACTACTGTTACCGTACATTAAATTCAGCACCTAACCATATACTTACTAAGTTTTTAGTATTATATAGACAAAAGAAAATAGCAGTTCGCTCAAACACAGTAGAGAAGTCGTCTCTTCTGAGACGAAATCTTGGTATGAAATATTAAAGCGTTTTAGGCCTCCTTTTCGACGATCCGAGGATCCGAAAGGTTTTCCATTGGTTGCGGCATTTTGGCGCCAATATTCTACCGAATTTTTTTAACTTTCTTCCGACATCGGATGAAGTTAAAATTAATTTAACTTTGTCCGACGATCGTGTGTTTTATAACATCAAAGCATTGTTTTGTTTTTTAATATCCTCCCAAATTTATTTAAAAATGGTGTTTCAAACACGGCGTAAACTAATAAATACTGTTCTACTTCTATCCATGTTGCTGTTAGTTAGGAAAAAACGAAAAGAACCAAAAAGGTTTTGGGTTCGAGATATTTTGAAAAACCGAAAGAAGCAAGGTGCTTATCATAACTTACTTCAAGAGATGCGCCTAACTGATTCTGATAAATATTATAATTACTTGAGAATGTCCAGCGACACTTTTCATAAGTTACTGCGGCTCGTTGGGCCAAGACTAACCAAGATATAGGTACTGTGTTCGGGAACCAATTTGTGCTAGTGAAAGGCTTGCAGTCACTTTACGGTAATATGGAATTTTTTAAATTGTAAGAAATTATAGACGAATAAAAATGTTTCTAGGTATCTGGCTAGTGATAGCATGGCATCAGTTTCATATGCTGACATTGAGTACGAATATCAGAGTTGTTTTAGATTTAAGATCGTTTAGTAACGATAGTCGTTGCCGACCGATGTTTTACTCTTTTTACTCCCATATACAGGGTCTTTCACGACGAGCGTTCGTTAGGAATATATGGAGGGTTTTGCAATATGACCTTCTAATTAAAATATTTTCAATAACCGTTCTCTTTCCGTAATACCGGAAGTAGAGGGCAACTTCCTTATTTCAAATAGAACACCCTGTATTTCATGACATTTAGAAGTTCTAGCAGATTTTAGGCCCACTTTGTATAACAATGCATACACACAAATTTGTTAGTTTTCGAGATATTAATTTTTTTCTGACAATTTAACTCATGTATGAAAAATGACATATGCCACATGCCCACAGTGCAGTTATTGTCACTTTGACAGCGGCAAATGCACTAGTGGTATTTTCACTTATTTATTTGTTTATCAATTATCGCGGTGTTGGTTGCCAAAATAAATAGTTTGACATTGACATGTTTCTGAATTTCTTATTCATTAAATTGCCCTTCTGAATTACACTCAGTGTTTGTATTGATATCGGGTAAATTTGAGTTATTCAAATTATTAACTGTTTCCTTTATCAATTCCACAGCTTATCCAGAAAATTCGTTGAAAGACGCAATGTGAGAAAATCGTGTTTCATCATTCATCCCTATGTTATGTTTTAGGTGGAAAGTTTGACCACCCTCTAAATTATTTTTGAAAATTCGATGGACTTGTTCATGACTTCATGCTTCAGGAGTGATTCTGTGAAATTTCACATTTCCAACTACTGTTACTGTCCATGAGTTTCCATGTTTTCGAAGTAGTTTTTTCAGAAAAAAATTTAACAAATTTGGGTACAGGCATTGTTACACACAGTGGGCCTAAAATCTACTGTTAAATTAAAAAATTTAATGAAATATAGAGTGTGTTCCATTTGAAATAAGGAAGTAAAAGTTATATTTTCTTCAGTAAGGCAGCCTCAGTCGAGGGTGCGATGAGAGAACTAGATAGGCTATGTAGAACTAGCACCGGCTAAGTTCATTTTGGTTGATCCAAACAGTAGTCAAGAACTGGGGATTTTACCACGCTAGTCACTTAAAAAAAATTAATTTCAATTCGGAAACTCATAATTCTTGAAAAAAAATAAATAAAAAATTCAATTCAGAAACTTCCAATAAGTATTGAATTCAAGTGAATTCAATTATTATCAGCTGGAGGGGGGCAAGTTGTAGCAGAATATTAGGAATCATCCAGTTCATGTCAGATGAGTGACTTTTGAAAAACTAAACAACTACCATTTGTTTATTCCCAGAGGAAATGCAAATCCAAATTTCATTCCAATTCTAATAGCTTTTTGGGCTAATTATTCTACTACTATTCAGCTCAATTGATTTGAGAATAATCCCCAGTATTACGTAAGTTGCTTTCAAATAAATTATGAGTTTGAGTATTTCCAATCATTTATGGATATTTATATTTTTCAAGTAATTATACAAGACGAAAGAAACATTTACGTTTATGTACCTTTTTAGAATTGTTTTGACTGGTGCTGTATTTCGAATAAAAAAAAAGACTTGAACCCATCGTATAATCCAATCCCATTACAATACATATGTAATATTTCGTTATATTTTATTCCCATCGTCCACGCATTTTCTCCCCAAACTCACCGAAGGACTACTGACAATATTCGTCTGAGTCTGATTGTTGTTCCACTTGCCTCGCATTGTCGTTTAGTGAAACAATCGCACTGTACATATAACCACCTATCCGTTTATCTCGTACAGATTATCCCTGCGTTCACTGAGCACCATTTTTCCGGGGCCAACTTTGTGCGTGCTCAAGCAAAAATCCGATCCTCACCAAAACCATACGAACTTCGAACACGACCGTAACTCGACTGCAAGATCCCGCGAACACTTTGTTTATTTTCGGTTTCGTTTCTAGCAACTGGCAAGGCAAACCGGTGGCGTGTATGGTAGTCTCGACGGTCGTAACAAACTGGTTTTCCGTTTATTGGCATATCCATGGAAACGCAACTAGAACTACTGATAACGTACTTAATGGGATTTACCTTGTACGCGTATGTAAGTATTTAATACTTTGACCGGACGCGGACGTACAGGTCGAGTCGCAACTGAAGTGTGACAGGCAAGTTCGCGAGCTATAGCGGAAAGGCGGAAATCCTCCTCAGCGGATTATTGTTGTTGATGAAAAAAGGTATGCGAAGACGTCCAACCATACTCCACTTAATAATAATGATAATAATACCCCCTCATAAACACTCGTAGAGTGTACCCAAAGGCATAGCCTGTGCGGGTAGAGGACCGGGGGCACCAGGGCGACTTACTGATTTTTGGTGGCGTATTCACTTTTCAGCTGCAGGAAAACCTACAGCACCACCTCGGGTGGCCGGCGTGCACTTCAAGCTAGCACTAGTCGAGATTGGCATCTAGATAACATACAATACACTTGCTTTCAACAAGGACTGTGGTCGTCTATCGATTCCGATAGTTGGGTACTTGAGAAAAAATCCCTCGTACCTACATCGGGCTCGAACCGACTACCGCTATACTGAAGTTCTGAACGGCCTGCGCCTTAGACCGCCAGACCACCGACCAAGTATTGTTCGGAAGCCTTCGCGCGGTTTCACACGATCAGGGTGTTAATCTGTCCGAGTTTCCGCCCGACATCCGGACAAGTAGCAATACATAGGTGAGAATAGGTTCTTTCACACCTTTCGATCACGGGTAAATGGGCTACAGGGCATACAACATACCCGGATGTACCCGCTAGAACTCACGGAGCTCCCGGACAGCACTCTAGCGGACCACAGTGTACTATGAATGCGTCCACATTACACATTACACATTCACTAGAGCATTCGTTCCGCATGAGCACCGAATGAGCACATGTGCTGCTCGGTTCAAGCTCAGGCTGCCTCATGCTGCGCAATCTAAACACGCATTCTGTTCGTGCTCAAATCAGCGTCCACACTATCCGAGCATTTGCTCGTTCGATGCTCATTAGGTGCTCATACGGAACGAATGCTCAAGTGAATACGCACCTTTATCCGGGTGATTCATCATACGAGTTCTCAACGTGTTGTTGTTCAGTAGAGTCGCCTCTGTTTGCGAGGGAACATGGCGAATGAAGCAGAAGAAATAGAAACTGCGGTGGGATTCTGTGTACCATAGAATTCTATTGTCGACAGTTTTGTCTCTTTCTCTCCAATGAATTCAACCATAATGTTATCTCACTTTTTCTACCAACAATAGAATTCTATTGTCGACAGTTTTGTCTCTGTCTGTCCCATGAATTCTACTATAATGTCATCTCACTTTTTCTATCGACAATATAAATCTATATTACATAGAATTCCACCCCTGAACTTCTAATATCTTCAGTTCAAGGGAAACCAGAAATATTGGAAAAATACCTTGAGGATTACAAAAATCGCAATGAAAAACGAATGCGTTCAAAAGTTAACAGGGGGGGGGGCTATGTAAAAGCCGCACTGTATGACCATACAATAAAAAAATTGTATAAAACTCCTATTGCGTCAAAATCTATAGGACAGTGAAACTACTCATGCTTAGTTCCCCGATTTTTCCAATTCCATGCCTCCTCAAATAAAAAAAGTAAACAACTTGTGGTTATTAAAAAAAAAAGGAAGCACACTTACTTGGTACAAATAGATGGGAAATTCATAGCTTGATTGAGATGTGATAAAAAAAATAAAAATGTCCCTGTACTTATATATTTCAGACATGTTATATTCATAGAATTGCTCAATTGATTGACATTCTATCACTCCTCCACAGACACTCTATGACTTTGTGGAAAACGATTTATTTACGCTAATATGCTTTTATCTATGGAAAATGTACTATCAAATCATGTCTACTCTTGTTATAGTACGTGTTTTATATATACTACATACATATTTTATTTTTTACATTTTTTATAAACTGTACTTCTGAGATCCTATTCTATTTATATTATATTCTTTACATTTATACACTATATTTACTGTAAATAAAGGTCATTTCACGTAGGAGGAAAATCTTGGATCTTGATGCTTTAAAGAGTGCATGCATATTTTGCTTTGTTCCACTCTCATATAAATTATGGGCTTCGTTTGTTTTTATACTATTCTTTTATTGATTCCGTACCAGACTTGCAAATAGTAATTTATGTATATCAAGTGAGTAAAGTGATACTTTTTTTTACGAGTAGGAAATGTTGACGCACGACGCCGTAGGCGGAGCGCGGTATTCCTACGATTAAAAAAAACAACTGTCAAAAAAAAATAACCAATTCATATTTTTTTGCAAATATGAAATGAATTTGGCATATTTTTATTGATTCACTATTCGAACAAAGTTCGAAAAGTATGCCGGAGAGTTGAGTTTCAAACAAATGAAACGAATAATTTCGACAAAGTCGAAATCCCTTTCTCTCCATACTATCCCACAAAATGGAAAATTTGAAGCGAATATTAGAATAACATATTCATCGAGGTCAATATTATTATTATTAATGTTGACTTGACTTTCGAATAACTAGTCCATCGAAGTAACTTTTCATTTTTTTAGATTTGTATTCAAAACAAATAACAATCCTCGTGAAGCAATGAATACCTTTTTGTTTCTTTGAATTATGTCAAGGAAATCTCATATTTGCACTATTCACGATTTTCTCCGTTCAATCTTCATCACTTTTCATTTCTACTTCAATTAAATTCATAGTTATCAAGAATTCGTTATCTGGATAGATGTCCAATTTCACAAATTTCATTAATTATTGTTGCCCACTAGTTTCTGACGGCCAAACAGCCATAGCTACCTTGGATTACCTAGTGTAGATTGGGTCCAATAGTTCCTTTTCCTTACAGGTATATGCTATTATTTTGAAAATTTCACACCTCACTTTTTCAGCCAATCAAAAAATTGGTTTTTATTTAGTTGCCATGGCAACCCAAAAAATTTCCGGAAATTTTTATCCTCCTGGATACCCTGGGCGAAATTAATAAGTGGAAATTTTTCTGTCAAATATTTGACATGTGATAGTTAACATTTTGCTTTTATGTACAAATGAAATGTTATTTTTCATATGAAAGGAGATAATATTTCAGAATTATATATTCACTAAATATTTCGAATGTGTCTGAAAATATTTTGAGAACTTGCATTTCAACGATGAATAAAAAATGTATATCAATCAAATCTATCTATGCTTGACTTGATGAACTTAATATTTGAAACAATTTTATTCAACTTATCTTTTCGTGAATACTCGGCTGAAATTTGCAAGAATTCCTTTCCACAGCACTTCCCAATAGATAATCCGCATGGACCAGTCAAAACTATTTTTGTTCTGCGTGATGTGCAATGTAATTTTAGGTTGAAAATGTCGCAAAATGAATTTTCCTTTCTCACATACAAACACCGCCACTAATACTAACGCGTAACTGTCATTATATCAACAAAAACCATTCATAGCCCACTGATGTTACAACTTGTTTTCTCTCAGAATAATCTACAAGTCAGTTGAATTAACCATTAATTTAATATATTTTGGTGTGAAATTTTCTTACCGAATCCCCCGCGTGCTTGAATTAATTGCTGGAAATTTATCTCGTACATGAATTTTTTAAGAAAATCACCCTCGTCGCTGCGCGACTCGGGTCATTTTCAAAAAATTCATGTACTCGAAAATTTTCCGGCAATAATTCAAGCACTAGGGAGATTATAAGTGAATATATTCGCCGCGATAGTTTGGAATTTTGATAATACTTATTTAATAGTAAGAATTCTAAGAATATTATTGGTAAAACATTTGTATATCAGATATTTATTAGTTGCCAAAGAAAATGAGAACTGGCTTTATAACAGGATTTCGTCACTGTCACTGTTGTTGCATGAAACTGGCAGTTGCCTAGCAACAGCCGTTAAAAAAAGTGCAGTTTTTAAACGCTTTTCCGTTTAATAATGAAATCGTATGATGACAGTGAAATATTGTAATACTTTACGCACACAAACCACATAAAAAAGTAGACTTTTTTTTGACAGTTGTAGAAAAAAACATATAATGTAACGTTGTCAAATAAAATCAATCTATCTATGCATCTATTTTTTTATCTCATATACTATTAAAGTTCTTTGATACCTATTGCAAAGGTCGTATTTCGTTATATTTCATTCCCATTGTCCACGCATTTTCTCCCCAAACTCACCGAAGGACTACTGACAATATTCGTCTGATTGTTGTTCCACTTGCCTCGCATTGTCGTTTAGTGAATACAATCGCACTGTAGATATAACCACCTATCTGTTCATCTCGTACAGATTTTCCTTGCGTTCACTGAGCACCATTTTTCCGGGGCCGATTTCGTGCGTGTTCAAGCAAAAATCCGATCCTCACCAAAACAATACGTCCAGCAACTTTGAACACGACCGTAACTCAACTGCAATATCCCGCGAACACTTTGTTTATTTTCGATTTTGTTTCTGGCAACTGGCAAGGCAGACCGGTGGCGCGTATGGTTCTCTCGACGGTCGTAACAAACTGGTTTTCCGTTTATTGGCATATCCATTCAAACGCAACTCGAACTGATAACGTAATAAGATTTACCTTGTGCAAGTATATAGGTATTTAAAGGCGGATTTCCACCAAACAGACTCGCCAAGTTGCTGTTTTGTTTCCGAATATGGAAACTCCGACAGAACCCACAAAACAGAAACAAATCGTTAACGTTGTTGCAACTAAACGGACTCTACCCGACCTCTGGTTTCATCAATGGCGGTTTTCCACTAAACAGACAGTTGTTATGTTTGTGTTTTCTAAAACCGGAAAAACAAAAACAAAACTGAAACAAACCCAAAACTCCATAGATAGGGCTATATTTTGCTCGAGTATTGTTTTATTTTTGAACCTTTTCCACTGGTTGTCGTGAAGTAGTCGTGAAGTAGAGAAGTTTTTTTTCGTTCTCAGTTCTGGCTGGTTTATACTGAAAGCCTTGGAAAAAAGTAAGTGTATATATGAACGGTGTCTATACAGGGTGGCCCAGGGTTAAACCGCCAAACGTTGAGAATTGGTTTTTCAGGTGAAAATAAGATTTTTTCTTCATATAAGTATGTGTCCCAACATTCTTCGTTTTAGAGATACAGGGTGTCACAGTTTTCAGAAAAAATCTTTTTTTTATTCGTTACTCAAAAATCTCTTGGCTGATTTTGATAAAAATTGGCATGCTTATTTGCGGTAATAAAGGTATTATTTTAATGTACAGGTGTGTGCATAAAAAAGTTGTACAAGGCATTGCACTACTTGCAGTGTGTTGCACTAACTAATTGGGCTAAAATAATATTGAAAGCGCGTTACTGACAAAATTAGTTTGAATGTTGACTCTACTTTTCAAAGTTGATAATTTAATTAAGATTGATAAGTCTGGCTCACAATAGCCTTTAACTGCTGTACGAGTTTTTATGCACCCAACTGTAATTGAAATGAAAAAAAAATTCTAAAAACTTTGACAACCTGTATCTTGAAAACGAAGCAAGTTGGGACACATGCTTGCATGAAGAACAACTTTTATTTTCACCCAAAAATCCGATACTGGACGTTTGGCGGTTTAAACCTGGGTCACCCTGTATCATAAACAATCTGCGTCTGTGAATATACTTGTCCATAAACTAGCCAAGTAAACACTTTAACCGTACATGTATATATTTTTAGTAGCTATAATTCATCAACGACTAAAATATAATTTTTTTACCAATTTGGTACCAAACCCATATTTAGACTAGCAAGGCGAAAATAGAAAACACAACACGACCGTTTCCACTAAACAGACTTGAGTTTCAAAATACGTCGAAATCTTTTGATGTTACCTCTTTCGAGCGGGACCCGAAAAACAAAACTCCAACTGTCGCAAAACACGCCAGTCTTCAAAAAGTTTGCTAAGGGTTTCAGTTTTGTTTTATTCGACACGAGTTTCTGTCTTGTTTTTGTTTTGTCCGTTTAGTGGAAAACCGACTCAAGTTTTCACTCATTTCCACTCGGCAGGCAGTGTTCTGTGTTCAATATCTGCAGTGAAGATGATTTTTTCTCCACAAAATACTTTTACCGGACGTACAGGTTGAACTGAAGTGTGACAGAAAAGTTCGCGAGCTGTGGCGGAAAGGCGAAAATCCTCTTCAGCGAATTATTGCATGGTGATAAAAAAGAGTATGCAAAGACGTCCGTTCATACTCCACTTGGAACTGTTGTTCGAAAGTCTTCCGAAATTTTTAATTAAACCAATACAATATAGTTGTTAAATGTAAAAATCTGGGCCTTCATATGGACAATGAATTAAAATTCTCTGGACATGTGAATTCTCTAATACAGAAAGCCTATGGAAAACTTAAACTGCTTTATATGCACCGTGACGTGTTGACTACCGGGTTAAAATTGAAACTCTGTGACTCTCTGATTTTGTCATCCTTGGCGTACTGTAATGTAGTTTATTGGCCTGCTCTGAACTACAGAGATAAAAAAAGCTTACAAAAAATACAGAACTCGTGCATTAGATACGGTTATGGCCTTCAGAAATTTGACCACATTAGTAATATGTTTCGTAGGTCGAATTGGCTTAGTCTTGATGAAAGATTCACCCTCCACATGGCTTGTCTTATCTATAAGATTAATCAGACTCAAACCCCGAGATATCTCTATTCAAAGCTGATTAAAGGATCTCAGACCCACAATCGACCTACTCGAACTTGTAATTCATACAATATACCTGTCCACTCCACCGCTACGTTTCAAAAATCTTTCTCATATGTTGCAGTAAAAATATTTAACTCTGTTCCTGAATTCATAAAGAACAAAAACACACTTTTTTCCTTCCGAGAACATATGAAATCCCACCTACTCTCCTTGAGAAATAATTAGTCGTGTTGTTGGAGTATTTTGTTTATGGTGTTATTTCCACATATATGTTTAGAAATTTTTGAATTGTAATTTCTATTTTAGTTTGTTAAACAAATTTGTAATTTCTTTGTTGTAGTTATAATTATCTTTTGTATCTATTATGAGGTCTCTCAGCTGGTTGGTATTTTGGGGGGGTTATGTGGAAGAACAACTATGTTGAACATCGCCTCCCAAGAGTAATTGTCTTTTGTTAATTATTGTATTTGTAAAAAAAACTTAATGAAAACGTTTTATTTTTCTCAAATGTATATGAGTTTCAATTTAAAAAAATAAATCTAATTTTCGATCAAAAAACTTGGCTTACAAATTATGTTTATTCTAATAAATACACATATATTATTATTATTATTATTTATTATTTATTATTCAATTATTTTTTAATGGTTTTGAAATTACCAAAACATCTATTGAGCATAATCGCATGCGTAAAATCTCAAAAAACAAAGTCTATTTATTGAGATTTTTTATGCGTGTACAATATATAATGTAAATGTCACTTTTTAAAAATTGAAAAATAAAATTGTTTCATTACGGGACAATATAGAAACGTAAATGTCGACATAGTTTCATTTTAATTTATTTTTCTTTGTAAGTCACCATCAGAACTAATTCCTTCAATTCTAGATTTTGGAATTGAGTATTATTTTAATTTAAATTCATTGGTCGCCGTCTTCGATGTGGTCGGAATCAATAATTTTTCAGCATTTGAACAGATTTCAGAACTATGACAATTAGAGCACAAATTTGTGCATCTTCAGCTGCATCTTTTACTATTGCATCCTCTTTCACATATACAGCAAATAATATCCATGATACATTTCAAAACTTTACAATCCCCATACCTGTCTGAAAGTACTCTGAAATTTTGAGTTCTTTTGTTTCGGACGCTTGACTATTTTAAATATAGAAAGTGATACATCATTTGAATGGAAGTTCAGTTATTTTCAGAATATATATTATATATTTTTAAAAAATGCACTTTTCACCATTTTTGTATTACAAAATAATGTTATCAAATATGGGCCTAAACTGAAAGCGAAACGAAGCCTATAACTTCAAAGAAGACAACATCAAAAATATGTTAGCCTATTTTCACGTATATCACCAGACTTCCATAAAAAGTATGAAAGAATATTCAGGCTCAACTCATGCTCTTATTCACAATCATGACTTGCACCCGAAGAAGTTTATGAAAGTGCAAGCCTTGAAACCAAAAGATCATCAAAATAGGATAAACATTCTGATTCGCACCCAAAGAGATCTCAACTTTCTGAAGGGAAGCAACATTTTCCAAAGGAGTCATTTTTAAGGGAAGAAACAAAAATTTCTGGGCTGACAAGAATCAACATATTGTCAAGGAAATGGCATTTCAGGGAAAGTTTAGTTTTAACGTTTTTGCTTTCTGAAATTCTCATTTACGATGAACCGTTAAATTCTAAGAAATATCTCATTGGTGAACGACTTTTTGGATATTTTGTTAATCGAAGGGTATGGTATCTGCTGGTTTCAACTGGATGGGGCTACGGCTCATTGCGCTGTGTGAGTAACGACGGAGTTTTTCTAAATGTTCAAAGATCGCTGGTTTAGGCGTTTAGGTCCATGTAATTGGCCTGCGAGATCACCCGACCTCACGCCACTTGATTTTCACTTATGGAGTGATTTGAAAAGAAGAAGTTTACATGTCACCCGTACACAGTAAACAAGTGCCAACGAGTGATCAATAGAATCGAGGTGCTAGATGCCAACGAGATAAGGATGGCCACAAATTTTTCTACAAGTAGGTTTTCGTATTTAAAAACCAACGGTGATTATTTCGGACATTTATTGTAAACATTTGCCACATTAATATACATATTATGTTATTTTATTAACATTATTGTTAATTTGTGTTTAACAGTTTTGTTATTTTTTATTTTACGTAATGAAAATGTTTTATGAGTATACTAAATTTCGTCTCGTTTCTCTTGTTCATTGGGATACATTTCACTGATCCTTCTGCATGTTCTTCCTTCAATTTGATCACATTGACTATGAAGAATAAACAATTTTATGAAAACTTGATTTTGCAAATTTTTCGAGATGGAGGGGTCAAAGCCTCGACCGAAACTTTTTTGCTATAATTTTACCCGCTTGAAACAGTTAAATTTTTTTTTGAATACTCACACGTTCTGTATGTGGGTTTTAGGGGTTCAGGAAGGTTAAATTAAGATAGTTTTGAATGGTCCTTCTGGCAAAATACACACATTTTTGGAAGAATTCAACCCTTTTATTGGAAACGCTGGTCACTGGGCTAAAATTACCCTGAATGCATATTGTCGCAAGTCGCAATATTCAAATTCAATTAAAATCTACTTGAAATCAAATTATGCAAGTGGTTCAAAGTCTTAGAAGGCGTAGACAGAAAGTTATTCAATTTGGCATTTAATGGCCGTCTTTCTTCACTGCTTAATAGCCTTTAATGAATGACAATTAAGTGTTGGTAACTTATCTAGGTTGACCATACATTTTTTCAGTCATAACTGGTCAATTACTAGCTGTTAATGAATATAGAAAACATATACGAGTATAACAGTAAATAATACGAGCAATCATTTCGTGTATAGAGAGATTGATTTGAGAAAGATTACCTACCTACAGCCAAGCCCAAAAGTTCGTATGTATTGTTATGTATTGGGATGGTTACACAAATACTGGACAGTTCAACAATAAATTTCGATGATTTAATAGAGCACCGTCAGTGCCGTAATAATGACATAGGGGGACAAACAAATCAAACTGAACAAAAACAAACCCATTGAACCCATTTTCCATAAGGCTACGTAAATCACTTAATATCTGTAAAGATTAGGAACATGGCAATTATCCACTAACAGCCACAACAAACGAATTTTCATTTCATCAAAAATGTCAAATGCTTTGTTTGTCCCCCCATGACCGCCATGTTGTGACGTCAGCTGACGTCAGTACTTAACTTGTATCGTATCTGTGTGCGCGAATTACCCTACTATGCAGAATCCTCACTTCACTTTAACACGAGGATAACCAACAGTATTTTTGGTGAAATACGTTTTAGGCTAGTTAACTAGTCCTGGAGGGTTTTTCGTATGGACCCAAGACTAGTGACCTAGTCATGATTTCTCTTCAAGGTAACGTACTTCCTTTTACTGCGGGTGCCACAAAATAGCTCACATGAGCTGTCATTTGGAAAGTGCGTATAAACGTTCTGTAACTGCAGCCAATACTATCAATTCTACTATTCACCAACTAACTAGCAACTACTATTCATGGTTATGGGACTTTCCCCATACGAATAAAAGATAATAAAAAATTAATATTAATGCGAGAGGAGCGAACCTTGCTTCAATGAAATGAACGATTTCTGTGAGTGATATTTTTTTAATAACATTCTCCTCCTCTCTAATTTATTGAATGATTTTATCAATGAAAACTAGAGAGAATTAAAAAAAATCAGTTATCCGAATGAAAATGCGAATTTTCACTTTCAGATTTTTTATTATATTATATGTAGAAAACAGAAGTATGTTGTTTCAGAGAGTGGCATGAAAAATGATTATGAATAATTGCATAGTTTTTTGAACAATCACAATTTTAAGTTTGTTTTATTATTTCCTTCAAGTTTTGTGTTTTATTGTACTCTTTTTGTTGTATTGTTTTGCTAAGATTGCTAGAAAAATTAAATTTTTATAATAAATGCTACAGGTACGTGTTATTTGATTATATTGGTCAAGAAGTCGATGGTCTCATATGAGGAATTTTTGTGACTGGTCCAATGACTAGTTTACTAATCAATACTGGAGGCATGAGGCATCCCAATCAGTTCAAAATTTCTGAACTATTATCATTGCAAAATATACAAGGGATTAAATAAAACTTTATCATATTCCGTGCGGGCCCTCCAGTAAAAATAATAAGAATAGTTACCTAGTCATTGGTGCTCAAGGTGTTAAGACTAAAAAGTCCAATAAACGTAAAATGAGTATTAACCGAGTTACAGGGTATTGAGAGTAACAAAAAATATATATTTTCCAGAATAACTCCATAACGGCTCAACTTTCAGCATTCAGTTTCATATTTCAATGCAAATCGTGTGTCTGTAACTCTAAACAGGGTCGTACGGCAGGTGGGTACCTTTATTATCGATTTCGTCTTCTTTTTCTTAATCTCCAATGTTTCCTATACAAAAGAGGAACAGGTTTCGTTTCACAAATATCAACGGTTTTTAAGATATTTGAAGTTGAATAAGTGTGTGCGTATGTGATATGGATTGTTTTGTTAGTTGCTATGTAAGTTTTGAATATTGGAAAATTTTTGTAAACAAAATCTCTCGTAAAGACCAACAATTTTCGTAATATTTGAATTTATACTCATTAAAAGGTATGAAATATGTTGATTATATTGCTTTGAATACTTACCTGCATATTCCTTTCAAACATAATGTAGATTTTGATATGCACGCACTTATTCAACTTTAAATATTTCGAAAACCGTTGATATATGAAATATATTGAAATATGAAACTGAATGCTGTCAAGTAACATACCAAATTTCATACAGAAAAGTTGAGCCGTTATGAATATTCTGGAAAACATTTTTTTTTTCACTTTCAACACCCTGTAACTCGGTTAATACTCCTTTTAGGGTATACGTTTATTGGAACTTCTAACCTTCCAATGAAGTGAGGATTCTATCGGAGTTTGTCCCCTTTATTCTGGGACACCCTTCGAATCATCAGGAACTCCTGTAGCGTCTGGAATGCCCAGAATCGTCCAGATCATGGCTCATGTATATTATATGCGTACCGAATCTTGTTCACATTGACTGTTTCCTAGGAATTTAATGTTCCCATCGCTGGTCACTGGTCGCTGGTCACTGGTCGCTGGTCGCTGTAATTGTGTTGCAATCGCGTAGGGCTTTTCGTAACAGTATCGCTTTTTATATTGAGAAAAATTAGCGATATACAGACAAAGTTTTAAATTCCAGAAAAAATATTCTCCTCAAGCAGGATTCGAACACATGACCTCTAGATTGCCGGTGAGTGCTCCTCGATTTGTCCAGGTTGTTCACCAATTGCACAACGACTCCCTGCCAAAAATACCACATGAAATCTCATGAAAAAATATTGACGAATTATGAGAATTTATAAGAATCTGCGTGGAAAGTCTGTAACCTATACGTATATATCCTGGCATATACACTTTTTGGATTTATAAGCATATCCGAATGGCATACGAGTTTGTATCAAGCGGTGGTTGTTTAAGGAGACCATAAGATTCGATGAGGTATTCCACTTTCAATCACGATGATATATGCTCATTCACAAGCATGTCAACGTATGAGGAATGTGTGGAAATTCACAATTTATAATCTTATTGGGTATCGTATGAAGAAAGTGAAATCAGTATTCGATGGTCTGTATCAGGAATTCCGTATCCAATTTTATTGGAAATCTTGTGAATTCCTATAAGTTTTCATACAACCCAGAGTCTCTGAGAATTTACAAGTGTCTATAAGAAAACAAGGATGCGGAGTATGAGAGTTTGTTTTGGGCAGTGGTGGTTCAAAAAAGAGACTATAGAGTTCGATGATGTATTCCAATTTCAATCACAATAATGTTTTATATCCTCATTCAAAAGCTTGAGAACCTATGTGTGGAAATTCACAATCTATAATCTTATTCGGTATCGTATAAAAAAGTGGGTTGAGGATTCGATAGTCCAATCTGTATTTAGAATTCTGTATCAAATTTTATGCAAATCCTATGAGATTTCATGAGATCCAACCGAAGGAACATTATGAAACCAAATGGAATATTCTAAACAAAATGTTTCTAAGAATATTATCAAAATATTCGCATAGATTATTATTATCATATTACATATTTCAAAAATATTTTAAAAAGAGTACTAAGACACAACGAAATAAAAAAATCCAGGAAAACCTACTCGGATTGCTTATTCCTCTACTCGGAAGATGGCGCGGTCTAGACTACGTTTTGTAGCGCGGGATCAGAGAACACGAATAGCCAGCCATGGTATGATGCGAGTTGTGATAATACGGACGAGGAACAGATCGTAACAAATCTGTCTATACAAATCTACCCGCTTTCCGATTCTGTCAGAAATGAATGTGTAATTTACATATTTTTCTATCAGCAGTTGAATTTGCTTATTTCTGTATGTGCATATAATAATCCATTGAATTATTTATTCAATCTTCATATGGATGGAACGTGCCAGGAACAATCTCGCAGAATACCAAGGATTTTTTTTCAAATAATCAAATGACTGCTGTAAAATCTCATACGTTATGCATGACCTGCATGACCCCATAGAAACATGTACCATTCATCCTAGGTATCGCTGATAGAAACAAATAACAGTTATGTCTCATGTCTAAAAACACATTCAAATATCATAGATTCACGTTAGGAAATGCCATTAGAAATTAAAAAATTATGTATCTGTATCTGTGTCTTTTAAATACTGATGAATATCGAATATGGCTCTATAGGGATTTATGGTTTCAATATCCAATTTGTATCCCATAAATTCTCATATATATTTTTTGTATCAGTCTCTATGAGATATTTTTGGCAGGGCTACCCACTGCGTGTATAGAATACAAATACGAAGAAAATCATCATACCTGTCCTCCGGATAATTCAATTGAGAACTCTAAACGTCCTAAGAGCACTAAAATACAGCTTTTGTGAAAGTTTCCTTTGTTTTGGTATTAGTCTAAATCCAACCGAAAAAAGCATCTCCTATGTACAGCTTTTTTGAAATCCAACATGCACCTGACTTTATCACGTTTAGGCCCTGTATGTTGTTGAGTGATGTGTCTGAACACTTGAACCACATCGAGCCTTGATGCCTTGAATCAATTGTATGCAATTTCATTGTTGATTGTTTCGATATTAATTGCTTGTTTGTCTTGTTCGACCTTTCGTCGACTGGATACCATTAAACAATAATTGAGTGTGTATTAAAGTATGCTTAGAATTGAATAGTGATAGTTAATTGTTAGAAAATGACAAACAAAAAAGATGTCTCAGAATTAAGTGCAAAACAGACAAAGTTTTACATTTTGCCATGCATCCTGGGGAGCAAAGGGCAAATAGAAAGTTCAAATCAAATTGTTCTTGAAAAAGAAGAATAGAATGCCCTGAAAATGAAGATTTTTTCGAATGTCGCTAGCCAGTGAAAAATATGTTTACGTTTTCTGAAATTTTTCATTATACAGGGTGTCCCAAAAATGATAGTCCAGCTCATGACTGAGGAGGCATCCATTAATTACTTGAAATAATGTTGGCGATTTTTCGACCCCCCCCTCCCACCTTGGTGAAATATCGTGAGATTCTGCTCGACCCCCTTCCCCCTCTCCTAATCTCATGTGAGATTTTTCATAATGCGTATTTGTAATGTAAATGAGTTAATATGTGCTCGACTGCAATAGATTTATTCAAAAAAACAATTTTTTAGAATTTTTTTAAATTCAAGACTAGCTAAGACTAGTATTTAAGATATCTAATGACATATAGTATACCGGGTGACCACGATGAGGTCACGAATGTGCTGATAGATTACCGCAACCACTAACCAACACATTCGTTTCATTATTCACTATGACGTCATTAACAGTACCAGAAAGTAAACCGCTGTCATTTTTATGTCAACCGCTACCAGAACCAAACGCCAATCGAAAACGGCTTTATATTATATTTACAATTTACGAATTTACAGGAAAGGCAGAAGCAGTGTTGCCAATCAGTGTATAATTATACGATTTTCGTATATTTTGGCTTGGGTGTGTATAATTTTCGTACCCCCCAAAATTGTCGTATAATTGCGTATAATTTCGTGATGTTGAATTTTAGATGGTTGATGATCGATTTGAAACCCTAGATCTAGATGGCAGTGGTGTGTAAGACATTAGACATAAGTGTTTGGAGGCGGAAGTACGCAGTCACAGAATATATACCTGTCATACGTCATTGTAGAATCAGTTATATTTTTTATTTTTCTGCCTGTTTTGTGGAATCACAGAGCGTTTATTTCATGCTGTACTTCTGTGACATGTGACTGTCATACGTCATTCAGTAATGGTTTATTTAAAATAACCGAAAAGATGGCCAAATACGCCACATTGGAAGCAAAGTCCAAGAACTGAGAGAAAATAACCGAATACTTGTTATGACGTCATCAGCTCAAACGCTGTCAAATACACTGACATTTTCTCGACCAAGGGCTCGATTCTCAAAAGTCTACTACCCTATGTCGCATGCGACAAAATATTTCTATCTCTTTTTAATGCTTGGTCCAGAAAAGTGATAGAAAAATTTTGTCACATGCGACATAGGGTAGTCGACATTTGAGAATAGGGCCCCAAATCGTAAACGGCTTGGGTGTATAAAACCGTATAATCTGGTTACAACTCGTATAATTGGACAATTTTCTATCGGCAACACTGGGCAGAAGGGTTAAGGGTTTTTACTTTAGGCATCTTAGGCAGAGCACAGACCACCTACCCCTAGACGGTTCACCACAACACTAACTAATGAAGACTGAAATAAGCGCCACCAGAAGATTGGTATCGGTACTACCGTGACGATGCGGGAAATTCAAATCTTGAATTTAATACACAGACCACATACTTAGATGTTCGTGAGTTTCATAATGTTGTTTACAACCTCAAACAACACTTGATATCACGACTACAAAGTTTTTCAAATATCAAGTGTTGTATGAAGTTTAAACAACATAAGAAACTTTCAAAAAATGTAAAAATTAATTTATAGTATATTAGGTATTCGATATTCTGTGGTAATGGTGAAAAAAAACACTTTCAAGTCAAAAGGTGGTTTATTGTCGAAGATGTACAATCTCATTGGACAAGCTTAAAATAATCAACACATTGTTTGAAAAATTAAAAAATTAAATATGGGTGCAGTACAAAATATATGGGTCCTCATATTAGAGAGTACATATGGTAAGTCATATAGAGCACAAAGTCGGTGCAATTGATCCATGATTACCTGGATGAATAAAACTATGGATATTGCATAGTACATTATGTGGATAAGGTAAAATCATATACCGTGTGACACAGACTCGTTGTTTCTCTAGCTATATTTCTGGAATTTGGAACATTGACTATGCTCACTCAACTTCCGGTTTTTCCGGAAACGATATCAACTTTCGATTTTCAAATGGGTCACCTTGTATACTAATACATGATCGGTTAGGAATAATCATAAGGAATCCAACGATACCAGGTTTGATGGTGTTATCCCCAAAGACTACCGAGATATCCAGAAAAAGTTTCTCTCTCCCACTCATTAAGCTCATAAATGATAAATAGCGATATCTCCGTACTCTTTGGAGATAACACTATCGAACCTGGTATCGATGGATTCCTTATGACCATTCCCAACCAATCGTGTATCAATATACAGATCGTCCCATTTGGAAATTGAACCATGAGTCTGTGTCACACTGTATAGTACAACAATGTTTATAAATGATTCCCAAATATATGTAAAAGAACAGACATAACACAAGATACATATTAGAAGGTAATCACATTGAAAACAATCAAATATTCTTGATGAGTATAGTGAAATTTGCGGCCAGCGAACATTTTGTTGTATTAATAAATATTACGTCACTGACAAATTAAAACCAAAGATATAACGAAAGCAGAACCACACATATAATTCAATATAAAAGTCACACTACACAAAGAACGGATAAAAACTGCCATTGTCATATAGCAAAAAAAAATAAAAATTTCATCATAAAATGTCTCTAATAACCCTAGTTAGTTATCAACATCTAGTAGAGTGCAAGAAATTTGGAATTTCATTTGATATTTCAACATTAAACAGCTTGGGCAATCACATGTTTAGGTTGTTTGGCATTTTTTTTCTTAATTCTGTTCATACGAATTTTATTTGCTTGTAGTTTGATTTTATTCGAAAAATTTTCTTCGAGGTGGTGTTTGTTTCTAAATTGTTCAGATTTGAATAATCTACGTCTGAAAGAATTTTTCTTGTTTCTTTCCATTGTATATTTCTTGCGCAGTTGTTTCATTGCTTCGTACATTTTCTTCTTTTTTGGTGTTATTGTATGCCTTTCAATTCCAGTTTGTTTCAGTAACTGATATGGTGGCAATAGGGCATTACCTGTATTACCTAAAAAAATATATATTTGAAATCTAAATATATGTTTTTAATAAAAATATCTTCACTTTTATAACCAATTAAAGATTAAATAATAGAATCACAGTGTTGTAGATTGTTTCATATTTTTAATTTTGTTTTATATTTTATATTATATTCGATGGAGACTCTGTGTTGTAGAAAAAAAGTTGAATTTGTTATGATGTCAATATATATGAAAAAAGTCATTAAATAAGTTTGAAAAAGTAAAATATTGAATTTTGATACAAAAAAAACTACCGAAATATAAGTTTTTTACACACAGTTTATAATGTGAATGTAATATAATAAAATGTAAATACAGGGTGTTAATTAAGTATGTTGACAAACTTCGGGAGATGATTCTTTGAAAGTTTTCAGGACGAGAAGTTCATTACTGTATTAATTAAGTTATATTCATTACCTTTGATACTATCGGCAGGGTTAGTCCATTCTGAAATCCCAATAACTGAATCACCAGGTTCAGACAGTTGAGTATTTGCTTCAGTAGAATATTTGCTTGAAATATTTTGTATGGATTTGGTGGATGTTGATGGAGTGTCACATATATCATTTGAGCCAGTTGAACTTATACCTAAAAAAATCAGGCATTTTATTCATTCAAGTTTCATGAATAAGTTTTGTACTCACCAGGAAGATTTAGTGTTGGAACAGCATTTGCAAATAACTTGTGAGACCAATTAGAAATATATTGTGACTCAAAATGTTGATGACAGAGCCTTTTAGAATCATAAACTTTTTTCTGATTCATTTCTAACAGTTCCAAATTATTGATTGCCTGTATCCATTTGTTGAACCTAACTAAATCTTTACTTGGATCAGGGAATCTATGCCTTATTTCATTAGAGCCATCGCAATGAGGAACGCAACATTTATTGTGGTAAACCATGATGAATGGTGAAAATGAATAATCACTACAGAATTTCACAGTAAACACTTTTAAATCACACTAACAATAACAATTTTCACTATCAGAAACACAGTTCTATAAGTAATATTATTTGTTGAAGTCCATTTATTTATATACATTTTGTTTTGTTGTCAGTACTCTCTTCTTCTTAAATTTAACATGACCATTGATACCACACGCACAGAACTCATAATTATGGGTTCTGTGACCACAAGACGAACGTGTTAGAACCAAGCATAGAACGAAGAACAACTCTACAGATCACAGCGCCCCCAAAAGATTGGTATCGGTACTAAAAAAAAGGTTCATGGTCACTTAACCTGCGTGAATCGTCTAGGGGTAGGTGGTCTGTGAGGCAGAGGGCACTCTAGTTGGGATAGAATGATAGAAAACTGAATTGTTTTTGTTTGTTTTGAATAAAATGTTCAAAATGCCGTGGTGCACTATTTGTGACAAATCGTTTTACGATGTTAGTAGTTTGAGAGGGCATGTAAAGAAGTTCCACCCAGGTTAGTACAATATTATTATTTTTCGTTATACATTGATAAAAAGTTAATAAAAATGGTCCTATATCTACCTATATTCTTAGATAAACTGGATGAAATAGCCCCCAAAAAAAAGAATAGCGTTGAAGCTAGTTGTGTTGAATGTGGAAAATCATTCTCAACACATTCAAATTTTACTCGACATGTGAAAACTTTCCACTCTGGTAAGGGTATTTTATTCTTATTTGAACACCATGTTTTTTTTGTACTAAAAATACTGTGTTTTAACATTATTTTGTATTCTTTGTCCAGATAAAATAAATGACCTGATGAAATCGAAGGCTTACACTTATGAATGTGATGAATGCGGTAAACATTTCATGCATTCAAAAAATTTCAATTATCATAAGAAATATCATCGCTTAAAAAATACTGAAGGAACCTCCGATGAGAGTGTAAGGAAGGTAGAAAACTTCAAATGTTGTTTATGTAACGAAGGAAATTTTGAAAAATCAAAGATATTGAAGCATATTAAAGTAGTTCATGACATAAAACTCTCATCCTTGTACTTAATATTCTCCAACGAGCATGAATTTCAGTGCTGGAAAAGAGAAGTTGAAAAAGATACGAAAAGTCGATTTATTAATAAACATGGTTCTTACTCCACGAAAAATTTCAAAAAAAGTAGATTCATATGCCACCGATCTGGCTCATACAATCCAGAGGGTTCTGGCATAAGACACTTGAAGGTAAAAGGAAGCAATAAGATCAACGGATATTGCCCAGCTGAAATAGTACTTACGGTATTGAATAATGGAGAATGTGAAGTAGAATTTGTGAATAGGCATGTTGGCCATAATCAAGAATTAGGACACATAATTTTGACTGAATCTGAAAGAGGAACTATAGCTGCCAAAATTGCTGCTAAAATTCCTTTCCAAACCATCCTTGATGAAGTCCGGGAAGAATCTCTTTCAAAAGATGAATTACAGAGAATGCACCTTCTCACCAAAAAGGATTTATATAATATTGAACAATGTTACAATTTGAAAAGTGAAGCAGTAAGGCACGTTGAGGACGCCGTAAGTGTGGATGATTGGGTCAAAGAAGTTGAAGATATAGGATGTGTTTTATTCTATAAACCACAAGACACTATATCTGAAACATATCCGCTTTTGAGACGAGAAGATTTCCTGTTGATTATAATGAATCAGGGCCAGGCAGAAATGCTAGAGAAATACAGCAGCAACTGCATCTGTATAGATGGAACCCACAGCCTCGATGCATATGAGTTTGAGTTAGTGACACTACTTGTCTTGGACGATATGAGGGAATGTTTCCCCTCTGCCTTTTCGATATCAAATAGGACCGATGAGACTGTAATGACCATTTTCTTTTCTGTTATAAAAAACAAACTGGGAAGAAATGTACAGCCCAATGTATTCATGTCTGATATGGCGCCGTCATTTTATAATGCATGGATGCAAATAATGGGGCCTGTGGAATATCGGTATGTTCATTCATTTTATAGTGACTGATTGTCTTTCTTACTCGATATATTTTCTGGTGCACAGGTTGTTTTGTTCTTGGCATGTAGATCGAGATTGGAGAAAAAATCTAAAGAAGGTCAAGACAAAGGAACAACAAGTAGGTATTCATTTGGAGTGTTATTAGCCATTTTCAAGAAAACCCTAAGACACGTAGACTTATGTTTTTGAAAAGACATTCTGTGATATAAAAAATATCGCCCCCTTTCAATCCCCTCAAAGTGACAGCCACCCCCCTCCAATTTTTTAAAAGGAATGGGGGTCAAGTGATATCTCATTTCTAAGGAGAGTCAATTGTCTATAGAGCTCTGAATATTTTTTTGAATTTCGTTTATGAGTCATGAAAAAGAATATATCAAAATGTTAAAAAGTATCGTGTATACTATTAAATTCGCTGTAAATTCAATGCACCTCAATTTTTTTAAATACAATTTTTCACTCTACTGTCAAGTAAGACAAACAACAGTTGGAAATGAACCAATAGAAAAAATTAGGGTGCATTGAATAAATAGCAAATTTAATAATATAAGTGATACTTTTCAATATTTTGTAAATTTTTTTCATGACACATGAACGAATTTCAAAGAAATAGACAAGGCTGTATAGACCATTGACAACCCTTCGAAATGAAGTATCACTCGACCCCCTATTCCATTTAAAAAAAAATGGGGAGGTGGCTGTCACTCTGGGGGGTGTGAAGAAGAGGCGATTTTCAAAAACATAAACCGACATGTTTCAGGGTTTTTCATTAAATTTTTATTAAAATTAATTTATCCGTTACATATCGGATGGAACTATGTAACTTGTTGTGCATATCGAAGAGGAACAAAGTTAAACAAAGCACACACTATCACTTTTTGGTGTATCGGAAAGAGATAGCGATTGTTTCGTTTCGCTATCGGTATGCAAAATCAGTTACAGAGTCCCAGCCATGGTCCTGTAATGTATACATAAAATATATTATTTTCAGATTACCGTGTATAAAATGTTAAGAACATTGCTCCAGGAAAGAGATGAGAATGCTTTAACTCAAATGTGTACTAATTTTATGGAATTTTTATTTTCTAACTCTGACACAAATGAGTTTGGTGCATACTTTCAAGAATATTATTTGGAGAATGTACAGTCATGGGCTTATTGTTATAGAATACATTGTGGTATCGATACGAATATGCACCTAGAACAAATGCACAGGACCCTAAAGCATATCTATTTACATGGAAGAGTGAATAAAAGGATAGATAAAGCTATAAATATACTAATGAAATTTTTTCGTGACAAATTGTTTGATAGATTGATTGTAATGAATAAAGGAAAAATTTGTACAAAACTCAAAGTTCTAAGAAATAGGCATAAAGCAAGCGAGAAATTAGATGCTAAATGTGTAATAAAAACAGATTTGGGATTTGAGGTTCCATCATCATCAAAAAACGAAATATATTTGGTTCAAGAAAAACAACCAGCTTGTAACTGCAATTTGTATTGCACTGAATGCCAAATTTGTCTCCACCATTATTCTTGCACATGTATCGATTCATGCATCAGGTGGAATATGTGCAAACACATACATTTGATTTGCAGAGCATTGAATGAGCATAGTTTTGACAACCAAATAATCGGCACTCCTTCGCTAGCAGATTCCGGTAATGAATTATTAATATTCTATTCATAGACCAGTGCTGATGGATGCCAAGAAATATAAAAGCGAGAAAAATTATTACCAGCATGAGACCTGCAGAAAGAGAAGCAACATAATGTTCGAATGATAGGAAAAATGAGGAAAAATAAATTAGATTCGACAAAATGGAGAAGGGTGTGGAACGGAGTGAACTTTTAGGGGTTGGAAGTGGTATTTCACGGTTTTTCGCGATTTGCAACGAAAGTTGACCTATCGAAAAAAGTTGATTGGAAAAGTTTTTGATAATAAAAAGATCTAACAAATTTTTCGGAAAAATCGGATAAACCGATATTTCAGTTTTTATTATTTTTCTTGCGCATTTTCTTCTTTCACGAAATTTGGTGGAAATTTAATTTAACTTAAGTAAACTGTATTTTTTGTAGCGACATATAGATTTTTTTTTGTTTTTTTTCGACAAATTCCGAAAAACGATCTCATTTTCAACTGAAAAGTTTCACCGATTTTATTATCATGGAAGGGCGAAATGAGGTAAACTTTTGGGGGTAAAAATGATTTCGCACGATTTGCAGCGAAAATTGTGTCCTAATTTATTCTTTGTTCCTATCAAGATAACATGAAATTATTTTTCTCGAAAAGTTTCAACTGTATAATTTCATTAATTTTAATAAATATCAGTAAGGCTAATGACCTCAGAAGAGTCAGAACTCAGAAGTCGATGCCTTAAACAAAAAAAATAGTATCAGTGATGCCAACACACCAAGAAAAATTCAATAAATAAATAAATATGAGTTTAAAATTAAAATTAAAACAATTGGTTTTTAATATCTGTTTGTGTGAAAAAAAAAATTGAGGTTATGAGGAAAAAAAGTTGATACAAAAGTTGTTGATCTTTTCAATATCAACAACTTTTCCATTTAACTTTTTTTTGATAGGAGGTCAACTTTAACTAAAAAATGAATCAGCACTGGTCTATCAGGTATCTCTAATATCTTATCATTTTTCTGAGTAGATGCAATGTACCTATATATGGGTATAATTCAATATATTAATTGGTACTTAAATCGTTATTTTTAAATCACTTTTATTTGTTGTTTCCGAATTCACATATATTTGCTGAGCATTATTTAATTTGTTCTAGATGACAATAAAACATTAAATATCGACGAGAACTCCAATTGTGACTTCGACCAGCAGAGAATATCGGAATCTCTAATAATCGGTAAAAAGGAAAGAGAAACCAATCATTTGAATTCAAATAAAGAAAAACTCAAACTGAAGTTGAACAAACTCATTGATGGTATAGAGTCACATGAAGAACTAAATACTATTGAAAAATTATTTGCACCTTTGTACAACCAACTTTAGTTGCCACGAGGAGAGTATCCGCCGAAAACGTAGATTATTTTAATAAAGTTTAAGCATTATTTTTGTGTTTATTATGTCCTGTTCAAACAAAAAAGGGACTGACTACTGCACGGTCCGACCGTTCACTAATTGAGCGTTCGGGGCCGGTCCGACCGCAAGGACAAGTCTCTCTTGTCTATAATAATCCTTGGTCCGAGTTGGTCCGACCCAAGTCGTACAATAACATTTTGTTCGAGTGTAGCTGAGTGCAGATCAAACAAAGGAATGTATCGAATTAATTTGCAAACGAATATATTATATAATAAATTACACTAGGTGTTTGAGTGCTACATCTCGATGCAAACGAATATTGGAATAAACGTACCAAGGGTGATACTCACTCTGTAACTTGTTTTGCATAGCGAAGCGAAATGAAGTTATACTCCCTCTGGTGTCAAGTTTTGACACTATAAATAAGTATTGAAATTATTGTTTTCATCAAAATTTTCAAGATTTCAGCTATTGTTAAAGTGCATTTTGTTGAACCTGTAATCTCTTTTGACAAGTGATGAATTTCTGGTACATATAAATGGTGAATATTCTGTTTTTCTGTTGACATAATGTACTTAAGAGTAGTTCAATTTCTGCCACTTTGGCGCTGGCATCTAATGTTGAATCGCTATGCGAAAAAGTTAGAGTCCCACTGCATGTTTAAACCATGTTGAAACACGAGTTCGTGACAGTACGACAAATGACAGTAGAAAGTCGCCATTCATGGAACGATAAAATCGCAACGACAAGTGCAAGGACAATTCACTGCGACAAGTGACAACGTGACCATTTTGTAGCCGCAACGACGTTTTCATGGAGCGATGAAATCATTAAGATCGCAACGACGAACGACAGTCCGCGAAATAATTTAAAAACATAACTTATAACCTACATTGAATATAAACGTATAAAAGGTGCTGTTCTAGAAGTTCCAGTCCTCTCCACTGAAATATAACCTATAACGCCCTCTCAAATAACTTAGACGCTAGAGCTATTTCAATTGAATAGGTACTTAAATGTAGAGTATACCTTTAAAATGAGTAATTATATGACATCGCCTTGTCCTTCAGATCATTATTTTTCACTATGTAGTTTGCGCTCTCGCAGTGCAAAGGCCACTGATTTTTAAAGAAGAAATAAGAAGAGGAGTATGTCTCCCGCCAACTGCCTGCCTAGCTAACTTCATTACGCTTCTCAGTGCGAAAGGCCATAGATGTGTTTTTAATTATTTTGCTTAAATTGAGAAACTGAAAGTATTCTTTTGCGAAAATTGTGAAGAAAAGAAAAAGAGAACGGTCCAGTCCACGGGACCTCTTATGCAAACTTGAAAAACAGCTCCAGACACGAAAATGTGGAAGCCGTGTTATTTTTAGGTTAAGGGCTAGGTCTCGACCACGTTATCCAAATAGCAACTCGAGATATCCCGCGTAGCAGCTACTGGCCCGGGGATAAATGGTTCCAACAGCAGCCCGAGATACCCCATCAGGTGCCACAGGCCGGGGATAAATGGTCCAAATAGCAACTCGAGATATCCCGCGTAGCAGCCACTGGCCCGGGGATAAATGGTCCCAACAGCAGCTCGAGATACCCCATCAGGTGCCACAGGCCGGGGATAAATGGTCCAAACAGCATCTCGAGATATCCCGCGTAGCAGCCACAGGCCCGGGGATAAATGGTTCAAATAGCAACTCGAGATACCCCATCAAGTGCCACAGACCAGGGTAAAAAGTCAAGTGAAGAAACACGAGAAATCCCATCCAGAGCCACAGGCTGGGGATAGTGACCCTCTATAGATGCTCATAGGCCAGAGGTAGGTAGGTATTACCAAACATTTCCAGGTGAAGAAATTCTCCCAGTTCCCTCTATTGATGCCATAGGCCAGAGGTAGGTAGGTATTACCAAACAATTCCAAGTGAAGAAATTCTCCCAGTTCCCTCTATTGATGCCATAGGCCAGAGGTAGGTAGGTATTACCAAACAATTCCAGGTGAAGAAATTCTCCCAGTTACCTCTATCGATGCCATATGCCAGAGGTAGGTAGGTATTACCAAACAATTCCAGGCAAAGAAATTCCCATAGTTAAAAATGGAATTTCAGTTGAAGGTACTTACTGACAACCTTGACAACTATTTACAGCCAATTGGAACTGACAAAGAAAACACACTGTGTAATGGAGTCACAGATGCTCCCCAAAAAAAAAAAAAAAAAAAAAAAAGTGGCATAAAACATATATGTTATGTCCGGGTTTAGAAAAAGAGAATAATTTCTCATTCACATTGGTAAAAAATTTGAGACAATGAAAAAATCTCCGCCATGCTTTTATTTGCCAGAACTTTGACCCAGAAAAGTCTGGAAGTCTCCTACCAGGTGAAAATTTCCAAATATACAGACAATACTAGATAATCAATCAAAAATTAGGTTCTATAACCATTAATTATTACCACAGTTATGATCATCAGTCTCCACTGTGGTAGTCATTATCTATGAGAAGAACATTTGTTCACAGTAGACAAATTAATCCAGGCAGTTCTTAACTCGTTTCTCCAGGTTCCTTTTTAGAGATAATTTGGATGCAATAAATTAATAAATAAAAAACCAACCGCTTCAATGGTCAATAACCATAATCGGCACCATAACACACTTTTGTATATCACAGCAGGGAAATGAACAAATATCAACCTCCAAGACTACTATGTATATTATCAAAGGGTACGAATCCCATTCTATATAAAACCTAGGCAATAAGATCCAGATCTCTATGGAAAGTATGGAAAGTAAGCACAATAAGTGAAATATCGAAAAGATTCATCCCAGATTTTCAAAAATAATAGGTTTATACCCAAACCTCAACACTTCAAAATGAAAAGTACAAGGACAGTTTTGAAGCAAATTGAAAAGAACTTCTTTTTGTCTACGATTGTTTTAAAAGATGCATACTCGGTGCCAGTGCATGAAAAATTCAGAAAATACCCAACATTTAAAGTATGTGACACTTATTATCAGTTCACTTGCTTTCCCTTTGTCATCTCTGTAAAATAATCAAATCTCTATTGGATTTTTCTTAGACAGTAATATGTTACTTGTTTGTGGGTCATAATTGAATGATTCTGGATTACCGCTAGAACTAAACGGGAACGCCTTGTCTCATGTTAGTTCTGTAACAACTTTATAAAAAAGCATTGGATTTATCAACAATTATAGGAAAAGTAGCCGAAATCAACTCTGAATTCTTAAAAGTTGACAACTGAGCTGCCACCTGAGGAAAACAAGAATCATTAGGTCAGTAATTAACTGTTGTACAAAACACAAATTAAAAATCAGAGAAACTGCAAAAATCAATATGGCAGAATGTTCAGAATCATTAGACAACAAAGAATAGGCCAGGGCTACGATACCGAAATGGTATACCAAACCTCATTAAACCTTAAAAATGGTGGTCTAATAATATTTTTTTTTTAATCATACAATGTGCATCAATAAAAAGGGAACATACATATGGTGGATGGAATGCAGCAGAGGCCTTGAAACATATTAACCATCTATTGTTGCTGGCTGCCTCCTATGCAATCAAGTGTTTTTTTGCAGGCTTGCTTGTCACAACATAATAATATCTTGGTTCATAGCGCCATTACCAGCCATAGCCTATATAAATAGAATTGGCAGTGTACAATTTTGGCTGTGTTAAGAAAGAGGCCTCCTGTGGTGTATGTTGCTGAAGGCGAATAGAGCTGATGGAAATTTTAAAGTTGTTGACTCAGTGCTGCACTTCTAAAGTCGTTTCAGAGTCTGTGAAACCAAGCACTGATATCTGCATCCAAGTTGCATGCCGAGAGATCCGGATGCGGCAGGTGCCAGGAGGATCATGGATGATCAAGCTATAGGTGTGAGGTGTGAGGTGTAAATGTTGTACAACACTAGTTTAGGTTGTAGCTTGTGGCCAAATATTCAAGTAGGCACTTAAATTTTTTATTGTAATGTAAATTTGTTTTTTCTTCCACTCAGGGCGTGTCAAAGTTTCGATGTCAAACGCAGTGTTGCCTCTGCCAGGGACCACACTTTGTGCACAGAACACATAAAACGTGAAAATACTGTAAATAAAACTGAACTTAATCCTAAGTCACACTACACACTATTGTAGTAGTACCCTCACAACCATGATTCCCAATGTTTAGGAACCTAACGATAAATTGTCTCCATTTCAAAAAAAAAAAAAAAAAAAAAAAAAAAAAAAAAAAAAAAAAAAAACGTCGCAGGAAGGTTTAAAACAGGGACTCTAAGAGGAAACTTGAAACAGTATCATTATCTTCAATCACACAAAAGCAATATCTCACTTTTGACAGGTATATATAGACCCTTCTGCAGAAAACGCAGCAGCTGTCTTATATTTTTTCCAGAATCCGTTGGACAATTAATAATACCTGTGAAATGTGACACTTTCAACCAACAGCGTCCAGCACTAGGTCTTATCTTGCCAGGCGCTATGTAACAATAAAATTCTCTTTGGAAGAGGTTCTTGAAATGTACCGGAAGAATGAGACACTCAGATGAGCCGCATTATGGCGTAACATAGGATCCAGAAGTAGTAAAATGGTACAATACCGAATATCTATAAAGTCTTATGGAAAATTAGGCATCTCAGATTTTCCCAGAAAACTTATCCCATGCAAGCTCTCTGCAGGGCATAGTACCAGACATTCCACAAAATTAGGTTAGAAAACATATTCAGTAGTTCATGAGTGCTGACAAATATCACTTACCATGTGAAAACAAGTAGGACACCAAGTGTCAACCCCTTTGGAAAGTCGAAGATCCATATTTGTGCTTAGTAAATTGCCTACATGATTATAATGGTGGAGCCCAGGGTGTGGGAGTAATCAAAGTTTCACTTATTCTTGATGACAAATAGGCTCTGTCAACTAAAGAAAAATTTGATCAGATGGGTTAAGAAAATAACCCTTCATACTATTAGGTGCACGTTGATATCAAAATATTCTCTGCCCATTCGACACGACAGGCAATATAGCTTACCTCAAAGGCGTGTCGTGGATGCAATCAGAAATAAAAGTGCCGAAAATGTCGGAAAGGACAAACATCATTTGAAAAATTCTATGATAAACCTTTGAGCAACCACATAAAACTTGCGGAAGCTGATGTTGAACAGTTTTGAAGTAATTCGTTAATAAAAATCTGAAGCGATTAATTCACAGGAAAATAACTAAACTTTGCCCATGATATCCGCAAAACAATTACTATCTGCAATATTTTCGCTATCTTTAAACAGCTACATAGTGAAAAATAATGATCTGAAGGACAAGGCGATGTCATATAATTAAACGATCAAACGAACTTACCTGTGAAGTTCGATCGGGATTATATGACATCGCCTTGTCCGAGGATCATCCCACAACCGAAATTGAAACTCCCGCCCTAAACAAATATTGCAGGCACTTCGAGCGTAATGAAGTTAGCTAGGCAGGCAGTTGGCGGGAGACATACTCCTCTTCTTATTTCTTCTTTAAAAATCAGTGGCCTTTGCACTGCGAGAGCGCAAACTACATAGTGAAAAATAATGATCCTCGGACAAGGCGATGTCATATAATCCCGATCGAACTTCACAGGTAAGTTCGTTTGATCGTTTAATAATAAATATATCAACGTGTATAATATGTTGTGGTATACAAACTGTTGGTTGAAATATTACCCATGGTATATGCAAAGTGCTGTGTAGTTGTCATTAATAATTACATACGTGAATTAAATCGCAAAAGAGGAGCAATCACAGTAGTAGCGATTATAACAAAGAGTAGGGGCCTACTGTATAGGTCCCTATACTCTTTGGTTATAATCCATAACAAAAAAAGGAAGGTGTTAGTGGAGTTTTCAACGCAGTAATTCCAATTCTTGGCTTGGGAAGGTCTGAGATTCCACAACTATTTAATAATGTCAGCAACGCAATTAAAAATTCTGTTACAATTAGTTTGTAATGATATTCATAAGCAGAATGTTGTGCGAGAACCTATTGAAATTTTTTTATAAGAATATTGTATTTAATTCACAACTATATTTCAAAACTCTCAAATACTCCCGTTTCACGTTGTCGCAAAGAAGCTAAACTAATCCAGTGACACTACGACGTCGTTCAAACTATAAACGAACCACACGTCACACGTTACCACTCGTCGTGATTTTGATTTTATCGTCCCATGAATGTTCTCCTTAAAGCCGTTTTCGATTGGCGTTTGGTTCTGGTAGCGGTTGACATAAAAATGACAGCGGTTTACTTTCTGGTACTGTTGATGACGTCATAGTCGTAGTCATTGGTTAGTGGTTGCGGTAATTAATCAACACATTCGTTACATTATTCACTATGACGTCATTAACAGTACCAGAAAGTAAACCACTGTCATTTTTATGTCAACCGCTACCAGAACCAAACGCCAATCGAAAACAGCTTGAGTTAAGGGTATGTGGTCTGTCAAACAGACCACAGAGTCGCACAGACGGTCTGTGTTCGACCTGGCTAGTTTCTCCGACGAGAAAAGGCCATAATTATAGAAGAAGAAGAAGTCGGTCTGTGTTGTATGTTGTGTAAGCAAGTAGGAATCAAATATTTTTTGATCCTTTTTTTTCAATTGAGTCATATTGTAAAATATCAGAATGAATAAAACCATATATAAAACATACCATAGATGTATGGTACCGGTTTGTAATAACAGTTTCCGGAGAAATCCTGACAAGATGTTTATTTCTGTGCCTTCTAAACTAGATATTAGAAGGCGATGGCTGCAGCTTGCAGGAATCGATTTAGAAAAAGTATATAAGAAAACACATATATACTTTTGTGAAGATCATTTTGATGTAAGTACACTTTGAAATCACAAATCAGTAGTTTGAAACAAGTTTATCCTATCATATTATTAAGCTTCCTTTAAGTTATGGTGAGTTTATACAGCAGAGTAAAATAATATAAGAAATAAGAACCTGCCAATCAAAATCTGGAATTTTATATTGGCACCACTTCAAAAACACTCAGCGTTTTCCTATTTCTATTCAAAGGTCTTATTTAAATTCGACAGTGCCTTGCTTTATTCATTGATCCCCCATTGCCATATCATTCAGTATCAGAAAAACTTTGAATATATTGGTTGCAGGTGCTATAATTCTCTGGCGGATCACATAAGGAATGCACCTTCTTCAATGATTTTCAAAAATCGCGTGAAAAAACATTTACTCCTCAAAAACTGCTACACCATAGAAGAATTTTTTAATTAGGAAATTTCATAATCTTAAGTGTGATAGGTAGTCAACATGTTTTTCATGTATGTGCTTATTAATATGTATTTATGTGTGTAAATGAGTGTATATTTATGTGAATATGTGTAGATCAGTATGTTTTCAATTTATAGTGAATTATGATGATTTGTTATATTGCCCACATACTTTTACCTTTTGATATTTTTCACAATTTCCCTGTATTTTTTACAAGACAATTGATGAAATAAATAAATTATTGAAATGGGGAACATTCTCCATGAAAATTGAAAAATGAAAAATGTGATTTATTTGTAATATCTAACAGAAAACAACTACTTCCCCGGCACAAGCCACGCTGGACATTGAACTACATCTGATAGAGTGATAGATATTGTGAAAAGACTCTAACTGAAAAAGAAAGAAAAAATCTGAAAGTGAAAATTCGCATTTTCATTCAGATAGTTGATATTTTTTTCCACAACAGATTTTATGAATGTCCTATTCATATTTTCGAACTAAAATCAAAATAAATTATTATTATTACTTAATTATAACTTAATTATTATGCAATTTAAATAAATTTCGGAAGTTGCACAGGCGACTCGGTGCAGAACGCCTCGTCGCCTGGCAACATCCGATTCGATTGTTATAAATCGAATAATACTCTCGCTACATTAATAGCTATAATTTTAAAATTTTTTTCCTGTGGATTTTTGTAGCCACATTTGTTCACATTTTCACTACAATTACAAGTTAATATTCATCAGAAACGGTACTATTAACTAACATATCTATATTGACTTTGCACCTTTTAAATTTTTCTCTGAACCTGCTTCTGCACCACTAGAAATTGAAGAATTATCTACTGAACTGCCAGTGTTTGGTGTTCATCACAGCAATTGAATAAGAATATGAGGTCTCTGTCATTCATGGCATACTAGCTAAAGTTTTTAAAAGAAAAAATAACATCAATAAACTAGAAACGCCATTTGTTTAGCTTTTCTTCCTTTGATTGCAAAGCAGACATATATTAACAACAAATATAGTTGGTGTTCTGTATTATATGGAAGTAACATTTTTAACTATTTATTTAATGAAATGTTAATAGTACAAAGATAATTTTTACACAGAAACGTTTCATATATCATGTCATTAAACTAGGACTTTAATAATGCCTTTTAATAAGGTGTTGGTTATGAAATTTGAGTAGTTAGTGAAAATAAAATTGAGAAGTTCAAGTTACTTCAATATCCTCAAGTTCTTTGTTTGAACAAACTGCCTTGAAGTGGCATAATGTCCTATATATATATAAATACTTCTAAAACACGTGGCTTACTTCTTGCTCTATCCTGATGATGAATGATTAGTATTGGGTAACTGACGTTCATTTGTCAGAATTTTGGGAGAATCCATTGATTATCTGCATAATATATTATAAAATTAGCTGAAAAACACAGTTGCTATCAGTCTTAAAACGTTTCCAAAATTATCTTGCAGCCTACCAACTTTAACAACCCACTCTATTCTGTGCTTTGATCTTGTAAATCACTTTTTTTTTTCATTGCATACATGAAACCCAAATTGTTATCCAAACAATACTTCATTAGTACTCAAAGTGAATAAAAGTATATATATTTACTCCACGCAGTTTAGGTATCTGAAAAACTTAGAAGAAACTGGAACAAGTGACCTTGAACTGGAATTTCTCAATGGTTCACACTTTGTTTCCAGTTGCATTTTTAATGAAGAACCCACTAACTTAGCTTCTGCTAGTTAGAAATTTGGCCGCCACACTAGCTCAAATATATTTTTTCTAATTTTGACATATAAATAAGTGACACTTTTCAAAACTGACGTGAATTCCATAACGTCCAACTTTTCATCCTCGTTTTCATCACCAGTTAGGAAATATTTTACTTTTCCTAACTATAGTGTAATATTTAAATTACGCGAGTCCAGTTTGGTGTAGTCCCGCTTGCCTCATACGCGTACCTACGGCTCAGATCTTCTGTACCCGCCTTTCTAACAGAGATACTTTATATGAGTTACAACAGTTACAATATACACTAAATTATATACAATGTATTCAACAACAGATATTTTTCAGTTACCAAAAGACATGGAGAACTATATGGAACTCAAAATAATGGGCGCCGTGAAGAGAATCAGAATCAAAAAGGGATCTTTCCCTTCTAATTTTGATTGTCAGGATTGGTCCAAAAGGAAATCACCACCTCCACTAGCACCCTTAACTCATGAGAAGAGAATCACTGCAATAGAGAATGAATCTGTTGAAACAGGTTGGTACAGGTTGACATATTGCATTAGGTAGAATTTAGAAACTTGATTTTGAACCTTGGATTGATCAGAACAACAAAATTGTTGACTGCCTGCCAATGACTAGAAAAATTTCTAACGTTGGATTCCGTGACTCCTTTCAAATTAAGTTTCAACTAGTGACTGTAGATGTCACAAGTTATGTTTCATTATCATTGTCTTTGCTGTAAGGTATTAGTTCAGAGAGATTTCGTTTTGATTTCAAGAGCTCCATAAAGCTGCTCTGATGAGTTGTAAACAACGAAACGGCCGTCAGCAGATGATGGAATGGAATGAGAGTCTCAACCAGTGAGGTAACATTAATAATTTTAAAAGTAGTCTGGAAAATGAAGACTGGGAACATATTTATGATATTAGTGATTTCAAGGAAGCTTTCAATTGCTTCTATGAAATCCTAAATTACCACTTCAATACAAATTTCACTCAAAAATTATTTTTCTACATATAGGTTGATGATACAGTTGTAAGCTCAAGTAAATCTTTGAAAGATCTCTTTGCATTGAATTTGCATTTTTTTACACCTGCATTCGAGAAACTAAAAGAACACATTCTGCCTTGATGAAAACTAAAAAGAAAAAATACTATCAAGATATTATATTCTATTCTCCCAATACAAATAATAGGGCTTCAAGGAATGTTGTGCATGAACTAACGAACAAAAAATACAAACATAAATATATTGCCATCAATATAGATGATAGTTTGATTGAAGATCCACATGCTATAGTATCTGAGTTTGATAAATTTTTCATTCAGGCTCCCATTTATTTGGTAAATAAAATACCAGTAACCAACAATATTCATTCAAACATAAATGAATTTAATCCCTATACATTGTTTCTGAAACCAGCCACAGAGTCTTAGTTAATCATTTTGTTGAGTTATAAATTGAAGAATAAGAAATCTTTGGAGGCAGATGGCATGCCAATGCACATACTGAAAAAAGTACCATTAACAAATTTTGTTAATATGTCATTTATAGAAGGTACTCTTCCCCAGCAGTTGAAAATGGGAAAAGTATCTCCAATATTCAAAAAGAAATCACCAGCTTTGATAGAAAATTATCGTCCAGTAACTGTCCCATATGAACTTTCACAATATTTGAGTATGCATTCCTGGATCGTCTCAATTCCTTTTTGAATCAACACAACATTTTACTATGCAGCATGGATTTCGCGAGAAAAAAAGGAACAAATACTGCCATGTTGTCACTATACAATGAAGTCATAAAATATGTAGAAGAAGGTGAATGTCCGGCAGCAATCTTTTGTTCTTCGTGTTCACTTCAAAACATGTAGAAGCAGTTTTTCAACCATTTTATTACAATTTTCACGTCCTCGTCATCTGTTGAAGATGAAAAAAAACAGACTTTTACATTAATTTTCAGAAGTTCATCCCCAGTTGAATTAGTGAGAGGTATTTTGATACCATCAATCACTGAGGCACTATAATCACTGAATTTGCTGTTAGGCTTGTGTTTAGATTTGTGTCATTCGATTCACCTTTAATCTCATTTACTACCCTCCAAGCCGTTTTTGTACTATTTTTACTGTTCATAAAAACATCCCTCTTTTTGCTTTCTTAACAGATTCTCCTTAACCTCAACCTTAACGGACTCTGTGTCATATTCTGGGACATGATTTGTAGAATTCTGTAATTACCTATTCACTCTAACATTTTTGTAGCATATCTGGTACATTGTGCAGTGAAGGGTTAAGACTAACCTAGCCTAATCTACTCATGATTTGTAAGTTCAATCATTCATTTGTAACAAATTTTCAGGGGTCACGGAAAATTTTGATAATAATGTGGAGGATCACCAATGTTTCTTTCAAGAACAGAAAGAAGCCACACTCATACAAATAACAGAAGGAGTCAAAATAGAAAAGGATGACCACTTTGAATATCCTGAAAATTCTTCGATTAATATTGTTAGATATGAAATTAAAGAAATTAAAAGTGAGAATTTGAATATTGATGATGACATATTATGTGGGAGTGTAGTAAAATTAGAAAACGAAGAAACGGAAAATATCAAAAGTGGAAATATTGATAATATATCTCATGAACAAGAAATCGAAAGTGGAGATAATGGTGATATTTTTTATAAAAAAATTAAAAGAAGATAGGCCATTTTTTTAAATATTACAAATGGATCAGATTTTGGATGTAAATGCAGACTTGATGAAACATAAATATCATAAATTTGGCTGTCAAAGTCTATGAACCTACCTTTGAGACATGAAAAGATTTCTCATCTCTTGCTTGAATTACTGAATTAAAATAATTGTCTAAATTATACCATCTAGCATGATTTTTTTGTTTTATTCAACTATGGTGAAAATTTTCAATTTCTCACAAAGAAAAAAAATTCTGCTATGTCGCGATATTAATATTACTGAATATTGCTGATTCCATATTTATATGTTTCCATAGTAAGAACAATTGGTTTAATATAGAAACGTCAGTTTTACGGCTCAACTGACACTTATTATTACACAAAATTAACAGCTTTGGCAATATGGATTTAGTCTACATATGTTTTCGGGAAATTGTCTCATGAGACAAATTTTCCATCGTTTTCCCACACTGGCTCTACATAATTTGTTTCTCAAAATCGAAGGAATTTCAATAATTATACTGATACAGTTGAGCTACCTTCATAAGATAACTGACAAACAAGATTCCACTTCAATTATAGGTGCATTCAAAAATTAAAACACACTAGATTTGAAAACATGTTTTTACCAAAAACACCGTCTAGAATTGATGCAGGTCAAATGTCATCTATAAAATCCTTTGTCTTGAATGTGAAAGAAGTAACGTGGGTCAGACAAGATACGCACAAACACATCTTATATAACATGAGGGATATGAAAATTAAGTTGACATTGTAGGTATATTAACTGACTATCATTTTGAGTAGATAAACAGAAATATTAAGATAAGGCTTAGACGGATTGGGGACTTATGTAAGTAAGACTTAAGGTTTAATGTTTGTGATTCGTCGGTTTTGGAAATAAAACAGGATGCAAAACAGAATTGAAAAATAAAGCTTGTATTTTAATGAAAATATTGTTTGTGGGGCGTGACCAGAATAATAATGGCAAATGACTAAAGGAAATCTAAAATTATTAAGGAAACATAAAATTTAATGTGTCTCAGCCTTTACGAGGTATCTCTGTTCAAGAGAAATGCCTCTGAAAAGATTAACATGATGAAATACCTGTATACCTGGATACTTGAACAGTGCTCATTTCAATATATGATATTGACAATAAAACCAAAAACTGATTGTTTTTTTTTTATTTCCACTGCTTTTTCAGTTGTCCCACCCCTCATTTTATCAGTTGCACTTTGGCATGCACAGTGGAGGCCTATTAAAATCCTAAACGGTCTGTTGTTTGGCTGGTTTTATTCCAAAATGAGAAATCCTTTTTATATTGTTCATCCGTCTAAAAGAAACGTGACTCAAACCTAATATGATCATTTCTCATACTTTTTTCAAAAATTCTGTTTTTAAGAAGTTTGAATTGAATATATATCGGTAGAATAAAAATATTTGAAGCAGCAATCTAGGCGCTCGGTCAAATGAAAATTAAAATTATGCCGGAAACCAGAAGCCCGGGCACCCGGAACGCTACCACCACACCACCTTTCCTTAAGGCAGATTCAGATATAGTCCAAATCGGTCTTATCGTCCGGGTTAGCGCTGCTGAAAATTATTATTATCAACACATCTGCTTTTCGCATGTGAAAATCGTATATGTCTATCTCATGTATCATTGGGATTTTTTTTTCAACGGGTATGATTCAACAAAAAGGATTGAGAGGGAACTAAATAAATTATCGGTCCCCGCACGTTAAGACCGATTTTGACTATACATGGGTGTCCACCCTGATTTTTCGACCCTGTATGAGAAATGCATACCCATCGACGTTCACACTTGTGCCTGTCGGCGTGCGTGAGAAACGCGGGGTGAGCACGGAACATGTTCTATTCTAGTAGTTCACATAATGAAAGATTCAGTGAAATATACGACGGGATAATAGGGAACACGCATGATTTTATTTTTAGGGTTTTCTGCATCAATTCGGGTCTCAAAAATCACATTTAGTGAAAATTATTCCTCAAATCCCATTTTTCCCCAAAATTTTAAGGTTTGAAATTGCTCTTCGATTTAAACACGATTTGACCTTGACGTCGAATAACTTCCCCCAAACACTGGCGCTCCTTGCGGTTGTTTCCGGAATATTGAGTAATTTTGACAGTTTAAGGCAAATATTACACAGCCTCTCAGTGAAAGCTAGAACTGTGTGAAGTAACGATGCATACAGCCGTCAGAGGCGCTAGGAGTACGTTTTCAAATGGCATGAAAAAAGTATTTTCAATAACGAATTAGGAAAGACTGGAAAGAGGAAACGAAAAATTCCAAATTCTGAATATGTCACCTAGCTTCTCGGATGGTAATGTTCGTGTACAAATAAAAATATATCAGAACGGGGACACATGCCTGTTCCCTATTCGAAAAACTCAAATACCGTACCTTTAGTATTGAGAAAATCAATACACAGAACCAGAGAAAATATGACCATGTGATAGAAACGCAAGTGAAAGGCATGTTATGCTTGTACATTACACGTGCTTCATAAATCCTGGGCACCCATGTATCTGAATCGGCCTTTAGATGTTTTGAGATCCAAGACAGCGGCCAAGATCGGATTTCAGTCAGTCCACAGAACGACAGAACACATGTATGTGTAGTGTGAGTGGGTTCATGGGCCATGGTTGGTTGTAAGTTGTACCTTCGTAACACCCGGTACACATGATAGCTTTCGCTTATAGCCGGCCTTCCACACCAGCTTTTTGCAGCTGGCTTCTTGTCTCTAGCCAATCAGAGTACTTCAAAAGTAGCGGCGGCAAAAAGCTGGTGTGGAAGGCCGACTTATGGCGTATTGTTTTCTGATTGACCGCTGAATGAGATTTGACAACATGTCGTCATGTTCAGTGACCAATCGGAAAACAATACGCTGTAAGCTCAACTACAAAAAGCTAGCATATGAACCCGGCATAAGTTGTATTTGTAAGTTGACAAGTTGACTAAAGTTGTATGAACTCGGATCGGACGTAGGCGAGGTGGCGCAGTGGTTTAGCGCTAGTCTCATGATCCAAGGGTCCTGAGTTCGATTCTCCAATGAACCAGACTTTTTTTCATTAGAAATTAACTCTGGGTTATTGAAGAATACCTTTCCCACGTTTTCATGATTGACGGGACTACGAATAATCATGCTGCTCCATAGGTGGCGCAAGGAGTTAGTAACAAGGCCTAGCCAGAACACTTGTATGAATGGGTTATATGTTGTGACACATGTCCGCCGTCTACGACGTGCCAGCAATATTCAGGAAAAAATATTTATAATATGTGATGTTGAAAAATACACTTGGGATGCAGTATGGCTTCGAGCCAGACTACTGCATTCCCCCGATACACCTTAACTGTCTACGCCGGTTGAAGGCCGGATGGCAACGGATTTGCCGCAGTTGGGGATGTCCATATAGCGCCGTAAAGGAAGCTGAGGACAATAAATGATGAGAGAGAGAGAGAGAACTCGGATCGGACTCACAGACCACCTACCCCTAGACGGTTCACCACAACACTAACTAATGAAGACTGAAATAAGCGCCACCAGAAGATTGGTATCGGTACTACCGTGACGATGCGGGAAATTCAAATCTTGAATTTAATACACAGACCACATACTTAGATGTTCGTGAGTTTCATAATGTTGTTTACAACCTCAAACAACACTTGATATCACGACTACAAAGTTTTTCAAATATCAAGTGTTGTATGAAGTTTAAACAACATAAGAAACTTTCAAAAAATGTAAAAATTAATTTATAGTATATTAGGTATTCGATATTCTGTGGTAATGGTGAAAAAAAACACTTTCAAGTCAAAAGGTGGTTTATTGTCGAAGATGTACAATCTCATTGGACAAGCTTAAAATAATCAACACATTGTTTGAAAAATTAAAAAATTAAATATGGGTGCAGTACAAAATATATGGGTCCTCATATTAGAGAGTACATATGGTAAGTCATATAGAGCACAAAGTCGGTGCAATTGATCCATGATTACCTGGATGAATAAAACTATGGATATTGCATAGTACATTATGTGGATAAGGTAAAATCATATACCGTGTGACACAGACTCGTTGTTTCTCTAGCTATATTTCTGGAATTTGGAACATTGACTATGCTCACTCAACTTCCGGTTTTTCCGGAAACGATATCAACTTTCGATTTTCAAATGGGTCACCTTGTATACTAATACATGATCGGTTAGGAATAATCATAAGGAATCCAACGATACCAGGTTTGATGGTGTTATCCCCAAAGACTACCGAGATATCCAGAAAAAGTTTCTCTCTCCCACTCATTAAGCTCATAAATGATAAATAGCGATATCTCCGTACTCTTTGGAGATAACACTATCGAACCTGGTATCGATGGATTCCTTATGACCATTCCCAACCAATCGTGTATCAATATACAGATCGTCCCATTTGGAAATTGAACCATGAGTCTGTGTCACACTGTATAGTACAACAATGTTTATAAATGATTCCCAAATATATGTAAAAGAACAGACATAACACAAGATACATATTAGAAGGTAATCACATTGAAAACAATCAAATATTCTTGATGAGTATAGTGAAATTTGCGGCCAGCGAACATTTTGTTGTATTAATAAATATTACGTCACTGACAAATTAAAACCAAAGATATAACGAAAGCAGAACCACACATATAATTCAATATAAAAGTCACACTACACAAAGAACGGATAAAAACTGCCATTGTCATATAGCAAAAAAAAATAAAAATTTCATCATAAAATGTCTCTAATAACCCTAGTTAGTTATCAACATCTAGTAGAGTGCAAGAAATTTGGAATTTCATTTGATATTTCAACATTAAACAGCTTGGGCAATCACATGTTTAGGTTGTTTGGCATTTTTTTTCTTAATTCTGTTCATACGAATTTTATTTGCTTGTAGTTTGATTTTATTCGAAAAATTTTCTTCGAGGTGGTGTTTGTTTCTAAATTGTTCAGATTTGAATAATCTACGTCTGAAAGAATTTTTCTTGTTTCTTTCCATTGTATATTTCTTGCGCAGTTGTTTCATTGCTTCGTACATTTTCTTCTTTTTTGGTGTTATTGTATGCCTTTCAATTCCAGTTTGTTTCAGTAACTGATATGGTGGCAATAGGGCATTACCTGTATTACCTAAAAAAATATATATTTGAAATCTAAATATATGTTTTTAATAAAAATATCTTCACTTTTATAACCAATTAAAGATTAAATAATAGAATCACAGTGTTGTAGATTGTTTCATATTTTTAATTTTGTTTTATATTTTATATTATATTCGATGGAGACTCTGTGTTGTAGAAAAAAAGTTGAATTTGTTATGATGTCAATATATATGAAAAAAGTCATTAAATAAGTTTGAAAAAGTAAAATATTGAATTTTGATACAAAAAAAACTACCGAAATATAAGTTTTTTACACACAGTTTATAATGTGAATGTAATATAATAAAATGTAAATACAGGGTGTTAATTAAGTATGTTGACAAACTTCGGGAGATGATTCTTTGAAAGTTTTCAGGACGAGAAGTTCATTACTGTATTAATTAAGTTATATTCATTACCTTTGATACTATCGGCAGGGTTAGTCCATTCTGAAATCCCAATAACTGAATCACCAGGTTCAGACAGTTGAGTATTTGCTTCAGTAGAATATTTGCTTGAAATATTTTGTATGGATTTGGTGGATGTTGATGGAGTGTCACATATATCATTTGAGCCAGTTGAACTTATACCTAAAAAAATCAGGCATTTTATTCATTCAAGTTTCATGAATAAGTTTTGTACTCACCAGGAAGATTTAGTGTTGGAACAGCATTTGCAAATAACTTGTGAGACCAATTAGAAATATATTGTGACTCAAAATGTTGATGACAGAGCCTTTTAGAATCATAAACTTTTTTCTGATTCATTTCTAACAGTTCCAAATTATTGATTGCCTGTATCCATTTGTTGAACCTAACTAAATCTTTACTTGGATCAGGGAATCTATGCCTTATTTCATTAGAGCCATCGCAATGAGGAACGCAACATTTATTGTGGTAAACCATGATGAATGGTGAAAATGAATAATCACTACAGAATTTCACAGTAAACACTTTTAAATCACACTAACAATAACAATTTTCACTATCAGAAACACAGTTCTATAAGTAATATTATTTGTTGAAGTCCATTTATTTATATACATTTTGTTTTGTTGTCAGTACTCTCTTCTTCTTAAATTTAACATGACCATTGATACCACACGCACAGAACTCATAATTATGGGTTCTGTGACCACAAGACGAACGTGTTAGAACCAAGCATAGAACGAAGAACAACTCTACAGATCACAGCGCCCCCAAAAGATTGGTATCGGTACTAAAAAAAAGGTTCATGGTCACTTAACCTGCGTGAATCGTCTAGGGGTAGGTGGTCTGTGATCGGACTGTATCTCTACTCTTTGGTATGGTAACAGAACACCTTAACTACAGTTAACTGTAGTTAAGGTGTTCTGTGGTATGGTTGTATTGTAATGTAATTTGACGCCAGCCGTGATCGTGAAAGCCTACATTCCTATATTCCCCTTCATTTATTTGTTAAATTTGCTGCATTGCTAAAATTTCTAAAACTTATCAAATTTAAACATTGCGCAAAATTGATTAAAGAAATAGATTGGAAAAGGCTTGCGAGCCAGCTCATAATACTAATAAATTTCCTGCAATCTATTATAATTCAATTATTATAGATAATGCTGTAAAATGTGTACTAGTTCACTAAGCTGGTGTGTACCAAATTAATAAGTAATTGCAATTATTCATCAATACACAGTTTCAGGTGCCAAGGAAAAAATTGAGAGTAATATGGAAGATCACCAGTTTAAAGTTTCTCAGGAACTGAAAGATGCTAGGGTTCTTCAAATAACTGAAGGCGAAGACTTCATAATTAAAAAAGAAGATCACCTTAAGTATCCTGAAGATGTTTCATTTAAAAATTTCAGATTCGAAAAGAATGAAATTAAAAGTGAAAATATTGATGTCATTTTATGTCAAAACGAAGCTAAAACTGAAAGTATGGGATTCAAGAAGATTAAAAGGGAAGATATTGATATTTCTTGTAAACAGGACATAAAAAGAGAAGATAACGATGATATCTTTGATGAAGAAGTTAAAATTAAATATGAGAACACTTTTTGTCCAAATAAAACTGAATTGGTTGAACAAGATATGATGGACTTTAAATGTGGAGAGTGTAATAAGATTTTTGATATTGAGGAGGACTTGATAAACCACAAAAGTTATGTAGACTGTCAAAATCAATTTTTAGATGAGCCCAAGTTGGACTTCTTGGATACTGTGTCAATACATACTGAGATCAATCTTCCAGACATGAAACCATGCTTCTCTCCTGTGCATACAACGGGTAGGTATATCTATTTCAATTTTTTGTTTGATATTTCTCTCTTGGTACTTGAAAGCTTATTACAAAAAGGTAATCGTCCATTATGCCAGTGGTTATTATATCAATATTTCGAAGATCCAATTTTTTACATCAACCAAAATCATCTCTTATAGTAATGATTATATTAATTGTGTAGAAATGTTTTTATAAGTTTCTTCCATCCTTTGAAGAAAAAATCATATGAATTAACAGATTAATTTGCTTCCAAATGATTCAACATAACTTGAAGCTTGAAGGTATTTGGATTAGTAGTTTAGTAGTATTTTGATGATCTCCAACAAAAAAAAAAGGAATGTTGGACATCTGTGGTGTTACTCAGTGAGGACAAAAATATTTAATTTTCTTTTTGTTTTGGTATCAACTGCCATGGTCATAAGCCACGACAATAAGTATTCAAACTGGTTTAGTAGATCCTACTGATGAAGGTAACATGATTATCAAAATGCGCACATTGAAATAACAAATAGATATTGAACGTCATTCTTGGGATTATCCAGTGTCATAGGCTCATAGTGTATACTATTTTCTATGGTATTTTTTGTTGTTTACCTAGCTAACGATTTTTTTAGCTACTGTTTTCACTGAAAATGATTTTCAGGTGGTGTTTTCGTACAATTTGTATAAATGAGGTATTGTCTTGAATGGGTTTTCTTGTGGTTCTTTTGTTCTTCACAATATAAGTCAAACTACTGGATTTTTCGTGAAATATTGATGAAACCAATATCAGAAATAGTATTAGCTTTTACAAATTGAGTTCAATAACACAAATAAGACTCAAACCAGTTATGGCTTTGGTCTCTGAACCAGAAATGGCGAAGATTTTATTATCAATATTATCAATATCGCTGGAAGCTTTATTTTTTACTTGATTTATTGCATCCATCAGTTTCTTGAGGTTTGTTTCATGTAAAACAAATATGTCTTGAATGTAAGTTCCATTCAGATAAAGCAGTGGGCCTGCAGGATCTTGGATATTTTCAGTTAGTGTCTCAGATGGAACAGGAAAATTCATTGAGTGTATTGAAATTTGGTGTTGTATTTTATTTGATAATATTTTTTCTCCTATTGTTAATTATTCAAATGTTATTTTAAATTGTTTTCAGTTTCTGGTACACTGCCATCTCAAACATTACAGGAGAATCAAACAGGATCTATGAACCAACTCAACATGCTGCAACCTAGAAGTAAAGTATTGCAACAAGATCCTTCTGGTTTGTCAAAGCAGAAAGGGACAACTCGTAAAAGAAAGGAGCAGTTTCAATGTCGGAAATGTTCGAAGTTGTTTTCTTCAATTTGCCCTTTGTCAACACACGAGATAGTTATTCACAATAGCAGGGAGACAGGAAATTGCAATTTGACTGATGAGGTGTTGGATAAAAACAAGAAATGTAGAAAAGCTGATGCCAATCGTTTTCAGTGCCAAGCGTGTCAAAAATCCTTTCATACCATGGCTGAATTGATATCACATGAGGAGACTCATAGATACTTTCAGTGTACCTCTTGTTCAGATTTTTTTCTCAACGAATGGGAGTTGGAGCGGCATCAAAAGACTCATATTGGAAATTGCAATCTGACAAATGAGTTGTTTGATACAGCCAAGGAAAGGAAAAAAACTAATGGCAATCATTTTCGGTGCCAAGTGTGTCAAATATCCTTTTATACCATGGGAGAATTGATATCACATGAAGGTACTCATAGATCGTTTCAGTGCACCTCGTGTCCAAAATTTTTTGTTACTGAACAAGAGTTGGATCGGCTTCAAACGACTCATATGAGGAAGATGATTTGCCAGAGAATGAGAGCAATTTCTAAAAGGTAAATCTTTCTTTGACATGGTGAAAAAAATCAGATATACAAATTGGAACAACATCCTAAATAAAGCTAACGTTAGCCATGCTTTAGATACGGTGTATCATTTGAAATGAAGACACTCAAATATTTTCGTAACTTTTAAAATCCAAATTTGAGCTTTGGTACGTGTAGAAGCCTGAAGTTTTGACATGATAACGTCTTATAAATCGATGAACCCGGGTACACGCAAGATAAAGTATGACTCATTGTCACGTTACGCCTGAGCCGAGCATGCAAGCAAGAACGTGGAACAAGCGATAGAAAGGCACGATCGGCCTAAGCGTTCAGTTTGTGACGCATCTATCTGTCTTCCACTCCATCGGCCGATGCGTCCGAGTAGAAAAGAGACAGCGGCAGCACACAAACTACACGTGAACTGTTTTGTCTTCTGTCTATGAAGTGAAGTGAAAAGTTAATGTGGTTTCCATTGTTGATTACAGCAACAATTGCGGCAAAAAAGGTAATTAATTCTTGCATTTTAAGAATTTGATTAGCGATATAATCTTCTTTGTATTATACAAAATAATAATAATTCGATTCAAATCATTGCCGAGCGTGCAAGCGAGAGTGCGGAACAAGCGATAAAGAGGCACGATCGGCCTAAGCGTTCAGCTTGTGATGCATCTATCTCTCTTCCACTCCATCGGCCGATGCGTCCGAGTAGAAGAGAGACAGCGGCAGCACAGAACCTACACGTGAACTGTTTTGTCCACTGTTTTTAAATTGAAGTGAAATGTTACGTTCAGCTCAGGCGGAACGTAACAGTGAGTCATACTTTTTCTTGCAATTTAACAAAAAAAAAATTATCACGTCAAAAAAGTAGCATCGGTCGGCGAGTGCAGCAATGATAGGTTATGTTACAATTTTGACTGAAAAATTATTATGACTGTTATAAACGATAATATAAAAAATCAAATGCTCTTATTTAGTATTCAATGAAAAAAATGATCGTGCGTAGCTATTAATGTAAGATTGAAAATTAATATTCAACCTCACACATGTTATAACAATGTGTCTAAGTAGAACCGGCCAACCATCGTGCGAGCAATATTTTTGTAATATCAAACAGGTTAAGGTGAGCTTCTTAAAAGCAGCAATTTAAAAAAAATTGATTTACTTATTTGTTCCATTTCATAATTTCAAATTAACAATTTATTGACATTAATTTGATTTCAGTTTATTTCTTTAACTAATTGTTCGTGATTATATTTAAACAAATTATTTAAATTAAATTTGCAAAAACTAAATAATATTTGAAAAAATAAATTTTTTTAACCAGAGTTTTAAGAATATTTGTGTTTTAATGAAAAGTTAACGCAAGGGAATATATTATTATATCAAGCAGGTTTTGGCAGGCTTTTCAAAAGCATCAGTTTCATGAATTTGATTTATGACTTCAATTTCATCGTTTTAAATTATCACTTCATTCACATGAAACTTGCAAAAATTGAAAAAAAAATTCATGGGTGAAATTAATTAAGTTATTTATTCGTATTTAATTACATTTATTTTTATCTAGCCCAACGCCAATTAAGTTACCAAATTTTAATCAACAATGTATGACTAAGTACTTTTTCATTGTAAAAAAAATTTTAAAAATAAATTTTTAACAATTTGTTTTGCAGAACCGCTTACAATCACACCATGGCAGACCAACCTGACGAACTCATAGATCTTACGGATCTGCCACTACCTCCGAGGAGTAATGTACTCACGAAGGCGCAAAACGCTGCCGCATCCACGTCTGCAACGCCATTCGCTGAGCCACCAACAATCGCTACTCCAAAATCGAAGGCAGAGAAACAACGTGAGTACAGGCAACGTAAAGCTGCATCCAGAACTCCTGCACAGGCGATAGTTGCGAGGAAATCGGATGTCGAAAGACAGCGCAACTGCAGGCTACGCAAAGCTGCTAACTTGGCTCTTGTCAGTGGTTCATTAGAATCGACTACTGCATCCTCTTTTCGTTCAGTGGCAAGGACAAACGACGTCCAAACTGGTACTGAACGACAGCTCACACACCAACAACGTCAAACCTCAGCAGCAGAACCAGCACAAATCACTGTTCCACCAGGTTCTTCTTCTGATCAAATTGAAGTACAAGTAGTACAACAAGCACAACCTACCTGGAACACCAAATGGGCGTTCTCGATCATGAGATTCAAATCAACTTTTCTGGACAACGATTTTGGCTACGCTTGTTCGGTTTGCGACAGACTGTGGTTCAAGAACGACCTCAAACCCATCACCGCGGCACAGCTGGAGGTGATCTCGGAATGGTTCATCAAAGAAAATCGACTACTGTGCAGAGAAGAATATGAAATGGTTTGCAACGCTTGCAAACGTTCACTGAACAAAAAATCGATGCCGCCCCTGGCAAAAGTTAATGGATTCTCATATCCAGACCAACCACCAGGCCTACCACCGTTGGATCCCATCAGTGAAAGATTGATATCACCACGTCTGCCATTTATGCAAGTGCGTCGTCTGCGCCATGATTTCTCTTATGGAATCATAGGGCAAGTGATGAACGTACCTGTTGACGTACAAGAGATGATAAAATGTTTGCCGCGCCAATTAAATGAGGACGACGTCATTAATGTTAACATCAAGCGAAACCTTGCCCACAAATCGGTCTACATCAGCGGATACATGTCCAAAAGTACAATCAGTGCGTGGCTAACTGTACTGCAGAAGTCTCCATTATATCGTTTGTACGAAATCAACGTGGATTTGTCGAGACTGCATCCTACTGTGCCGTTTCTCGATGACATACAGGATGATCCGTCCAACCGTATAGAAAATATCTCCGCTGAAAACACGCCTGAATATGAGATTCTCGCTTCAAGACAACATACCATGATATGGAACGAAGAAGAGTGTCTCAATATCGCACAAGGACATCAGGCAACACCTCTCAACATCTTTTATGACCGTCATGCAGAAGAGTTGTCGTTTCCATCGATATACTTTGGAGAGCCACGTCGATTCAACATGGGAGTTTCAGTAACACCTTACATGATAGCGACCAGTGAGATACGACGCCGTGACAGACGCGGAGCCACGCCTCAAAAAATCTTGTACGTTGCAATGAAAATATTGCGGCTGCGCATGGTGGATGGAATTTACAGCTCGTTTCGCAATGTTTCGGTAACGGAGAATGTTACGCGACGTATGTTAGAGGACACAGAATTTCTGAAAAAATATGTCACACAAAACCTCGCATTCATGAAGACAGTGCCAAACTCCGTCCAATACTGGGCCTCTCGCAAACGAGACCTCTTTGCACTAATTCGTCAACTTGGTAAACCAACCGTCTTCCTCGCTATAAGTGCTAACGAAATACGCTGGATGAAACTGCTCAATATACTCCTCAAACTGAGCAAAAAATATCCAGGAAAAACAGCAGAAGATCTCAACACTTCTGAGCGCTGTACTTTAGTGAGTGACGATCCTGTTACGTGCTGCATATACTTCTACAAGCTCGTTGGTTCCCTAATGAAAATACTGAAATCCAAACAGTCTTACAATCCCTTCGGCAAGTTTTTCGTTAAAGATTACTTCCTTCGTATTGAGTTCCAGCATCGAGGAAGCCCACAAGCACATATTTTATTGTGGTTGAACGACGACCCACGTGAGGCCGTGTCGGAAAATATGCCAAGAACCATCGATCTCATGGAAAAATTAAGTTCGGTTGCTCGAGATGATGTGCCAAACAATTCTATCTACGCCAACCAGATACACAAACATACTTTCACTTGCACAAAACAAGGCGAGACAACTTGCAGATTCGGGATCCCGTACTGGCCTATGCCCACGACCCGTGTACTGGTTCCGATATCTCAATCTGATGGACGCCGACAAACGCTACAACAGAAGGCCAAGGAGCTGCGTACCTTTCTCGGTGAACGTCGATACGCATGTATGGATGAGTTTCTTAATGCTAATGGTTTGACTTACGTTTCATACCTCGACATTGTGCGTTCAACGTTGCGCAGACCGACTCTAGTGTTCAGACGAAACTTCGACGAACTGATGACAAACACGTTCAATCCGTACCTTGCCGGCGAAGTCAACTCTAACATCGACATTCGGTTCATCTTGGATGATTACAGCTGCGCAGAGTATGTCGTAGAGTATGTAAATAAATCAGTCCGTGGAATGGGTAACCTACGTCGTGAGCTTACCACGATGATGCAAGAGCATCCCGTCCAGGACTACACAGGCCAATTGAAGGCGTTAAGTATCAAACTGCTTAACGCAGTTGAGATGTCTGCGCAAGAAGCAGCATGGTATCTACTACGACAACCAATGAGTGAGACAAGTCGTCAAGTTGTGTACATCCCAACGGTGTGGCCGACAGAAAGACAATGCCGCCGCAAGCGTCGTCAACAAATGGACCGCGAAGGCATCGATGGAGACAGCACTGATGTTTGGACCAAAAATATAATACAGCGATATGAAGAACGACCTGCATCTTTAGAACAAGTGTATTTGGCTGAGTTTGCTTCGTGGTATGCTAACGCTAATGATTTCGTTGACGAAGAAGACGACGTGCACGTGGATGACGATGAAGATTCTGAAGCTGTACCTGAAGCGAGGACGTCGAGAGCACCAAAAGAATATCGCAGACGACTGCTCGAACGAGTCATACGATACAGACGCTACGATATTGATGAAACTGTCAATTATAAACGAGAGATGGTTCTACTGTACGTACAGTTTCGCAACGAAATGTCAGAGATTGTTGATCAAAATAAATGTTTGCAATTATTTGACGACAACAAAGACACGATTATGGAACGCCGTAGCCTATTCGAGGCGAATTCAAACATTGAAAACGTCATGAAGGAACTTGAAGCGATGATGATTTTGCAAAACGATGATAACAGCAATTTGCAAGAAGAATCAAGACCAGCGTTTGTCCAACGGTTGTTAGGAGAAGATGGTGCCGAGAACGTCGATGATGTTAACCAAATCGTCCCCGGACAAAGCTTCTCGATTGTGAAGAAACTCAGCAATGTGATGACAAAACAGCAGTATTGCAAGCTTGTAAGAACCACCAACCCAGAACAACGGGATATCATTCTTGAGGTCATGCATCGATTACATGGTTGCGGAGATGACGTTTCTGAAGCGCTACAAAAACAGCAATTTGCAAGAAGAAGAATCAAGAACAGCGTTTGTCCAACGGTTGTTAGGAGAAGATGGTGCCGAAAATGTCGATGATGTTAACCAAATCGTCCCCGGACAAAGCTTCTCGATTGTGAAGAAACTCAACAATGTGATGACAAAACAGCAGTATTGCAAGCTCGTAAGAACCACCAACCCAGAACAACGGGATATCATTCTTGAGGTCATGCATCGATTACATGGTTGCGGAGATGACGTTTCTGAAGCGCTACAAAAACAGCAATTTGCTGTTTCTGAAGCGCTACAAAAACAGCAATTTGCAAGAAGAAGAATCAAGAGCAGCGTTTGTCCAACGGTTGTTAGGAGAAGATGGTGCCGAAAACGTCGATGATGTTATCCAAATCGCCTCCTGACAAGGATTCTCGATTGTAAAGAAACGCAGCAATGTGATTACAAAACAGCAATATTGCAAGCTTGTAAGAACCACCAACCCAGTACAACGGGAGATCATTCTTGAGGTCGTACATCGATTACATGGTGGCGGAAATGACGTTTCTGAAGCGCCTACAAATATTCTTCGTGGGTCCCGCGGGCTGTGGAAAATTTTACACCTTAAAGTTTCTTATGGAGACCTAGAACTGCTACACTCAGGAGCACAACTCGATGAACAACGCCTACATTGCCTGTGCATTCAGCGTTTCGTCTCCCAACTTCTCGCGTGACAAAATGGTACGAGCAAGTCCATGTTACAGCATGCTGATCAACCAATTTGGAGAACCAATTCTGTGGCACAGCATTGCCTACTTTCCGCTGGTTCGTGTTGTGCGACAAACTGATGAGAGGTTTTTAACGATTCTGACCAAAATTGGAGATGGACTAAAACTAAGTATCGAAGACATCACACTTATTCAGTCCAGACATATATCTGAGTCTTGGTGCAAGGAAAACGTGCCTAATGCTGCCTGGCTGTATTATGCAGTACTGAAGTTGATTCGTACAACCGAAGCTGACCGAACCGAAGCTGAAGGGTATCTCTACATGATAACTTCTAACATAGATGTCGCTGTTCGACATATTGAACGCGAGCAATGGTCCTGCAGGAGCAGGACCATCGACCAGTACAACTTTGCTGGCACCTCGAGAAGAAAGTGGTGAACATTACACTGACAGAAACTGTCAAATGCAAACGAAAACGGTTTACCTGTGTCCCTGCTTATGCTATTACCATCCACAAGTCACCAGGTGGCACGTTTGATGTCATTGTTTATAAATACTCCCCGAAACCATAACAGTTGATGTACGTGGCGATGAGTCGGGTAACGAATATAGACGGCTTGCACATTATCACGGACAAAGATGTTCCTTTTCATCTTCAAACACAGTCGAGATGGTAACGACTCCCAGACTACGCGAGATATTCGTAACGAATACGTTCGACTCCGTGGACACGCACTTCAAACAATCACTAAGAAAGCAGTAAAACTCTGTGATAACGCTAGCAAGGCTGGACAAATTGTTGTGACAAACCTTAATTCTCAGAGTTTGTCTGCTCACTCCGCGGATATTGAAACGGATACAGTGATACCAAGGTCTTATTATTTGGTATCGACTGAAACGTGGATGGGTGACAATTGTGATTCAGTTTCAGTCAATAATTATGAGTATCCCGGCAGAATAATCGATCGGATTCTGATACAAACGCAGCTGGTGGAGTAGCAATCTATCGCAAATTATTATCGACATCCACGGCCAAAGTTTTCCAAGTTGCATTACACAACTCGTGTCATCAAAAACACAGGTGATGTATGCTTAGCCAAAATTACATGCTCCACTGCTGATACAACGTTTAAATTTGTACTTGGCACCGTGTATATTTATCGTGGAGCGAGAATCCAAAACATTGGTATGTTGCTGTACCAAGCACTTGTTCCATATGTGCACAGCAGCCAGTATGTGCCTCCGTTCTTGATGGATATTGATGCCGATGTACCAATTCTTCTTTGCAGCGACTTCAACACAAACGTGGAAAATGATGACACTTTCCTCAAATACATGAAAGATACGTACAATCTCGAATGCGTATCAGATGTTAATAATGAGACGAACAACCATAGATTTGACATTACACTTGAAACACTCCCGTTGATTTCCTACTTTTCCTATCATCGTCCTATCCCTAACAGAATAACGCAGATTGGAGGATCTTAAATATCACACATGTATATAAGTTGTAAATAAATTGTTAATAGCACATTATTACTTGTAATTAATCTGTATAATTTAAGTAAAAAAAATATTTGAATTAATGAGTGCAAATAAATGTTAATTTATCGAAAAAATTATAATTTTCAATGAACTCCTTTATATTATACAAAATAATGATAATTCAGTGATAATAATTCAATTCATAAAAGTATGCAATTTTTCGTTTTCTTATGACTTTATCACGTAAAATTATCGTCCGTAAACCGACTTTATAGACAACCAATTTTTAATTTGACTGTGTGGTGAAATTTGCTGTCTTTCAGTTTTGCCATGTAGCCATGGATTACACTGTCTCACATTCCTATATCAAAAATTAAATTATTGGTGATTATTCCACTCATGCTTGTTCACGACAAATATTCATCTAAGGAAAAAAGACTGTCCGTCGTTTTCCTGGCATCTCCTGATTTTCTGAACTTTTGCTCTGAGTACATTAAAGTAGCTGTTCTTGAGTAATTTCATTGATGGCAGTTCTCACTCTCATTTACAAGTCATCGCGGTTGCGTACTGGAGTTCTGTATACCATCTCTTGAGGTGACCCCATTTGAAAAAATGCACTGGGGTTGATATCTGATGATCTGGGTGGCCATCTTACGGGTCCGTTGATTCCTATCCAGTTTTCTCCACTATTTAAACAGTACACAACAATATTACCCTTGTGTGCAAATGCTCCACCTTGTTGGAATACAATAGGCCTTATATTCAGTGGCAATTATTCAAGTATTAGTTCGATTTGCTCTTGCAAAATCCCAAATATCTCTCACCAGTTAATGTGCCTTCGAAAATAATTGGTCCGATTATTCTTATTCCGATTATTTCTAAGGACCTTCCCTCATAATTGTTGCATTCTCTTGTGCCCAATAACGCGTCTTGTTATGATTGAATAAACCCATTTTGGTAAATCGTGATTCGACCAAAAAGAGTATTCTTTGGTGGAAACGGGTATCCATCCTATAGTTTCGCAAAAAACAATTACATTACAAATGCTGGTTAATTTGGTGCTCAAAGGATCTGAATTTGTGTTTTTTCAAAACTCTTTCAGTGGTCTCTCGATTCACGCCGATTTCGTCCTCAATTTTTCTCAGTGATATCGTCGGAACTGCATCTACTATAGTCAAAACGTTTACCTCTGTTTCCTCGTCGACAATGTGTTGGATATTGTTTTGATTTTCCGGTTCTCTTCTACTCTATCAAAATGATAATTAGGCGGATGGCGTCTTTCCGGAAATCTTTCGACACAATTGTTCGGCCTGTTTACAATTTCTCCTGCAATTCCCGAATATCAACAACAAATCGACCTTTTCATTTGTTGAATACATACTCAGTCTCTAAACGACAATTTTAACTGACGGAGAAAATCAATAATCAAATAATCTTTACCTGTCAAACGCATAACATTTTGTGTTCACCGCATACTAGGAAAAATAATATTGCAAATATTTAGACTAATAGAATTATGAATATGAAAGGTTAGATTATTGCTGTTGGGAACATTTTCAGAAATCCGAAATTTTGTAAATAAAATTTTTCGAATCTTCTCAAAACTGTCGATACTGGGCTACAGAAAATCCTCATTGGGTTATTAATTGTAATTGTACCAGTATTCAGTTAAAGCTGAATAATTGGTCCGTTTTTCTCTAGTTGTCGTTGATGTGCGACAGATGTTTTTGCAGCTAGATGGTGCATGAATCCATAATTCCAGAATTATTCATCGTTGGGTGAACAAACGTTTTCCCAATGTGCTGGATAGGAAGAAAAAGTCTTTTTGGACTCTGGCCTCTTAGGTCCCATATGATATTACACTATCACATTTTTATTCCTGGGAAACAGTGAAGAATAAGTTTACAAAACAAGGCCCAGAAATCGAACACTTTGCCTTGTATAAGATTAGCCTGTTGTGAAATCAGCATTCCAGGGGTGGAATTTCGTATACTTACCCTAGAATTCTACTTTACATCGAATAAGTGAAATGACATTATTGTTGAATTCGTTGAAGTGATTGTGGCTACAGCACTCTACACCTTTATGTCAATCAATCATTTTTAAAAATCGAGATTTACTACAGATTTCTAAAGAAAATATTGATGATTTTATTGAGAATAATGATACTGAAGAATGTTTTACTACGTAGCAATAAACTTTAGTATGGAATAATATACATAGAGTTTACCATTCTCCGAGCATGATGAGCGAGCTACGATGTCAAGATTTCAGAGGAGTAGAGATCCATATCATTTATTATACAGGGTGGCCCACGAGGTTTTGGCCAGGGAATAACTCGAGAGTAGAAGAGAATTGAAATTTTGGGGTTGTAAACTAAAGCAATTAGTGCAGCTTTTTCTGATATTATGTTATACAATGTACTTTTTGTTCTCGGTCACGTGACATCAGATTCAAAATTATTAATGGGATAACCTGTAACCTTGGCATTTCTATGTTCCTCTTGATAAAACGATTACAATAAACTCACATTTGTGGTCTAAAACGATTAGTTTAAGAACTGCAGGTACTTCAATATCCAACAAAGTTAGCATTCTCAAGAGATATGAGCTTACTACAGTAGCACGCGTCGAGTGAAAGTGACGTAGTTTTGGTGTTTTGAGTAGCTTCTATTTCTTGAATTTTGTATGAAGGTTTTTCATTTCTCTACAAAAGTTCTATGAATGAAACGATTCGTTCAAAATACTCTCTAAGATATTTGTGAAGAAATAAAAAAGTGGTGATTTTTGACAAAATTTATTGTAAAAAATTCCACAAAGCGATTTTGCGTCTTTATTCAAGTGGGAAAAAACCTCTATTAGTTGACCTATAATTGAGTCATATCATACCAGTAAGGTATTGAAATTGTTTCATCTTACATTTCATTATTACAAATATTTAGTAATGTTTTTATTATTTTTAAAATATTATGTTTGTAATTGTAGAATGGACAATAAGCCAGCTGAACGTAGTCGTTTGTATCGAGAAAGACACCGAGAAGAGATCAATCAGCGAAGAAGAGACATCAGGCTACGTGAACAAAATTTACACCAAATCCATAATGTATCTACTGCGCAAAACACAGACGGAATTGAGAAAATTACTCAAGCAACATTGAATAATCAACTAAGTTCAAATCCACACAATCAGAGACAACAACGATACTATGAAAGGCACAAAGAAGAAATAAATAAGCGCAGAAGAGACAAAAGGCTGAATCAAAATAGTTCACAGTCGATTCCTGTTTCACCTGCCGAACGTAATCGTAATTATAGAGAGCGAAACAGACAAGGAATTAACAAGCGGAGAAGAGACAGCAGGTTAAGTAAACAAAATGTACAGCGAATACATACAGAATGTAATATAAACAACATGGACGCTACTGATGAAATAACGTAAGCAACACAACTTACTAGCAAAGTTTGAATTATTTGAAGGATAATACTATACAGACCTACGGTGTTGTGAAAAAAAAATAGGAAATATTTCTATCTTAACCTCAACTCTCATACCTCCCTTCCCACCCCTCGGTCACTATACAGTTTAAATAGGGACACTTTGACACATCATTGACAAGGTAATTTTATAAGGAATTCAGCCATGTGAGTGTTCGGTACCTAACTTTTTATTTTGGCACCATCTTGCAGAAAAAGCAACTGCTCCATATTCCTAATGAAGATACTTCATTTGAAAGATCTTGCACAATTCATAAAAAAAGTTTTAAAAATGTACAATTTATGAACTTAAAAATTGTAAAGCCTTGTATAAATTATTTAACTTCAATCATTCCAAAATACATAAATTCACAGTAGATGCCATACATGAGTATAAGTTAGGAGTTGTTAACTTTGTCTGACGTTTTGGAGCATGTCTGGAGTTATTTGACGGCATTCGGTAATGATACTGTAAAGGATATAGGTACGGTTGAACAGAGAATTTTTTTTAATACCAGCAGAATAATAATACTCAATTTATTTTCACTTCACTCAACTATAATGTATATGCAACCAGTAGTACTTCGCTTCACTGGACTATTCTCTTCAACCCGAATTCGGAAATCCTTCCAGCGACTCGCGCGGCCTTATTTATAGATAGTAAAAATCTATCGAGATCACTCCCGTTACTTCTATTCACTTCTAGATGACTTCGAGTTGCTGTTCGAAATCTTGCGTCAGTTGTAGCCAGCGGGGACGACCGATGATTCATACCGAATGGAATGTTGTTCACGAGTTGACTGGATTCCGTTATGATTTATTCCTTCACCGGTTACATTCTGATTGAAGATTAGAGATACAACAATAGTCCTGTGACGCGGTGTAGAACAGTGAATATAAATTATTAGTAGACGTGAGATAAATTACATGTAGAAATTGTATTGAGGTAAATTTATTATAGTTTATTTTTACTACATTATATTGGGTTCAAAGATAAAACAGTGAATTTCTCAATAAAATTGTTTATTTCGCTCTCAAAGTTATAAATACGTCTCGTTTACGTCGTTATTGATACAGTGCAAATATATGAAAGAAATACATATATAGTGGTTCTACTTAAAAAATTTGAAAATTTCTAAAATGTATGGGCGTTTCTGCATACTCCGCATCCTAAAGCAAACTCTTCACCAGTAGTTGGATGTTTGACGTGCAGGGGACACTCGTCACCTTCTAGCTGTTTGGCTCTTGGACCTGCAAATACATTTTGTTTTTTATTTCTTCACGAGCTGGTCTAGTTCGATATATGATTTTAATCACTCGTTGCAATGTGTGATGAAAGAATCCCAGTATATCAAATCAAACGTGACAAATCAAATAATTCGCTAGGGGGTAGAATTGAGGATTTTATAATATCCTTATATCTGTTTGAAGGTTTTAGACGATGTAGTAACTTGATTACTCACATTTCGGACTTCCATGATCTTGATGGTTGAAAGTTTTCTGCTTCTTTAAATTATTCAGAACGTTTCAATTGCTTGAATCCGCAATAGTCTTCAAGTGAATACTGACAAATTAAGAAGTTACACTATGTTTTTATCGTTTGGGTGTAATTACTCGCAGTCGTGTGGCGCGCGTGTGGTTTCGTCCTAGGTTGACTGAAGGCACCGTTGGCTTCGATATTTTTTCATTTATACTGGTTACAAACAGACATAATCTAATTACATGTAGCAGTGCGAAAGATATAAGTAACTAAAGCTAGTAAAAGTAAAATTATGTCAAATGTATAAAAAATATAACAAATAGAAATATCACAATATAAAAGGGTCAACTAATCTAAAATTTAGTCAAAATATCATATAGGCGGTTTCTATAAATTTGCATTTGAAGAACACTAGCAGGCGTGGTCGGCAATTCCCAATTTGAATGTTTCCCCTCGTTGAGTCCACTTTTTGTGTTCGGTTTTTCTTACGGATAATGGTCTCTTGGTCTTTCCAATATAGGAATCTCCACATTCACATGGGACCTCGTGTATACAGTTTTTGTTGGATTTCTGTTGTGTTTCCTGGTTTCGTCATGGTAGGGAAGCTTAGTAAAGTACGGCCGGATTGAAAGCAACTCTTGATATTGTATCTATTTCCGATCTTTCTGATCTTCTCGGAGATATCGCTCTGAACTTCTCCCATGAGTTTCTCGGAGTTTCCTTTTAGGCGTAGGTAGGTCCTTTTGATTAAGTTAATTTGGCTCTCTCATCTATATCGAAGCCAATGGTGCCTTGAGTCAACCGAGCGTGGAAATTGAAAACGTATGGAGACCGCTCGCGCTCGTGGAGCGTTTTGCAGGAAGAAAAAGCGCGAAACCACGCACGACCCAATACCGCGCGTAATTACTCCAAATACACCATACCGACAGACCTATAAAACATCGTATAGCTTCCTAATTGTCAGTATTCACCTGAAGAAGATTTTGGATTCAACCAATTGAAACCTTGAGAGATGTAGAAATCTTTCAACCAATAAGACGTCCGAAATGTGAATAATCCCCTCCTTAAATCTGTTTTCTCCCCCTGTGACAATTCTTTGAAATCTAGGAGTTGAATCTAGGAGTTGATTCTAGGACCGAAATTTGAACTTATTTTCAATGAGACTTTGTTGAACTGAACATGCTAATAATCTTAGTTTTGTACATTTTTCAACTTTAGTAGGGCTCTCTGGTTACGAAACTAAGGTGGATTGTGTTAGTGCAGAAGTATTTTTTATGGGATACCAAAATCTCAACCAACTTGGCTGAGAACTATTTTACATAAAATCCCTCGACCCGAAGACTTAGTAAGTGATCTGATCAAGAGATCTGAATTTTAATTCGAAAACTTTTACCAGCTGGACAAGAAGGCAGCTCGTTTTTGGGTAGATTGGTTACTCTCTGGAAATCATCATGACATGGATTGCAGAAGTGCGTTGTCCCAAAACAAAAGAATACGGCGACGGAACAGCAGTATCGGCATTTGTACTCCAAAAAGTCGGTCCCGTGCTTGGGACACATCTGAGCCCTCGCGACGTCAGAACAAGCCCCGCAAACTAATTCTTTTGGATCGTAGTTTTCGCCCATCTCTACGTCACATCTGGCTTCACCACCATAATATGCCTGTTAACAAAAGTAGTGAAATTAATAAGTGTAATTTATTGATAATATACCAGTGAACAGAGCACAGAATGAGTGATTTTGTAAAAATACTAGGAGCAAACCGACTGTCCCTTCAATTGAAAGAGAATCCGTATTTATATTCTGTCATGTTTTGTACTCTTTCTTATAAACATTTAAAAATGAGTACTACAAAATGTATATTCTCATTTCTCATGACTGAAAAACGGCCGAGCTCTCCAAGCAGACGAGTAGTAGGAGAAACCGGGAGATGAGGCGACGTGAGCATCGTCTTATTGAATCGTATATATTTGTAAAGTAATGGTTGAACTAAAGGTATTCAAGTAGATGGATTGGTTGAAGACGATCAATATAGAGTGGCCTTCTCGATATGCAGACCTGACTCCCTTCAAATTTTTTTCTTTGAAAGAGCAGAAATTCTTGAAGAACTGAGAAATAGAATAAATACTCATTTTTTCAAATTGGATTGAAAATGCGGAAATTGGATATATAAATTCATATAAAATTTTTGCTGAAAAAAGAATTTTGTGGACACTCCATTTCAGCCAATGTTAGTTCGAGAGTAATGATACTATTATTATTCTTACCTTCTTGCACTTGTAACAAACATAATATGCGTATCTATCCATCGCGTAAGACCCTGGATCGTTGAAAAACCGAGCCCCTTGTACCATTACAGCTTCAGCGGTGTGAAGACCTTCATACTCCAGTCTCATCAGCGCTTTTCTTCGTACGTCTTTGTATAACTCCAAGACGGGTGCTAATATTTCGATCAACATTTCGTGCTTGATTTCTTCCTGAAAATAAGAACAAGATATTTATTAGTAGATTTCTCAATTTGATTGACTAAGACACCGATAAAAAGAGACAAAAGTTCTTAAGTTTTCCATCCTTGTTGTAGTTAGGATTGGTAAATATAATGGCGGGGTATTTAAATGTCAAGACAGCATGTCATTCTATTTCCCCGCCGAGACAAATAATTCATTTCATTTCCCCGCCATTTAGTGACCAATCACAATTGCAACAAGGATGGAAAACTTAAAAACTTTTGTCTCTTTTAATCGGTGTCTGCCCAGCCACTAGAAATCCCTATTAACTCAGCCCTCAAAGCCCAGACTTAACTTACGATTTTCGTCAGTCTACTGCCAAAATCGTTAACAGAAGAATCACCTCTGAGGATTATCTTATGAAACTTCAAATATACATGAATAGAATTGCTGAACTACTTACTTTACAAATTGGGCACTGCATGAACGAAAACGTTATTCTTGGTCCCGCCCATCTCTTCATCAATACCGCCTTACAGCAGTGCAAATGGAAAACATGCCCGCATCCCAGCTACGGAATAAAACATATTTCATGAATGAACCAACCAAAAGCTGAACAAATATCCTACCTGAATTGCAGGAGCACAAGATAATGCTTCTGTAAAGCAAATCATGCACATGTCGTCTGAATCTTGCCTTAAAGTACTTTCGCCAGAACAACCATGTAAACAAGGCAGGCATTTCGTTTCTCCCAAAACTCCTCCGCACATATGTCCGCAGCTCAATAGTTTACTACAGGCCGTTCGTCCATATTCCTGAAAAATTCACAATTATCATCAAGTAAAGGTAGGAGGGAAAAAACATAGGTGCGTGCTAAACTCGACCGAATTAATTACAAACTAGAGCAATTAAAAATCTCAATGACGATTTTCTTGCACATATGTCAGTACCATAACAATAATAGTGTACATTACTTGTGCGAGTGATTTTTCACACTTGTGTAAAAAATGTCACTTTCCGCACTCTCAATGTAATATACCTACTATAAAATTATTCTTTAGCAAAAATTAATGAACACCCGAGAACGCAAAGCAGTCGAGTGTTTTTATTTTAAAATTTATGAAGTTACAAGTGAAATATATTTTGCAAAATAGATTCCCTTCAAATTTCTTTGCGTTTAAAAAAAAATGTCGCCACCTAAAAACTCCCGTTTAGACTCCCTGTCTAGAAGATATATTGAGTAGTTACATTTCCGCTGTCAGTAATGCTTTTCTGTAGTACAGTTCTCCATTTTTTTTTCAGTTGCCGAGGTTCATTTGCACAAAAAGGTTGTACCTTGATAAGTCTTATATGGCTCTCCCACCAAAAGGTTACAGTTCAATAATAATAAACAAACATTTACATCAGTTCACTAAAAGACCGTGCTGGACAGCTATTATTACTTTCCGTGGCGCTCTGCATCATTCTACATTTTCCCTGATTAATATGTGATTTACCTGGCATTCGTGGTCTGCACAAACATTTCCAATAGCCAATAAGCCGGTATTGCCGGTGGTGCCGCAAAATCTACAGACGCCGCTCATGCCGACGCCTTTGGTGCGCGTGCCGCCCTCTCTGAACTCTATCAGAGCTTTCAGAGTTCTTGGATCCGCCAGTGCCAAGAGCCAGAATAATTTCGTCCTGCCGCAACCCTCGTGTAGCTCCACTTTGATGGCTTCTTCTTCTTCTTTGCATACCTGCAAAAAAAAAGATGATTTATATCGTACCCTTTCTTGACTTCATTAACTTTCTGGCTGAAAAGCAATCTGACTAATATAATGAGTGATTTGCGCCGAAACGGTTTTCCGGAAATAATATAGTGTTACAATGATGTACATAACACATTTTTCCACTAAAAGCACGAAAAACCATTAAACGTGACGTCGCAGAATTCGCTTTCAATTCCTAGGTCAGTTGTGAATTCCATACTGCTCGCTGTCTCTCTCCCTCTCTTTATAAAGCATACTGTGTGATTATTATCTGAGAGATTGTACATTGATTGTACTCCGGCCTGAGTGGCAGTGTAGTTTGGTACTATGACGAGTAAACAGTTTTTCGATTTCGATTGAGTATGAATAGAAAGATAAAATTGCCCGAAGCCGATTATCGTAAGTTACGAGAGAAAAAAGTTGGCTTCTTGTATTAGACTTGTGCGAGATCACTTTGTTTTTTAATGATAAATAATTACAGTATTACTAATACCTATGCCTTTTTACCGAATACTTGGCGCCTAGCGACGATGTAACCCTCCCCCCTCATAAATTTCTAGAACCGCCACTGACTTTGTGAACAATACAAATTATGAAACGATGGAAGTCTGAAATAAATGCACCCAAGCTACATCATCATCTACAACGTTCAAACAAACTTTGAATAATTTATATTTCAGCAGTAATTAGTAAATAAATGTAATTAATGAGTATCGATTTGACTTGCTTCCACATACTGAGGAGTATTTGCCTCAATCATGATTTTTATTTAAAAAAATTTTTGTCAAAAATGTCGAAAATCAAATTTTCCATAAATCATACATGACTCGTCTAGGAAACATAATTTTTGAGTTATTTTCAATTTGTTTGCTCGAAAAAATAACCTGTATTTACCTGTCTTTGGTGATTTCGCGTTTTTCTATGTAAATGGAGATATCTATCACAATCAGCACATAAGTTTCCACAATGGCTGCATTGTACAACTGCAACAGTTTCTCCATCATCGTGGTTGCCACAAGTTGGTCTTGGTGGCATTGGCTGTCCCTCTGGTTGGCTCCACTGACCTAAAATCACACATAAATTATGGAAATTTGAAAAGGAAACTCTTTAAAAATAATCTAGGATACAAATTATACATACTCATCAGACGACTTATTCAAAAAAGGAAAAAATGAACATCAGATTATTATTCTGTTTACATATATATAAAAAGAAAGAAGGTATTTCAACTCACATATTTATAACACATGAAAGAAAAATACAACTTTGAAAAATTAAGGTCATAAAACAAAATGCCAAAAAAATGTACTTTTATTTCATCATTTGTATGACTCATTACCAAAGGAAATAAAGAGCATCAAATCACTTTTTTCCTAAAAAAAATAAAAATAAAGAATGAATAATGAATAAAGAAAGACCATTTTTTTTAACAAAATAGTAATAGCGAAATGTCCACATTTGTTTTGTCATCATTATGTATTATAATTATATAAATAACTTAATTTCCTTATTTTTATTCAGTCCTTACAGCAAGTGAAACTCTGTAAGACTTTTCCGCTTTATTATTGCATAAAACGTACAATAGATTATGAAACTGCAATTCATATATTATTGCAAATAATAGTTATTTATTATACAAGGGAAAAAAGTGTAAGATTTTATCTCGAGGTTGTGTTGACGCGAAGCGGAGGGAGACAAAAAACCGAGAGCTAAAATCTATTATTTTTCCCGTGTATATTTTTTTCTGTGACGGGAAAAACGACGAATTAATAGTGAAAAAATCAAATGTCTACGGCTTAAGACCTTTTCGGTTCGCCAGATCTTTCACATTTTTTATTATGAACAACCATTTCATCTACATATACAAACCCGATTCATAGCCGCATCGATAGGATTGCGGCTTACTATACCATAGGTACGTGGTTCAAAGCAACAGTTATGCATATTTTTTTCATTTTATCAGCTTTTTTCGAACTTAGAAATAAAGGTCGGTTAGGATAGTAGTGTACAGGTTGAGTGATGAAGGTATGAGGTTGGGTTAGAGCCCCGAGATTTACCTATGTATATATCCGGGATAAAAGTACTCACTTTTTTTCCGGGGAGAAAAAAGTACTTATATTTTCTCGGGGAAAAAAGTAACTTCATTGAAAGTCATATTTTAGTACCTGTCAACAAAGATAAAATGTCAAACTTTTTTCCCGTCAAAACTCATTATTATTATTATTGATCATGAACAAGCACATTTTGTACAGAATATAATTTTTGCATCGGGTGCTAGACAAGTTACTAAGCAACAAATGCAAAATTGAATATTGCCTTTTGGGTCTCAGTCCACTCGAAAATCATGGCGGCTTGTCAGATTATGGCGTCCAGCGACAAAGTGATGAAATTTCAGCATATTTATCAAAGTTTTAGCAGATCGTTTCTGTCACAGATAACGAGTAATTTTGTAGTTGTTTTCTATAGAAACTTTATTAATTAAAATAGAAACTGATAATGATATTGACCTGGAATTGACACCTCCGAACATAATAGAAGCAGCAAAGGTAACAACACTGTATTTATTACCGAAAACGCGCTTATAACCTTTTTGGAAATAGAAGGTAGATCAAAAGACAAAATCGTTTCCGAGAACGTTTTGATGGCTTATTTTGGCGACTTGGCAAAAAAATTCAAAAGTTCTACTTTCTGGCCACACTTCTCAAATTCTGAAAACGACTCTTAGTATCTATAATAATAAAGAAATTCCCAAATATATAAAACGGAAATATTTGTTTGAAAAGTGATTTATTCACCTGACGACAATCTTTCGACGTGATCCTCGTCCAGAACACAAAGCGAAGCCAAGGCAAGCCATAACGTGGGTGTCCTCAAACAGGTAGATGGTGATCTCAGATCCTCGGAAAGATAGGTGAGGTGTATTATATTTTCCGCTATTGCTCCTTTGGTTATGTTCGCCCAAGAGTCCGAAAGTTTACCCTGGAATGATAGTGATAATGCTATTATTCATACTGTTCACGAGACCTGAGGATGGAAAGTATCAACAAGCGCCAGAATAAACCTATAGATAGGCACAGTAACAATGTAAAGATTCAGGAGACGAAAAAAAAAATCCACCTACGAGCATGGCCCAGAAAAGCCTTTGGCAGATAAAGCACACCCCGTGATCAGCACTACTTCAATCAAAATATAACGGACAAATTTTCCTGTAATGCATACTCTACTGGTGGAACTGTTAAACACAAAATATTTACTTTCCATCCCCAACAGTACTGGCGCTTCCTGAATTCACCTTCATACAGTGTCATCCCCAATTATATTCACTTGTATTTGAGTAAAATACTCTCACTGAAATGGTATGTACTTACCGCTGCCATATCTTTAATGAGGTTGACAATGACTTCCGCGAGCTTTTTACTGACAGAGCCCCTTAGCCACCACCGCTCCCCTAAAACATCTTTCGGCTGGATCGACGTGGCTAAAGTGACAGTGTTTATTTCTTTGGGTAAACCTCCGTTGCCCGTTTTGCCCCTGACTTTCACCTGCAAAGTGAGCGCCTTAGCTATAACGCTCAGGAAAACGTCCAGAACTCCAAGTCTATAATAAAAAATGGTTTTAGAAATATGTTTTCGAATTAATAGTGAGACATACTGATTCACGTCGAAATTTCCTGAGGTTGCATCTTTGTTGGCGGCTGAAACGATGCTGAAATCTCTAGCAGGTAATTTCTTGACACCTACAACCTTAGCGAAGGCTTCTGGCGTTATTTCGGGCAACATCCTCCTCAAAAGAGAGGTTACCTGAAATCAAAAATTTATAGTTGTCTCTGAAACATTAAAACCTTACACATGAAACTTCATTGTGGATACTTTGAAACCCTAACAACAAAAAGACATCCTAGGTACGTCCCTTTTATGTCTCAAAGTGAACCGTCAGTACAAGGACATATTGAGGACTTCCCAAGGAAAGTAAAAAATTAATGATATTGATGGTTGTTGTATGGAGTTGAAACAAAATCAACAAAATAGGTTAATTTCATAAGTGACATATTACAAGACGATTTTTCTGTCTTCTGTTAACAGTGTTATGTTAATGAACTTGATGCAGGAAATATATTCAACAATAAAATTGAAACACCGATTTCATGAGATGAAAATGTGTTTTTGTACTGAGCAAACTTCCTATACATACCTGGCGCTGTACTCTGGCACTTCCTGTATGCAGTAAAGTCAAAATATCGCCTAGAAGTCCGCACTGGTGGGAAAGATAAGCTCGTCCAACCGAACTGCCGGAAAGGGCCAGAACCATCGATAACATTTCGAAACAGTAAGTATCCGAATTTTTAGCTCCTTCCTGGCTTTGATTCGAGAATCCAGATGAAGTGCAAAGGTTCGATTCCCATTCATCGTGTACTCTCTCGGTCTCTTTCCTGATGGCTTGGACGATGTGAACAATAACCTGTTGACGAGTGTGAACTTAAATTCTTCACAATAAAGAACTCGAAAGACACAAGAACAGAAAGGCACCAGTACATTTACAATACCTGCACCAGACGCCTTACTGTCATACGGTAAAATTGATATTAACGCGTTACCGGAGACAAATGTGTTATCCTGGGCAAGGCTCCCCATGTTGAACATTATTTTTTTAAATTTAACACTGAAAATTTGGAAACACAGTTGTATGTAATTGGAACCGTAGAATCCATAAGAAAAATCTTCTAGAGGAGACCTGAGCTATGTACATAACAAGACGGTATAGCTTGCCTTGTATACAAATCCCTAAGATGCATAGTGAAACTCACACACAAAACTCACCTGTTTCTGCAAATGTGTCAGCTTACTCCTACTGAACAAGATCCCAACGACGTGCTCCCTCAAATCGTTACTCTCCTCGTTCGGATCCAAGCTATCGCTCATTGACGCGGATCCATTGTGAGAGTCCGTACCGTTCGAAGTCTGTCCTTCTTCGCCTTGCAGTAGTTTTCCGAAAACCTGAGACGTAATGAGTCTGAACACTCTCAGCGTTTCGGCTTCACAGTACTTCTGCTGGAGGGTGCTGGCGGTGAATTGTTTTCCTACTCGGAGAGATTCGCCCTCTATGTTTCCCAGCACTCGAATTTGTCTTACTCTGACCGAGTTATCGGGTCCTTTTAGTTCCAATCTTACGACGGTGGTGGTTGGATCTGGAACAGCGGGTGTCGTTATTAGAATGTTTGTTATTCTTCTATAATCCAGTAACCTTGTCATGAGAAGGGTGGGCCTAGTTGTATCAAATGGTATGGGATGTGATTGAGATGCAAAATCCAAGTTTTCGACCTCGGCAGCACGCCAGATCCCAAAAACTGCAAAATTTTTGCACTTTTTTTGGTCTTGTCCCATTTCGACCATGAAGGAGGATATTTTTGATAAAGACCCTCCTAAACATTTTTGATTACATTTTCTATAATATGACATAACAAAAAGGACTCGATAGCTCTAATAAGTACCGAGATACAGCTTTTCAAAGTTTGGCAGATTTTCCAAATTAAAAAATTTTAAGCTAATTTTCGTGTTTATGTCTTCAATAACCTGTCTTAAATGAATCAATGAAGGAAACATTTATTCATTTTAATATTTGAAAGGGGAGGGGAATACTGAGATATAAGAATAATGATACCTAATGAATTGGAACCTTTTGAGGATTTCTGTGTGAACCTAATATTACAAGTGAAATGATAAAATAACTGAGCTTCAATCGTTCGCCAGTTGAGATGATCTTGATTGTTGATTTCGAGAGCAATGCCAAATTATGAGTAAATTGAGAGTAATCGGAGGTACAAAAGTTGCACGTACGTATTGGGATATCTGAGGCAGTGAAACTGTCACATTTGAAGCCAAACACATTGAGGGTTTTCAGGCTGAAAAAGATGCGCATACCATAACCACTACAGCTATCAGAAAGGCCTCTGATTTTCAGGTCGTGGTTATTGTAGGAGAGTTCGTAGACTTGTCAGCCTTACTCACTGGTCTCAGGGGTGCGACACCAGGTACTATTTATCTTAAAAGTCTGGAAGATCTTCAACTCCACCACCTCAACATCTGCAAATAATCGACTCTTCACCTACGCCTTCAGTGACTGTGATTCCACCTCGTGCTTCTGCAGTTATATCTAATCCAGCTGCGACACCTGCCCAAGTAGCTGAAGCCGAGGAGAAAATCCTCGTTGAGCTGAACGGTGGGGAAACGTCCAGGCAAACCCTCAACGACCTGCGCTACTAGCTTCACAAAGGCTGCAACAAAGACCAGTTTCAACCTGGCCAGACTTCCTCACACGCAAGATGCTGCGAAGTTACATTCATTCCGCATATACCACCAGGTGCAGCAGCGGCTCGGTTACAAAAAGAAAAAAAAAAAGAAACATTGGTCTTCAATTAATACAATAACTATTTGTCAGAACTGATATTTTTCATTTATTGTACATTGAAATACAGGATGAACACATATGCCTTGTTGCCAAAATGTCTATTTTTATCACATTTTGCTTTCACTAACTCTGCTCTAAAATAACTTATTTGAAGATGTTCCGGAATGGTTTGGAAGTTAAAATTTTGGAAAATGTTTCTTTTTTATAGACCTGAAAGTGTGCAAAATCTTATGACCGGGAGCAGTTGGCCCAGAAAGCATACCCCCCTTTGCCAAATTTTGAAAAACTGTATCTCAGGAACTATTTGGACAACCAAGTCCATTCTGATATCATATCGAAGCAAATTTAGTTTAAAATGTATAAAAGGGTCTTTGTCAAAAACATGCTCCTTCATGGTCAAAATGAGGCAAAACCAAAAAAGTGCAAAAATTTTACAGTTTTTGGGATATTCAAGTGGTCCGGGGTCGAAAACTGAGATTTGTCATCTCAGTCACATCCCATACAAGAAATAAAAAAGCAACCTACTACCACCATTTAATGCAACTTAGGATGTACTAGGTTACCGGGCTATCTACTACTCGTTAGTGCGGTACTTATGTGGATAGAATGAAAAGCTACAAATAAGCTGCAATAGAACAGCAACAAATCATAGAAGCCGAATTCGAGATCGCATTGGTGCAAGTGACAGATAAAATCCAGGATGCTCTGGAGAGTAAAGAAACTGTAGTAACTGTAAAAGTAGGCAGAAATTGGTGTTCTTTGATTTTCTGGAGGCTGTATGACTCAAGGAACACCTCAGCGAGTTCCAAAGCTTTGCCGTTCGGTGGAAAAACGAGCCCTGGGAAGCATATGTGTGGGAAGTAATGGCATAATGATGTGAGGACTGAGCTCGACGGGTCAATCTCGATGGGACCGCTAACGGTGGAACGATTGCTGATATTTCGAAGGAGCATCGTCCATGAAAATATCTATAAAACAGAAACAGATCGTCAACCTTTCTGTGATGTTCTAGAGAAGTAAGCAAGCTTGTGAGAGACTAGTCTTTTGGACCGAATCTAAAAGTTTCGATGTCTGTTTGGGTGCTGCACTCCATATACGGGAACAGTATTCCAGATCAGGGTACTGCTGATGGTAATACCGAGCATTAAAATGGAATATTTCATTGGTATAGATACTCCTGACATAGTAACGCTGGCCACTGTGAGATCGGCCTTTCTAGAGAAAAGACATGCTTGGGTTTTATTCGCATTAAATTCCATCAAGTTGTTGGATCCTCATTCTAGAATTTTTGACAAGTCCGTATTTATTTCATTCACGATTCTTTCCCGTTTATGTGGAGCCTAAGTCGATCGACTCCTCTGCGGTTTGACCGAGATTAGCATATCGTTTCAAGGCTATGCAGATGACAGGCATAATCGCTACAGGCAAATACAAGAGTATTATCTGTGATATAGTTCAGAGAGGTCTGGAAAACACTAAAGAATGGTGTCAATTGATGGGACAGTGTCAACCCCACCGAGACTACTCTAGGAAAGGAACATTAACCTCAAAGCTAGAAAGTTATTGAGTTGAAACCAGTGGTTAAATATCTGGGATGATTAACTCATCGGGAATAAGAACGAAATGGAAATAACCAACGGAGGATGAAACCTGAAGAGGATATACACATCTATAGTGAGATCGACCATAACTTACGAGGCAGTGGTCTGGGGCAGCAGAACAACAGGTGCAATGAGATTAACCGGCCGCTATGGAGGTAATCATAAGCCTTACACCCCTACATATAGTAGTGGAGAGTATATTGACAAGATATAGAATATCCAGAGAGGGAACCACCAAACGCAAGTTTCGACTTCTCCCTGGAAATCACCAAACCTGGTATATGCCCCAAGATGAGATGACAAATAAGTTTAGCATTATAAAAGAATTCAACAAGAAACTAAGTAGCATAAGTGAATGGGACAAAGATACCATCCCAAGACTCAAAAGAAGTGCCATTAAATGGTACACCGATCGATCCAGAACAACAGAAGGAACTGGAATAGGAGAATATGTGCCTAACCAAATATCTCGAAAGTCTAGGTAAATCCCCTAGCATTTTCCAAGCGTAAATCTACGCCATTGGAAAATGGGTCCAGTTCAATGAAGAAAGAAATTTTCAGATAGCCAAGCAGTCATTAATGCTCTGAACTTCCATGTAATCAACTCCAAGATGGTGCGGGAGTGCCTAAAGAACCTAACTGATCTAGGTAAGGATAACACTGTTAACCTCCTATAGGTTCCGGGATCCACTGGAGTAGAGGGTAATGAAATAGAAGACGTACTGGCAAAAAGTTGCTGAAACACCATTTCTAAAGTACGCAAGTTTGTGAGCAAGCTATAACCAGTGACATAAATCATCTTTTTATGGAATATCCTACTCTGCTGCGTGACAATCACAGCGACGGCCTACGAAACCGTTGCGATACAAGGACATCATTCCTAGGATTCAGTCATTTGAACAATAACGGTGGTCAACGAGGTCCCGATTACGTCACATCGATGCTTCTCGAATTGTAGGTCAAACGATTGGGTGCGTATCCATAGATCAGGATCTGGACGTTTCTAGCGTTCTGGATGCTATAGGAATTCTCGATAATTCGAAGGAAGTAAAAAGGATGGCGATCCCAGCGGATGGTTAAGTTTTCGGAGCCATAATGTGAAAGTAACAGTAGAAGTAGAGGTTACAAGTAGAAGTGTGAGTTACAATTAGAAATTGAAATAGATTAAAAATTAAGAAGTTCAAGTGATTTAGCCATTCGAATCCACTGAAACAGTGTATTGGAGCTACGGTTACCATTGGCATGAAATGGTGTTCTGAGTTTTTGAGGAAGAGATATTCATATGAAGATGCTGATGAAAAAGAAATGCTTTACTCCTAATAAAGTTAATTAACGTAACGCAGTATAATCACTAATATAAAAGCTCAAACTAACACAATGTGCTAACAGAAGTATATCATTATTCGATAATTCTTACATTTTTATCAAAAATGTTGATTGGTAAAACACTTACATTTTACATTACATGCATAGTTCTAGAATCTGTACAACAAGCTGCAACACAAAATCCAACTTAAACAACAACCAAAACAACACTGAAGTCTCACCTGCAATCGGGCAACTGACCCAACCTCCTAACAATCTAGTTTCGACTTCTACAGTCCTTAATTTTATTAGTTCGTCACTATTTTGTCCAGAGTAAAATGTTATTGATGATATTTTATTCTGAAACAACATTAACCCAAATAAGAAGCAGATAAATGATGATAAAAAAAATACGTAAAACTTCATTTCATACAAGTTTCAAAACTCTTGGTACCCGATGACCATTTCAACTTTGAAAAACATGCGTTTGAGTGCCTACAAATAATTGGATATTTTCAAAAAATAAAATAAAAATTGAAAAACCCCGGAACTTTGAAATTTTGTAAAAATTGTTTCTACAAATCTCCCAGGTTCAAAAGCGAGAGAGAGCCAGGACCTACAGTGAACGTAAAACTGGATTCCGAACCACTTTAGCTCCGTGGGGGCGGTGGGGATCGAACTCGAGCCGCCTGGGTGAGAGCAAACGCTCTTAGCACCTTGACCACTTCGCTTATAAAATAACAGCATTATTTTCAGAAAGTGATCAGGAATATTTCACAAATGGAAAATATTTAATTTTTGGGTTTTAGATTTCTGGAGTTTTCAATAAATGGCATAATAATAATAATGCTTTCTCACACTCACATGACAACTATATTTATTAATCTCAAGTTTTGAAATGGAAGAGGAATTTCAAAGAAGATTAACATGCATATCTATTCAACGAGAACAGATATTATTTTCCCATAACCATACAAGTATCAACATTCTTAAATGTGCATTTTGATCACCAAATTATCTTTATCAGTAGAAATACTAAGGTATATTCCTCAACTCAATGGATTGTAGTCATCAGAAACTAATTTAATCAAAAGGCTAATATTTTGCAAGGATGTATGTTTTGAAGAGTAATAGTGCAGTAATTATAGGTATTTTTATGCTACAAAAGATGGGTTAGAAACCATTTTGTTATGTTCTTTAGGCCTGGGCTCTGATGTTCAACTTAAATGTGCAAAAATATATACAATGACCGCCAAAAAAGTATGTACCATGCGGAAAAACGTTTATTATTGAAATATATATATATATAAATATATTCTAAGGAAAAGTTTGTGCATGTCCGATAACCTAAAAATCGATTTTGACACATATCTCGTAACTGTTATACTTTGTACGAACTCAGTTGAGACAGCACAAAAACTGAAATTCCATTTATGGTCTTTTATGAAACAGGTGGCGGATAATTTTTTCCATGTTAGAAAGGCGTTCGGTTCTCATTTCGCCCTCCTCTTTTATGTGACAGAATATATAATTTCCACGTAGACTGCCAAACGAGTTTGAGACGACGAGCGGTTAGAGAATGATGTGTCATTTACGCCTATGCAAATTATCAGTTTGTGTATTGATATAACCTCATATGATCGCTTGGTTCTGTGCTGTCTCAATTGATTTTGTATAGCCTAAACTCTGGCTGGATTCCAGTCACCAGAATCCCATTCAGTAAAATGCTCTTATGGTACACCAATACATGTCTCGAAAATATATTTCAAATAAAAACAGTACTCACTCCTAGATCTCTGCAGTTGTCGATATGCACGCACACCAAAACGGGATGATGCCCTTGTGGGCAAATGACCGTCACGCCCTTCGTCTTGTTCCTATCCTCGTCGCCGGACTCCCAAAAAGTCTCCGTCGAATTGTCCGTCAAACTCCCGACCATAGCTTGGCGACTCGAAGCTTTGATCTCGACGGTGGAGGTCAAATCTTTGAGACACTCCACGGTGGCGGTGATCTGATTCATGGCGCTCTCGTGCATGGACACGGTGAAATCCTCCATTTCCTCGCTCCTCGACAGGATTTTGCTGATGTTGCTGAACACTTGGGACCGGTGCAGGAACGAGTGATCGGACGAAGTGAATCTTATGCCCCAGCACCGGATGGCGATCTGCTGGAGAGCGGATCCCATGGGGAGGAGCACCATGAGGTCGGCGATGGTTTGCAGGAGGGCGTGAAAAGTGCTCGGCAAGGGGTGGACCGCCTCGCCGGCTATTGTGATATCGGAAAGGGGATGTTCGCACACATTCAAATCCTGGAAGGTGAGAGTTTATATAGTACAGTACATTGTATAACTAGTGCCTACGGCTAGTGGTTAATCATCTTGAAATATCTATTTCTACTAGACAAACAAAATATGTTGGATTATAAAAATGTTTTTGGACGACTAATAACACGAGTTTTCACTCGTAGTACTTTTCCAAGTAAATTGAATTTTGTATGACTATTACCTGCCTACAAATAATTTTCACAGGAAAAATTAGTTTCACGAGTATGAGTGTATGCTTCATACTACTCCTCCATAATATCGAATGAATTGATTAAAGAAGCATATCAGAAAGATGTACAACACAAGAAACCGAATTTTATTAAATTGTAACAAGCAACCTGAAACAGGTGGACAGTTGTGCGTAATACGAGAAAACTGATATTCTTTTAGCGTAAAAAAGACAGTAGGCTGGTGGCCCGTGAAACAAGCGCCCGCAAGGGAAGTTCAACCTCGTTAAAAGAAAAAATGCTTTCGAGAAGAGTACGACTGGTAGATTTGAAGGTCGCGGAATTGAATATAGAATTGGAGGAGAGAGAACTCGGAACAACTGGTAAGAATGCCACCCTCCAGAAAATACTTTTATACGGACTGACTCAAGAAGGAAAATACCCCGAAACCTTTTTATCCGAAGTTTCTGGAATTGATTTGAGTACAATAATGAATAAAATCGACGAGAATACCAAATAATTTGAAGATAAACTTCTAAAGATTGAGGTGAGCTTGAAAACGAACTTCAACAGAATTCTGTAAGTTTGCAAGAAGAAGACGAATTTGGGAGAAAAACTCCAAGAAAATTCGAATAGTCTAAAAGAAGAACTTCAAGAAAATTCAACAAGTCTGGAGAAAAATATTTTTAAAAAAATCAAAGAGTCTGTAGGAAACATTTCAAGAAAGTTCAAAGAATTTGAAAGGAGAGCTTTCGGGAAATTGGAAGGGTCCGAAAGAAGATCTCCTAAAAGACTCGAAGAGCTTGAAAGTAAAACTTTTTGGTGTGGCGAGCCGGTTAGAAGAAAGAAGGGAACCGTCAAGACAGAGATGGAGAAAATCAAAGATTGAATCGAGGGAGAAACAACACAATAATGAAAGAGAAAGTCAGTGTTAAACTAAACCATTTGACGTTCATTAAATACATTTTTCATATATGCTCGTTTTATGACTTATATATCATATCTAACCCGGATTTGCGATGTGTGACAACACTACCAGAAAGAACTACAACATATAACCCTGATCAACATTTATTATTTGTGCTTTAGTTTGTCAGTTTCGTGTTAAATATTAAATAAATAGATATTTTATATTTACCAGTTCGTCATCTCTTTTTGGCAAGCTGTTGTCCTCTTCAGGTTCGTTTTCAATTTCTATTGGCGTCAGAGATGTAACAAACCACCACAACAAGTCATGTAAGCAAATGGGCTGTGTAACAGATCGCAGCAACCAGTTAAGAGCTTGCATTGCATATACCCTACACATTGCCTTCCTGTAAGAGAAACATAATATAAATAGCAATTATAACAGCTGATCGGGTATAAACCCTCTCAACGTGTTATTCTAAATCGTCGAAACCACCCGATATAGTCGCTCTGTCATTGCGCAGTTTGATGTCAAAAATATGTGCATAACTATTACTAATAATAATAATAATACTCTCTCATAAACACTCATAGATTTTACTCAAAGTCATAGCCTTTGCGGGTAGGGGACGGCTATTATTATTGTTTTTGGTGGCGTATTCACTTTTCAGCTATAGGAAAACCCGTAAAACCTACAGCATCACCTTGGGTAAGCGGTAGTTTCATAGAGACCCAGAACTTTCGACATAATAATAATAGAAATGATAATAAGTTCATGCATGGCGTTCATGCAAAACGCAGTTCCATGTTTATTTTTATTTATTTTATTTTTTAATTTTATATTTATATCCAAACAGACCTGATGGTCTAATTACTATGGATATAATGTGTTCTGGGTAGGCCTTGTTACTTACTCCATACGCCACCTTAGGAGCAGCACTGTTAATTATTAACGCAACAGTGAATCGTGGAGGATTATCCCCAGCCAGCAACAAGATTCAATCACTCAGATTTATATCTGAAACTGAAAAAAATCTTGCCCTGCCTGGGGATCGAGCCCGCGACCTTTCGATCACGAAGCCCCGGCGTTACCACTGCGCCAATCCCCGCTCTTATCATTCATTAATGTAATTATTGAGTGAATACCTTCCAGTTAGAACAAGTTCTGGTATGATGAAGTTGTGGCTACATACAATAATAATACTAGTAATAATAATATGTAATCGCCTGAAATTGTACCGTAAATATGATATTCACCTTAAAGCTTGTTTCATGGAAAGTTGCAAAGATTCCAAGTCATGCTGCTGTAAAAGAAACTGCAAAACCGGCCTCTGCAGTAAAGCTAGTCCTTCATTGTTATCGTCATTATTGGTGTCGGTCCTGACGATGACTGATGAAGGATTATCTCTTTTCGGTATGAGTTTCTGAAGGGCATTGGAGGGGTTACACAGAAGAGATGAACCTCCTTCTGAAATACGAGTGTGTGATTCATGTACATGAGTCGATAAAAACCCAATTAAAAAAGATTCATTGAATGGTGTTTATGTATACCTTATTTGAAATGATAAACTTATGACATTCAATTTCAAACATTAACAATTGATACAGATAAGGAGATAGTAGATATGCTACGGGAGTTCTACACCAACTTTTTTGTGAAATAACTGAAAAAACGCTAAGGTCCATTTTGTTCATTTTTGCCCAGGTTCGTAGGTGTGGTTCTTGGCACCAAGAGCAAAAAAAAAAACAGCAGCCAAATCGTCAAATAGCCGCCAAGATATGCTGAAAAGCCGCCAAGACCATGTGATGGGAGACAAAAATAACCAAAATGAACTGTAGCGTTTTCCTATGTTATTTCCAATAAGGTATGGTGTAAAACTCTCGTAGCATCATCTACTCATATAACTCTATAAAGAATATCTGATATCCAAAACAGTACACACGGATTATTTTATCATATTACCATTCCCAGTTTCGCAGCTGCTATTGTTTCTCTTCCTGAACATTATTATTCTTCCATCATATCCGGATTTTGACCAAGGAATGCCATTGGTTCCCATTGATACTGATCGGTGAAATCTCAATCCTTTGTTGCTATCTGAATCATCTGATATAGACACTTCAGACAGCGGCTGTAAAGTTCATATTCAAGTTGGTTATTGTAAAATCTCTCAAATGATATTCGTATGTTTCATATTAAACTGTTAAATTTATAGTCAGAAAGTTACATCAATGATCAAAGCTACTGATATTAGTTGCCATAAAGATCAAATTCAATCAGTTCGACAAACATAGCTGAAACCGTGAAAATATTCACGCACATGATGCGCATTAGTCGTACGACGGGACTATAGTCCGTGATATTTCCATCAAGCAAGAAATAGTTTATCACACTGTATATGTAGCTATGGTAACAACCAAACTAGAAGGTGGTGAAATCACATATCACAAATTTATTAATCTTGTTGATTACCATTCATTTGTTTCTGAACATTTTATGAAAATAACGAAAAAAGAAAGAAAAATTCAATATTTAGTACTCCTGTTCATCTGGTTGATTATCTCTCAGTTGTTACTTAATCCGTTGAGCAATTATTTGAAAGAAACAAATCATTAAGAGAAGAAATTGTATGAAAATTTTGCAATAAAATCATGTTAGATACTCGAAATGTTTTAAAATAGGTCAAAGAGTAGACCAAAAATAATTACTCAAACATTGATGTAGAATAAATTTTCGTTGAAAAATTATGAAACACGAAAAAAGTTGTCTGAATGATAGAATAGAGTTAGTGGAAGTTTATCAAAATCGTAGTATACCAAAACTATGCCACAATGTAATACCGCACAAGTTACCGTATCAGTACCGTTGAAATTTAATAATCATTAAAATTATTCATTCAATGAAAAAGTTGAAGAAATTGAAAGTTTCGCTGACTGTCATTACAATTGGATTAACACGTAGTTATTTGAGACTATGGTCGAAATGTGAAACATCATCATGTAATCTTCCCGACATAATATGTAACTTCAGGAGAAAATGCATACCCCTGGTACCATTCCCATCAATATAACTTACTCTTTGCCCTGACGACGAAGGACCTGGACGGAAATTATCCGGGAAATCGCGCTTGCGGAGAAGAACTTCGTTGTAAAAAGAAGCCTCGTCCGCGACTTGGTTAGCCCCCAAAGACTGCAGACACTGAAACGTAGGAGGAGGCCCGAACGGCCCGACGCATTCGGGGGGAGAAATGTTTTCGGAAACCGACGGCATGATGCTGGCCGAAGACCTCCTCTGGTGAGACATCGTCGGTTCAGCAGAGCTCGCTAGATCCAGTAGGAACATCGCGTTGTTCTTCATGATGACGTGGGGTTCTAGCCCCGTCGATGGCGACGATAACGGTTTCACCGGCGTTATTCTTCTGTTCATGGCTGTCTTGTGACGAAGGTTCGACTGTTTTCCTCCTTTGCCCGATTTCATGTATTTTTCGCGGCAATTTTCGCACAGCAAGTACCAGGAACTACCGGCTGTAATCACAAAATAACGTGCATTGGAGATGTGACTACCATAATCTAAAAGATGATAGAACTCGAACAATCGTTTTAATCCGAATATAAAAAAAAAGTTGACTGATGCTGTTAACATGATGCTCAGAACGAATCGACACTTCAATGTCTAATATACACGTAAAATCAACCCTCAAAATGATCACCCTCGTCCCAAGTAGCATACTTATATTGGGACAATATTGGTACAATATTGGGATAATATTGTGAAAATATTGGCAAAATATTCAAGTATTATATTGGCTAGAGAAAAAATATGAACATTTCGCAAAATTGGTTTAGTATTTTGAAGCAATATTGTCCTCAAAACTCTGAGCGGTATTGGTACAATATTATGAAAATATTTAAACGTAATATGCAAAATAAAATTATAAATGTTTCGCAACAGATATTGTGAAAAGTCTCACGACAGATGTAGTTCAATGTCCAACGTGGTTTTAGCCAAGGAAGTAGTTGTTTTCTGTTAGGTATTACAAAAAAATCTCATTTTACCTTTTAGAACCCTAATGTCTTTAGATCGAATTGAATGGGGGGTCGTGCTTAGTGGTTCGTCACACTAGTAGCCAATGACTGATACAATCTGTGAATCTATAGATGAATTAGATCTGAAGACAAAGTTATATAAAGAGGCCTTCATTATTTAATTTTTATATAAAAATAATATGTGCAAACATTTGTTCCAACCGGCTGCACCCCTACGGGCAACCCTCAGAAGTCTTCAGAAGACTTGTTCAAGCTGGGAATGACGAGGGTCTCACTTTTCAACGTGACATCTCAAGCGCATACACTTACCAATTGGGATCACTACGAGTGTTAAACGCCTTTCTCTATTTATTTGAGTTAAAAAAATCATCTGTTCAAATTATGACGCTAATATCACTAACATACTGTATGATTACATCCATTTAGCAGTGCATTACTTGATGATACTTACGAACTCCTCCATCTCCACAGTTCCCAGCCCACCCTAGGCAATAGCTTCCTCCAGAATTGTAACCCTTCCCGCCAGCATGCTGGCCACATCCTGGATGAGACTGGTGCATGTGGTAAGTAACTGGATGTGGAAAACTGTCGCCACAAAGTTCGCATAGCGTTTCCACAGCCGATGATTGCAGGCAATTGGACGAGCTGCCTAAATCTTCTAGAGAATTAAAGAATGATAAAGAGGTAACTTTGAGAAGATACAAATGATAGATCTTCTGGAAACATTCAGCTTGAAGTATACTTTCCACTAACATTTTAATTTCAGTTCTCGAATACAGCGTTGCTACGTTATCGTTATTCGCATTTCAATGAGAAATCATAAAAAAATACACATTCCAAAAAATTTCGAAAATAATGCCAACACCATGGTGGTATTATAGGTATTAAAAAATCCATTAAAAGTGATTGAGTTTGGAATACATTATACTTCTACTGCTAGTCCACATTTTAATGATGAAAGACTTATTGTTTTAAATGGAACACCCTGTAGATAATGAAATTTTCGATAATTCGTATTTTTCCTTAAATAGGTTCGAACTTTTATATTCATTTTGGTTCGGATATCCGGCACAAATAAGGAAAAAGAAAGAAAAAAAAAAAGAAACGACAATAAACCTAATAATTTACTAAATTTGAATTCCCTTTATAAAGTAAAAATTTGTTCATTTATTCACTTAATTCGATTAAAGCAGAAAGTTTCTAATTTAAATTTCATTGAAATCAGTAAAATCCATAATCATCAAACAAGACAAGCAAACTGTTTAAGCCTCAGCAATTTCAGAATTAATTTTGGAAAAAAATCGATATATTATGATGGTATAGATATCTACAATTCACTATCAAATGAAATAAAAAAAATTAAAAAGTGACGATTTTTAAAAATAGAATAAAGAGCTATTTTCTTTGTTAATTATTCTAAAATGGCTTAATTTTTCCATAATTTATTTTATTTTCTTGCCTAACTATTTTGAATTTAATCAACATGAATACTTTTTTTTTCTTCTCTTTTTAAGTTGCTTTTGAATTGTATCTATATCAATTGTATATTAATTTTTATTTAGATTTGTAAGATATTGTTATTATCATTATTTTTTTGTATCCCTATCATAAACAATCCTGTTTCTTGGGATATTATGAATGAATAAATAAATAAATTGATAGACTTTACCATTTCTGAAAATTTTTGATACGTCTTTCTAGTTATGCGTGTCTAGAACTTGATCACTATCAACGATATTCAATAAATGTTTTCCTCATCCCCAGTTTTATGTTTTCTTTGGTGTATGTTTTCTTGATATAACCCAATAAAATTTATTATACCGATGAGGTGAGATCTGGTGACTTAGGAGGCCTGGTACTTCACCAATCATGCTTGGTTTAAAATATGTAATTATTTTAGGCCCGATTTCATAGTTAAATACTAATATAATACTTTTGTAAAATAATCGTTTTAAGTTAAAATACCATTTGAATGATGATTAAAGGTTTTGAGATTTAGTAAAAAGAAGCCTTTGAAGACTTGCGGATACTGAATATCGATCAACAACTTGAACTGTTCTTCAAAATTATTAAAAGGTGTCTTTAATTTAATTATGAATTCGGCTCTTTTTTTTTTCCCCCCTGGATACTGGTCCTTTCGCCAGCTGCACCTCAGCCTCTTGGGCTTTTTGTGCTTTCCGGGTTAGTTTTACATCACCCACTCCGTAACTCTAGTCCCCTGTACCAGTTTGTACAGGTTCTTCACCGGTTGGGTGTTGTATTCTTCGGAGGTTAGCCTAGGCTTTCCGAATATTGCCTGTCTCTTGCGGTCTAGTGCCTCGCATTCTGACAGTACGTGTTTGGCTGTTTGTGTTCCTTTACCACATTGTCTGCAGGAAAGTTCTCCATTGTACAGTCCCACATTGTGCAGGTGTTTTCTCATTGGACTGTGACCAGTGAGAAGGTCCGTTATTGTTCTAACTTGATTCCTGCTCAACTTGAGCAGTTCTTCAGTTTTGTGTTTTGACGGTTCTTTGATAAATGTTTTCCCGTGGTGCATGAGAGGGGCTTCGTTCCATCTCTCTCTTTGTTTTCGTTTGACCCAGTCCCGAATGCATCCTCGAATGTCGGATTTGTTAATCCCGAGTGCGGGTTCTGGGCCAATATATGGAGTTGATGAGCCCTTTCTGGCTAACTCATCAGCTTTTTCATTGCCCTCGATGCCACAGTGTCCTGGAACCCACATCAAAATTAATTTGTTGTGTTCTGAGAGAACACTGAGTTCTTCGCGGCATTCCCATACCAGTCTTGATGTCACTTTCGGGTTCATAAGAGCCTTCAGTGACGCCTGGCTGTCAGTGCATATTTTGATCCGTGCGTTGCGCATTTCCCTCAGATTGATCTCTCTCGCACATTGCAAGATAGCGTACATCTCTGCCTGGAATACAGAGGTGTTTGTTCCTAGTGAGACGCTGATTTGGGAGTTTCTCCCCTCACTGTATATTCCAGCACCAGTTCCTTCCCTGGTTTTGGATCCGTCCGTATACCAGATCCTCTCTCCAGGTTTGCCCCTGATGTTGTCATCTGTCCATTCCCTTCGATCTTGTATAATAACCTCGAAGTTAATGTTAAAGAAGTACCTAGGAACCATGTGGTCCGTTGGTTTCATTTCGAGAATGTTGCCTCCCACTATTTCCTTAATTTTATTCGGCTCTTAGTGAGATATTATTAGTGATTCTCTTTCGCCTCTCTTCAGACGATTTCAATTCTTTGAATGGATTTCAATAATAATTTTGAAGACCTTCAGAACTATATACTACAAAATAGAGTTAAGTACTATTTAAAATTTCGAAGTTGGTAGCTGGGTGGTGAACATTGAATTTTAAATAAAAAATATAAACCACCAAAGCTATGTCAGTTTTACTCGCGCGTTTCGCCAACAAAGATGGCATCCTCAGAAACTAAAAGCTCCTATAAGTGAGCTTTTAGATATTAATTTTCATTCACAGTATGAACCTAGTGCGCCAGCTCAATGTCAAGATCAATTTTATTAAATTATACACGGATTGGCTACAGAAATTTGAATCGAAATCATACAATACGGAAACGGAATAAAACTTACCTAAATAATTTCGCGGCGGAATTTTCTTCTTCCTGCATTTTCTGCTTTCCCTTTCGAGGTGCGTGTTTTTTTCCCTGCTATCGTTCTTCTCGCTTTTCTTATTTTTAACTTGCACGGGACTATTCGCGGTCATCTGTTGAGAAACTGCTTGCAAACAATTCGCAGTCAACTCTTCCCACAAGTACACTAGAGACTTCAAAGCTGGCGGTAGAACCGAAATCGTTTGATATCTGCAACATCACAGATGGAGTAACTCATTAGCATAAATACTTATTGATTGATAATAAGAAACCGGGAGGTTTCTATCTATGATCTTTGGGAAGATTCAAACATTGGTTAACTTGGTAAATGAGGCGGCTCATTGGAAGTTTCACGACAGTTTTCATATTTCAGGACGGTGAACTGTTTGATGATCGGGAGACTTTCCAGCAAAAAATTGTAATTTACTCAATTGTGTTCTAGCAGATCGCTGCAACTACGGTTGGCCACGTTATAAGAGATCAAATTCCCCAGCGTCATCTTGAGTGGTTTTCTTGCGACTGTCAACGGTGGCGGTCGGCAAGCGCTCGCTGTAGGTGGTTTCCTTGACGCGTTTGAACGCGACGTTTTTTAATATCTCACTGTAGACGACCAAGTGTATGTGTATTCTCTTTGATATAACAATAAAAAAATAAAAAATGTCAGTTGCTACTTCGCTTATAGAAGAGAAAGAAGATGCCGATTATTGAATGAAATTTCGATTTTATGGAGGTTCATTTCTTGAGATGGTTTTTTGGTATTTTAACCTTCCACAGTATGAAAATGAAAATAAAGTAAATTCAAGGAAATCTATACATATAAATACAGAAAGGGGATGAATCGATAAGTTCGTCAGCGACCGTCGAATATAGAAATTAAGCGATTTGAATTATGAAACACCAGATAAAATTGTTAACATTTTTAAAAGGATGTTTGTTTGAAAGTTTTAGACAATGATGTGAACTGATAACTTTTATTGTGGACTTCCATTGTCTGGATTGTTTGTATGAGCACGATGTTTAAATCGGTTCAGTATCTCCGATCTTTATCAGGTGTGTACTGACCGACAGAGTAATGAGAGGAAATTCATATGCCTTGGTGTAATAAATTACTACAGCTACCAGTTTTCTTAATTGGCCATACTTAAGCGTGATAATAGGTAGGATCCCTTATCGTTTGTTCTAGAATTGACCTGTTATTGATTGATGTTTTCCACACATTCTTAATTTCTACGCTGGGTTGACTGTGCTGTTGGCTTGGATGTATAGGGATTCTTTGAATTTTCGTTCAAATCAGTGTTCTTTCTTGTTTCCCACGTGCATGTTTCCATTGGACACGGTGGTGTTCTTTCCAAGCGTGTTCTACGACTCCCGACTTTGACGTCTCTCCCCGTCGAGTCCAGCGTTTGTGTTCGTCTACCCTAATGCTAAGCGGTCTTTTGGTCTCACTGATGTAGCTGCGTCCTCATTCGCATGGTATTTGGTAAACGCAAGTTTTCGAGTTTTCTCAAGAATTCTCAGGCTTGGTTTTGGGAAGGCTTTCCAATGTGTTTCCGGGTCTGAAACAACTTCTGACGTTGTACTTATTCCCGATTCTTCTTAGTCTCTTCTATACTCCTCCGATGTATGGTAGAAGGACGATATGGCTTGGTTGTTGGTCGTTGGTTTTCCTGTTGCCTTGTTTCGGAACGTCTTCCAGGAGTCTATCTGAGTACCGATACGAAACAGAACGGGTACCAGCTCAGCATTAGGGTAAACGAACACAAATGCTGGAATCAACGGGGACAGATGTCAAAGTCGAGAGTCACAGAACATGCTTGGACGGAACACCACCGCATCCAGTGGAAAGATGCCAGCGTCCCAGACAAGGAATAACAATAGTTTGAAAAAACATTCAAAGAGCCCATTTACATCCAGGCCAACAACGCTTTTTATCAACCGAGTATAGAAAATGAGAATGTGTGGAAAACATTTTCTGTGGAAGAGCATTATGCAATGGATAATCTCAAAATATCATATCTTATTATTAATAAAATGATTAAATCCAATTTTATATTAACCCGAAATTCAGAAATTCACAATTACAATACAAGACAACATAACTTGTTCCATCTTGATTCTGCAAACTCGGTAATTGGCCAGAAAAGATTTACTCATGAAGCACTTTCAAAATTCAATGAATTGCCCGAAGACCTAAAAAAATGTTTAAATATCACTGAATTCAAAAAATATTTCGTCCAAAAAAGAAATCGAAATTGAATGGATTCTTTCTTTGTTCTATTGTATGTTTTTTTTTTCTGTAATAGAATATATAAAACAAAAAGGTTCATGAACAGTCTCATACTAGTTTTAAACTGTTTGATTGTTCATGATAGTCCTTGCATACAAATCATATAAGCATATAAATATACCCTTTGGGTATAGAATTTTTTACTATTGTAGCAATGAATTATGATTAATAAACGTTATTATTATTATTATTAATAACAGTTCAATTATAGAAGAATACAAACGATAAGGGCTCCTACTCATTACCTCACTTAAGCAGGGCAAATTATGAAAACAGGTAGTCCTGGTAATTACCCCAAGACAAAAAAATCATCTCATTACTCTGGCGGTCAGTACACACTTGATGAAGATCGGATATGCTGAACCGATCGAAACGTCGTGCTCATAGAAACAATCCAGATAATGGAAGTCTACCATATAAGTAATCAAAGGGACAATTTTACACGTACCGCCACCTATATGTACATACCCATAACCATCCGTCGAGCAGCATTTCTCCCCTTCCTCCTTGATAACGCCCTCGTTGTTCATCTTCCTCCTGTTCCTGTTGGCGCTGGCGTTGGCCGCGGATCTCGTGAGCGACTCCAGAGTGGACGGCTGGATGTGCAAGTAGTTACCGGCGTTGCTCACCTCGACAGAGTGCCTTTGCCGCGCTTTTTCCTCTTTGCTCAGCTCCTTGTGGCGCTTGTCGAGCGGCAAGTCTTGGTGGCGCGTGACCACGAGAGCGCCTTGCTTGGGCAGCGTCGGGTGGAATTTCAGGAAAGACGCGCACGCCATCGCGTCGTGGACGATGCCTGAAAATGGTAGGTTAGGATCGAAATATGTACATAATTTCGCTTATAATTTGGTATAGAGGAGTATTCATCGATAATATTCTGACTAAAGACTAAATACTAAAATATCGCGATTAAGTATAAGAATTTTCTCCGTATTGACATCGAGTAGTAAAAGAAGAAATCCTACAACTTTTCACCGAGTTATGACGAATTATCTGATACAGCGCCCGGGCGCCTGGCGTAATGAGTACGTTTGATACAATTTTTCTCCGAAATGATGCAATTTTATGAAAAAATACACAATACCTTTTTTGAAGACAATTTCATCATCTTTCCTCCCGTGAAAATAGATTTTTGAAAATTTCCATTATGAAAAAGTAATCGCAAGAAAACATCGTTTTTGAATTTCAACTGATTTTTTTTTGGGTTCCGAGGCCGGAAAATGGCGAAACAATTTTTTGTCTGATTCTATGTACCTAAGTCTAAGTGCATACCAATTTTTAGCACATTATGAGTTTTTTCTGGGTTTTGGTGAAAATATGCCTCTGCTTACTGGACTAAATCACGATACAAAGCAATCGGCAATTGTTCACAATGAGCTTAATAATGTAATGAATACCTATTTGTATTACTAGGGAGGAAAAGGCACCTTACTCCCAAGTAGTACATATGATTTTTCCTCCTACCCACTTAATGAACCTTTTTTGTAAATTTAAAACGCATCTCAACTGCTTTTGTCTAAAACGGACCTATACTTGCATGATGGAAAGTATAGATAGACAATACAGTCATGTCCATCGGATAATCTGCGGTGGTGCAATGGCTAGCGTGCTAGCGTCTTGGGTTTGAAATCCGAAGGTCCCGGGTTCAAGAACGTTATTTTACTTTTTTCTTGTTAGTGATTTGATTTATTGGACATTTAGATAGCTTATACATTTTGGATTGCTATTGAGTGATTTTCTCATAAGTAATGTTATGTGCCTGTTTGATTGAAGTGTCGATAATTTTTTTTCTAAGAGCTGCGCTTGTTGAAAAAAAAATGTATTTCGAGCACAAAGTTTCATTGTCGTTCTCCAAAGATTAATATTTTTGTCGAGCGACAATAAATCACTTTGCGCTCTAAATACACAAATAGCTATTAAAGAACTAGAGTCTCGACTAAAGTAGAAGTAACATTCATGTTTGATTTTTGCCAGAATACAGGATATATAAAATGTTCTAGAAATTACGGAAATAATTTGATTGTAATAGATTCACAGGATTCATCGTTTACAACTTACTTGAAATGAGGGGGAGGAAAAGTATGAGTTTCCTCCCTAGTTTGAGGGAGGAAATTGTGTACTTTCTATAGGGGTAGGAGGAAAACAAAATGTCCGGACAGGGCTGCTCTATGCAATAGGAATATTTGGTTCATCAGAAAACAACTACTTTCTTTATTGCAATGAGCAGTCTTGGCATTTTGTTTCTTTACCTCAATTCAGTTACCCAGAAGAATATTAATTTGATTTTTTTTATTTTTGAAAAATATGTGGATGGACGGAACTTCAAAGGCGCCTTGTATGTCGATAGTCAAAATCACTCAGATATTTACCTTCATGCCACAAGAAAGCTGCGAAAACAGCCCGAAGAGACTCTGCCACCGAAGGACTCATGGCCTGCTTCACGGTCTCCGACCCGTAACTGATTTTCGTGCTCGCCGGTAGCTGCTGCAAATTCGCGGGCGAAATCGCCCTCTTCGGCCTGATTTTGGCGATGTTTCGATCTTTGCGGGCCATCTTCGGCGACACTTTTTCGTCTTTTCCCACCGCCCCGATGGAAAAGTTGCTTTTTATCGGTATGTTGTTGCTGTTTTCGGGAGAAGTCTGAGTGCCGGTTTGGGTGAGTTTTTTCGAACTTTGTTCCAAATCCTGATTTGGAAAATAAAAATAAGTTGGTTTTTATTGGGAGGGACTGGGGAAGTGAACTCAATTTCACAACTTAGTATCTTATTATTAGATTCTCTTTATATCTTTGCGGTGATGGATTTGACAGACCACAGCATCCGGTTACAAAATAATGTATATAATTTTTTTATTAAAAAATGCCTTCAGATACCTATTGGAATATCATAATGAACCATCCTATAGCAACCTCTTTGAGTTTTTATCACTGAAATAATTAGACCTTATAGAGCAAAACCATCGAGCTACTTACATGCATTCCTGATGTCAACAACCAGAATGCCAATGCACTTGATCTTTTCTCACCACCAATCCTGATCCATACAATAAGTTTGTGCTACACTTGGGAACTCCAACTACAAGCTCATCTCCACTCTTTGCTCTTTTTCTACATCATAGATCAGCACAAGACTTTTGATTTTCAAATAGGACACCCTATATATTATTTGAGCCCATGGATAAAATAAATGGCGATACCTCCATAGTCATTGGGTCTAGTAAGCATACTCAATGTTCCAAATTTCCGAAATATATCTAGAAAAACAACAGAAAACGGGTGCGTACCTCACCTCGTGGTCACCCGGTATATACCTAATACGTCAAGAAGAACATCATGTGATAAACTCTGGTTTAGCAGAAACTGTTCAGAGCTCTCGCCTTCAAGTAGGCAGCATATTGTCGATGATTGAAAAATCAGATAGGAATATGCTGAAGCAAGAAACATTTGCAAGGAGACAATCTAATCGTCTAAAAGAGGCATAAAACGCCAAAAAACGATGAAAGCTCGTTGAGTGTCCTAACGGGTCCCGATTTTTTCGGTCATTTGTCAAAGACGTGAGAAGAAATTCCACTTCCAGCTCATTTCCTCCTACAAAAAAGGACGATGGATCACTAGCAACGAATATTCAGGAAAAAGTCAATATTTTTGCCTACATGTTTGCTGCAAATTGTACGCTAGATTCATTGGAAAAACAATCCCAGAACATAATTCCCATTGACAATCATATGTTTGAAGTTATCTTCCGCCAATGAACCATCAAACGCACTTTACTGGGTGTTAACACCAACAAAGCTAACAGTTTCTTCCATCCACAGTTCTAGTATTATTGCGGCTCTGCTCCGATCAGCTGACGTTCGGCGGACAGCGGTTCCCAAAATTTCGACGAATTTTCCAACACAATTTAAACTTTCCACAAATTTTTTTCGAATTTTTGACACCTGCCATTCATTATAAAATGGCATTATACACCCGTCCATCACGGGACTGCAAGAGGTAAGATTACACCCTACATATAGAAAGGGAATCCAACAAATTGGTAGAATTCAGTGTGAATAAAATCCATGTCTCATAGTGGCCAGCTTTGCTTTGGCCTGCTGGAAGTCCCGATTTGAATCCAATAGAAACATTTTACGAAATTCAGTTGATAAAATTCAAAAAACAAAATGTGATTCCCTTAAATGATAATGATTTATGATAAAAATAACCAATGACAATAGAATCAAGACTGGATATTGAAGTCTAATATTTATTTATTTGGTATAAGTTATATAATAATATTTTATTTCTTCAAAATCACTATTTGATTTACTAAGATTTTTGAAAAATTAGAGAGTTTGCATCACTGCACGAATAAATAGTGTCTATGAAGACCGATTAACACAACTGAAAAATAAAATTTTGATATGCCAGAGTTGTCCTGTTTTTATTTTTCGGAAAGTGTCCAAGGAAGAGTGAGCAATATGAACTGAGCCCTTCAAGAGCAAACAGCTATAATTGACAAAAAGGAAAAATTAAATTATTTGAGGAAATAACGTTGAAGTAATTCACGATGTCGAATATGTAGTCACGTTCGTTGCAGATTCCTGTTTAAATTGGATATAAAATTTTCTATCATTGTTTTTTCATGAAAAAAATAATAGGTATTCGTCCACATAGACAAGTGATTTATAATAAGAAAGCAAATATGGGTAATCCAGCGTAAATATTAAGAACATCAAGGAATCAAGGTCAATAAATATATACACATTTCAAATTTCCCCTAAGAATTTTTCAAAATTTCAAGATCCAAACCCATAATTCCTTTTGATAGGTAAGGGTTTGACGGATGGGTAAGGATTTGACGAGGAAAAAAAATGTTCTCATTGTGTGGCAGGAGTCCAGTAAACCATTAATTCTACATCACTTTTTTTCATTGACGTCCCGCCCCCGAGTCCACTTCCCCTGCAAACCCAGTCGAAAAGCATTCTTACTGTAAAATCCTTGGAATTTTGCATGTGGAGTGGACTAGTCTCAGATCTGGTGTGGAGTGAACTACCGCTAGGACTAGGTGACGTTTCTCTCGGTTGGGTGGCTTGGCTGGGTGACTGAGATGTGTCTCGTGTAAGGCTACTTACCAGCGCGCTAGTGTCCGATTGGTTGGAGCCTCTCCGAGCAGCAGACGAGTCGTATCCCGTATTTCCGCAAACTGAAACGTACAACAGTCAGATTTATGTGCCTGTGGTATAGTACAGTTGACGTTTCCTTACCTAAGGGCGACACTGCCATGCTTTTCGGGGATCCGAATACTTGGGCGCTGCTGCTTGTACTGTCTTGTGGAACGTTCGTTCGGTCTGCAACATAATCGAAATAAAAAAAAAGAAAACGAAATTCCGGACTTAACAATTTTCAATACTTCAATCGCGATATATATTGTCAAGGATACTAAAAATCACATGAATTAGAACCCAATACACATTGTTATAGAATTAACTATTTCGGGCCAATAGCCACGGCTACAAAAACTGCTTCTGGCAACGCTGTTATACATATAGGTTAGGTATTCCCATGAAAATAATGTAATGGATTCCATGAAAACGAACACGACACTTTCACGAAAATTGAATGGCCAATAGTTATTTCGTTATATGAAAGAGTAGTGGTTGTCTTTGTTGTTCTTGTGATTTGAAATTGGTTGATTAACATTCATTATAGTTCTTAGTCAATGTGGTCAAGGACTTGGCCCTCTTGGGCTTCATTGAAGTAATACCTGAAGGGGTTTGGCGGTGAGTGAAACGGTTCTTCTTGGTACCACCTTTCCAGAAATAAAGTACTTTCATAACTCCAATCGTATGAGACCCTAATTTATTTAAAATTATTATTGACAGCGTTTCAAATATTTCAGATTTCATATTATTTATCTTTCCTCCAGTTCTATAATTTTGTTTTAATCAAAATCATGTTTGAATTGTACTACTTTAGCTACCTACAGCCCCTAGTTCGCAGAAGTCGAAGCGGAGAGCAACCCCATATATACGTTGCTGGGTCTTAAATGAGATAAACGTATTGGGTAGTTTTCATTATCTCAATTCAAATGTCTACTTCACGGCACTAATCTCTGATTCACTTGACAGCAAACATATTTCAAATAGCTACTTGATAAGGCATCAGGACAATAATTACCCCCTGGACAAAAAACTCCAGACAAAAACCTCCCGATTACAAGCAGCAGAAACAATCGTTTTACACAAAATTTCGAACTTCTTACAACCATGAACATAACCTGAATTACTTGCAACATGGTTGGTAATTGTCGGAGGGTTTTTGTCCAGGGGGAACCACTTGATAAATGTTCTACACCAAATTTCAACTATCTTCAGCTACTCCCGAAACTCAAGAGAAAGGGCTTCTAGCTTTGCTCGCGGGTGGCGTTGTGACTAACTTATTTTCGCGACTTCATTCGTAGGTCGGGGCGATGAAGCTCTGATTATCAATAATGAGACAAGAATTTAACGTTATCTGGTCTCACTCATTAGAGTCAAGAATCTTGAATCATGAATGCCCGCAGGTGGTCATTCCCAACTGAATGAAGGATAATATTCATTGTTGTATTACAATTAGCACTTGTAATAGTGTCCTCCTTGAGGAGCATTGCATAAATGGATGTAAGATTTAATTCAATGTCAGTTTAGGAAATCATTTGGTTTTTGATAATTGCATCGTTTACACTTTGTGGAAATGTGTGGAGAGAAGGGTATTTTACCTTGGTAGAAATTATTCATTTCATGAATTCATATAATAGTAAGTGCATACCCCAAGGAAACTGTTTACTTTGTGTTTATCTCAAGGACGTTTTCCACTTTCGACAGCCTTGATTTTCGCAGGAACGGTCTAATTTCCTCTTGGAGCAAACAGCAAATTTTTTGGTGAGTTGAAGATTGGCATTTTCTCAGATAAAATACTTTTACCAAATTCAAGTATTCGTTGCCTTTACCATAACACCATCCAAGTAGACTAGTTTTGCATTCTAAGCATATCAGCTCTAGTTTCATAAGTCTCTTGAAGGTGGCGGGAGCATTACTAAATCCAAATGGTAGGACTTCGAATTGGTACAGCCCAGTTTATGTTCAGCATGTCATCAACTGTTGGCAAGGGTAGCTAGCTGCCTTTCATAGTGACGCCATTCAGTCGACGACAGTCCACGAAAAATCGGGTTGATCCATTATTTTTAGGTAATATGTTTCACCAGTGATAATAGACTAAAATTCAACATCAGTTAAAGCTAGCTCATCTAATTAAATCGAAAAATACCTTTACTAAATGAATCAGTAAAATTCCGAAAGGTGAGACATAAATACATTCGTCAGAACAAAATTATAGTTTTGACTTACATGGAACAGCAATTGGACTTGAGCTCCTGCTCATTATCTTGGGAGATAAATTGGGACATCTCGGACTCTGCGATCTCCTTGGAGTGTCTGGAGGTGTTATTCCATTTCCATTGGCGGCACTCTCACTAGGGAACTTGTTCGACGAGTGTTCTGGAGGCTCACTGAAACTCGCAAAAAAAATAATAAGAATACATGGCAATAACTCTTAACCTAATAAAACTAATGATAATTCGACATAAGTGCATGTATTCTATGCATCAATATAATGGAACTGGAGAATGACTGCTACACTGGCTAAAAAAAAGACAAAACAAAAAACTCTATACCCAGAATAAAACTTCCTTTACAAAATTGAACAGTGTGGGAAAGGTATCAGGGCTACATCTAACGTAGAGTGGCAAAACTACAACGAGCTTATGGAACCGACGTTCACAGCTAGCCTTGAATATCTATCGATGAATAGTCAGATGTCAATTGCTTAATTAAACCACAGATCACTGAATATTTCCATCGGATGTTCTGTTACTAATGCGCAACTCCTGAGATGGCCCGAGAGCTACTATATTTAAATTTTGTAAATAATGAATTAATTTCGTTGCAAACTCGCAAGAAATGGTATCTTCAGAATGTTCAAAGAAGAATTCTCGTTCAAGGATAATGGAAAAATTTTTGTTAATACCTTTTTTTATATGTTTGAGATCGCTGACCGGCTTTTGGTTTTTGTTCACTTCACTGAACTTCTCTAAGGTGGGATTTTTACAGTAGTTTGAAGGTTGAGTGCGGGGATTCAAGTACACAACCGGTATTTATGGATGTTTATTAGCGTGTCTTGTACACAAAGCTCATAGCAACGTATGTCTTTTATCAATGAATTTTTGAAAATCATTACAGTACATTATCTAACCCCTAATTGATTATACCGTCTACTAGAATTACCATTTACTATAGCGGTAAAGAAAATCCAAGCATTCCACATGAACATTCAACGTTAATATCTCGCACAATACGTACTTTTTCACCTCCTCTCCTTTAAACCATTTCGGAAGACTACTGAGCTTCCCCTCCTTCTTCTCCTTCTTCGGCGTCATTGCAGACTCCGGCTGGACGCTTTCCCCGAACACGAACGGATTCGTCGACATAACCTCCTCCTTATCGACCGAGCTCTGCGCCGAAAACGAAAAATTCGCCTCGTTCGGCTTCAGCGAGAAGTTGAACCCCCGCTTTTGCTTCCTGGCGGCTTCGCCGTCGCCGGGCAGCGTCGGGAAGCCGTCGCTCTCGTTGACGTTGCCGAGATACAGGACGTTGTTGTGGCCGATGGCCAGAGACCAGGCTTCTGAGTCGGAATTGAAGCAGTATTTGTCTTTGGTGGCCTTATCCAGCATGACCCAGCAGCCGTCCGAGTTGACTGTATAGTCAGTGACGCCGATTCTGTTGCCCAGGACCAGCATTCCGACAGGGGGCGCTTTGAAACTCGGCCGGCTTCGGACGTTGTGGCCGGAGGCTCCGCATTTGATCACCTGGTAGTTTATGCTGGTGGTTGAGGATTTGTTCCTGCAATTTTCATTAATATTATTATCAATCGACTAATATTAATCGAAATATAAACAAGTTTCGCCAAAAGAATCGAATATAAATTCATGTAACGGGCTGGAGCCGGACCTGTCTGCATCTGGCTATGGGTATGTCTTCCTCCTGGTGGTTCTTTTGGGGAGCTATTCTCGAATTGTTCGGCTTCAGTTCGTATACAAATAAGAGAAACATACGTAAGTCATGTGTATTGGTCTGAATCCAATTTGTATAGTGCAAACTCGAGAATAGGACCCTTAGTTGGTTTGAGATCAGTCCCTTCTAGACGCTAAAGTACCGAATGATCTAGGTCGTTTTGAATTACGATCTGCAGGATATACAGTATGATGCAAATGAAAAGAATACATTCTTGGTAATTGGGTGACCTCAGAGAAAAATCCTGAGACCCGTCGATTTTCATTGTAGTCCGGGCATTACTGAAAAATAATTGTTTTTGAAATCATAGAATCAATCCTTACCAAATTATTGAGCTCTATTTTCAAATTATAATAATAATAATTGATTTGCCACAAATACACCTTGGAGTCTTCAGCCCGGTATAAATTCAGTATGCACATTCTCCAGCGACGACAGTCTTCGCGAAATGCGCCCTCCGCCAGATGACGCGCAGAATTTAGCCGCAAAACAGTTTAGTGGTGATCAGCTGCAAAATTCCAATAAGAGACTGTTGTATTTTATTCTCATTCACATTTAAATAGAATACCAAAGATTTCGATAGCTGAATAAATTTATCAGACATTATCATCTATTGTCACTCTGTGCATGAATTATTGTTTCCGATTGGAAAATAATGTAAATAAACTTTGTGTTTGGTACAGTGCGACAAAAAAAATGGATAAAAATAACGATCTAATGTTTTTGCAAAAAGTTCTGATGAAGCTGCATTTCGCTAAGAAATTCTCCTAAACTATCATGTCAATCGTCAGACGTGTCGGTATTGGGTTATTGAAAATCCATATTTGATATGTGAGTGTCACAAACAGTACCCAGAGAAATTGTGTGTTTAGGCGGGAATTATAGGGAATGCAATTTTAGTACAATAGAAAAATGTCCCCGATATTTTTATTTTTTGCAAAACTCCTTGCTACCCTAGGTGAATCAGTTGTTCCCAAATAAAAATGCTTTGTGGCTGTAGTGAAGTGGTGTGCCGCCATATTAAGCTGTCTTGGCTGGTAACTACTAAGACACCGTTTTTTCATATAGGTGAATAGGGCGAGGAATCAATCGAATGGCCATCTAGCTCACCAGATTTAAGTTCTCTTGATTTATCTTTATGGGGGCACGCAAACAGTAAAAAATACCAAAATAGACCACAAAATATCCATGACCTCAAAGACTGCATACGCATCGAGATGGGACGAATCTCTCAGGAAGTTATTGGAAGAGTTCGAGAAGAGTTCACTACTCGTCTATCTTACTGTATTATAGCTGATCATCGGCCACTTGAGCATTTGCTCCAAAGTTTTAATGTCTTGAATAGGAACTTTCTCATATTAAACAAAAATGTTTGCTAAAATAAAAACCAAATTACTTGAAATCATTGATATGTTGGATAGCTGACTAAAATACCTTTCAAATTATTCACTTATTACATTACTTATATTTCAATCAAAAAAAAAAAAACATCGATGACGTTATTACACTCACACGGATACGTCACAAATATAAAGAATATATAACATTTAACAGAATGCGCGGTCGACAATATAAATCGGCATGTTTTAGGATTTTTCTCTAGGTTAACCCAATTATATAAGATAACATGAAAATCAATCGCTTTCATCGATTTAGTGGACTGAAGAATTTCGCAATAGTATCAAATTTATAGGCCTTCATTTTGTCTATACGTTGTTTGTTGTTTTTTCGTAGATGAAGTCAATGCTCGGAAATCTTACCTATCCTGAATCTCAGGCAACTTCCTCATAATGGTATCATTAATGACTTTATCCAGGATGGTTTTAGGCTCCTCCACTGGGAGCAGCAGGGTTTTGCCCAAATGTTGATTATATTGCAAACACCAAGCTTCTATAACGCTGATATTACAGTATTGTTTTATAGTATCTGCCGATAATCTCAGCCAAACTCCATCGTCATTGTGTATCTGAAAAAACTCTCAATCAGTTACATTTCAACAAATTTAGAAGATAAATAGGTTTGCTATGATTAAAAAAATCTTTACTTTCTCCTTTCTGTCTAACAACCAAAAACCATAATTTTTAATAAAATATATTCACTTCTATAATAAATATAACATTAATGATTTTCACAGATTATTGGTATGCGGAACCAAAAAAGTAACCCACTTGAAGAAGACACTGTATGGCCAAACAATTGTCGTAGGTTTGTAAACCTACGACAATGGTAGTTAATCTGAATTTCCATAAAGTATCTGCTGTATGTATTCAACACGAAATATTCTCAAATTTAAAACTCGCATAACCCTTTTTGCTAAAATACTAGAAGCCAAGATATTTTTTCATCTTCCAGAACCTAAGATAATGATAATATTAATAATAATAATTCTAAACCTTACCTCGTCGATAAAGGCTATAGTACCATTTACGTGCACAACGCCGATTTGTTCGCTCTGTAATGAAGGGTGAGCTCTGACCCTGAGTCCAGCCGAGTTCTTGGCGACGAATTTCCGGAGCTTACTGGGTTGGTGCTCCGATTTTTTGGCGGTGTTCTGATTGGGAGGCGTCATACCTTGAGGGGGTTCTCTCACTTCGACTTTGAAAATCTGTGTTCAAAGTAGCATTAGTCATAGAATTAAACATATTGAATCAGATTATTTTTCGATAATCATGTCTCTTCGTCAAAAGGTCGAAGTTAAAATTTCAGATGCACCCAATGTTTTCAATAGGTCGTAGAAAAAGTGATGTAGGCAATTTTCATATGCCATCTTGCAGGAAATCCTCTCACCAACGCTTCATGCCATAATTTATTTCCTTCTCATATACAGGGTGTAATCTAACCTCATGCACTGGTGAAGGACGGGTGTATACCAATTTTATAACGAATGGCAGATGTGAAAAATCCGAAAAAAAAATGTGGAAATTTTAAATTTTGTTGGAAAATTCCGAAAATCTTGGAAACCGCTGTTCGAAATTACACAGTTTCTTCCATCCGGCAGCTGACGTTCTGCGGACAGTGGTTCTCAAAATTTCGATGAATTTTCCAACACAATTTAAACTTTCTACACATTTTTTTAGAATTTTTCACACCTGCCATTCGTTATAAAATGGCATTTTACACCCGTCCTTCACGAGAGTGCAAGAGGATAGATTACACCCTGTATGAATAATAACTAATTATTTTTTTTTGTTTTTTGTATATTACCATTTCACACACGAAAAGAAGGGGTCACCCTACCCTACCCGAATATATTGTCAATACAAATCATCTTATCTATATATCTATACAATAGTTTGTTAAGAATGTTAAGAAACAGTGCCGGATTTAGGGAGGGGCTGACTATGGGACTATCAGCCCCCGGAGGTGAATTTAAGAGGCGGTAAAGCAAGCAGCAATATACTCGTCGCCGACGAGGCGACAAGTATATTATATTGCTTCTTGCTTTTTATAAGCCGCCTCTAAACTCGTCGCCTTTTGAAGCAAACGCCCAATTAGCAACCGCCGGCACCGCATCAAAAGGACTAGGTTGAGATACTGTTTTTGTGAAAATCATAACATTCACTATTCAAGCGTCAGCGGTGCTCTGGACGGCTGCGGCTGCGGCACATACTTTCATTTGATGAACATAAAAAGCCACATTCTACTCAGTAGGGGTAATTTCGTCTAACTCAATAGAGCACTGCTGTCACAACATGGGGGACAAACAAAGCATTTGACATTTGATGAAATGAAAATTCGTTTTTTATAAATTACTTTTCGCAGAAAATTGACCAAAAAGATTCACGTAGCCTTATGGAAAATGGGTTCAATGGGTTTGTTTTTGTTCAATTTGGTTTGTTTGTCCCCCTATGACATTGTTCCGCATCTGTCATATTACGTCACTGACAGTGCTCTATAACAAGTAACAAATCCAGAGTTCAGTATTCAATAGGTTGTCGTTGGTAATGGTAAATATTTAAATAGAAATTTAAAAAAAACTAGTAAAAAAGAACGTGATGCATTCTGGAAACGGCAGAAGATGAATAAACAAAAGAAGTTGGATGAAGTTGTCAAGTAATGCCCTAAAATACATTAATTTTTTCTTACGCGAAAAGGAAAAGTTAGAATTTAAAAAATATATGCTGTCATATGCTGTAAAAAAAGCAGTGAACGGGTACTTTGAAAATGACAATTGAAATGTATCATTTGGCGGTGGCGTGGCGGCATCGTAATAGTTAGCCCCCGGTGTGAGTATAAATCCGGCACTGGTAAGAAGGAAAGAAAGAATTGAAATCTGTTAGTTAAACTTGCAAGTAATATTCAATATTAAGGTCAGTGACCAAAGAGTGCAAAAGTATATGAAGATAATAAAGAAACGAAGACTAATTATTCGCTTTCAACATCAAAAAAAAACTTCATTGATTTATATAATTCATTATAATAATTATAATCGTTGCTTGGTATGAGAATAATTTTTAATCATATAACGTACCTCCTCCATATCATATCCGTCTATATTAACCATTATGGAGTAGCATCCGATGGAAGCTGGAGTCCAAGTTGCGCTGTAAGAACCGTCGGTGTTCGAACGAACCAACATATTTTCACCTGATCTCTTGACAGGCGGAGAAGTATACCGAAGTTCTTCGAAGGAATAGTTTTGAAATGGCTGAAAATATTTAGAAATCATTGAACTGTTGTTGAGTAGGCACCCTCGGCGGTTTTTGCATATTTTTTGTTTATAAATAGTAATAAAAAGAACTATAATCATCAATTTGTAGAACAAATTCAACTCTTATGTTTGAAATCCTCAGAAGTGCCGTGCAAGTCACTCCCCACGACCGTGGGGTCAGCGATTATAGACCGTCAGATAATGACAGATTTTGCTGACTCATTTTCTCTCTTCTGAGATTTTAACCATTGAAAATTTTGAGCTCACAAAATGAAAATTTAGCAAACCGGTATGATTTTCAGCGTGTCCATCATTCCACCAATGACCCCAATGATCAGAACCACCATTTTAACAGAATGGTTTGGGTAAAGCTTGCGGAGTTTAAAGAGTAACTTTCGATATTTAGTACTTTTTTCCCTCTTCTTTTCAAACGATGTCCGTTTCTCCAGGAGACTAAAATTGTCCTACTTTTACGGTCGAGGAGGGCTACATCAGGCTTATTTGCTGGTATTCGCCTGAGGGTGGGGAATAAGTAGTTCCACTAGATTCAGCACTCCTCATTAGATTCAGCACTCCACATAACGGACTCAATATCTTTCGAAGCCCACGGCAACACCGGTGTCTCGTCTATACCGTACGAGTGTCGTATATAGTAATAGAATGCTCGTAGCGCCGCGTTATGCATGTGGGTATAGAGCACGCAGACAGCAAATGCCTTATGGTCTCAGGAGCCCCACAACACGCTCTACATCTAGTGTCCGGAATATCTATACCTATCACGCGACTGCGGTAGACCAGGGTGTTGAAGACACCATCCTGGCAGGCCATTATGAATTCCTCGGTCTCCTACTTCAGCCCACTTGACCTGAGGAAAGCAAAGGTAAAACTTTTTGATAAGCCAAGTTCTTCGATGTTCTTGAAGAAGACCCGTGTCGTCCTTTTGAAGAACCGTGGCACATTTTTCGATCCCAAACTCCATACCGATAGCATGCGTGTACTATTGCACCACCCTTATGGACTGATGTAGATCCTTCTTTCCGGAAGCATATGGTTTTAAATGAGTGACCTTGTGCCTCCGGTTGCTGGAGGTGCCGCAGTTGGGTGTTTCTGAATGCAACGGATAATGGCAATAGTGAGATGCAGAGGGCTGAGGGAGTATTATTATTATAGATTATCTGGTAGTAATATCTGGGATTGTTTTATAATCGAATATCGATGGTTCAATCGCATTATTCCTAAAAAATAAGCAACGCATCTCACCTTCATCACCGTAATCGAATGGAAACACATCTTGTCCTTGACGGTCGGCTCGTAGGGGTGGCGCAGCGGCGGCGGCGGCAGCCCGCCGAAAGTCATCAGATCCGGCTGGCTCACGCGGCGCATCTTCCTGCCGGCGTCGCTGTCGCCGACGTCCTTCCCGTCGATCGGCGCGGCCTTCACCTCGACCTTCATGTTCGGCACGTGGACCGCGTCGCCGTACTGGTCCCTCGTGAGCACGGTGATGACGGCCGGCCAGCCGCAGCGCAGGTCTTCGCGCGCGTACAGCACCTGCGACTTGGCGGGATCCGCGCGGCTGCCTGGCTGCAGCCACTGTGCCAGCCGGCCGCCGCTCGATCCCGCCACGCAGTTGACGAAGTCGCGCAGGAACAGCTTCTCGTTCGAGTGGGCGCTGAAACAAAAGCGTTGGTTAATTTTCCAGACATCTGGATTGTTTCGAAATCAATACTTTCATTGTTGATTACTTACTGTTCGCTCTTCCATCGTCTTAATAGTTGAAATTAAATATTTTCACTGTGTTTCAAATGCTTGAATCCGCAATCGTCTTCAGGTGAATACTGACAAATTAAGAATCTGTACGATGTTTTATAGGTCTGCCGGTATGGTGTGATTACGGTGTAAGAGCGGAGAAACCACGCGCGCCAAAAAAACACAAAACCGCGCGTCACAAAACCACAAAACCGCGCGTAAGAGGACGATTGCAGATTTAAGCTAATGAAACGTAGTGAAAAAATTGAAACACGGAGAAATGTTTCAACTATTAAGACGATGGAAGTCCAAAATATAAGTAATCAACTACATATCGTCTACAACCTTCACACAAACTTTCATTGTTATTGAATTTGACTTTCGTGATGACACGCTGGTGATTCCTCTTGATAAAATCAACATTATAAAACTACACGGACCTTTTCACAACCTATGAGTAAAAACTGTAATTGGGAAGTGCTGATATAACTCGGGAATTTTTATTTATTTTTTCTGACAGTTAGTTTCTCTATAATAAAGAAAAAAATGGTTTCGTGACGTCGCAATAATCCAAATTAGACCTGACAACACTATACAGGGTGTTTCAGAATTCAGTATCAAGATTTCAGGGGCGTGTTCCTTAGGTCAAAAAAAGACTTTCTTTCTAATAAACCTGTGTCCGCAACCGCTTCATTTCTGAGATACAGGATGTTGAAATTCAACAAAAAAGTCAGTTCTTTTTCAATATCTCTAAACCACTTTGGCTTTTCTTTTTAATTTTGGTACATGCAAAGTACACATAAAAATCCATTTTTTCCATTTCGAACGTTTTTTAATTTTCATCAGTGGCGTCTCTGTAAACATGCTCTGTCATTTTTGATCATAATTGTCTCCTATTTTTCCACAAACATGGTCTCTTGACTATTTTCCGTCCGACAGACGGTTTTCGATTTAAAAAATAAAAGGTCGTCATTCGCTTGTACCTATGCGATTTTTTGTATGTCTCATTTTGCTTTTTAAATCGAAAAAAGTCAAGGGACCATTTTTATGAATAGATAGAGGACACTCATAAAAAATATAATATTCATTTAAAAAAAAACAGTAGCGTATCATTATCATTTTTGTTAAATTTCAACACCCTGTATCTCAGAAATTAAGCAGTTGCGGACATTTGTTTATAGGAAATAAAGTCTTATATTGACCTGAAATATACGCCCCCTAATTCTTGATACTGAATTTTGAAACACCCTGTATAAGTTGTGCAACATGGAATCTCAAATTCAAAAGAAAACAAGAATATTTATTGTTTGTGTTTGGTTTTGATTTTTCAGGTAAAAAAGTGTTATTGTAGATGTTTCAAATGAGTTATCTATTATACAAGGGAAAAAAGTATTATAGATTTTAGCTCGAGGTTGTGTTTGTCTCCCTCCGCTTCGCGTCGAATTTCCCGTGTATAATACACTATTTTTTTCTGTGGCGGGAAAAACGACGATTTAAAAGTGGAAAAAATCAAATGGGCTGCCTATATCAAAATGTGGTCCAGACTATATACAGTGAGTAAACTTTTTCATAATCGATTTGTCAGAAAATTTTATTTCACCTAAAAATTAGTGCATTCCAGAATACTTGCATATAAGTTGTCAAAATTTAAAATTTCTAAACGGTGTACAGGGGGGAACATAAAATAAAATCTTGATCAAGAGTAAACTACGCTGGCTGTGACTCCAAATTTTAATATTGTTTTCAATTCTGAACAACCTCCTTGAATGAACTTAAGAGTAGTTCTGGCATATACCCTAAAAGAGCAGACTGATTTCGTCTTCGAATGGATCCGCTCAAGTGAATCTCAACAGCAATTATTGCTCTTCAAATGATTGAATATCAAAATCTGAATCCTCCTACTTGGATGCTGCTCTCAAATACGTCATTATTAAATTCAGTGCAAACCATCGCTTGTAGATATTTACTTGGATGCTGAGAATGAATCCTGGATTTAAGGAATCATTTGTATCATTCCATGAGTGACTGCTAGTAAATATTGATCAACCCAAATCGAGTAATGATTTTTCTTCTCTTCGATAATATTAAAATTATTAAATTTGATTGATTTCAGCTATCAGTATATAATTTATAGTAAGAAACCTTTTTTCTTTTTTGCTTTTTTTTTCAACCTTATTATTCTTTTTCCATAGCAACCACTTCCAGATACCTTCATTATACAGAGTCTTATTCTATAAACCTAATTCAAATTAACGAACCGTTGCATAGTCCCACCAAGTAATTTTGGTGAGTGAATACCATTTAATCAAAATTACTTAATGTTGCATTACACAATAAATTAAAAAAGTTGAAAACATAATAACCGTCGTTTTGTTGTATTCTACTGTGCTTTATTCACGTTCATACAAAAAAGTTCCATTTTACCAAATAAAAAAAAAAGATTTCTTTGAAAATCCTGCCTGAAAAAAGAGAGGAAAAGGAGATGTTCTGTCAAGCCTATTAATAGCAAAGAAAACAAAAGAGGATGTTTCAGAACCTACTTAAATTCATGGTTCTGCATGATCATGAGGGGAGGGATTGTTCCAATATACTCGAATGACCCCAAAAAATTTTTAAGTTTTGCTGATGCAAGTGGGACCAACACTTCAAAAGAATGCATCAAAAAATCCTTTACCACTTCCTTTTGAAAAAAATCAGGTTAAGTTCATCATCGAACGGACCAATTCGCGATCATCAACGTACTAGATGCGTACTAGAAGAAAATCCTGTACAATTAAATTAAGAAAGTTGAAAGTTGGCCAGCTCTGTAATTGTTAATTGATGGTTGATAATAATTGTTAATTGTCGGCATAAATGCAGTCATTGTAAAATAAGGAATTCAACTAATTATGATTGTTAATTGATGATTGTTAATTGGTGCTGCATAAATCCACACTTTAGTTTGATCAGTACCAGACAGCACCAGACGATCAGATGTGTCAATTTCGCAACTTACAAAGAAAAATTATGACGAATCACACGGCACAGGTGACTGATCTCCATATCAAAACACCCAGTTCTGATGATGAGACGGAATAGTTTAAATACTCCCTCATAGTTTCCAGAACCCGTACACGGAGTGCCTGCTGCTGTATTTCAGTGAGATCAATTTGTCATTACCATGACGTTGAACCTATTTCTTTGGTCACACAGGCCACCACTTCCCATTCACATAACAAAGACCGATGAAGAACGCTGATAAACAGAAGAAGATAGAATACGGGTATAGCGGGGTAAGCCAGGGACGGATTGGCAAGTGTCGAGGATCCTGACGAGATTTGCATGTGTATGGTGAAGCAACTTTATTGACATTTTTTAATTTTTTATTATAATTTACAAAGTGCGGACGCAATTATATTTTGAATGGTTTAATATTTTTCAACAATAAGTTTTTCCCGCAGTAGTGTGGTTGAAATTTTCCCGCACGAGAAATTTTTTTCAAAAGCGTTAGTGCGCTTACAGAAAAAATCTTGATTCTAACTCGTTCAGAAAGACAGTTTCCCGCACTCAACTCAAAAACGGTTCGTCTCATAGACTTGAAACAAGGACAGGCTTCTAGAGGAAGTTTGATTCTACGTACGTGCTATTATAGATAGAAATTGAATTTTCAATCCACTTTTTCACAAAAAAAATCTCAAAAATGTCCCAAAAATGCAGTTACTTTGAAGCAATTCTTTGGGTAGATGAACAAATAATTATAAAAAACATTACAGCACGTACACATCAACGTTTTACCTTTCTTTTTATTCCAAATTCATTTTTGAGTTATCGACTCTTTTACCCTAATAAACGGACAAAATATGATCGCGCTCATGGCCTCTTAATTTCCACAAATGAATATACAGGGTGTCCCAGAATAAAGGGGACAAACTCCGTGGGTAGAATCCTCACTCCATTTAAAGGCTGAAAGTTCCATTAAACATATACCCTAAAATGAGTATTAACAGAGTTACAGGGTGTTGAAAGTGAAACAAAAAAATAGATTTTCTAGAATAACTCCATAACGGCTTAACTTTTCTCAATGTAATTTGGTATGTCACTTGACAGCATTCAGTTTCATATTTCAAGGCAAATCGTGTGTTTGTAACTCTGGACAGGGGCGTACGGCGTACCCCTATTCGCCCCTCCCCAACATTCACGCCACTGGATTAATATCTATTTCGTTTTTTTTTCTTAATCCTCAATATTTCCTATACAGAATAGGAATACGTTTCGTTTCACAAATATCAACGGTTTTCGAGATATTTGAAGTTGACTAAGTGCGTGCGTATCAAAATCTTTACTATTTTTTAAAGGAATGTAACTATTTATAACATTATAGCCAACATATTTCATACCTTGCAATGAGTATAAATTCAAATATTTCGAAGATTGTTGGCATTTGCGAGGTATTTAGTTTACAAAAATTTACCGATATTTAAAACTTATACATAGCCACGAACAAAATAATCACTAATGAGTATCATGCTGTCAAGTGACATACCAAATTTCATTAAGAAAAGTTAAGCCGTTATGGAGTTATTCTGGAAAATATATATTTTTGTGTCACTTTCAACACCCTGTAACTCGGTTAATACTCATTTTAGGGTATATGTTTATTAGAACTTTTAGCCTTAAAATGAAGTGAGGATCCTACCCTCGGAGTTTGTCCTCTTTATTCTGGGACATCCAGTACGATTGGCTTTGAGACGAGGATCGATTGTAGCACCACCAAACTTGGTATGCTAGTAGATGACACCATGATAAACACGAAACAAAAATTGTTTACCGGAATTCCAGGGATGGAACATATATTTTTTTTTTCGTTTAAAAATAAATGAATAGATTTTTGCTGTAATCTTGAAAAGGATGTGATATATCGAAAAAACAACTCGACAAAGTGAAAGACAATTCAATTCTCCACAAAAATGATTCCTAGTAATTATTTATGAAATGCACTCGTTTTTTCAGAAAACGTGATTGCACGCCGACATCAAATTGCAGGTTCACACTTACCAGCCGCTGGAAGTTCTGGCGGAGCCAAATATTTGATTGGTCATAACTCTGTTAAAAATGATCGGAGAAGGAAAAGGAAAATTTCATATCGTTTCTGAAGACTCCTACCTTCTCATGCAAATATAATATGCGAGTATTTGAGTACCTAAAATGTGTTTTGTCGCACTTCACGGAGATGTTTGCGGATGATCCGAAAATCATGAATAATTTAGTAAATATGGAATTATTATACTAAAGCAGCAACCCATACCCTCTTTGGACAATAAGCAACAATTTTAGAGCAGTGTGACAGGTCCCACTTATTCATGCCAAAAAAAACTCTGTTTTACTCCTGCCCCATTTTCAACTTACCCATAAAACCGGCATTCTCTTCAGTAAATGTTGAAAATATTTGCTTATTCATATCCTGCATGTATGTTCAATAACATTATTGTGAAGTGCAAACCTCAAGCTTGAAATTACATACTTCATTTTTTCATGTAGGATGTGTATGAACGATTATTTTCAACATTTACTGAAGAAATTGCCGGGTGAGTTTCAAACTGAGGCTGGAGTAAAACCCGGTTTTTTTTTTGGCATGTATAAGTGAGACTTGTCTCACTAGTCTAAAATCATTGCATATGGTCTAAAGAGGAGGGTACTCATTTCTGCTTCAGTATAATTATTTCATATCATATCATACTAAAATATCCATGACATTCGGATCCTCCGTAAATATCGTGGACGGTTTATGTGAAGTGGGATAAAACACATTTTGGGTACTCAGATACTCACATTGCATGAAGAAGTAGAAGTCTTCAGGAACAATACACACTTTCTTTTCCTTCTACTATAATTTTTAGCAAAGTTATGACAATTCTAATTTTTGGCCCTATCGAAAATGGCAGTGCGGGTCATCGCGAGCCTGAAATTTGACATTGGAATTCAATAAGGTTTTCTGAAAAAACGATCGCATTTTGTGAAAAATTTCTAAGTATATTTCTTGTGAAGAAATGAATTATCTTTCACCTTGTTGAAATTGTTTCTTGATAAACTCATACTTTCCGAAGCAACAGCAAAAAAAAATCATAATTTTTTTAAATAAAAATGTTTTTGGGTTCCATACATGATGTCAAGAAGTCATGTGCCGCGTTTCAAAGTGCTACGATTCATTCTTCGCTTATGGTTTACATTTGTCTGTCGTTACTGTACTAATAGAATACACAATAGTAATAATTATACTCTCATTGCGACAATTTCATTCTCAAAAAGTCCACCGAGCCCGGTCCTGCCTAGTAGTCACTAAAGAGATGCGATGCCTGCAGTTCAGAGATCAGTAGCTTAGCTCAGTCGAGTCGGCTCAGTTGATGTCTGTGCGTGAGTACGATCGGCGCGAGACTCATTTCGCCGGATAAACATTGGTCGAACGAAAGAAAAACAAATCATGAACCAATTAATAAAACGGGTTGCAATACGAAGGTCGCGATAAATCCGCGTTTAGCGCAATGCTCTTCGGACCACAGGTGTGAGAATGTGTGTTAAAAATGGGTGTGAGATGGTTTTTCTTGCTGTGGATGGTATTTTGTGTCGGTTTCTTTGGATTTACGTCGGTGCTGGCGCAAAGAGGATTCACAGTGTGCGACGTACCGGGATGTAACTGCACCGTCAAAGCAGCTTCTTGGAAGATCGTGAACTGCAGTTTACAAAACGGACAGGCAAGTTTACTTACACGACTTTGCAATTGCAACTGACCCGTCGTAACACAAAGCAAATCTCACTATATATTACTATAAATAATGTAGTGACTAATACTTCTATTTTACGGAATCGTGCAACAGCTGTGTGCGAACAGGTATATTCTTGAAATTTATCTCAAGGTTCTGGGGATTTACCCTCGAAACCCTTGTGGAAGATGCGGAGATCTGTTGGTACCTACCTGAGGCGATTTAAAGAGATCCAAGATAATTAAGTAATTTCATTAATTAACATCTTTAATGGTGGATTTATAGATTCAACTAAACTAAAAATTATGAATTAATAATTAAGAATTATCATTACAGAATTAAGGTGTATATATACATCAATTAAGAATTATAAACTACCTATGCCTTTTTATATGCCAACTGTGAGAATTGTTGTCAAAAAAATCAAAAAAGCACCCATGATTTCTAGAAAAGTCTTGATCTCTACAATACATATCAAATATTCAACGAAATAATCAAAATAACACGAATAATTTAAACTGAAATTTAACCAAATCTATGAGCTATTGTGTACCAAACCCGCCAAATTTAACATTTTATGTTATTCTAAAAGGTCACGTTCTGCGCTTTTTATTGACAAATATTCTCAATTATTAGTTGCCTTAGTTGCTAAGTTGAAAGTTAACCAACTTCGTAATTATGTATGTATAAACCATCATATGCGTTCTTTTGTATTCAACATTCTTAGTTTTTAGTTGTTAATTTAATTCTTGGTTTAGTTGAATAAAATCCACCATATAAATCCACCATAAGAAATTGTGCGTCATGAAAATAATTTGCGTACCTAACTGAAATGAAGTGCCACTTAAGTTTATTCGATAGGAATAGGAAAGGGTCAATTTATAAAAATATTTACTTATTAATAACGATTGAAACGGATTCAACACTCAAGATTTGAGAATCTATGCAGCCCTGTACTTTGAATTATTCAAAAAGGCCAATCAGCATTCATAAATTCTCAAATCTCAAGGGTCAATTTATAACAATATTTAACAATTTAAATCGATAACAGTTAGGGTCAATTTATGAAAAGAGTCATATCACTTTAAGATTTAAGTAAGAATCAATCAATGCTGGTAATTTGGTTCCCATCAGGTTCTAAATAAGTTTATTTGAGATGTTTGATAATGATATGTAATTTAGTTCTCAGTCCCAAAAAGGTCATAAGTAATTTGGTTCCCGGGGACTACTAGTCCGATGGCAGGGAGGGTTTTCGTAACCGATGAAGCGCGACGGGATCACCCCAGTTTTCCTTATGTATTTTGACCCGCCGAATCCGAATTTCGAGAGTGATAAGCCGTGAAAGCATCCGAAAAATTGTTATGGACGACTTTCCGAGGAAAATCGAAAAATCAATTTTTTCCAAAAACAAGTAACGCTTTACTCCATAAAATTCTCTACAAAAAAGGTACCTATCTACAATTTTTTCATTAAAATGCACCATTTTCGAGTAAAATGTGCTCGAAATTCGAAAAAATGCGATTTTCTCAATTTTCTATGCCCTCTCATTCCGTCACATAAGGATTATCTGTCAAAAGTTTTTTTTTCAAAATACTTAAACTGTCAAAATAGGCTCATTTATTAAAATTCCAAAAAAAGTTCAAGAGAAAATTGTTTCTACTCCGATTTTAGATGTCCCATATTTGATCGTTCTTTAGCAACTTTTAGTTTTTTTTTCCATTTTTTTTTTAAACTAGGAAATATCGGTCGAATTTCAAAATAGATTATTGAAAGTTTTTTTCCATATGCAGCCAACTTATTATTCAAATTTTAAATGAACGTTTTTATCGAGTAGGCGTGACTGAGTTACTTAGCGATGGTTTATTAACCAATAAATATTGTTTTTTTTTGTGTTATTCCAAAGGGAACATGCAATTTGGTCCCAGATTAAGAAGGGTCAGATAATCTCTCACAAATGAAACAAAACAAAATTGGACTGTACGTAAGGTTAGTTGGTTCTGGTTAGATCGACTAAATAATTAGGTACTCCTCGCAAAATGTACGTTCTTATTTAATTTCCACACACTCAAATATTTAGGTAAGGTTAGTTCGTTCTAGTTACATCACACTGAATAATTACTACTCGCAAAATGTATGTATTAAGTTTCCACGTACTCAAATATCTACGTAAGGTTAGTTCGTCCTGGTTAGATCAGACTGACTAATTACTCCTCGCAAAATGTATGTATCAGATTTCGGTTTCCTTTTCCTTATGTATTTTTGGTTGTCAGGTCAAAATATACATTGGTGAGGAGTATACCTCCGCCCGAATTGAAATCATTTGAAAAGTATCAGTTCAGTGACCCTTGACAATTAGTGGAAAATTTGGTAGCACACGTTTTGCATGAAATAGGTAGGGCGGTGCTCTATTAGGCAGCTGCGTGGGGGAGGAGAGTTAAGGGATCGAAACAACTACATTTATCTCCCCTATATTTGAAAGGTGTTCAGTTACCACGTTTTCATTCGGAATATTATGTTGAAAAACTGTGTAACTGTAGTTGGTAATTGAGAATATCTCCGAAAAATTTCTGCCCACTGGTTTTTTACCTTCAAGGCGACACGAAAGAGAAAGAACATTGTGTTGTATGAACCAAGCGAGACCAAGGGGGAAATATAGAAATTTTCATTGTTTTTGGATTGTTGGAGTTTGTAAACAAGAAAAAACATTTTAGTTCGAAAATATGAATAGGAAATTCATAAAATCTTTTGTGGAATCATCTGCGACTGAAACACAAACTTTAGTCGCTATATTCCATCGTTCAAGATAACCTCTTGGGAGGTATTCATGTTGAAAAGGGGGAACATTCTATCTATCAGATGTAGTTCAATGTCCAGCGTGGCTTGTGCCGGGGAAGTAGTTGTTTTCTGTTAGATATTACAAATAAGTCACATTTTTCATTTTTCAATTTTCATGGAGAATGTTCCCCCTTTTCAAGAAAAAACATATTTAGGCCAAAACTTATTAGTGAAAAAATGAACCACGGTGGATATTTTCGATAGGAAACTGGTTTTTACAGACATATTCAGAATCTGGAGATACCGAGATGATTATTTATTCCAATAGTCGTCTTATATGAATAAATTATTTAATGATAAAATTGACTGTCCTGCGCTGTAATGCAAACAAACATTCTAGTGTTTGTGACATCTATTGATTCTTGCGAATTGAAAAATAAATCCAATTAAATATAACTTGTAATTGTCATTCATATTAAACAATAGTGTTAGATATAGGTACTGATCAATATTGCATTTTAAATTCTAAAATTGCTCTCTAATCAAGAAACGGTTGGACAGTAAACGCCAAGGTAAACGCTATTATCATTATTATTATTTTGAAGATCAAATGGTTACCCATCCTAAGATAATGAGCAGCGAAGGTTGCAATACATTCGAAGATTTTTAAATGCTTCAAACGGTGTTTCACTGATTGAAAATAATGAAAATAGCGAAATTAATAAATGAATTGTGTGAAATTATTACATACACTTGACTAAATCACACAAAGAACCCTATTCTTATAGAGGATTTTGAAATCACTCGTTCGGAGATTTATCATTTCAGCCATTTTCACTTGCAACTACACAACCGAGTAAAAACTGACGAAAAGCGTTCTCCGTGAAATTCGCTGAACCGCTAATACTGATAGTGATAGCTCTGATGCTAGATGCTACTGAATAGCAGCATCACTTTTCTTCAAGTAAATTTTCGTAGGTTGGTTTTATGCATACGTTTGAAGCTAATACTTATATTTGATGAGCATTTGCTTACTACTTTTAAACTACTTTAAAAAAATCAATAAAGCTGATTTTTTTTGATTAAATCGTGATTTTTTTGATTTATACTGATTTTTTTATTTATACTGATTTTTTCCTTAAATGTGGAAATAATAAACTTTAAAATCACTTATTTTCATTACTTTTCTCTATTCGCCGAAAAATATTTGCCCATCTCCTCGGCGACATACAAAAAAAACTTGTGTTGACATGAAAATTTTCGGCAGCGTGCCGCGACTTTCCTGTCGGAACAAGAAAATATGTATTTTGATGTTTGTTCGAAAATATGAATAGGATACCTATTCATAAAATCTGTTGTGGAATCATCAGCGGCTGAAAGACCAACTTTTGTCGCTATTTTCCATCGTTCAATATAACCCCTTGGGAGGTATTCATGTTGAAAAAGGGAACAACAAGTATAAGCAAATGTTCCTTTTTATTCATATGGCTCATTGATAACAAACTTTCACAACTTTACTCTAAAAATATTTATTTCCACCACTTAGAATACAGAACACGCTAATTTATGTACACAATCACTGGGCTATAAGTATTTATTTCGGCTTTCCAAATCTGTCAATATTTTCCGTATTCAATACTGGTCAATCAGCGACACACACGGCCTCTTATAGTAAGAAACATTTCTTCTCGTCGTTTCGAGAGGTTTCTACAATTTCCATTCGCTTTTAGTCTAGGTGACTACTTCTCAATCGCACCACCGCTATTACTGCTATTGTCCCATAGGTGGCGCCAGCCGTTGTAATCTGAATATTCGTGACAATATGAATAAACTTTGCGCAAACTAAGATTTCTTGAAACAGACCTACTCATTTTGTTGAGTAATGAGAGAGACAAACCTATAGCATAAGCATTTGCTAGCTTTTATTCATACCACCCAATAACTTCCTCTATTGTTGTCGATGGACCGGTTACGGCGGAAGTAAAACTCGTCGTTTTCAGTAGGACAAGCGGTGATTTCGTTCACGGATTCACCGGACGCATTTTATTCCTCGCCGCCTCACTAGTTTTGAATAATTCAACAAATATGAACTTGGCTGCCGTGCATTTAGTACAGTCGGTGTAAAAAGTAAATAATTAACTCCTAAAAAACAACACTTTGGCCGAAAAAGTACATTTTCAACCGTTGAAAATATCAAAAAAAGTATTCACAACAAAATAGAGCTAGATACATTTTATGAAAGAAAGTTGTTCAGTAATTTTTCTGAATAAGTTATAGTTTACGAGAAAATCGAACTCAAAAATTTGTCAAAATTCCCAATATGGATTTGCGCGCGAATTTGTCCACTTATAGTTATTTTTGTATTTCGCGCACGAGATGCAAACACATTTTTTTCTACAAACGTCAAAAAATAGTGTTCTAACATAAGTAATATGCTTAGCTTTAATATAAAAAAATAAAATTTGGTAGTGTAAAATTTTGTAGCAATTTGAAAAGTATTAAAAAGCCTTAATTAAACGCTAAGAAATAAATGATTTCTTGGATTTTTGCTTGATTGAGGACCATAAAGATTAAAATATAAAAATCCCATATAGTTTACATGCAGTGAGCGAAATTTTTATTTCGCACACTAAGTACTTGCGTTTGATAAAAACTAATTGTTCGAAAACTACTCAAGCTAGGATGAAAAATCTTATTGGATTTTGAAGGTGATGAAAAATTCTTGCAGTTCCTGGAACTTCGAATGGTCATGCGTATGTATAATACTTTACTTTGCTGGTTTCATTATTACAAATAATGTAAATAAGTATAGTAACCATATCTTTCGTTATTTGCATTTGTTTGTAATATTTTATTTGACGTTACAAGGTACTCCTGTCAGATCAATAATCATAAAATTGTCTTTAGACTTCACGGTTCTCGAGTTGTTGAAGTAACCATGGTAACATGAAAAAACGCGCGTTTTTCAAAGTTTGATTTGCACACGCTGAGGCGTGCTTACAACCATCTTACTAGGTAAGATTTCTATTTTAACCTTCTGCGACGCAATATTGAAATGTCAGTATAATCCGCGAAAACTAAACAAATCTACTTTTCCGCACTAAAATGTTTTTTCCGGACTAAAAAGAGTGCGGAAAAAACTTTTTCGCACTAGTGCGGAAAAGTGACTCTTTCAAAACTAAAATGAGTGCGGAAAAGTGGATTTTTCGCACGCTAGTAGAAAAAAAAATATTTTGATACCTCGGATGCTTCTGAATAACTGCTTAGTTCACCTCGTCCTTAAACCGAGAATTTACTTATTGCATGGGTAGATATAATATATATTTTACTTCAGCGACCGTTTTAATTTACTGATGGCTGTATTCCACATACAGTTGGTTATAATCAATCGGCCGTACCTACTGGACAACTTTCTCGTTCTTTGATCCTTTCGAAGTTGTATTCGGAATACAAGAAAACAAATCAAAGTAATGACTCGGTTTGCAATTGAATTAATTTTCAATAAGGTTGTATAAATCGAGTTTCCATTGAGAGTTATAATTGGCCGAGACTGAAATATCAGCTAAACCAGAAATGAGACATACTTACGCTTTTTGTTCCATCAACAATGTTGAAAAAATCACAAGTACAATAATTTCGAATTTTTTTCGCAGTGATCAAGATATGACTCCTATCAAATATGAATAACACAAATGTTTTCAAGTGGAACCCCTGTATATTTCCTTATACAAAATTTTATTTTTATTGCTAATAATCAAGATCTCTTCTTGTCCTCGGAAGCACTTTTTTTTATTATTTCCTGGAATGGAGATTAGAAATCCCAAACGGTGTTTATTTATTAGAAAAATCATATAAGTGTTTTGATTGCGCATATATTTCATATGAAATAATAATAATTATGGGAATCGTCCCTAACAGTATAGTACACAGTATCCGACATGAAGTTCGCAGCATATGAAAAAAATTTTTATTATTGACTTCTCAGAAAAAACCATTCTTAATAAAAATCTCTACTATCCTAAACTTGAGTGCAAACACCAGAACTGAATTTCATACGACCCTATTCGAGGGAGATCAAAAACATGCTTTGTTTTTGAAAAAATATTATCACATCACGTTATTTTTCACGACAGAAATAAAAGTCGAGGATAATTATACTTCGGGTTCTGTCTTCAATTATTACACCTGGTAGTTATGCCTGAGAGTATCGTCTTCATACCACGTTCAAAGAAATATACCTAAAAATAAAATTTAGAGGTGGCAACCCTGTTGACCAGTCATCCCCTATCAACTGATCCAAGGATAGCCAAATTCACTTTTGTCTGTGGTATTGAACGACGTACACACGTTCACAAATTGGTACCAGAAAAACAGAGAAAAAGAGGGGAAGAATAAAGGAAAACGGGAAAAAGCCCTCTAAAAAGAATTGAAAAGTTGAAAAGAACTTGAAAAGGCTTTTGCTGGAACTGCAATCCACGTCGAGTGAGTATTTATCACCAAAATTAATTTAATTGACGTTTTAGGAAAGGTCCAAGAAAAATTGACACATAGTTTGACAGCAAACATGGCATATAAAGAAAACCTGGACAATTTCGCTATCATATGATATGCGACCAGAGAAAAATATAAGTACCTGTTATCAGGGCATGCATATGTCCCTGGGGTGTGGGTTCACATGAACCTTTTAATTATTGCTGCAACTTACTTTCTGCATCTGTGAAAAATAGTGAACATATGTTCCAAAATGAGACATGCCATCCTATTATCAGGGCATACATATGTCCCTTTCTGGAAGATAATTTGAAAATGAGGTATTACCCGTAGATGTAAAAGCAAATGCACAGTCCCAGAGCACCGATCAATTATTTTATATATTGTTACTTATTTATGTGTTCAATACTTGAATAAACTGAAACGAAGTTGTTTACTTTTTCAAGTTACCTGTTATCAGGGCATACATATGTCCCTGGGGTATAGGTTCGCATGAACCCATCTATTCATGAATACTAAAACACAGTTTCATATCCTTCTTCTGGTAACGATGAAAATGTGGTTCCGTTGTTAGTGTTACAAGTGAATACTGATAACACGTATTTTATGCAAGTTCAGAAACCAGTTCGACTTCAGATTATAGTGATGGTGAGTAGGAAAAAGAAAATGAATATAGAAAAATTCACGATGTGGATCTGAACCTTCCTCCAACTCAGAACATGGAGGATAGAAACTTATCTCAAATTATTCCGGGAGACAAAATAGTCTCCCAACTTCCGGACGACGGAAACGTGTCTGAAGTAGTTGAGGCTTCTTCAGAGTTGAATCTAGAGTTGTTAGGCACAATTTGCACCAACACTCCAGAGGTCCCTACTATATACAGTAGTGGTGTACTCACTATCTTTCTGAGGTTTGGAGAGAGAGGAAGAAAAAAAAAATATGGATGAGTATCATATGTATTGGAAAATTGCAAGGGGCTTGATTCACCTTCACTGAATGCTGACATTCAGGGTTGGTTGACAGATAACAAAATGAAATTACAGCTGGGCATGGGACTGACAGCAATGTCCATTCCCATCAATGAATTGTTTTGCACGCCATCGGAAGAGACAAACCCCCTTTGAAGGATTTGGCTAATTCTGGCAGGCATATTATCTGATTAACTATAATACCTGGTCCATCTGGAATAAGATCTAAAGGAAATAATATCAACCATTTAAACAGCGCCAAAAGGCAAAATACAGGATGGAGAAAGTAGAGAGACAGGAGAGACAGTAGAGGGGAGAGAAGTCTAAAGAGGAAGTTCAAGAAAACAAGATCCTATGATTTTAGTGGTAGGTGGAAAACTTAAGGTAGAGACCAGGTATGCTGGTCAACGAGACCAGATATTTTTCTGTTTGGGAAAATTTACTAAAAAACTAAAATATTTTAGTTTTGAGCCTAAAGTAAATATAAAGGGTGGTGAAGCCAATCATTTCAATCAAGCTATTGAAAAACTCTTAAAAATGTGTGACATCCACTTGTGATGTGCTGAAACCAATGATTTGTGACAAAACTAGATGGTATATGGGCCATACTGAATTTGAAATCATTGAATAGATACATTGAACCAAAACATTTTAAAATTAGACGATTATAGATCTGTTATTAGTCTCATACTGAGTGCCATTGATCTTAAAGTTATATATTTCTTAGTCGCCATAAATGGGGAGTTTAGGAAACTTTCTTTTGAATATTTTGGAGAATGGTATTAATTTGGTTCTATGCCATTCGGCTTGAATATAGCACCATATATTTCCAACAAACTACAGAAACCTATATTAAAACATTTACATATGGAAGGAATCACTTGTGTCATATGAGACATAATTCAGAAACAACAAAATTGTTGTATATTCGTTAGGGTTTATTGTAAACGGAATAAAAGTCAACTCGTGCCATATACATAAAATTTAACCTTATACTTAACGCAAAAATGAGAACAAAAGATTCGGTCCATTCTGAAGTCAATCTCGAATAAAAAAAAAGAAAAAAAAAAAAAAAACATACTATCCAAGAATTTTCTAGGTTTGTTGGAGTGCTGCAGCATGCTCGTCTACAAAAATATTGGAAATAAAATTTAGTGACTTTCAAATATTTAGCATTTTTAATGAATTTCACAATGAATCTCAAACCAAGATCTGAATTGGTGGATGAATAATTTGAACTCACATATGTTTATAAATACTCCAATACTCCTTGGAGCATTTTGTGAAAGCACAAAATGTCATGGTTTCCGGTCCAGCACAGAAATAAAAAATCACATAAATCACTCAATGCTCTTAAAAGCTTCACAAAAAATGTTTCTGGTGTACATGCCCTAATGAGAATCGAAAAAAAAAAAACATATACTTATATCAACAGAATGGGAATAGTTCTAGTTCAGTATGAAAACCTTTACGGTATAACTAGATATTTAGAATAACTGAAAATAAAAATATAGTCGTAGCAGCGGGTCCCAGCAGACGTTGTCCCGCTTGCTGATTATCCCATTGTCGATTTTATGGCGAAGTCTTTTCATTCATTTTATGACGAAGCCGGTGGCGAAAGCGCAGGCAGCAGTTTTCAAAAAAAAAAAACATTTTTGTAGTGAACCGAATTGTAACTTCAAACCATTCCCGAACACGCACACAAAAAAAAAAAAAAAAAAAAAATTATCAAAGTCTGTCCAGCCGTTTAGGTTCAATTCATTTTCGTATGGATGCACCGAAGATTTTCATATATTGAGATTTGCATCTTATATAAATAATAAACCAAACCTGGAAAGAGATGCTGAATCTAGGCCCAAATCAGTTGAAACTGGACTATGAGCTATCAAATGAAGCTTTCCAGATTATTTGCTCAATTCTTGGATATCCATATATCGACCTCTTTGCCACCAAAGTTGATTCCAGAGTTCCAGATGAACTATCTTGGAAGCCAGGTCTAGATTCAGTCGCAGTGGAAAGTTTCACAATTAAATGAGTAGATTTAAGATTTTATGCATTTTCTTCATTCTCCTTGATTAATAAAATCCTGGCAAAAATAAGCACTGGCGAGGCCCACACAAGTTTGGTTTCCAACGTTTCTGAATCTACTTATATCTGAACCACTGATTTTTTAACCAAACATTAATCTTATGCGATCTTCTTTTGAAAATCCCACACCCCGTGTGGAAAAGCATTTCTCTAGGGGCATGAATTTTGTCAGGGACTCATTCATCTACGGGGTGAAAGTAACAGGATTGGATGCTATAATCTCATCTGTATCAAAAAACACCTTGAAACAATATGAAATATGCTATGAAAGATGGTGGAGGTTCTGAAATGAAGGAAATTTCAGTCAATAATTTTTTTAAACCAACAATACGAAAAAGAATTCAAGCATGAACAGTTTCAAATCAGCTTTATTATCGAATAATGAAATAGACGTAAAAATTTAAGGTATTTATAACAGCCGGCCAACAATACCCAAATACCCAACAACATTGATGATCTATCCTTGTAACTCGTGACTTTATTGTCCCTAATATCAGGTCACAGATTGCAAATGGTTGCGGAGATTGAAATCAAGTTACATTGACAATATTCATTCCTAACAAGATTGAGAGTACAGAACCATTATTAATACTGCCATTATTCCGAGACAAACTTTTTATTACATCCACAATGAAAGAATATATTTCAAGGACAAGAGATGTAAGATCCGAAGATGAAAATAAACTCATCCTAAAATTCCAAAAGCCAATACATTCAGCTTTATCCCAAGCCATTAGCGATTGGGTGAAAATAGTGTTAGACCTTAGTGGCATTGATAGAACCATCAACTGTAGCTATAGCACTCAACATGCATCTGCATTAGCAGCTTTCACAAGAAGAGTAAGTGTGGAAGAAATCGGGAAAAAAGCAGGCTTGACAGAAAATTCAGACATTTAATATTTTGTATAATAAACCTTCAATAACAAGGGAAGGAACATTCGCGAAGGGAATGTTAAAAGGCTTCAATTTTAAATATTAGATTCTTAACTTGAGTATTTATTTTTATTTAAAAGTAATGTTTAGTTCAGTTTCTGGTACCAAAAGTTGCTGTTTCTCTATTTTATATGTATAAATCGAGACAATAATTGAACTCCTACAACTCCTACAACTATATCGCAATACTTTCAACATCTACCAGGTGTAATAATTGAAGACAGAACCCGAAGTATAATTGTAAGATCAAATGACTTACCTGTGAAGGAAATTTGATCCTAATTATACGAGGGTTCTGTCGAAATTATTACAAACCCTCCCAATTAGATTATGGCAAATTTTTGATAATTGGAAATGCAAGAAAACTTGAGGTTCCGCAGCTTTAATTTACCCGCCCATGCAGCGATCTAGTTGTGTTCTCCTTTAAACAAGTGAATTTGGCTATCCTTGGATCAGTTGATAGGGGATGACTGGTCAACAGGGTTGCCACCTCTAAATTTTATTTTTAGGTATATTTCTTTGAACGTGGTATGAAGACGATACTCTCAGGCATAACTACCAGGTGTAATAATTTCGACAGAACCCTCGTATAATTAGGATCAAATTTCCTTCACAGGTAAGTCATTTGATCTTACAAATATTGTTCAGAATCAAATGTTGATCCAGAAATTCAAATCACGGCCACCTATGATCATGTTCTCCTCATCGCCCTGTACGACATGAGGAATACCTTGCTAGACGGATGGTATATTATTAGATATGATGCTCTTTCCTTTCTCCCTCCCATCGTAAAACCATATTAATTGAAATATGTGACAAAATTTCACAAACGGTGCAAATAGTGGGTAGAACTGAATTGTCTTCAAGTTATATAACCAGAATACACTGGATTGAACGGCGCGCAATGTGGACATCTTTTAGTATCTGGTAGTTTTTCTCGGAATAAAATCAAGAATTGTAGAATATGATAATTTTAGATAAGTAGTTTTTTTTCAAACACGACATCAGAATGCATCTACAATATTTTATTGAACTTCTCATTCAATTATTATTCGTCGTAAAAATCAAGGTTTTAATCCAAGCGAAAAACGTATTCACACATTATTATGCAATTCGAAATACCTATCATAAGTTGTTACACTAACTTTGATGGCATTACCCAGCTTACATAATTTTGTACTTTGAATTTTACTGTAACATTTTCCGATCACAGTTGGCTTTGAAAAACATATTCATGTCTAATTGTAAACAAACCATTTTTGACGTATCACGAACAGCTTTCATAACTAAGTAATATTAGTAGTTTTTCAATCCTATCATGGTTTCTCGACTAAGCCTATAGGAGAGAGTGAAGATCGTGATGATATACATGGTGACATTCAACCATACTTGTAGAGACACTGCCGATATTTTTAATGAAATACATCCAGGTAAAAATGTTCATAATTCGACAGTTACAAGAATTTTAAGTACAAAGTGACATATACACGACCTATAACTGAAAGTGAGAAAACTGTTTTGAATATTATGCTGTCATTGATGTCTACGATTGAAAATCTAATAATGCCATGATCGCAAAGAGGAGAAAATATTGGTAGGTATATCCGATCGATAAATGAGAAGAATTCTAGGTAATAATAAATTCAAGTCGTATAAACTGACGTTCTTTAAAACCCAGAAATCTGGACAATCGTTTGGATACACTTTTTCTGTTTGTACTCTGACTTGTCCAGATCTTGTGGTATGCTACAAGTTTCAAATAGTTTCTCAAAATGTTTTTCTTCGTTAAATTCAATGTACGGACATCGATCCCTCCGAGGATCCCTCCCAGTTTTATTATAGAACCTATACAGATTAGAATTCAATAGAAAGCTAGGTAAGTATTCTTAATCCAATTCAACCGAGCACGCCACTGAATGCTATCAACACCAAACGAGTTGTGGAAGAAAGTCTGTTGTAATATTCAAAATTAAAATTTCAACGCAACCGGAAGCTGTACATCAAACAAGCACCATGCGAGTACATCTTATTTATTATTTCAGTAAACTACGACTTACGAGATACCTTCTAAGATATTATTAAAATATTAATAAACGTGTTCGGACGGACAGGTATGTACGAGAGGAGCTGCGCTTCACGCTTCATTAACTAAAATATTCAAACAAACCGAAATCTTGTGCAATACGCCGTCGAAATGATCCTAAAAGCTCCTGTATAACGCATCGTCTGAGACGAATGCCAGACGAAGCTATTTTATTCTCGAAAGTGTATAAACACGCTGAACGATATACGCTCGTTTTCGTTATTGGATCTCCCCTAAAATTCCTTAACCACACACACACAGAACACTAAAGTCGATTCATAAAAATTCTCACGATATTCCAGTAGTGTCTGTCGCGACTGATTTTAATGAGTGCAATGTAAACTATTCGTGACGATACGCGTTTTCGTTAAAAGATTTTGATGAGTCGAGGGCAAGAAATATTCGCTTTGGTTGTGGGAAATAGCGATATTTTAAACTGCTCTAGATATTGCTCAGTCCTTGTTGACAAATTATGAAATTCGAACATGCAGTATTCCTGAAGAAAATAACTAATTCATTTGGCATAGATAAAATAGAACCAGTGTGAAGCTGGCAGCTAAAGCTAGCAGCCAAATTTCCCGAACATTCCCGATTGATCAGTGGCGTGTGTCTCTCCTTTTTTTTCGGGTACTGAAATTGTAACGAATTCAGGATTTCATGAAATGAACTGGTGAATACTACATGGTGTCAATTATGTGCATACGGCCATCGGGGCATAAATACATATTAATTTTCCAGATTTTACAGCCACCAGTTCAATTTTATGATTATCTATCACTTTCACATAATGTTCAATATTGAAATAATAATTGACACCACGTATTATCCACCAGTTCATTTCATGAAATACCGAATTCAATACAATTTCAGTACCCGAAAAAAAGGAGGGACACACGCCACTGAACAATCGGGAATGTTCGGAAAATTTGGCTGCTAGCTTTAGCTGCCAGCTTCACACTGGTTAAAATAGATACATACAGTATAGGAAAGTTTTCATCTTGGGTACGGTGGTTTTATGAGAGCGTAAAGAATAGCTTGCTATATGTTGAGAGAGCATTACAATTTCTTCTCTACTCGCTCGAGGAAGGGATATCGATGTGAGCTGTTAATTCGTCGGGAGTGGTAACAGGATAGGCGCACAGTAGTGCGTCTCTCTTATTTATGTGGTATTATCATATATATCATTGCGTTCCTTGTTGCTCGCGTAGATTTCTGTCTATACCCCAGATGAAAAGTTTCCGATACGGTATACATGGTCAGAATTCTCACACGAAAGTGGGAGTAATGGTCAAAACAGCTTGATACATACCCGAACTATAATCAATTTGAACAAAACCAACATAATAACATTCCGCTGTAATCTTCCGGACATACCATTGGCTAATCAGTATATAATCAATAAAACAACAAGATTTCTCGGTTTATATATAGACAATAAATTGAAGTTTGATTCACACATTAGAAATCTTTGCAATAAATTAGCATCAGGTTGTTACGCAATACGGGTAATATCAAATGAGCTGGGTTATTCGGCGGCAAGGACTGCGTACTTCGCCCTAATCGAATCACATCTGAGATATGGAATTGCATTTTGGGGAGTGTGTAGTACATATCTGTTACAAAATGTATTTATATTACAAAAAAGAGCTTTGAGATATATCTGTAAAATAAGACCTAGAGACTCTTGTAGAGAGCTATTCAAAGTACATAGAATTCTAACTGTTGTCTCTTTACACATTCTAGAATCTGTCAGTCTGATCCACAAAAATAAAACTACTTTAGATAGGGTCGACTCACAATACAACACGCGTCAGAACAACTCCCTCAAACTACCAATACCAAGCAACACAGCTGTAAAGGATTCTATAATTTACAATAGTATTAAAATGTACAATTACCTGCCAACCAACATAAGGGATATAACATGTATCCGACAGTTCAGGAAAAATCTAAAAAATATATTGATTCAGCAAGCTTTCTACGATATTGAAGATTACTTTACCACTACTTTATAGGTTTATTTTTATAGTATATGGTTAGCCATTATTGTATTTTGTGTGTATGTATGTGTATTGTATGTATATATGTGTATATATATATATGTGTATTGTTCTACTAATTGTTATATGACTAAAAAAAAAAAAAATTTTTTAAGTTTTGACAACTACCTATATAAATTCTTTTATGTATGGAATTTCATATTTAAGATGTTTCTACTGCAAGTTAGATATTTTTATCCTTTAGCCTTTATATACTTGTATCAATTAAGCTTTGTCAATGAGAATGATATTCTTCGACAATAAAGTATATCTTGATTGATTGATTGATACACTTGCCTCCGGTGTTTTCTTGTTTCGTACACTCGTGTTTCGTACACCCTAGCAAAATTACCTGAAATATTTTCATTTCGTACATCCAATTGATTGATGAGTTTTCGGCCTTCTCGTTCCGTACACCATCCACTGCGATGTTCGTTCCCAGCCGACCATCGTGTGGCATCAAGAATTATGTGATGCAACAATGTTGCACCAATGCGAAGTTCAGTCTTTATCTATATTCGATGTATATTTGATGTTACAGTCACAACAGAATGTGATGTGGCAGCAACATTAATCAGACCACACCTATTCGACGTCAACAAATCTACCAAGTCGCGATATCACATTTAGACCTGGATGGGACGAAAATTATAGGATACACACAACTGTGGTGTGCGAACTCGTTGCTAAGTTATCAGTCTTTCTTTGTTTCTCGACGAGAGGGTGTTGCGCGTTGTTTCATAAGTGAACATAACCTAAAAATTGGCGTTCGAATCTTGTGTTAAAATCTCAAAGAAAGACCTCTCAACATTTCACATTATGGTCGAAATATTCACCTCCGTACATTTTTACTAAAGGAAGATATAGATATAAAGTACCCGAAGTTACACGTTTCTTAGGGGCTGGGTATAAGGCCAAGAAAGCTGATGGTTTTTCCAGAAAGGAGATTAATAAGTAAGGAAATAGTATATTAAAGTATAAGTGGATAAAAAGGTCTTTCAAACACGCGCGAAATAGAGCAAGTGTTTGAAAGATCAGTTATCCACGAATACTTTACGTAATTTTTTTCAGTTAGTGCAGTTTGAAATCATAAATACTGGTTTCATTATAACAAGTGATGGAAATAAGAACTTATATTGTAAAATGGTTGAATTCGTGATGTGACATCAGCATATCTTTCGTTAATGTTTGAATAAAAGTTTTGCATTTGTTTGTAATATTTCATTTGACGTTACAAGGTACTCAGGAATTTTTCCTGTCACGTTATATTGAATGTATTTTCTTCACTATCCTAACGTTTTGAGCCTTTTGGGTCGAAGCTGTAACTCATTTTGGCACTTAGTACTTCATTACGACACATGTCTTTTCTTTGTGACATTTTTCAGAGGCACCTGCGCTTTCTTTTGTTTCGCTAAACACCAGTTAGGATTACGAATTTTGTTCGCCCATTTTCTTCATTCGAACAATGGTCTGAAAGCGTATAAATTACTCGAAGTAGACGTCAACTTGTTGCCTCTTTGGGTTAGTTCACGCCCCATAAATCATTTCTATAATCGCCTAGGGCTTTTCTATTGACAGGAGAGCAACAGTGATTATTATTAGCCTTGTGAGGATTTATTATATCGACCATAAACAGGGCATTAAGAAAATATATGCGTGTGTAAAATGTATCGGTTGATTTAACTGAGAGTTTGAATGGCATAGTTTCGTTTCAAAAAAACAATGAATGTGGATAAATAAGAATAACATTATACACGTAAAGTGCCACCATATAATCTAAAAATTGGGTCCATAGAAAAAATAATTATTTTTGTTCTGGTTAACTATTGCTAAGTTTCATTTATATCTAGACGAATCCAGACCTGTCGATGTCTAGATTTCTCTAAAGCTTTCGACCAAGTTCCTAAAGACAAACTTATTTTCTAACTAGAACATTTCGGAATACGAGGATTACTGCTCAAGTGGATCACTGCTTCTCTTTCGCATTCATACTACAAAGTCAAGAGATTGGTTCCGGCTATTCCAAGTGTTACAGTGTGGTTTCTGGAGTACCTCAAGGGTCAGTACTGGGACCAACGCTTTTCCTTATCTATGCATCCACTTGACTTACGGTATTGGCTCCAATCTTGCGTTTTTACCGATGATAGTAAGTTTTTCGAAAATCCAATCACTGAAAAAGACAATCTGATCTGATGACTGTGGAAAACTGGTGCGAATCATGGGAAATCCCACTTGATACAAATAAACGTAATGTACTACATATTAGCAACATGCCACTTTTGAACTATGCTCTGTCTAACTCCGCCATTCACCGTGTGAAAGAACGTTGTGATCTCGGCGTCATCGTAAATGATAAATTGTCATGGTCCGATCAAGTAGCCGTTGTTGTGAGGAAAAGCAATACTAGCAGTTACCTGTTGAGGAAATGCTTCACAAATCTAGAAAACCGCTGAAAGATTGCGGATCTGTCTCTGCTTTATAATATCATCAATCGATCCATCATTAGCGATCCCATCGAGCTCAGTCCTCACACCCATATGCCATCACTTTGAAGACATTCCGAACATCGCTTTCCCAGGGCCCATTCTTCAAAGCGTTGGAACTCGCTGCCTCAGAAGGTGTTCCCTGAGGCATATAGCCTTCAGAAATTCAAGAACACCAGTTCCTACCTACTTTTCCTCGTCTCTGACGATGTTCTCTGGACAATACAGAATTTTCCTTTTCGTAGGAACCAGAAACAAAAAATGTAATACCCTCTATAAGTCATATATACGACCACACATGGAATATGCTGTCCAGGTATGGTCACCACACCTAGCGAAGGATATACAAAATCTTGAAGGAGCTGAATGGTCTATGAAGCCAGAACCCTCACAGGAAAGGCGTGAAAGAGGTGATGTCATATTAACCTATCGTATCTTCCACAACACCTTCGCCCTGGACATGACCCACTTATTTGGATAAACTTGAAATATTTACGTAACTGTGTATCACAGCTGAGGCATCTACTTGTACTGTTGAGTGAGTCAAGGATCAAATATGTTCTCCCTACGAGGTCTGATTACTAACTGTAGTGGGTACTGACTAAAAATGCTAGGCATCCGTACTTGTTCAGATGTGCCTTTTGAGATACAGAAAGCTTTGAATAAAATAACCGAGAAATTACTTAAGGAACTAGTAGTGATACCATCCTAATAAAATAGCAACGAAGTTTTTAGATTTCTAGTCTTGTAATTTTATTGGCAAAAATCCCCAGAGGATTGAAGTGCTAAATAAATAACATCGGATTAGTAGGTTACTGGAAATAAACATACTTATTATAGAAAAGTTGCTTGTTCATCAGTTCGTTAATGTAGGAAAATTCCGTTTACTTGTGGATAGGTATTTCGTAGAATTTCCTCATCTGGATAAAATTGAAATATTCACATGTGAAATGACAGTCATAATTTAAATGTATGAAACATCAAGCTATCTAGTAGAAACTGAAATCTTACGTCACACATATTTGTTTTTTTTTCCTCAAAAAATTCAGAGGAACATCTCATGTGGATGCATTCGTTACAACGAAAATACTTTGTCAGACTTTTCAGCAACATTGTATAATTATAACTCGGTTAGTTTGATCTAATACAACTGGAGTTAAGCTCTCCGTTTTCATAGCAAGAATCCCAAACAAACCTCGTTCGACTGTTTCCTCGTTTTTTGAAAGTGCAAAACACACGACGACACCAAGTTTCGATGCGACCAAGAAACTAAAATTAAACACAAACACGTGAAATGCCTTCGAATTCCTGCAACTACAAAACCCCATGCCCGCGGTTGCTGACGATCGTTTTTATTATTATTACACAAAATACAACAGCGTCTGCCGAAAAAGTTTTCACAGTGAATAATATCAAATGATTATGTTTATAATTTTAGATGAAACAACTTCCTGTTACCCGTTAAAACATTCACCTATGCTTAGTGAGGCGAAGGCTATTTTTGGATGCTATCAAGTTTTTTTACTCTGTTTCCCGTAACGAGTTATCTCGGCTTACAAAGACTTTTCGTAGTTTCACTCAAACAAGAAATAATAACTAGGTAATTCAAAATAGTTATTTATGATCTTAGTGTTGAAAGTGCTACTTTTTTTGTGAGGACAGTTTGGGAAACGAGCGTAGCGAGTGGCCCAATCTTCAATAAAAAAAGTATTAGATTTTAGCTCGAGGTTGTGTTTTCTGTCAGCAGAGATAAAATGTCAAACTTTTTTTCCGTCACAGAAAAAAAAAAGCACTTTTAACACAAACATCATGCAAGTTTTATTTTTATAAACACTATCAAAAGACCGCCAAAATAAGTAATTGATAAAAAATACCAGGAATTCAAAATTTTGTGAAATCATCTGCGACTGAAAGACAAACTTTAGTCGCTATTTTCCATCGTTCAAAATAACCTCTTGGGAGGTATTCATGTTGAAAAGGGGAACATTCTCCATGAAAATTTTCATGGAGAATGTTCCCGTTTTCATAACCATTCTCTTCTTTTCAAATACATTTTTACTGTTGGTGTCAATCTCTGCCAACATGTTTGCTGCAAATTCCACGCTGGTTTCAATGGAAAAACAACCCCAGAACATCAGTCTCAATTTGCTTGGTTTAACATCAACATAGCTAGTGAATCTGACGGAATTCTCCCGACCATTCCCAAGAAATATGCTCCCGAACTGACACCAGTTCTTTGCAAGTTATCCAACCTCTCTTATAATTTGGGATTATTTCCGTCCATCTGGAAAATTGCAGTATAGCCAGTCACCAAAAGAGAGAAAAAGGCTTTACCCAACAACTATAGACCTATTGCACTGCTATCTGTTAACTCGAAGGTAATGGAAAAAGCCATCAACATCGAGCTCTAGAAATGTCTTGAACGCTCAGGAATCATCAATGATCGTCAATATAGTTTCTGCATCAGAGATCAACTGTTGCCCTGCTTGCTTATGTCTCACATTTTTGGCACAATCTATCGAAAAATATGTTGAAACTCTGACAGTTGCTTAAGATATCTCGCTTTTGGCACCAGGGACTCCTTGTTAAACTTTCATCCTATGGCTTGCCTCCCCATTTGTGGTTCTTGCTATCTATCTTTCTCTAGCACGTCTTTTCTTTGGAAACTATAAGTTTCAGTTGATACGTCAAGAAGAGTACTTCTACCACGCCACTGAAGATGACTGCCGCAGCTGCAGTTGAAACGTTTGGAGATTTAAACCAAACAAACAAAAGACCACGGCAAAACCCGGAAACCAGCCAAAACACTTGCTCTATTTCGAGCACTCCGATTAACACATTGGTAATTGCTCTGTCGCTAGACGATTCTTAGCAGGAGTTCCAAAGCTGCGCTGAATCGCACTGGCATTTTCCTACGCTGTGTAGGACAAAATCACAAGCAAAACACGGTGGTTTGGTATAACGCTACTGGGTGACTACGTATCTCTAGCACAACGGCAAGTGACACCAATTCCTGATTTTGAAATGGAATACCTTGTATATTATTGTATTTTCAAAATTCTGAGGAATATCTGATTAGTTAAAAACTATTTTAGTGGGTTTTTACAGCGACTTAATTTTTTTGGAGAATTTGTTTTGAATCTAGCATGCTGAGATTAACTTATAATAATCATCAATGACATAAATCCTCACAGGGCCAGAAAAGATCAGATGCAAGAAGATTGACAGTTGGATGTTCTACTGACATGGGTGTCAATCTCTACATATAAAGTCGCGAAGTCGCATCAGATAATTCACCAGTCGCCCGTTTTAAATTATCTAAAAAAAAGTAGATGACACCCAGAACAAGTGTATGACGATATCATGATAAAAAAATTCAACAACCATCCATATTTCCTCAACCGAGTAGTTGTACCTGATGAAGCCACTTTTTGATCACCTGATGCTGTGAATAGGCAGAATCTTCCAATTGGGCACATGTATTGGTTGAAATAGTTTAAACCTCAATTCTGGGTCTATTTTTTCATTGCAGGGTATCTGTTATAACAATCTCTATGGCTATATAGACAACTCACTGTCTGTATGGAGCCCTGCTAGCAGGTTTACAAAGACTGGCTTTGCTCAATGTAACTGATGTCCAACACATCGAGGATTAGCCGATGATAGAAGCCTCCAAACTTGAGTACCCGGGCCAATGGAGGGGGCAACAACCTAGGCCACTCCAACATAATGAAGGTCATGAGAATTGACACATCTGAATCCCTACGGGTAAAATGAGAGAATGCCTCAGACAATACTCAAGTAAAATGATGGGGCCAACCGAACGACTATCAAGACACCTTCTCTAACTGAGCCGGAATTATCTCAGGAAGGGGTAGGACTCCTAAGTGGGCACTGTCACCAGGGAACATATCTGCATCTGCTGGGGATACATCAAGACATTATTGCGGACTTTGTGATGAGGAGGAAGAAACAGCCTCGCGCATAGTATTTGAATTTGAAGCTCTGGCTCGCATGATTCGGACACTGTAGTGAGGAAGATAACATCCCACAGAAAAATCTCGAGAAAAATATCGTGAGAAGTCTCCAGTAGTTCATCAAAAGATCCGGAGTACTCAGGAGTTAGAGCTGGCAGCGGGAAGCAGGAAGGTGACAGCCCCGCCGAACAATAATATTAAGAATAATAATCTTAATAATACTTCTCAAGGTGCAGTGTCTTCCGAGTTTATATTAGACAGACCCTGCAAGATAAAAAAAAAATCACGATCCCGCTTCCCATTCAACATGTTAGAGGTGTAGCTCAAACCAATGAAATACTGTAATAACAATGTTGAAAATATACGTAAAAAGTTAACATCATGTGTAATAAAAGTTGAAGAGGTCCAACTTTTTCATTCGTTTCATCGAACGGATGATTGTTATGAAAAAAAGTTCTGTTAAGGTCCCACCTTGTATAATAAGTATTGAGTTAGGATTGGAAGCGGATTGAAAGCGAATCGAAAGCGAATCGAAAGCGAATTGAAAGCGAATTGAAAGTCATATTCATGAATTGACCTCTGATTGCAAGATATAAGTAACAGAAGTAATCGGAACAAATTAAACAACTGTATATAGTTAGTACTTAATTGTCTCGGAAACAATGTTATTGAAAATGGCGCTCCCATGTTATTATGATTGAAATAATTACTGTTCCGCCTCACGGCATAATGAGTATTAGCAAATGAATAATTTATATGCAATATTCACAGCAATAATCACGTTAGACAATAGATATCTCTTATGTGAGCGGTTTATCAATTCATCAATAGTTATTCGTTAAAATATTAAAATTCCACATTATTTCTGATAATAGTTGTTTACTTGGCCTCATATTGATAGTTTTAGATCGTCCGCCTTCAATAAACAAAGGAATGTGTATCTGAAATGCTGATAATTACAGAATCCTATGTATATTTATGTTATATCATTAAAGACCAGATAAATAATCTCTCGGCAGTGATATATTGATCTCTCATTACTGAACATCAATAATTGATAGTGTGAACGGAAGTGGAAATACTTTTTGATATACTTCACTAGAATTGAAATCAGCTCTAGTCTCGACTGTATTTTTATAGCCCTTTGAAGCACCGCATCTAAAACACTTGGATAATATGACTTTTAGAGAATCGACGTATTTTTATATTCTTGATGGCTCATGAATTGGGAACTTTCGAGCATGTCGACCGCAGCTTGAGGGAGACAGGTCTTTCTTTTTTGAAATTATTATTTTGTTATATTATAGGTTTATTTTTGTCAAAACAAGGTGGTGAGTGCCCTCTTAGGACTAGATAGGTATACCCGTTGTATTGGGAGAAACTATTTTGGAAGCTCTCGCTGATAATCTTTCTATGAGCATTATAAATCTATAAGAACAGTTCCATACATCCAAATCGAGTTTTCACATAATCATCAGAGAACAACTACTCCACTTATATCACATCCAGAAGGTACATGCCATGACATCCCAAGATTTTCCAGCAATATGCCAATTGGTTAACGGGTTAACAAAAAGGGATGCCTTTTATTAAACGAGTTGTATTCAGTGATGAAGTTGTTTTTCGGCAGAAATGAAGTTATCAAGTCTCACTCTCACAGTATCCACATATATACTGAAGAAAATCCTCATCGTATATTGCTAAGAGAGAAACAAGATGTCCCGCAATACCAGGACTACGCTTATTGCCATAATCCAATATACAATAGGAATAATTGGGTCGAACGTCCATCAGAAAACTACTTTCCTGGGGTCCTATTCTCAAATGTCTATTACCCTATGTCGCATGCGACAAAATATTTCCATCACTTTTCTCGACTATGCATTGAAAAGAGATGGGGACATTTTGTCGCATGCGACATAGGGTAATAGACATTTGAGAATCGGGCCCCTGGCTAATACCACGACGAACGTTGAATTACATCTAATGAATTTCCGTGCAGAGTCCTACAAGGATGACTCCGCAATTGCTAGTTGCATGGAAATGTTCATTGAAACATTTGGACCACCTATAGATCGATTTCTGGGTTCTGCCCTCATCAGTATAGGGTAGGTCTCTCTCTGCAGACAATAACTAATGTCTGCAACAAATGGTTCAACAAACTATCCATATCAAGGCAGAAGCTGAGACACCGCCCGCAGCCTAGCGTTCACTAAACCACGGGCGCCATCTGAACCCCTGCCCCTCAACTAAAGCAAATTAAAGAAATCTGCATTGCATTGTTCACAATAAGCTTGTCAGGAGAGAAACAAGATCTTGTTTCTCTTGTGATTGTGAACAATGCAATGCAGATTTTTTTAATTTGTATATTGTTAAGAAAACACCAACAGAAAGAAATTCAACGTGAATGTTTGAGCTGGTATCATAGGAAACATGATCTATTGAATGTAGAACATTATTCTTTCAGAACTATTTGAATGGACTTTTGGAACATGTTCCATTGTCAACCCCAAGAGATGTGGTTTATGCATGATGGCGCTCCTCATTTTTGTTTGATTGTGCGGAAACACCTGAACCACATTTTTTCCAATAGATAGATTGGTAGAGAAGGGTCATATTCATGAACACCGCGGTCTTCGGATTTATTTAGACAAAGATGGGTCGGAACTAGTGATATTGTTTTCACTTATAATATTCCAAGGCTATTGATATTTTCAAAATAATTTGTGGCAAATTTTCAAAAGCGAGTTGCTTGATAACAGCCCGACGTCAAAAGCGGAGGTCTGTTACCTAAAAGCAACTCGCTTAAACTCTCCTTAAGCGAGCCAAATTTATCGATAGTCGAGGGATATTTGGTAAGATTTTTTTTTCAGAAATTAAAAAACTAGTATACCTAACACATTACTTTCGAAAACACAAAGTATTTTTCTTGTAAGAGTTTACCAGTCACATTCTTAGTAGTTTTGATGGCTGCTTTTTCAATCTCTGATCCGTCTTAATTCTTAATTTTTACGGCCCAATCTTAAGTATTCGCGGCAACTCTTCAACGGTTCACATTTCGTTCTATTTCCTCACTGCACAAAACTCTTCGAAAAATTTCGGAGTCTACTTTTAACTTGATGTGGTATTTTTTATTTTCACTTGTAAATAAGTATATCTGAGTCATTTTTGATATTTCCATTTCTGCTCCAAGTAACTGACATTTTGAAAATTCAATTGAGTAAACGTCAAACAATATGTCATTTGGATGGGGACACAATTGTTCAACATTGATAACTTACCGAGTAATTTACCGAGGCACTTGTCAGTTAAGTGTTTGTCTGATTGGCTAATTCTGGTCACATGATCGCAAATACGTAGATATCCTAGGTTCAAATTGAATGGAAAAATTCTCACTATAATATATTTTCGAACAGTTTAATATGATTGAAACCAGCTCGGTATTTTATATTTTCTACGGTGGGGAGAGCACACTGTATAATTTTCTGTAGTTGGTCGTAATTCACCATGTATATGATTAGGCCATTTACCAGGAGAATGTAGGTTATATTAACAGTAATTTTGATCCACTTTCTGGGAAAGTGATATCTTTGATTTAAAAGGGGAAAGCTGGAACCAAAAAAATGATTTACCTAATATATCCTTGAAGTACCTAAACAAAATCCATTAACGACGAAAGAAAATATCCGTCCTCTTTCTCATAATTCTCATTGTTCTTTTCCAACGCCGGCTTATCGACAAACTCTGTTCAAAATAGATGTTAAGGTTACTTGGCAATGAAATAACAGTAGTTAAAATTGTTAGCCGACTTCCGTTTTTATCTCAATAACAATTGCTTCACAAAAGGCGTCGGTGGCATATGTTTCGACATATTTCTATATACAAAATAGTATTCTGTCCCGTCGGTCGCTCAGCTGCGCCGCCTGACGCGTTTTTCCATACATTCCCAGCATGGCTACCCTTTTTCACGGAACGATCGTTTATTTGGATACCCTAGCGACAATAAACTTTGTCGAGAGACACGTTACAGCCCGCATATCGATCTAGTTTAGCTGACTAATTTAATTATTATCACAATATATTTTTTAAGACAAGTAATGGTGATAAATTCATTTAGCCAATAGTAAAGTTAAATTTTTTCACCACGACATGATGGAAAATCAGTCCGGAACATATTGTCAAAATCTGTGAAGCCTCGAAGAAGATTTTTCTGACATTTGAATTATGAATGCAAATGTTGTCACTATCACAAGTTGACTTCACAGACCACATACCCCTAGACGGTTCACGACAACGCTAACTAATGAAGACGGAAATAAGCGCCATCTGAAGATTCGTATCGGTACTATCGTAAAGAGCGGGAAATTCAAATCTTGAATTTGATACTTAAATGTTTGTGAGAAGTTTCAACGCGTTGTTTACAACCTCAAACAACACTTGATATCACGATTAAAAAGTTTTCCAAATATCAAGTGTTGTATGAAGTTGTAAACAACACGCTGAAACATGAAATTGAATGAAATGTAAAAATTTGTTCATAGTATATTACGTAGAGTAAATTCTCAGAAATCAAACTAATTTGGTGTGCATATGCCTATGTATTTCTGAGAATTTACTCTATTTTATACTTGAAATAGAGTATAGGATTTGTTGCTAAAACATTTTTTATTAATGTAATGGTAAAAAAAACAATTTCAAGTCAAAAGGTGGTTTATTGTCGAATATGTAAAATCTCATTGGACAAGGGTAAAATAATCATACACATTGTTTGAAAAATAAAATACAAAACAACATGGGTGCAGTACAAAATATATGGGTCCTAATATAAGAGAGTACATAGGTATACAAAAGTACTAGATAAATAATAATAATAATCTTTATCAACTAACCATTTTGGTACGTTGTGGACATATATGGTAAGTATATATGGTAAGTAGTATAGAGCATCTTTACTTGGATTAGGAAATGTATGCCTTATTTCAGACGAGCCTTCGCAATGAGGAACACAACACTTATTGTGGTAAACCATGATGAATGGTGAAAATAAATAATCACTACAGAATTTCACAGCAAAAACTTTTAAATCACACTAACAATAACAATGTTCACTATCATAGAAACACACTAAACGTAATATTTCTCAAAGTCCATTCATTAAAATTTCATTCATATATGTTTTGTTCTCAGAAATATACTCTCTTCTTCTTAAATTTGACATGACCATTGATACCACACGCACAGAACTCATAATTATGAGTATGAGGTCACAGAACTCATAATTATGAGTTCTGTGACCACACGACGAACGTCAGCGACCCCATAAGATTCGTATCGGTACTAAAAAAAAGGTTCATGGTCACGTAACCTACGTGAATCGTCTAGAAGTATGTGGTCTGTGGTTGACTTCCTGAATTTAACCTGTCTGACTCGAAGATAGTAGCATGGTTGAATTGCAGTTTAGTGCAGAGGCTATAGACAACCATGCAAAACAATAACTTGTACTTGTGTACTCAAGATACTATCGCGATAGTATAGTAGCGAAGAAATGGACATTATACTACAGCCAGCTGATGACCAATCTTACCTATTGCTCAACTCATTAAGCGACTGAGTCCACCGCAAAAACGAATGACCAAACAGCTTCTCCTGCTAGAGCAAATGGAAGACGACAGACCGTCCCGTTTTCTGCGAAACTTGGCAGGCACCACCGTTCCAGACTCATTGTTACGAACTATATGGCAGAGTCGACAACAAATATCCAAACCACTATTGCGGCATCTACAACAAGTAACACGCTTAACGCATCAGGAGAAACCGCGGATCACCACAAACACCAACGGCGACCTCGTGACACTAGCATTGACTATGGAGCGAGCTATGGCACACCTGGGTGATTAAATTCGTCAACGCAGCAACACGTTGTACCACACCATGCTAGTGGATGTCGGACGACTAGCTGGGCATTCCCGCCGTTTTTATGTTCGTGGCAGGTCCTCCAATACCCAATTTTTGGTTGATACAGGCGCAGATTTATGCGTCTATCCTCGTCTACTCTAAAAGCTAAAAGCCGCATGAATAGTCAACCTACGTACTCTATGCGGTCAACGGAACACATATAACGTCGTAAGGTACGCTCACATGTACCCTGGACCTTGGCCTATGGAGAGTTAACATGGTTGCCGATGTCTCTCCAAGCTCATAGGAACCGATTTTTTAGCGCACTTCGGACTACCGCCAGGCTCAACTCAACGGTCGACTAATCCTCGAATTATGCTTACCTAGCGTAGGGTGCCTAGGCCTCATACACCAAATTATAATAGAGAAAAATAAAAGATATTCTAGTTTTTTTACAAAGCGTTCTCTCAAACAGTCAGTTGTCAGACGTGTCGTTATTGTGCTAGTGAGAATCCGCATTCGATGCAGACGTATCTTACTCAATGCCCAGATAAATTGAATCTTTGGGTGATAATTATAAGTAATACGATAACAGGATCATAATTTTCAAGAAGACGTTGACAGGTTCTAACTGAATCGGTTAATTCCAATCAGAAATGATTTGTTGTCAGCAAGATATAAGAATACAGACCACAAAATATCCATGACCTCAGAGACTGCATAGGCCTTGAGATGGGACGAATTACTTAGGAAGTTGTTGGAAGGGTTCGAGACGAGTTGACTGCTCGTCTATCTCTATCTCACTGTATTATAGAATTTGCTTTTAAGTTGTTTAATTTATTGAATAGCAACTTTCTGTCTATAAAGCCGTTTCTTCAAACACTTTCTCTTTGTTTTTTTTTCTTATGCGTTAGCATTACTACACCAAGTGCAAGGATTACTCCGGGTGGCATTTTCTTTATTTAAACTATTGTTTCAGTTACCGAAATATCACCGTTTTTGTGCATGGAACAGGGTTAAATAATTACCGGGGTATCAGTAAAACAATGAAACAATAAATATAGTGTACTTACTCCGAGATACAAGATACGCGTTTCATGAAACCTCTGCATCGATACATGTATCGCAACCTGTATGGGGGGGCTTATGAACCGATTTTTAATCCGAGAGGATAGCTCGAACGGTAGAGCGCGTGAGTCATCGATATCGAAGCCAAGGAACGTGATGCGAAGTTATGGTTTGGATGGAGACTTACGGACGACCTCCTTTCGAGATCTATTCTCTCGGGTCGTGCTAGGAATCACACGTTAAAAGGTAAGACCTCGTTGATCCTTAGCTCGCACAAGTTTCGACTTCTGAGGGCTGCCGTTCGTAGGGGGACGACAGAAGGTATCGAGGTGAATCTATTGCAGACGTTGAAGGTCTGGATCTTGTGTCCATACGTATTGTATACTACTGGTTTTTCAGTTTCCGAGCACAATTATCGCTGATCTTCCGCTGAGGCAACAGGATCTCCGAGCCCATTGAGCCGGGACCCCGACCACCGCAACCCGGTACTATCTTCATCCACTTACAGCAAAACCCTGCCCCCTGGATGCCAAAAACCATGTGGAAAGGCATCGAGGGTTACATCGACGGGACCATCCTCCTCCCCACAGGGCCCCAGGTACCCATGTCTCTGTTTTATGGGCCGTTTCCTGCAGTTGTGGTCATAATACGGTACTGCATACTCATGTCAGACTAGATTCCTCTATGACACTTACTGTGTAATAAAAGTTGAAGAGATGTTTTTGTGAATTTTTTTCACTCCTCTATTCCACTGTACTTTGAGCTAAAATGGATATCTACCAGAGATTAAAACTGAAAACGTGCTTTCCCTAGAAAAGGTGAATATATTCATAGTCAGGTTTCTTTTGTCCATAGACATGCTTCGTATATTGAGGGTTGAACCAACTATTGGAAGACAGATCATTACCAGGTATCTGGTAGAAACACGAAATAAAGTGGTCTGTGTATTTTACAGACGATGGGCCCTTTTTCAACTTCTCGTGCCAACATCAGGCAATGCCAACCCTGCTCAGTATTCAGAAGTTTTCTTCGATGTCGGTCTGAAGCACTATGACATGGGTTAATCAACGCATCTGGACGGTTGGAGTATGCGCCTAGCCCTGAAAAAGTTACCGACCATAGCTTTTAATCTTCGAGAATGTCTAATAGATCAACTATTAGCCTATGATGTTACCGGCATCAATTTATGATAATTTGAAACACTCACTATTCAATGCTCATTTATGTATTAGGTACTTGTTAAACATTTTCGCCGGGGAAATAAATAGATTTCTCGAGAATAAATGAGACGCGTTTTTCTGAGAAGAGCCAATTGAAGTAATTTGTTGCTCCTCGATATATTTCGGAAAGACTTCTTACATCTATGCCTATCTCCCAAATTGACATGAAAGATGATGAGATAGATGATGTTTTTAAGTGTTGAAAAAATTAATGAAGTACTGTACCGGGTGTTTCAAATTCGATACTCACCAATGGGATCTAAGAAACTAACTACAAGAAATTTAAAGAGGGTTGAATTGGGGAAAAGTTACTCATTTACCTGACTGAGGAGAGATACATTAAAGAGAGGAGAGGAGAGATACATTAAAGAAAGGAGAGGAGAGATACATAGATACATTGAAGAGAGGAGAGATACATAGATACATTGAAGAGAGGAGAGGAGAGATACATAGATACATTGAAGAGAGGAGAGGAGAGATAGATAGATACATTGAAGAGAGGAGAGGAGAGATAGATAGATACATTGAAGAGAGGAGAGGAGAGATACATAGATACATTGAGGAGAGGAGAGATAAATAGATACATTGAAGAGAGGAGAGGAGAGATACATAGATACATTGAAGAGAGTAGAGGAGAGATACATAGATACATTGAAGAGAGGAGAGGAGAGATAGATAGATACATTGAAGAGAGGACAGATAGATAGATACATTGAAGAGAGGAGAGGAGAGATACATAGATACATTGAAGAGAGGAGAGGAGAGATACATAAATACATTGAAGAGAGGAGAGGAGAGATACATAGATACATTGAAGAGAGGAGATGAGAGATACATAGATACATTGAAGAGAGGAGAGGAGAGATACATAGATACATTGAAGAGAGGAGAGGAGAGATACATAGGTACATTGAAGAGAGGAGATGAGAGATACATAGATACATTGAAGAGAGGAGAGGAGAGATACATAGATACATTGAAGAGAGGAGAGGAGAGATAGATAGATACATTGAAGAGAGAGAGAGAGAGAGAGAGAGAGAGAGGGGGGGATATGGGATACATTCTAATAAGCCACAACATAACGTCAACAAGAAATTCTGCTTGCAACTCATATACTCAATAAATTCATTAAAAACCACGTGTCGATACACTTGTTGCAAAGACACCTTCACAAACCGAGATATACATCCGAAAGCCGCAACGAAACTCAATCCTTTGGAAGGTACTGAATAGATTGAATGACGTTATCCTATGTGGGCGGATGGTTGCATATGAGTCGCGTACACGTCTTTATTGTGGTTAATTGTTTGTGTGAAAGGTTAACGAGCAAGAAGTCTGTACTCGTTGAACCGGTGAATGTTCTCTCAATCGAAATTATGACGATGAAAATTCACAATTGGGTGGTTAGATCATTAAAAAGAAATTAAAAATTTAATGTTTTCACGAATCTTCCTTGGGTCCTCCAAATAATAACACTAAGTCCGAAGTCTTCCTTGCTCGGTCCCTGAGAAGTTTTCTTCGAAACCCTGGGGGATTCGTAAATAAATTTTCCACCAATAAAAACAAATTTTAAGAAAAAACGTAAGTTACAACTTTAAATTATTATTATTATTGTATTACTTTATATAATAATATATAATATATAATAATTATAATTCGTCTTCATTCATCAGATGTAGAAACAAATAAATGTGACCGCCAAAAAGTATGTACCCTATGGAAAAAAAGTTTATTATTAGAGTATTGGAAAGAAAAAAATTCTGGGGAAAAATTTGTACCTAAAAATAGATCTTGACACATGTCACGTGATCACTAGTATGGCGGCAAATTGAAAAAATTGTTATGAAAAGGCAAAAAGTGTGGTAAAATGGCAATATATCAAAAAAGTCATCGGAAAAAGTTGCTTAGGATTCAATTTCATACTCATAAACAATGTTTGAAGAGAATACAAGAAAATTGAAAATAGCAATTATTTTGAATTATTTTCCTATCTATATACAGAGGTTTTTCTTACGAATACCTTGAGTATACTGAAACATTTGTATTCAAATGATAATGACAAAACTTTCTTATTTTGTCCACAACAGAGAGCACTAAATTAAAAAAATTGTCGACACCCTAGCTGTTACATTGGTTCGTATCTGACAGTTACATCAGAATTCCACGACTATTATGATGACATGACACTCAAAAAACATGGTGTTTTCCAAATTATAATCAAGTTTCGATGATAATTGTCCAAGAAGAAGTTCAATTTGACGCATAATTTTCAAGTTTATGTGCGAAGTGAATCGCTCGCGTTCGATTATCATCAAAAATTGATTTTAATTAGAAAAACACGACATTTTTTTATTGCCCTATCATCACAATAATTGAGGAGCTCTGATATAACTGTTAGATACGAACCAATGTAACAGCCATGAGGGTTCTGACAAAATCCATTTTTTTAATTTAGTGCTCTCTGGTGTGGAGAAAATGAGAAAGTTTTGTCATTATCATTGGAACAAATTTACCATAGGGAATTTTTTTTATATTTTTATGTAGATAGCAAAATATTCCAAAAAAATTGCTACTTTCACTTTTCCTGTATTATCTCTTCAAACTTTGTTTATGAGTATAAAATTGAATTGTAAGCAACTTTTTCAAATAACTTTTTTCAATATCTTGCCATCCTACCCCACTTTTGCCTTCTCCTAGCAATTTTTTTCAAATTGCCGCCATACCAGCGATAACGTGACATTTGTCAAAATCGATTTTTAAGTTATCCAACATGCATAAACGTTTCCCTAGATTTTTTTTACAATACTCTAATATTAAACTTTTTTCCCATACGGTACACTGTATAACATAATATAAAAAAAAATGTGAAATTATATGATATTAGCTGAATACATTGTCTGCAAATATGAATGCTGTTTTTCAACTTATCCTTTTGAAAGATTAGTGGGGAGGTTTCCATATGTGTCGCTCCAAATGTTCATAAAACATCGCCACCTTCTTGACATTATAAGGTTGTTTGCACTTCTCGTGAGTCTCATTGTAATAGTGATAAATTATAGTTGACTGTCATCTTTTATCTATTTATTTGGGTTTTCATAAACTTCCTCATGAAAAACTAACATAAATAAACAAACAATATCGCAGTGATTATATCACGTAACAAAAACGACAAGAAAAATACTGATAATGGGAACATCTTCCATGTGCTATGATTAATTTATGAGTCATTCTAATTTTCGATCACGATAACGTAACAAGCCGGGATGACACATTTAATTTTTATGAAATCTAGTGAAGTTACAACTAACTATTGTTTATCGTTTCTAGTTCCTAATCGATTGCTATTTCAATCTAGGAAAAAAGCGCAATTGAAAAAAATGCAAAGGAAATAAACGCACAGATAAAAGCTCAATGTTACAAAAGCCCACGTTGCTATTCAGATACAAAGCTGATGTTGAAATAAACAGATATCGTTTCTCCATAATAAAAAAAAGTATCAAAACCTATTTCTTTCATTTCATTCATTTATACAGCCTGTTCCAACTTAAGTGAGGCACCATTGCCAACTCTGATATGAGTATCCGAAATACTTGCAAAAGCAATTAAAAAAAAACTTTATAGGCGAAGAGAATAAGTTGGCCTCAACACCCGTATTTTTTTCTTAATTTCAGGTACTCTGAATCCTTCTATTCCCATGATCTCCTCAATTTCCTTATACGCCGCGTCCCGAGCTTGTTTATTTTCATAAATGACAGCCTTTCTATTCCATAGGCATCGCCTTTCCCGATACTCTTCGAACTTTATTGTTGTCGCTTGACTTTAAAGAGGCATTTTTAAAATATAAGCCAGTAGAAATAGACAATCAATTCACATTAATTACAAAAGTTTTCAATCTTTGATGAAGTACCTAAATGGTATATCGAGAAAGCGATAAATCTTAGTTTGCAACCTCTTCCGAAGTACGCAATATTGTCAAAATGGCAATTAACTTGAATTTTACTGTATACTCGTTGAGAAAATTCCAAAAGTTCTGCAAACTTGACAGATACATGGGAAAAATATTCCGAACAGCTGTGTAGATTTGCAACATTTTACGTTTACCGGAACATATATTTTCTTAATTCGTGTTAATTTTTTTGATCAAGGTGGTCGGTGGTCTCGAAATAATTGCAAAAGTTTTGTATCTCGTTACATTAATAGCTATAATACACTCCAAGTTTGCAGAACTTTTGGAACTTTTTCAACGAGTAGACAGCAGAATTCAAATTCAAATTGCATCAATTTTGACAATGTTCTGGACTTCAACTATAGTAAAAAATGGCATATGAGCATTTTTGTTGAGAATTTAAGCATGATTCGAAATACTCGAAAAAATAAAGGGCAATCCATTTGAAAAAAAATTCATTCCTTGAAATATTTTAAGAACGCGACTGTCAATTTCTTTTTGTCTTTAGAATCGAGGTGGCCATGAAAAATTCTACTAGTTTGCCCGTTTAACCGAATTCGTATCGTCAAAAATAACAGAGTTTGGCAATGGTTCCGACTTCGGAACAGGCTGCATAAATGAATGAAATAATAAAAATAGGTTTCAGATTTTTTTTTATTAGTCGAGACGATATCTGTGTTTATTTTAACTAAAAATATAATTTTAATTATTGATGTTTACATTAGCTTCCTATCAAAATAGCAATCTAGTCGTTATATGGGTTATTTTTGTCCACACGAATTCCATAACAGCAAGAAATTAGAAACGATACACAAATAGTTAGCAATAAATGTAAGCTCATAAGATTTCATTAAAATTAAATGAGTAATCCCAGTTTGTTACTTTATCGTTATCGAAAATGAAAGTGACTCATAAATTAATCATAGTACATGAAAGTTGTCCATATCACCAGTGCTCATTTTCTTATCGGTTTCGTTACTTGATATAATCACTGCGATATTGTTTGTGTATTTATGTTGGTTTATCTTGAGGAAGTTTTTAAAAACCTAAATAAATAGATAAAAGATGACAGTCAAATATAATTTATTATCATCACTCACGAAAATTGCAAACAACCTTAATATCAAGAAGGTGGGGTGCTTTTATCAACATTTGGAGCGACATTGATAAAAACCTCTTCAATAATCTGTTAGAAGAATAACATAGTAATGATATAATAATAATAATAAAGGTCTTTATTAATCAGAAATAAACAGAAATATATATCTAAAGATTATACAAATAGGGCGAGGTTCAATTTATTCTGCATTCCTGGTAAGGGTCCAGAATGTCTGTTCTTCCACCTAACCCTATAATAATACTTTCCTGTAAGTACTTGTAGAGTTAACCCACAGTCATATCCTGTGTGAGAAGAGGACGGCTATTATTATTATTTGCCGTGGCACTTCGGAGCTATTTTTAAGTGCCATTTACCTGGCAATAGCGGCACAGGCATTTTTAGGCAGTGCAGTCATGAATAATACACATCTATAAGAATATCTTCTTCAATAGAATAGAGAATCGGTGGAGAACATTGGCTAGCTTGCTTGTTTGAGCTATAGCTGCTTTTGTGGCGTCGATGTTCGGACCAACATCCATCGATTGTTTCAAATTTTAGCAAACAAAACCTGAAAGTCAAAATATTTTTTCTCCGATTGACAGCAAATATTAATTTTGCAGACACATATCAATCAGCAAAGTATTACTTTTTCTGTTTAGGCAGCCAAGTAAGGACTTTCCTGTCTAGGCAGCAAAATGATTATTCTCAATGGGAATAAAACATCTGGCATTTTTTGACAAAATAATATCAGAACTCAATGCCACCTCTCTTATTTGTGGTGTAAGTATCACTGTCCATAATATAAATATACCGATATTTTTCCACAAAACGGTCAGAAATTTCATAAGTTGTCAAACTATAATAATTATTAAGGACATCCTACACATTTCCATAGCAACCAACCATTCAAATACCATATCAAACATAATAAAATGGAAAATGAAAGTTTTATAGTATTCAAAATGTACTATAACGATGTAGCAATAAATCAACACGGCCACCAGCAACTTTTTTTTTCAAATACGGACCTGTCTATTTCATTACAAATATTGATAATGCGATAAAATCACAATTCAGTGGTAGGTATATCACAATTGATATTTGTATACCGTTTCATTTAAAATAACTAGCATCATCAGTGACAACAATTTTTAATTACGGTCCTGGCGTTAGTTCGTTTATGGATTCCACAAAATGTAACGCTTCGACATAAGTAAAAATCATCAGCGACGTTTTGAATGAATCTGTACCTCGGAAGTAAACTGCACTATGTACCTACACTTGATTACACATGCACATAGTGCAGTTTACCTCCGAGGTACAGAAATGTATCAATAAAATTGTATTCACACTATAAAAAATCATGAAAGATATCTGTAGTTTCAGAAACGAACGATAGCAATTTACCGCGGAAAAAAACTTACCCAAGGCAAGTATTGATGAAATCAAACAAACAGGAAACAATTTATTTCATAATGAATTTTTGGGTGAAAATAAAACTAATTCAGAAAACGAATTCTACATGATAAACTACATTAAATGCTCGAATTGGCGACCTCTTCATTGAATGCACATAAGTTGTCTGTCCATACAATTTCTATTCTGTAGCAAAATTCTATTATGCTATTACATGCATCTCTTATTTTTGTTTGAGATGGTCGATATCTGTACTAGCTGTCAAAAAAACTTAATCCTTTATATATGTATCAAGGAGTTAGGTGTGGGGATCACAAGCTGGACAGGTAGTTGGTCTATTGTTTCCAATTGGTCCATTGTTAGGAATATTGCATCTAAATGTTCCCTTACTATTGCTGCATTATGGGGAGAAGCACTTTCTTGTTGAAAGTATTGTATTTCACGGAAATTCATCTACGTGGCCATCAAACTCATTGGATAAAAAATGTAAATACATTCCACCATGCAAATTCTCGTCGTAAAAGAAAGGACCTAGTTTCTGAAGTAATCAAAAAATGATCGATATTTTTATGAAATATCATGAACTCTCTTTCAGTTACCTTTGTTTGGAAGGCACTGGTTTGATTATCCAGGCCACATCGTGTCTGCCCACTGGGCGGTTTGGGCAGGCTGCAAACCTCTGATCAGTGATTACCAAAAAAGTCTTGAAAAATTTAAAATTCAAGATCTGCCAAAATAATTTTTGTTCGACAATGTATTCCTTCATTTCGTTTTGTTTTGTCATCTAGTTTTGTTTTGTCATCTACTTCCCACTTCATTTGTCACTCCAATTTCGAAAACACCCTGTAGATACGAATACAATCACCCAGAAATCCATTTTTTTAATCTACATTTTTTTGTTCCAGGTAGTAAACTTCGAGCAGACGATCATTCCGAAGGAAGCTTTGGAAATCTACATTTCCGGCGGCAAAGAAATCATTTTCGCTGCGAAAACTTTCAACGCCTTGCCGGGACTAACGCTGATCAACATCAGAGGAACCGGAAAAATTGTGATGGAAAAAAAATCTTTTTATAACATTAACTCTTCTAGTCTACTAATTCAAATACAAAACTGTGATGAAATAATTATTAAGACTGGTGCGTTCGAATATGTACAGGTGAGTGGATTCATCAATACACAAAATTTCAGAAATATTGTAGGTACTTGAAAACTGAGTAGTGTTGGAAATGGCTACTTTCAGGAAAGTGTAGATAAGTGAGGCAAAGGCTGCAAACTTAGTATTAACCGCAGACACGATACCCATAAAAAAGATACGGTGTGTAGATCTCAAGAAAATATAAATAGTCCAATGAGAGAAGGGCACTCCAACATTATCAATTTCAGGAATAACTAGGCACGATAATCTTTATATACAGTTTGTCTCACTAATCACCATATGGAAAACTTTTTTATTATTCATTTTAGGAAAAAAAGTTATTCTTCATAAAAAGTTCTGCATGTTCTAAAATCTAAAATGCATCAGATATCAAATTATATACGCGGTGTGACAAAAAATATGAATTTTACTCAGGAGTAAAGTACCTTTATATTTAAAAATATCGAAAATTCTTATAGAAAACACTAACTAACTAAGTTAGTTATGCCAGAATTCTGCTGATACTCTTCTTGCAGTCCATGTATTCAGAGTTTGTTTGGCAACACTTGAATAAATGCCAAGTGCAGGTTTTGGTCCGATATAACCTTTTGCGTCCTCCCCCCCCCCACCCTCCTTTTTGCAAGAGTGCCTGTCGCTTCATTGCCGTCCATGCGAGAGTGGCCAGCAATCCAGACCAGAGACATGCAGTATCGGAAACTTTTCATCTGTGGTAGAGACAGAAATCCTCGCGAGCAACAAGGAACGCAATGATATGATAATACCACATAAATGAGTATTAACTCTGAACTTCCCGACGTATTAACTGACCACGTGGCAATGCGACACACGGCACACAGCTCACGTCGATATCCCTTCCTCGAACAAGTAGAGAAGAAATTGTAATGCACTGCTCTCAACATATAGAAAGATTAGTAAGTTATTCTTTACGCTCTCATGAAACCATCATACCCAAGATGAAAACTTTCCGATACTGTATGATGCTCGGCGAAGAGATATGTGTCAAACATCCGTCTGTGAATCGTCATTATATTTTTCACATCTTCTTAGCTGATAACACTAGCGCATGGTAACTTTCATTTAAGATAGATTCCGGACGTAAGAAACTATTAAAAATTGACTGTATTCATTCCATCAAATCTTTCAACTGGCAAATCAAAATATCCAAGGACCTATAGTAGGTAAAAATTAGCCGTAAAATTCACCTCAGGGCCCGCCAGTGTCTCATCACAACTGCCAATGTATCGTAAAGTTTCTCGTTTTTCTTTCAATTGCGTGTCAATATTTCACGTACACATACACACTCAAGAAAAATCACAGCTTCAGCCAATATGAGGTCATCGTGTTGCATAGCTTTGCAACATAATTTACGTGACATAAGATTTTGGATTGGAAGACTAAGTTGAAGTATGATGTCAAAGTTTTCCATTTTAGATCGCAGTAATTTCGCTTCAACCTAATCTCCATGAGGCAGTTGAAGACAGTCGCAAAATTATATATCAGTGCTGATATCGTATCAAATCGAGATGATCGTCGAGTTGGGCATGATTTTTTTTTCAGCAATTGGAATACTTAATACCTATTCTATTCACAGTACCAGCCTTCTGTGTCTATCTTGGCAAGCTTGAAGAGAAAAAATTGTTAGCTACGCCCGTATTGTCAACTCTGAATCTGGGCGTTGGTTAAAGTTAACAAAAAATCTTAATCGATTTTATCATCGCATGGTAGGGCTGAAGATATATCGGTGTTGATCCGGTCATGGGTAAAGCCGATAAATTAGTTTCTATACCTGTTTCACTGCTATGTTGGGTTTTCTACCGTACGTTCCGGTAATCGAAAAACCTTGCGTGAACTTGAGTGAATGTGTTGTCGCTCTACCACTGATTTATCAGATGTTCAAAACATCAACAACGAGTAGACCAGTCATTTTACCATTTCGAATGTGGATAAACGCAAACGGGTTTTCAATTCTTGAAATAATGAACATGAAGTGTAGTTTTCAATTATTGCTCACTTTGTTGTTTCAAAAATCGATTTGATGTCAAGAAAAAATCCAAAAACGCTAGTAAACCGTTAGCGATGAGACAAAAAACATATGAATAGGGTTGTGGAACATAAACCTATTCTGATTATTTGAATAAACATTATTTTATCTTTTGTGTTTCGATCTCCCAAAAACGCCTTTCAATTATCGATACGACAGCATAATTTCAGACAAAAATAATAATCAAAAGAAAATTAAATTTGAAACAATTCAATTTCAGTTCGAAATATTTCATTAAAAAATTTAAAAAAATTGTTAAAATTGTTTTTTCCGTTCACCAGCTGTCGTCCCCTTACGAACGGCAGCCCTCAAAAGTCGAAACTTGTGCGAGCCAAGGATTACCGAGGTCTTACCTTTTAACGTGCGATTCCTAGCACTTTCTCGGGCCATCAGATAAAAATCTGTAGTCGCTAAGGATTCGAACCTAGCCGACCAGCAGTCAGTGGTTTAGAACGCGAAAGTCTCAACCACTGAGCTACATCATTACAATAGTTATTTATGCAACAAGTGCAAAAAGTAAGTGTTTATTGCACTCGACGTGAAATTGTCCGACGAGGCCGTTAGGCCGAGTTGGACAACACGACTTACATACAACATTTTTTCTACGTTCATGCAAAAAGCAAAAAAAGATTTATTAAGGTACGGCACTAGGTGCATGTTGGAAAACGTAAAGCGCAACTTAAATAATTGATTATTACTATCGATTTGCATTGAAACAGATCACTATCATCTATTTTCCATTAATTATACTCATTTTAAAACTTTCAATGCTGTAATTGTCAGAAATAATTTTTGACTGACGTTTCTATAACCACAGTTGCACTATAAAAATCAAAATCATAGTAGCCGTGAGAGCGTATGTTATCACGAGGTGTGGTCATAGTACATACAGCAGTTAGACGGTTTAGAACAAAGCGGATAAGTTTTGATTATGGAGTTTTTCTTGGGAAGGCATTGTTTGTTTAGCTCTGCTAAATCAATACAAAATAATATAAAATGTGTAACTGTTTAAAACGTTTTGACAATTTCACAAAATATCTACTAAATATGTAGTGGGTTTGAACATTTATGTTTGTCATGATGACAGCACGTTGAAGTTGAATGACAAATGAGTTCAATAAAAACTTTATTGCACTAGTGCAATAAAGAACTTCTTTTTCCACTAAATATAGTTCAATATAGTTTTGCTTTTTGCAGAATGTAGAAAAATGCTATTAAATGTTCTAAGCATCCTGCATAATGGTGAATTCTGAGCAGCGTTGGATTTTTTGAAAGGTGTTTTGAAAAATTCTGGATTCCTTAGCTGTCTAGTATGAGCGTTGAATTCAATCTTTAAGAATGAACGTATTCCCTGCGCTAGTCTCTTCATCAGTTTGAAGACCATTTTCAAGTCTGTTACATTTCGCCTATCTTTCATTTCGTGCCTAGGAGTATTTCACATCCCGTCAATTGATAAGGATTTATAAAGTGCCCCATACATTACAACCTTAATTGGAAAGCTAAAATTGTGCAGGCAAGATAGAAGTGTATGGTCTAAAATTGATAATTTTACCAGGCGATTTTCACCATACACTTCAATATTGCCTGCACAATTCTAGTTGTACGATAAAAATTGAAAACTATGGGGCCCTTAAGGCATAATTCTGACCTGTCATGGAATAATATATGGAGTGCAGCACCCAAATACACATTGAAACTTTAAGATTCTGTTCGAAAAAGAGCTATTCATCTCGTCGGCGATACTTCGCTCACAAGCTTGCTCACTTCTCTGGAACACCGCAGAAAGGTAGGCGATCTGTCTCTGTTTTATAAATATTTTCATGGACGATGCTCTTCCGAAATATCATCAATCGTTCCACCGTTAGCGGTCCTATCGAGACTGACCCGTCGAGCTCAATCTTCTCTTCTCCATATGCCGTTACTTAGAAGACATGCCTAGGGCTCGTTCTTTCAATGGCCAAGCTTTGGAACTCTCTGCCTCGGGAGGTGTACCCTGAGGTAAACAGCATGCACAAAATTCAAGGAGAACACCAATTCCTACCTACTTTTTCTCGGCTCTCACGATGGTCTTTGAATATTACATGATTTTCCTCTTCTTGGGAACCTAAACTTTAAAAAAACAGAACGATTATTATTACCTTTGAACCTCAGCTGATTAATTTTTGGAGACAGTATTCACCTGGAGACAATTGCGGATTCTAGAAAATTAAACGTTGTGAAAAATTTAAAGAGGTAGAAATATTTCAACCATCAAGACATTGGGACGATGAAAAATGTAAGGAATCAAGTTACTACATCGTCTACAACCTTCAAATACCCTGTATATGGTTGTAGTAATATTGTAATTCGGTACCGTTATCGATATTATATAATAACTTTCTGTTCATCATGTATGGGCAACTTGTTTTTGCCGTATACTCATTAGCTATTATATGAGACTACCGATGAAGAATACTAAATTGAAGCTATTGATTTGCAGAGGAAACGTTCGGAGTTTCTATATCGCATTCAAACTTTTGAACTGACCTGAATGTTGAAATACGCTGAAAATGAGAAAATCGAATACTTCAGTTGCTTCAGTAGCTGCTTGGGGACATGGCATCATCTTGTTCAAACACATTTTGCATATCGATCATTGAATTCCCATGACAGATTGAACCGCAGTGTTGCCAATCAAGAATATGCATATTGCACCTTTTCATGTGTCAAATTACACGTTTTTACACGAACATGCTGAATATAACACCACCTCAGCACTTTTCTCTGAAACATCATATTCAAAAATAAACAACTTATGTATAGGTACTTAGATTATTTTAAGTTTGTAATACTAGTACATTTTCTACTGAGCTAATCTATAATTTTCCAATAAAGGAGTGACGTTCAAGATAAGGAACGCTAAGGGTATTTGGACTTGGACCTCATCCTTATTATTTTTTATAAGTAAATAAGTGTCATTTCGAATATACCTCAAATGAAAATATTCAATAATTTTTTGAGCCATCTATTCAATCTTCCATTTTTATTTTCAATGTTGCAAATATTAACAACAGCAACACCATGGTACTCTATAAAGCAACCTAACCTAACCTAACCTAACCTAACCTAACCTAACAACAGCAACACCATGGTACTCTATAAAAGTAGCGTTGTGAAGTTCCCTCTATATATTATGCCCTTGCTTCCCAAAAGGCGCATTTGCCCAGCGTTGTTGAGTTGTAAGTGGTATCTGACACAAGATCATTTTGATGTTTATATGTCACCTACCAATCATAGTGATATGACGCTGATGAATGTTTCTACTTGGAGTCCTGCTTTCGAGTATTAGTATTATGCAATTATGATTATTTTTCCCTTTAATTGCCTTATGTTGAATTACACGATATTACACACACACACATTTCCATTACACGAAAACAGCTCGCAAAGTATCAGGATTACACGAATTTCGTGTAATTACACGCAGATTGGCAACACTATTGAAGTAACATGTACTGGTAAATTTATCAGAACCGAGCTGGGTAAGACACGTGGCTTGCATATACAGGCCAGAACAAATCTAGTCGAAATAACACGACTGAGTCCTTGAATTATCATTTCTTGGGAAAAGTTAATAATTGTCAACTTTGTCAATGTAATCCCTCAACATATCAGCACGGCCCTGGAATTTTTGATGGAAATAAAGACAAATGATAGATATTTTTTATTAAATTCTCTTACCAACTTTTTTCTAATCGATTCGGGAATATTCAAAAAAATTGTCCAAGCCAAATACTCGGAAAATGATTACTTCGTAAGTTCTTTTACCGATGACAGTGCATGCCTGTAACTGAAAGCATTTTATTTGGTTATTTTCGCCTGTGTCAAAATTTATTCGCTGATAAATCGTCTTCCTTCCTTTGCCCTTGTATGCAAAAAATTTGACCAATATAATTCAACAGCCGTAGGAGGCAGTAGTTGTTTTCTGTTGAGACTTGTCGATGAATATACCTACTGTATAGGTTAAAGCGGAATACTAGATTACTTGATCCACTTTTCATTCTAAGGTTAATGATCTTCCGCCAAAGTAGTGCCTATTTAATTTTCAAAATATTTGGCATGGGAATCAAGTCTACGCTGTAGTCGGAGTACTTTTGGGAAACTAGAGATGGTGCTGTTGATACAGGATGCACTACGACCACTTACCGAAATTCATACAGTGTGCTTTCCCCACCAGAAAAAGTGAAATTTGGAAATGTAGACCGAAAAAAAAACCTTTTATGAGTGTAGGAACGCGCCGCCTCTGGATGAAAATAATGAGTTGGCTGCCAGAATCCCTTTCTCACTTCCTTTATTACAGCTGTTGGTTTGAAATTGAGTTTTATCATAACATCCCGGGGGGCAGCGACAGGAAATTTGTACATATTCCTACAAAGCTAGTATTTTGTCAATTTGTTTTTTCGATGTAACAAGTGAACAAAATGAGTCTACCTATTTTTCAGAAAATGTTATTCCTGATGAACATTGTTGCAATGCAGAATAATTGCATGAGTTGTCAAAATTTCAAATTTTCAAACGGTCTACAGGGGAGAACAAAAAATCGGAATTTTGATCAGGTGTAAACTTTTATTTTGACATTATCCAAAAAGTTCATTCAAAGAAGTTTTTTTAGAATTGAAAACATGTTCAAATTTGGAATCGCACCCAGGATAATTTACTCTTAATCAAAATTCTATTTTTTGTTCTCCCCTGTACACCGTTTACAAATTTGAAATTTTGGCAACTTATATGCAATTATTTATTCTGCAATGCACCAATTTCCACCAAGAATAAAATTTTCTGACTAATGGATAAAAAACTACTTTCCATTAGGTACAAACTTTTTGAAACTAACTATATATGAACGCAGCATCATTGGGGTGGTAGACTCTCATTTTATTTACTTGTTACATTGAAACAACAAACTGAGAAAAACTAGCTTTGGTTATTGGTTACCGACCGGATTCCTTCAGCCTGCCTCAATAAGAATTTGTTGAAATGTATGACTATTTTAGAACCCTGCACCATGAAACCATGAAAGTTGAGTAAATGTTCGACTGGTGTTGAATGATCTACAATTATTATAATACAATATCAATTATCAGTGGCATAATATTCAATAGCAAGCGGCGGCGTGGTGTAGTGGTTTAAGCATCCGACTCATAGGCCGGAGGTCTATGGATCGGTCCCTGGCTGGGGCAATAATTTTTCATATGATTATGGTAGTAGATTGAATTTAAAATTCTGAAAACTGACCAGGGAGAGTAATCCACCATTCACTGTTGGGTTCAAATTAACAGCGCTGCTCCTAAGGTGGCGTATGGAGTCAGTAACAAAGCCTACAAGAACACTCTGGCTGAAGGACTTCTACCGTCAATGGCCATTCGACACATGTCGAAAAAATACAATTACTACTACTACTACTATTAAATACCGCAGAGTACACATACATTTTCGAAAAAAAGTAAAAATATAATAATTATGGTATTCCTTATTGAAAAATCAAACTTCATTCGATAAACACTGACGGATATATCTGACGGGTGACATGCATGTGGACGTCTGTACTTTGGACGAGTAGGGTTCTCAATGAAATTATCTGGATTATGCGGGTTATGTTATAGGACGATTGGATTATATGTTATAGGAATGGATGGACAAGCAAGACAAATTGAGGACAAGTGAAGAGCGATTTTACACGCGGATATCGTAACACTGTAATGCTTCAGTTCTCTTTGTACGGAAGCACGATTGTGTTTCTGCTTAGATTGTTCCCAAAACTCCAGTAATGCAATGTCGCAACTTTTGGAGGTTTTCGTGCAAAAAAATGGTTAAATTATCACTGATAGCTCTCAAATTGTATAGGTGCTTTCGCACATGATAGTTCAGTAACCTATTTAATTTACTGTAAGTGGTACCCTGCGTATGGTGCAAATAAAAGTAAATTATTCATTATGTTGTAATTGGGTGATTCAAGAGAAAAATCCTGAAACTATTCGATTTTTATTGTCGACCGCGCATTCTTCAAAATATTCGTTATTTTCGTGACGTCGCATCTTCTATGTGACCGTAATGACGTCATCGATGATTTTTTTGTATAGAAATGTGGGTTATATGATAGGTCATTTGGGAGGTGTTTCATTAAGGTAACCAACCATATCGTAAAATGTATCTAATGTTGTATACTGAAAAAAAAATTGTTTCTTAGTCTGATCAATGCCCAAATTGAATTATTTTTTAGCTTCTCGAGCATTATCTGCATCATTATTATGTTTTCTCACAATGAAACCGTTTGATTTAAAAATTTTTGTTTAGTTTTGTTATTGATAAGTACTGATAATAATAATAAAATGTACAGAGGATGTGCCCTAACTGAAAGGATGGAAAGCATGGCATTTTCGATTTGTTATAAATATTTATTGTTTTTCATTTTCTGAAAATGTTAGTATATATTCGATAGATACAGAGAAATCTCTTTCCCCTCCCTTCCTAATCAAATCAATCATATTTTTATTGTAACTGATAATGATTCCACAAGATAATTTTTCTTTTCTTTTTTCAGAGCCCTGTCTCCACTGAGATATTCGACATATTATATATAACCATAGAACAGGCAGCGTTTAGCAAGCTTTATAATGGCACGTTCAAAAACGTTAAAGAACTGAGGCTGCAGGAAAAATCCTTCGATTTTAAGAACCAAGGTCATATCGGAAGGCTTGGGCCCGTTACTGTTGTGAGTATAATGTTCATTCCTCTTTGTCAAAACACTTTCCTTTCCTTTTTGGTACTTATTAATTTGGTATCAATTCGACTTTGAAAACAAAAGAAAATAAAACTGTGATAAAAAACCCAGTGTTGAATTTCGACAAAATCATTATGTTCCATTGTGGGTTAATACTTCTTTTACCAGACTCTGAATTCTGCCAACAAAAAAAATTATAGGACTGCAGTTGTCGCAAACATATATTTTATGAGGGTTGGATAAATCTTCTGGTACCAAGTCAAAATTAGCTATTTTTTAACAAAAATACGATTAGGAAACGGACTTTGCCATGGTTTGTCAAGTTTTAGACTCGCATATGTCATTTATTAATTTGTATACACATTTAAATACAAAAAAAGTATTTTTTTAGTGTTTTGCTTATAAAATGAAAACTATTACAGCAATCTGGTTGCTCCAATGAGACGAAATAAGATTTTGTATTTCAATTTTCAATTTGTAGGGCTGGCCCTTTCCCAGAAAGTAGTAAATCATGAGTACTTCATTTGTGCCAAAACAGGCGCTGTCGACTATTAGTTTTTGCACAATTACCATTTGATTTTTTTTGCACTATCTTGCAGCGCCCCTGGGTGCTCTAGTGATAGTCCGATTTCAATTTCTCAAACAGATTTTGAAGTACTACAAAATGTATATTCTCATTTCTTGCTACAAACATGACTGAAAATGGCCGAGCCCGCCTAAGCGGAAGCGGAAAGGTTGGCGATTTGTCTCTGTTTTATAGATATTTTCATGGACGATGCTCTTCCGAAATGTCAATCCACCGTTAGCGGTCTCATCGAGATTGACCCATCGAGCTCAGTCCTCACATCCATATGCCGTCACTTTAGAGACATGCCGCACATCTGCTTACCAGGGCTGTTTTTCCACAGAACAGCAAAGCCGCCTCGAGAGGTGTTCCCTGAGGCATACAGCCTTCGGAAATACAAGAAGAACACCAATTCCTACCTACTTGCCCTCGGCTCTCACGATGTTCTTTGAACAATACAGGATTTTCCTTTTCGTGGGAACCAGAACTTAAAAAAAAGCGGTCGCGTAGAAGGAGAAACTGTGAGGTATCAGTTTTCATTTAATGAGCAAAACACTTTTTTTTATTTAAATGTTTATAAAAAATCAATAAATGACAGTTGCGAGTCCAAAGCATACATAACAAAATATAAATACGGTCTGTCTTCCATGTGATGGCATAGTCGGTTTCCTAATCGTATTCTTGTTACGAAAAAATCCTCGATTGATTGGCCTATATATGCAAATTGATGGACCAGCCTCATCGTGAAATCTCTTGTATATTCTACATCGCTCAACAATATCTCACTTCAATTTCAGATCATTTTCGATAACGTGACCATACCGGAGATACCTCGAGAAGTGTTCCTGAAACCTTTGGCGAGCGTTTCCTTCCACAATTCCTTCATCGGGGACATACACACGGACGCCTTCAAAGCCGCCGAAATATCCTCCGTAGCGATTGTGGCCTCCGTTTTGGGTCGGATTCAGGAAGGCGCGTTCACCGATAGAACCCTGATATGCGACTTCAAAATCAGCAAATGCAACATTTCCAAACTTCAAACTATGTCCATTATGGCTGCTATCGGGAACTTTACTCTGAGTCATTCCATGTAAGTTTAAGCTATACTTTTTCATATAATACTAATAATAAGGCAGGGGGCCAACCAACACACGAGGCCCTAGTAAGTAGTGACACCACCTACCAGCAACACGTGCTAAATCGGACCGGCAGCGCAGTGGCACCCGGAGAGGGAAAGATGTCTGCTCTGATGTCTGCCGTAGGTATAATGGGATAACCTAAAAAATACTCGGTTCCAAACATACGAGGCAGAGGCCCCCACAACCGATAAGATTGAGTCAGCAAGATAACACGCGTCTCGTATCCAGTTTGTGGTTGACTTAGTGGCAGGCAAAATAATAGGCCTTTCACGCTCACAGTGCGGCAGATTGCGGCAAAACTGAGACGAGCCCACCACATATTAAATGAAGGCGTGCTGTTTACCATCAAACAAGCACTGTCTTGATAGGATACAAATGCTGGTGGCTGCAAAAAAGCACTAGTGAGACACGCGAGAAGCATCGTGGAAAACATTAAAAACATTAAGTTCCACGATAAACCCTATCGCTTATTCCAATAGTTTCCATGATGTTTACCCGAATTCATACATGCAAATACTCTCCGTAGTTGATCCGCTCTATGAACGGATATATGAGCAAAGAGAGTGGAACAACGCCGTTTTCCATGAAGTATGGTCATCAGAACAAAGTTGCTGTAACTGATATGCTTGCCGTTTCTTTGGAGCTGCGACAACTTGACGTAAAAACTCGCAAAATGAAGGATCTCTATAGGAACTTGCATACTAAATTATCCGTCCCACGGTTCTACTTTAGACATCAGGGTGTCCGTGGTTTTTTGAGTTTGGAGTGTCTACAAAACAGAATGGTTTTGGATAGAGTTTGTAAACAAAGATCGGAGCATTCCTTTTCAAGGCAGCCGATGAACTTGGACTCGTTTTCGACACTGATATGGTTGACTCAAACTCTGTCACCGAGTTGTTAAGTGTTTTACATATCAATATTTTCATGCATCTTTTTTTGTAGTATGTATAATGAATAGTTCAGGTGAACCCATGGTTAGTTATTTCTTATGAATTGTTGGATATATTTTGGTGTGAGATTTTCTTACCGAATCCCCGCGTCCTTGAATTAATTGTCGGAAATTTATCATGTATACATGAATTTTCTCACAAAATTCATGTAATCGAAAAATTTCTGGCATTAATTCAACCACTAGGGAGATAACAAGTTAAAAAATACCTGATTTTTTCGCGACAAATATATGTCATGACATTTTTGCACTGTACTGATGAAGAGTAACTACTCCAAAATCAGTATACAAGTATGCAGTAAATTATTAAAAAGTGGGCACTTAATTGGATTGGATGCTGTTGAGGCTTTCATTTGTGTGATAGTCACTTTATGCCAATCAAATTAGAAAAGTTCACCAGAATTGCTCATAGTTTATATTTTTAATAATGTTGACGGCCTTGTACGAGGTAAAGTTTGCATTGTTTTGCTATTTTTTCCCGATTTTCAAAATTGATTACAGCTTATGTAAAATATTATAGATCGTTAAGGAGATACTCTAAAAAACAATAAAATCATTTGTTTTACTAATCTCTCGTTTCATCTTACAGTTTCTAAAAATGGTCTCACCCTCGTAATCAAAGATTGTACTTTAATTTTTTTTATCATATTTACCTTTAGACTCTTCATAAAATAATTATATTCCCATGCCTGTTAAAGTTACGACTATATCATCATAAAACTTCAGCAGTTAATGATTTCGTTATAAAAAACATCACTAAATTTCTATAATTTTTCAGAATCACAGACATCGAGCCACGAGCCATAATGACCACCGTCGCCAAAGTCGAAGTGATAGGAAACCAGATATTCAACTTCAACTCCCGCGGATTCGTTTTCAACAACTGGAACCGAATAAACATGGACGACAACATCATCAAACACATCCACCCCCACTTCGTGGAAGCCTCGGTCGGCCCGGAAAACGAAAAGTTCTCCTTCAAGGGGAACGAAATCTACATCACCGACGAAGCTGCCCTCTCTTTCATCTCGCAGTTAGACAACAAACTCCTCGTCTTCGACGACAACTTCTTCAACCAGTCCTGCAACTGCTCCATCGACGAATGGGTGGAGAGCATCACCAACAACTCGCAGAAAGTGAAGTTGGTGATGGACACGAGCTTCTGCCCAGTGGACGAGTTCTTGTCGCAGTGCTTCTCCCTGCCCGTGGGTATCATCAACATACACAACTTCACGGAGAAGACCTGCGTCAACTTCACGGTGTGCGAACCCTACGAAGGCAAAACCAGGGTCGTGGATACGACGAGCAAGATATTCCTACCGGAGGACGATTCGAGCAAACAGAGTTGGTTGATATTCATGATAACCATGGTGAGTCTGTTCATCATAGCCATCCTCGTCACCTTCGTTATCCTGCTGGTTCGCGGCAGCCGCTGGCTGAAGGAGAACGGCTACTTCCGAAACATGCACTACGCCAACAACGAAATCAGCAACGACGACGAGGGCACGATAGTCACCTTGGACGACAACGAACAGATGAAAATCCCCGAAGACCTCACCATAGAGTTCCTCCAGGCCCTATCGAAGCGCCTCGACGATCCCGACACGCACGAAGAGGCCTCCGAGTTGATCGAACGCCTCTACGACATGTTCATCGTAGACGAGGGCTACGAGAACAACAACCGACAAGACGAAGAGGCCCACCTCTACGAGGAACTCGGCAATCTCAACTTACAGATCCCTCCGCCGCCTTACGAAGAGGAGAGGGAGGTCCCCACCGGACCGAGGAATATCCTCAGGTTGATTGAGGAGAGGGTGAGTCAGCAAGCCGAGGAAGGGGAGTCGGGCAAATCCAAAGTGTCGATGATGGGAGAGTATTCGGAACCTACGGATGCCAAGTCGCATTTGTACTCCGAGTTGAAGAACAAAAGCGGACAATCTGAGACGAGCGTCAGTAAAGACACTCTGAAATCCAACGGATCCAATAGTCTGAGACCGCTGCCCAGCAAACCGATCGAAACGTTCGATATTGAGGCGGGACCTTCTACCAAATTCTAGCGCCCGATTTTCGTGAAGAATACTTAATGTGGAGAGTTGTGGGTTCACGTACTGTTCAGCTATTGTTGTAACTTTGTTTCTCCCCTATCATCACTGTATTCACGTTGGCCGTGGCAAATAGTGGCCGTATGCCATGTCCAATCTAAAAAAAAAAATCACGTTATCCACGAGGAATGAAAATCGATATGAAAGCTATCGAGTTCATAGTCTTTGACATGTTTTTCGCTAATAAGATAAGATCAGCACCTTCAGAGACCATAAGAAAATTTCGTTCTCCCTGTTTGTAATTATAGCATCAAGCAATCCACAAAAACAAATTTTACCATAGATGTGCCTTTCATTGTTGATTCCCAAGTACAATTAGCATCGACTCTAGAAATGGATTGGCATTATTGATATGTAATAAAAAAATAGGATTGAAAAATGTGTAGTTGAATTTTGGAACTAATTTCTCAAATGAAGTAAATTTATTTCGGACTTCCATCGTCTTATAATTTGTATCGTTAACAACTTTTTAACTGCTTCTGTCTGCAGTCGTCTTCAGGTGAATACTGACAAGTTTACGAAGGTTTACAATCGTTTAAATATAATGGTAATCTTAATTAATAGTTAGTGAGTTAGTTCTGTTATGCTTAATTACTTGTTTCCAGTTTTTTTTTCCTGCTGCCTTCCTATTCTTCCTAGTAGAATAACATTTGTTTCTTGATTTCTGGCAAAACCATCAATGAGCGGTTTCCAAACATTTTTTATCTCCATGCTGGTTTGACTGAAGGCTCCGTTAGCTTGGATATAAACAGCCTCTTCAAATTTTCTTCTGAACCAGTGCCCCTCCCTATGTAATACTCCCGCCTTTTTTCATTGAATTTGGTGACTTTCTTTTCACACATTGCCTGCGATACCAGATTTTGAGTTTTTATCTTCGTTTCTCTAGCCCCACTGCTAGAGACTCTTTGTCTCACAGATGTATAAAAGTCCGAGTTCGCATGGGACCTCATAAATGCAATTCTTGGAGGAGGTGCTGGGATTTTCCAGTTTGGTTTTTGTGAGAAAACCCTCAACGTCCTTCTGGATTTGAAGGAACTTTCAATGTTGTGTTTGTTTCCAATCCTTTTAACCTTTTCGGAGATTCGTCAGACGTACGGTAGGTGGACACCAGCCCCGGTTGTCTTCCTCTGTTGTTTTGGAATGAATGGCTTGTCTTCTCACATCTTCCAAGATTTTGTCCGGATATCCGTTTTGGCGCAAATCACTCCTTATATTAGTCAGTTCGGTTTTGGCGTGCATATCGTCATTGCTCTCTTGACGAGTATTTTTGAGATGTCGTTTTTAGTTGAATATGGGTGGTTCCTGTAAACCGATGTATGGATGGAATCATGGTTTTCTTCAGCTTGTTGAATGACATAGTTCTCAAACCATTCCAAGTAAATGTTGACTACGACTGGGTTAGGGAGGACCCCATCGGAAGTCCATCCATTTTGACAAAGAGACCTGATAGTAGGAATTATGAAGACAGATTTCTAATAGTTCTAATATTCTCATGTGTTTGTTCGTCATCCTCGATTTTTTTTTTTGGATTATGTCGATAGATTCCCCAATGGGCACGTTTATAAGACGATGGATTTTCGAAATGAATGTTATCAAGTCACTTACATCATTGTCTACAACCTTCAAACAAACGTAAATTCTTTTTTTTTAATGCTTCATTCCAGTTTTAAAATACACACTTTCGAATTAATTGTTAAATTAACGTCAACATAATTTGAAACATCTACGACACAACTTTCAAATAAAACTCAATTGAGAGTGGGGTGATGAAACTTCGGGTATAGTTCAAAAGATGTCGCTGTGAACTGCATCACCTAAAATATCTGAGTAACACATTAAAATCTCTAATTCCTGTTGGGTCTTAAAGTTGCTCAAAGGTTCAGGTTTGCAGTTATTGCCAAATGAGACTGTAGATATCTGAAGAATACAACCAAAAAAACACTCAACTCAAGAATTGGATGTTCATGGTGGCTTACAGCATCAGCACTACAGCTGCAGCTGAGATAAAAAACTGCTTCTGCTGAGATTGTGCCTTTTCAACATATTCCACTGTCTTGATTTCATGATGAAAAAAGTCGATTTATTATAGTTACTATTGTGAAGGGTTATTGGCAAAATAATTTTGAACTTGCATAAATTCTCACATGAAACTCACTCTCTGACCGTTTCCGAGATCTCTATCCATATACTCGAATTTAAATAGCCTTGTAAATAGTATTAACTCGCAATTTTCATTCTTGACTTCTCGTGGGTTCAGATTACATTGGATCGATTTCCTCTACATTATAATTCACTCTGTCCGTTTTCTTATAGCTTCTAATTATTCCCGTTGGACATAATCATGCAAACAGTACCTTTTGCAATAGAAATATTCCAAGTCCAACGAGAATACAAAGTCTAACGTGAATACAGATTTTGATATTCCATTGTATATCATTAAATTTTGAAAAACTCATGAGTAGGGATTCCAATATTTCCATTGACCACAAAATTCTTGAACATATAATTCGTATGCTGATATGTCAGTAAACAGTGAAAGACTAACTATTTATTCAATCGCTGATTTACCAGAATGTTCAATATCTTGAATTGCAATGATAAAATCGTTGGTATATTTATTATCCTTTGTTATTGTTTGATCATCAATGTATATATTGAATAATATGTGGATCACACTTCTTTCGTATTTGTTTTTATAATCCATTTTGAGAAAGTGATGTACCACTGGAAATAACTATAGACGTGAACTCATTTGTGTGAAAACCTCAGAAGACAAATCTCATTTCACTGTACTATTACGGGCTGAAATTTATATATTTTCCGATCTTATTAGGTAATAATTGCCATTTTAATCAATATCGGCAAGGTGTGTCTTGCCTTACTGTGATAATGTACAGTTTTAATTACCTTGAACATTTTATTTTAGTTGTATATTTTGTATTTTAATCGCAATGAATATTGTAACTTTTTAATAGTAAAATAACTGTATTACATGAATTGTTTTATTGCTTTTGATTGATGGGCGAGCCTGTCCGCAATTACCGCATGCTCTCGTATTGTTTTGTGGCTGAATGAGCAAAGAGAATGGCATGGGTGTCTCCCTTGCTTGCATGCATGATCATCTATTGAATAATTTATTGCAATTTCGAAGCTGAGAAATAACGAACCTGAACATAGACTTGTCATAAATCTCCTTTATAAAATAAGTTGTAGGAAATTCCTAATGATATAATGAATAACTCAAAAGAACTGAAAAAAAATATATTGATTAATATTTACTCCGCTCTTTGGCAGTAACATTCAAAACTTCATGTTCTGAAACAATGTAGGAAAATATAGAACATGGTGAGAAATATCCGAGCCTTCAGCTAATCCATATAAAGGAGAATTCCAGATTAGAATATAGCAAGTAACACTACTGTTGACGATACAAAATTCCACTTGCAAAATTCCTACAGGATCATATATGTCACCCCAGTCTTCAATGGACAGGGGAATATTGTTTAGTTTGATACGGCAACGACATTAAGATTCGAAGAGGTGATACCAGGGGTGATTTTTGATGTAGAAGATGCTTTCGGCAAAGCGAAGACGGCGACCATACAGGCTGCACTGAATAACCAGAGGAACGCCTCACTGGACGGTAGTTAGCAGGGTTGGATGGTCGTTAGCAGGGTTGTATCATCGCTGATCCTGTTTACCAAACTGAGGAAAAAATACAGATTCAGGCCACCCAACTTGATTGACGAAGAGCTGGAGTTAGTCGAACACGTCATCTATCACTATCATACAAGATGGGGAAGTCTCATCCGAAAAGCCATACCAAAGCTATCAAGATTGCAAGTCTGGTACACGGATGGCTCTAAAACAAGCAATGGAGTAGGGGCTCTGGAATATATGGTGAGAGAGCGATGCCAACACATTATTCTAAACCTCGGTACTCAGTCCTCTTTATTCCAAGCCAATGGCTATTTCTGTTTGCACGAGAGGTTTGTAAGGAGGGATCCAAGAAACATTGACAGTCAAGCGGCAATAAAGGCTCTGCGATCATGCATGTTTTCTTCCAAACAGAACAGAACAAGGTGTAATTCGTCTGAGTACCAGGTCACAGGGGTATCCAAGGGAATGAGAGCGGAGGCAGCAACAACTCTCATCGGACCGGAACCAGTCGGTGGAATCCATTTGGGGACATTGAGCAGGAGAAAGTGGTTAAGAACCATTATCAATCTTCCTAGCAGAATGCCTCAGACAAAACACACGATAGATGATAATGTTGGGGCCAACCGACCGGCTATCAAGAATTGAGCCGGAACTTTCTTAAATAGGAAGGTGGTAGGACTCCTAACAGGGCTCTGCCACTTGAGAAAACACCTGCATATGCTGGGGATACACCAAGACTCCACAATATGCAGGTTCTGTGATGAAGAGGGAGAAACAGCTTCCCACATAGTGTTTGAATGGTAAGCCCTGGCTAGCGTGGATATTTTCGAACAGTGTTGTGGAGAAGATATCATCCCACAGGGAGAAATCTCCAGTTCATCAGAAGATCCAGAGTACTCGAGATAGACCTGGCAGCGGGAAGCAGAATGGTTCGACACAGAACTACCCGCCTTTGGGCTGAAAGCCAGCACCACCGAGCAAATTAAAGTCCAATGCGTGCAATACCTGGGTGTGGTCGTGGACTTCAAACTTTCATGATGGCTACATGTAGATAGGGTTGCACAAAAAACTCGGTAGCAATCCTATGGCAACTGAGGAGGACTAGAAAAAAGGTTGAGAAACCAACCTAGATATTATGCGCTGGCAAAACACGTCAGTCGTAACAATCCAATATAGGTAAGCTGTAGGGAGGCTAGGCGCACAATATGCTGATAGATAAGTAAGAGTCCAGAGTTTGCCTGTGTAGCAATCACGGGTGCCATGAGAACGACTCCAATCGCAGTGTTGGACGTACTGTTGAGGCAACTGATCAACCGGATCAAGGAGGCAATGCCGGTCAATTAGAGGATGCGGGAAAATACGGTGGAGTTTCGCCCAGGAAGCCGAATATGTTAAATGGACGGGTCGCGCACCAGATATGAAGAGGACCAAGAAACTTCAACCTTATTCCTTGGAGATTGCCAGGCGTGTGTGGAGGTTAAGGTTTGAAATGTTTGGAGCTGATAAGTTTCAGCAAGGAAAACGTATCGACTTGGAATGGATGCACGAGTAGCCTCCTCACATTTACTAATACTACTGGGGAGCACCTGTGAACTGATTTCATAGTCAACGGTTACATCAACCAACGATTAACTGTTGAAGTAGCATTCAAGTATTCCCTTTGAATGGGAGATGACCCCTTACCTAATTCTAGTTGATGAACGAAATCGATTTTTTTTATAAAAGTTGTTTTTACGAATCTCCCAGGTTCTCAGAGAAAACCTCGCAGAAGCAGAGCTACAACTACAGCTTACGTACAAGTGGATTCCGAACCACTTCAGTTCCGCGGTGGGGATCGAACCTAAGCCGACTGGGTGAAAGCAAATGCTTTCAACACCTACGCTACCAACGCTAGTATAAAGCGAAGAGCTTCATTTATTGCTATATTCTATTCTTACAGTTGAAAATTCTATAATCGGTCATTTTCGGTAAATTATCTACAATCTAGAGAACGCGCTTCTATGCATCATCGAATAAAATTTATTCAAGATTTAGTTGCAAAAACTTCTCAATCATCCAAAAGTAACCATGTTCGCGAAGAGGAAATTTCCTGATTTAGAAATCAATTATCATTACAGAAAACGGAGTAATGCTTCAGATTCGAGGATACATCCTTTACAAGTTAGACATAGGCTTTGTTATGAGGAGATAAAGTTGATAGTGAAAAACCGAAAATGAATTCCTAGAAAGTCATCAACATTGTTGAAAAGCTCCCCCCCACCCAATCTTTTGATGATGCAGAACTAAAGCTTCTGAATAAAAATCTGATTAGTATTAGTGCGCGACGTGTTCGCTATCTTTGATACAACATAGGCTGATGTAGACAGTTTTGTTTCAGAATTGAATAGTCAGTTTAAAACCATATTATTCACGGATAAAACTGGAAAAAAATCATTTACCATTTTTAGATGATTAGTAATTAGAAACGACCTAAATCAGCTTGAATTCGATGTCTAACAGGAGGAGATGAGTACACTCAGATACTTCCCTTAGAGTTCTCACCATTCTCTTGACTCTTATCATTTCCACTCAACAAAGAGAAATTCAAAACTGAGAAAATTATTATCGGGGAGGTGGCTGAGCTAAACGGTTATTCTGTGGACTTGGTGAACAAACTGATTAGGAAACATCGATTTCAGAAAACCCTTCGTAACTCTACTTTTTAAAAAGAGGAAAACTCTCCTAAGTATATAGTTATCCCCTACGAATTTAGAGTTACTCAAGGTTTGGATTGCATCTTTATTAGAACCTCTCAATATGAAGATGATATATAAAAACTCCGCATATGACAAATCTTGGGTACTTTCAAAGAAAAGATAGAGGAAAGACAAACGTCGGGATTAATGAAATTAGCTGTAAGGACTGCAAGAAGGAATAGTGGGTCAAACCAGAAAGCCCATGAAAGTACGATTCAAAGAACACATTGCTCGTATACAATTTTTGTGTTTTACATAGTTCACTCGATATTTCATTCTTTAGTTTAGAAACCATTTTCCCCAAATATAAAGGAAAGTGCAATTGTTCACAATGAGCTTATTATGTTAAGAAACAAAATGTCCTGCCAGGACTAATCCTTGCAATAATCCTATACAATAGTAATATTAGGGTCGAAAATCCATCAGAAAACAACTACTTTCCAGGCTAATACCACAACGAACATTTAGTTACATCTCATGAATTTCCGTGAAGAGATACTACAGAGAAAGCCCTGCAAATACCCTAAACTGATGAGGGGCAAAACCCCGAAATAGATTTATAGGTGGTCCAAATATTTTGATGAACATTTCCATGCAACAAGCAATTGCAGAGACAGCCTTATAGGAATTCTGCACGGAAATTCATCAGATGAATGATGATGAGTTTTGTCTATTTTGAATTACGTTTAACAAATTAGTATCACTTTATTAGTTCAAATGATAACATATTAATCTGAAGAATGCTTGATCTATTTACCATATGCATCCATATATTGAAAAATTTGTATATAATTGAAGTCAATTGGATTTCGGTGTCGCCCACTTGAACAAGATTTGGCATGATGTATATTATTTGTTGATGAGATGTAGATTAAGTAGATCATATCCCAGAATATATCTATCCAGTCGTGATACTCAATAGTGAATTTCGAATTGACAGTTCATTGCGAGTTCTACGCGTGAAAGTGATTTGTGGGCAATATTTTGTTGAAACGATCCAATGACGTTGTGACAAATACACTAATAACATGAAATGCCTGTATTTTTGTTATAAAACGGTAAGTTTTAACACTTCAATTTTTTTCCTCTGGTAACCAAGAGGCATCTTCCTCGATATAACTATTAGGTGAAAGTTATTTAAACCTCATAAAAAAAAACTTTAAAATTAGTATCTCCCAAAAGAATATTTTTTGTACAACTGTCATTAAAAATGACGTTTTTAACTCATTGACATGATTTAAAAACTGACGTTTTCACCAAATCACTTTCAACATTAGTAATGAAAATACTTTTAACGCTAGTATTAAAAGTCAAATGACCTAAGATGATGGATACTCAGTAATATATAGATCTCTCTAATAGAAACACTTCAATCAGATATTATAATCAGAACACCCACTCAAGAGGAATCATTTATAAAACTTCACACATGTATTTGGCAATTGGTAATCTAATTCCTTTTGAAGTTACAAACGAAGTAGTAGTCAGTTCAACTTTAGACTGACAAATAATGACATTCATAAATAAAGTGCGTTGGGGTTTATTATAGTTGGAGCATCTGCCTGTCTATCTTGTAATACAAAGATCATGTGTTCGAAACCTTATGGATCTTATCATTTTTGTTTGTTTTTTTCTCACTAGCAGTATCTGTTGTACAAAAAAAATGTATGATACATTTGTTAAAAGTCATTTTATTTTGCTCGTGGGCTTGCTCCACTCACTAACACTCGTTTCGCAATACTCCTCACTCACAAAATAAAATGCCACTTTTAACACTTGTATCATAAATAACTGTTTTTCGACAAAAATGTTTTATTTTATTTCGTTTTTCTACAAACGTCAAAAAATTACAAGATTCGCGCATTGACAATATACGAAGTAACACTTTTTTTCATTTTCCTTCATTACCATGACACTGTGCGCGAAGTAATGTGCGAAATACCTATACTATATGGGATTTTCATATTCTAACCTATATAGTCCTCAATTACCTAACCTAACCTAACCTAACCTAACCTAACCTAACCTAACCTATATAGTCCTCAATTAAGCAAAAATCTAAGAAATCATTTATTTCTAACTTTATGGTCCTCAATCAAGCGAAAATCATTTATTTCTGAATGTTCTACAATAATTATATAAAGCTTTTTAACACTTTTCAAATTGTGACAAAATTTTATGCTACCTTTTTTTTTGACGTTTGTAGAAAAACTTTTGTTTGCATCTCGTGCGCGAAATACTTTGGTGATTTCGACTATTCTTTTTATCAGTTCTAGATCACCAAAGTAGCATTTCGCACACTAGATACAAAAAACCATTTGTTTTTTAATTTTTTACTTTCCATTTCATTTATCTCCCCGATTTCGGATACACCCTGTTTCGCTAGCAAGTCTGCAACAGAAAACATACAGAAACAAAAAGTTGCCAATGAGATTTATACAGGAGCATTGGGAAGTTCTTGTAAAAGCTTTGCCAGGAATCCAACAAACATAATTCAACGGCCGTAGAGGGTAGTAGCATTATGCCATTGCGTTGCTCTGGTAGAAAGAGGGCTTAGATACCTCGAAGAAACGACAGTAACATAAGAGCACGTATCCACAACCTGTGCAACAAGTTTTATCGTTCCGGTTAAAACGCAAAACTATTATGAAAGTAATAAAAGAAAATGTGAATCATCCCGAGGGTAGAAATAAAACCTTGGTCGATAATAAAAAACAAAATAGGTCACATGCAAGTGTATACACCGGCGATCACGAAAGATGAACGCCGCCGTTACCAGGGCAACGAGCGTCACGGCCGCCAACCGACGTCTCCGTGTCATTTGATGAACGTAAACGGAACGAAGACCGCGACATTAAAAACCGTTAGGGTCCATTCGCACTAATCCGTTTCGTGCTCGTTGGGTATTCGCGCATATCAGTATTTCGCCATTTTGAGAATTCAAAAACTCAATGGATTTTTTCCTCTTTTTCTTCTAGAATCAACGGTTTTGTGAAGAAATTTGAAAAAATCAATGTTTTTTTGGAAGAGTTAGACAACATTTAAGAATTATTTTCAAACCCTAAACTTTATCTTGAGAACTTTCTTTTTGAGCGCTAAAACCTACAGTATCGGAAAGTTTTCATTTTAGGTATGGTGGTTTCATGAGAGCGTGAAGAATAGCTTGCTATATGTGGAGAGAGCATTACAATTTCTCCTTTACTCGCTCGAGGAAGGGATATCGACGTGAGCTGTCTGCGGTGTGTCGTATTGCCACTTAGTCCGTTAATGCGGCGGGTGGGGTAACAGGAGAGGCGCACAGTAGTGCGTCTCTCTTATTTATGTGGTATTATCATATCATTGCGACCCTTGTTGCTTGCGTAGATTTATGTCTATACCCCAGATGAAAAGTTTCTGTATAATTCTGTATAAACGATATCTTTTATACGATCCCAAATAAAAATCTGATGGGCGTGAGCAGGAAACAATGAAGAATTTAAAATAAAATGTAGTATCAAATCTTCAGTAGGATTCCCATTCAAAAGGAGGGTATGCTTTTCTGAGCCAACTGCTCCCGGTCATAAGATTTTTCACACTTTTAGGTCCATAAAAAAGAAACATTTTACCAAAATGTCAACTACCAAACCATTTCGGAACATATTCAAATAAGTTTTTCTGGAGCAGAGTTTGGCAACCACGCGTATGTATTTATCTTGGAAAATGTTAGTTCTGACAATTAGTTATTGAATTAATTCAAGAGCAATGTTACCATTTCGTTTTTATTTCGCTGAAATATGCTGGCGGGCAGACACGCTGTGGCCTGGAGAATCAAACCAGTGACTCCTAAACAAAGGTAACTGAAAGCGATTTCATAAAATTTCATAAAAATTTCGAATATTTTTGATTGCTTCAAACACAAAAATTCTTCTCATTTATTGTTTCATTATGTTCCATATAACAACCCATTATTAGGTTAGGTAGCTCAGTGGTTAAGACCGTCACGTTCAAAGCCATTGATGCTGCTCGTCGTGTAGGTTCAAATCCTATAGACTTCATTTTTTTTTTGATGACCCGAGAAAGTGATAGGAATCGCACAGTTTGTTAAAAATTAGCTACTTTCACTGAAGGTCAAAAAAAGATCTTTGCGATTTTATGGATATTCAAAATATGATAAGTGCGTGGACAAAGTTAAAATCACGAAGAATTAAATTTTTAAAGTATATTGATTTGTTTTGTGTATTAAACAATATATTTCATAATCATTTTATACATGAATTCTTTGGTTTTTTATGACAGTGTTTATTTTTAGTGGGAGCACCACGGCAAATAATGATAATAGTCGTCCTCTACCCGCACCGGCTATGCCTTGGGTACACTCTATACGAGTGTTTATGAGAGAGTATTACTATTATTATTTTTTCAAAGTCAAAACATACTTTTAGCTTTTTTTGTTAATAAAAAATACTTATTTTTGTTGTTAGTAATGACTACCTGTTGATAGTTGGGAAAATCACCTAGAATTTCCCCCATAATAATATGGCTTCGGTCCGTCCATGTTGTTACCTATAGAAACCCATCGGTGTGAAGTTATCCACGAATTCCCATCCACAAAATATGTAAAGTTAGGTTAGGTTCTGAGGGGGTGACAATCATTTTATCACTACCTTTCGATGAAGTTATCCAATAGCAACAATTTGGTATGTAGTGCAACTCTGCAGAACGAAAATGACAAGCTTTACGGTCCATTGTTTGTTCCCACACTCCAACTTACGACCTCTCTGATAAAAAATCTGAGGGGGTGACAATCATTTAATTACTACTTTCCGATGGAGTACTTCATTAGCAACATGCAGTGCAGTGCAGTGCAGAACGAATGGTACAGTTTTTGTTGTTCTTTGTTTATCGAAATATCGTGAATACACTTGACACTTCAACTTTCGACCCCTCTGATAAAAAAACTGAGGGGGTGACAATCATTTCGTTGTTACAGTCTTATAGATTGAGTAACGAAAAACAATTTGAATAACGCGCAAGTCTACAGAATGTATGAAAATTATTTTATGGTAGAAATATCGTAGATATACTTTATTAATCAAAATGAATGATATTGAAAGTTAAAATTTATTTATCCCTTCCATATCTATCAAAAAATTCCTACTGGCGATTAATTTCACCATGAGGTACTATATCCCACTGAAAATTTCCTGTGTTCGATTTCGTAGATGAGAATTCGTCGCTAACTTCACATATTTCGTGGATGGGAATTCGTGGATAACTTAACACCGATTGAGGGACTCCTACAAATCATGTTTGCCAAATTAAATCAGTTTAGTGAGGTAGTAACTATGAGACCACGGATATTCAAGAAAAATTATAGCAGAAGTCAAAAAAGGTCGAAAAAATCTTCGGATTCGTAATTGGAGCAACCATTTTACCACCAAGTCACTTCATTCCTGAGAAAAATTCAGTCCTGAAACATCTAAATTTATTTTTTTCTCATGGAGAAACCCCCCATGATTTTTCACGTAGATTTGTAGATTTTCAAATGATTGAAAATTTCACAATTCTACGTCAACAATTACGGAAGTTTTGGAGGTGTTTCCGGGAGAAACAAGACAAATTGGACAAAGCAAATTAGTAGTAAAATGGTTGTTCTAATTACTAATCCAAAGGCATTTTCGACATTTTTGCCTCCTACTATTATATAATTATTTAGAAATATACCTAGTTGGTTCCATTGCTGCTGAAGTGCAGTGTTTTAACTTGAAATGACCCTTGCAGTTCGTTTCGTTGATTTTTAATTAAACTTCGATTAAGTATGCAAATTACTCAATTAAAAATTACTTAAGTTACTGGGGTGTTTCCAATAGAAGTGAGTATAAGTTTGGGGGGGCTGAACAGCAGTTATCTGTGTCTTAAGTAAATGTAACATGTCATATACCTAAGCTATGCTAAGAATCTTACTTGAATCTCAGTTAAAATTGGTAAAAAATACTACTCAATGTGAATTAGAATTAATATATGACATGTGACTAATTTCGACTCTTGCACCATCTATCGCTGAAATGAACTACAATCTTAGTGCAATTACCGTACAGACAGCTTTCGTCAAAACAAAATAGCATCTGTGATTTACCCCAGGGTTTATAGCCATCTTGATAGCACGAATACAGTACGGACACGGAAAGATCGAGTGCAAATGAACCTTCAGACCAACGCAAACGCTATTGAACCGCATTCGCATTAGTATGAAATAATAGCCGCGAATACATAAACATCGCGTCGTATGTCAGCAAGCCGGAGTGTAGTTGCGCATTTTCTTCAATAATCTATTGTTTTACATATAGCCGTCTAATGATCGTTTGTAATTGCTGCAATTATTGTTATTTGGTAACGAGATGTGATGGAAATACGAAATACGATACAATATATGTCGCACATGTGAAGTGCTAATGAGTAGTGTACATTTCGTGGACCTTATATTAGGTAAGAGAGATAAAGTGTAAATTGTTTAAATAAATGTAATAGGTGAAAAATGTCCTTGACGATTTCAGCTGATTCCGATGTAACGTTGGTTCAAGCGCGTCGATAATTTTTGTCAAAAACAGCCTCTTTTTTTGTTTGGTTATGTGCGTAAAGTATCAACATACGATTTCATTATTGAACGGAAAAGAGTGTTAAATGGTTATTTTTCTGTGACGGGAAAAAAGTTTGACATTTTATCCCTATTGACAGGTAATAAAATATAACTTTTTATGAAATAACTTTTTTCCCGGATATATATTATATACAGTGCTATAGTCTAAAGTCAGTTCACCCCTACTAATTTTTGAAACACCTGGTATATCGCATCGAAATTTGGAAGGCTCAAATAGGAGATAAAAACCAACTTATTAATGAGAAAATTCCAGCTCAAAGTTTCAAAGTAGCAGCTGAGCGCCATCTTCAATCATTTTTTTAAATAGAACACCCGGTACATCAATGCATGATCGGTTCGGGACGATCATAAGGAATCCAACAACACCAAGTTTGATGCTATCATCTCCAAAGGCGATATTGAGATATCACCTATTACTTTCTCCATAAGCCGAATGAGTGGGAGAGAGAAACTTTTTCTGGCGGTCAATAAATTCTCTCTCACACTCATTCGGCTTATAGAGAAAATAATGGGAGGTATATCCATAGTCTTTGGAGATAATAGCATCAAACTTGGTGTTGTTGGATTCCTTATGATCGTCCCTAACCGATCATGCAATGATATACCGGGTGTTCTATTTAAAAAAATTATTGAAGATGGCGCTCAGCTGCCATTTTGAAACTTTTAGCTGGAATTTTCTCATGAAAAAGTAGGTTTTTATCTCCTATTCGAGCCTTCCAAATTTCGTTGCGATATACCAGGTGGTTCAAAAATTAGTAGGGGTGGAACGGACTTTAGACTAGCACTGTATATACAGGCTGTCCCAGAATAAGGGGGACAAAAGTAGAATCCTCATCCTCATCCTCATTTTAAGGCTGAAAGTTCAAATAAACATATACCCTAAAATGAGTATTAACCGAGTTACAGGCTGAAAGGTTGAAAGTGACACAAAAAAATATATTTTCCAGAATAACTCCATAACAGCTTAACTTTTCTTAATAAAATTTTGTATGTCACTATACAGCATTCATTTTCATATTTCAAGGCAAACCATGTGTTTGTAACTGTAAACAGGGGCGTACGGCAGGTGGGTATTCGCACCTCCCCAACTTTCACGCCACTGAATTAATATCGATTTCGTTTTCTTTTTCTCAATCCCCAATATTTCCTATACAAAAAAGGAATACATTTCGTTTCACAAATATCAACGGTTTTCGAGATATTTGAAGTTGAATAAGTGCGTGCGTATCAAAATCTTTACTATTTTTGAAAGGAATGTGACGGTAACTATTTATAACATTATAAACAACATATTTCATACCTTGCAATGAGTATAAATTCAAAGATTTCGAAGATTGTTGGCATTTGCGAGGGATTTAGTTCACAAAAATTTTCCGATATTTAAAACTCACATAGCCACTAACAAAATAATCACTAATGAGTATCCGTATCACATTACGCACCCACTGCCTTATACTGTGACTCAGTTTTATCACTTATAATTACACGAGAGCTTTTTTTTTTTTGAAGTAAACTTGACATGTAGTAATGAGAATTTTGTTGCCTAAATTGTTGAATTGTCCTAATGGCAACAAAATTCGGTAAGACAAATATGTGACATAACGTCATCAAAAATATATTTACAATGCTGGTTGTCATGCTTTCAAAACTTTTGTCGCTGGAAAAGTTGGGGCAAACTTTTTTCGCTGTAATAATGACAAAACACCGAGACATATGGCATTTTTAGTGCAAGAATTAACTTGTCAGTATAATCTACTATTATTTTCAATAAGGCAGGTGAAATAAAACTTTCATGGCTCTAGCTTAAAAAAAATAACAAAAATCCCTTACAAATTTTCATCCCTGGTGAAATTTCTGAGGGCATTGACTTCTACAAAATACCAAGAATTTGGAAGTTTTGACAGAATGCCTTGTTATATTGAAAAAATTAGGGTGTCTTTTATAGTAAAAAAAATACTCATTTAATTTAATATCACCTCGGTTATTCTGTATAAAGTCTGTTAGAAGAATAGGGAGACTTTTAAATTGTTGTTGTTGTTAAAATTGTTATTTCCATCAACCGGCTGCCCCTTTACGAGCAAACCTCAGAAGTCTCCGAGAGACTTGTGCGAGCTACGGAGGACGCAGACCCTTAGCTTTTAACATGTGATGCCATGCACGAGACCGGTGACGGCGCGGCGATTCGATCCCTCGTACCAAGACTTTCATTTGACAAGCAAGTGCTAAGAAAGTTTGTATGCAAACTATCAAGCACAATTAAGCCTTCTTGGCTGCAGTGCCACCGGGTTCTGAACAAGACGGACCACGTAGGAGAAACGAACAAAAGTAATGCTGAAATTTTGATGTAATCAACTACCTATTCAAAATTATTCATTTCACCTTGAATATTAATAAAATTGCAGTGAATTTAAATGAATCGACTATCTCACGGATATGCCATCCAAAATTAATGAGAAAGGAACCATGAAAAAGCAACAGCACAAAAATAATCATTTGGCACAGAATGTTTTGAATTTGCGCAATTCAAGGTATGTGTGTATGCGATAAACATATGAATAGAAGTTATCCATGATGTAATAACAACCAACAACAGAAATAGATCAAAAAAGTTGTCCGTAACAAAACAGATGATGAATTATGCAAACCGTTTAGACTTTGCGTTGCGAACATTTAAACCCACCCACCGTCAGCAACAGATATCAGGTCGTACTCGATTCAAATGCCAATTTTTTGTTGAAAATCGCATACCAACAGGGACGGACTGAGCTCATGTGCATCTTTCACCTTATTTGAATCTCATGACAACCAGGTCATCATCGGTTCATTTGGGTATTATCAAGGGGGAAACCGCTGAGAATATTGTGTACACTAATTCCCAAAAATCGCAAGTAATGCCTCTAATACCCCCAGTAATGCCCGTCAGAAAAGTAAGAAAAATATAAAATCGTGTCGTAAGGTTAGGTTTGTTCAAGTACAAGTCGGAGGACCTTTTTATTCCTCATTGCACAATACGAATTTCAGCTACTGCTCTCTAATTTTTCAGACAATTCCAATTCCCTCCAATTCCCATATTTTGAAGACCTTTGTTTTGCCCTTCAACGATTATTATTGTGCAGTTATTATTCTCTCACTTTCGAATAATTCCTGTAATACCTCCCTTTCCCGTGTAATGCCTAATACTTAACATAACCTAACCTAACTAATTCCTCTGATGCCCGAGTAATACACCAGTAATACCTGTAATGCCCAAGTAATACCCCTAATTCCCAACTAATACCCCAGTAATGCACGTAATTCCCGCATAATACCCAAGTAATGCCACTAATACCCAAAACATGTACACCAAAATTCCCCAGAGATTTCCCCCTCGGGTATTATCATTACTTGAGAGTTATCAAAACCAGGAATGAGTAACACCAGGAGGGAGCATTTGCTACGTACCTGGTACATTTAAATCAATCACTCATTATATGAGAGCACTATTTCCAGATAAATTGAAGCAATACCATGTGACTAGTTAAGAATGATGCTTCAAAACAGAATGAATAACATCGACCTCTGTAAATGAAGAGAGTGTCAACTTCGAGCCACCCAGGGGCTGTCCCAGAGATGGGGAAGGAGGTTGTCTCCTGGCCCATATAGATACATTGCTAAGACCGGAAGGCTCTTCTTCAAAGGCCTTCTTTTACGACCTCCATTTTATGAAATTTTACAGATCTAAACAAGGTAAACTATGACCACTTACAAAAAATTATACAGTGTGCTCTTCTCACCAAAAGAAGTGGAAAACTAAGTGAAATTTGGGGAAAAAAACACCTTTTGTAGGTGGAGGAAAGTGCCGCCCCTGGATGAACACACATGGAGAACCAAAATCAGTGCCACTCCCAATATAAACTTGCACAATAAATGATTTTTTGAAAACACACGACATCACATCTATATCTAGTCATGCCTTTTGGACGATTGATTCACGAAAATACTTCGAAATGAATCTCTCAGTAAAATTCATAAACTGAAATTAACAACAACTCGTACCTAGGCGGAGGGTTAAAATACAGGTATTTAATTCCAGTACACAGTTCATCTGCAAAGGTTGGCGAAAAAAGAAATATTTAAATTATCTCGGATTTTTCTAAAATTTCACAGGTGTGTTTTCACATGATAGACTAGTGCCCCATTTTATGTTAATATAAAAGAAACTTGACCTCCCATACTAATGCTATTGAATTTAAAATTGAAAGTATCAAAATTTTGTTATCGCGACAAGCCTTTATATCATATGAAATTTTATACTAAAATTATGGGTTTCCATCACTTTGAATTTTATTTTCCTCTTATTAACATCGAAAAGTATTCGACGATTCGATGTTTTTCTGAACCCCTCGACCAATATTTTTTTTATCATAATTTCCCTCGTCCGAAACGGTCTGAAAATTCTCAAAATTTATATGCGTTCTTCGAGGCGTTCTCTATCTAGCTTTCAGCCGGATAGGGTCATACCCTTTTTTGAAATTTAATTATGCGAATACCCGATGTTTTTTTTTTAATATTTTAACGGATTTTCCGGTTTTATTTACGCGAGTTTCTACAACTTTTTCGAAAACGAAAGAGGTCTGAGACCCTCGATCAACATTTTTTTCCCGTCTTCATATTCCATGTTCGAATCCATTTCGAATTTTTCAATAATTAAGAGGGTAAAATTCTTTGAAAATTTATTATTCGAAATTAGTCAGAAATTTTTCGGTTTCAATTTCAAGAGTTTTCGCAATTTTTTCGAGAAGGGGGGGATGCAAGCCCCCTGACCGATAAATCTGTCACTGTAGAGATATATAATGCATAAGTATATATTTTTTTCAATGCAAATGTTTCAATAAATTCATTTCATCCAAATAAAATATCATTCTAGTATACAGTAATCGTGGCGGACAACTAGAATCATGGTGGCTGGAATAAGAATCTTAACCCTTTGAGGTCCTTTGTCGGAGCAGCCCCGACAGGAAAATTTTAACGTTCAGATCTGATATCAGATAATTCCCGATAGTATCACGTTCCGGTCCGATGTCAGGTTAGCCCCGACACTGGCTTTGATCGAAGTCGCTATATTTTTGTTTTAGGTTTGGCCGTGTTTTTTTTCCTCTGCATATCTTGAATAGACTTAATTTCCTTGGTTATGACAATATAATTGGACCGCAAAGGGTGGCGATATTTGGAGTTTTTTCAGAAAAAGTTCAATATCAATTTGAGTATAACGAATTCAAGAAAACTAGATTGTCCTAATAATAAATAATATGAAACATGTAAGTCAATTAATTGTGAAGAAATTTCAATAACTTTCCTAAAAGTTTTATTCTCCATCTTGATCTCAAAATCAGATGTTAGTTAAATGACTGACTACTTTACTCTACCTTTGTAAAAGTTGTAAGTTTTTCTACGCAATGACATAGGTACATTCGAGTATACAATTTGATGTAGGCGGAGATGAGTATAGTAGTACAGGTAAATTCAAAAAAGATAATGAGTGCAATGAACCACTCAGATAAGAAATAAAAATAGGAGTGGAATAGAGTAATCATCTTAGTAAGCTTTGAGCAAACTTATTTGGCGAAACGCGCGTTGAGTGAAACTGGCGTAGTTTTGGTGTTTGGGTAGTCTCTATTTCTGGAAATATATTCATTCGCACTAATGGTTCCAATTATCAAATTTTTCCTGCTGAAAATATCCTATAGACCAAGCTAGAAAAAAATGAGAGGCTCTTTTCACACAAAATAAAAGACGCAAATGGCCTACACTACTTTTTATAAGATAGTTCGTAAATGAAAACCCCGGTTTTCGCACCAGCAAAATTGCTGTGTGGAATTTTTTCAACAATAAATAGTGAAAAAAATTACAACTTTTTTGGTATCTTGCAAATATGCCAAAAGGTATTGAAGGAATCGTTTTACAGTCAATGGAACTTTTGTAGAGAATTATCAAACCTACAAAACATTTTTTTGAGCGACAAGATCGGTGCATTTTCCACTGAGAAAATCCGGGAAAACCTCGAAAAAGAGACTATTTTTCAAAAATTCATAAATTGGACAAATCTGAAGCTGAACAAACAATATTGTTTTCTGTCCGATGTGTAGTTTTTGCACAATCGCGTTATAAATAATTTAAGGGCAAATCTTGCAAGATGTGCCGATTTAAGGGAAATCGTCAAATTCAAATTGTGTTGAAGTTATGTGAAAGAAGATATCAATATCTATAATTTGTATATTTTGGATTTTCACCTAAGAGGTGGGAAATGTGTTAAAAATGTCATTGAAAGTTGCTCCAAATGCTCGAAAGTGCGTTTGTGGCAGAATCGAGGAGCGGTAGTGGGGGAATGGCATTGTTCAAAACGCCGGCCGCGAGGTTATACTCTCCTCTTCTCGATAGTTCCCCTACTACTGCTACTCGACTATGCCATGAACACACTTTCAAGCGTTTAGAGCAACTTTCAGTGGCATTTTCAACACATTTCCCACCCCTCATATGAAAATCCAAAATATACAAATTGTAATGTTACTTCCAGATGCCGTTAACTGAATTTGAATACGATGATTTCCCTTAAATCTACGCATTTTGCAAAATAAGCCCTTGAATTGTTTACAACGCGATTGTGCAAAAACTACACATCGAACAGAAAACATCTTGCGCAGAGTTGAACCACATGTTATTATCTATTAGTTTCCGAAATATTGTTTTTCTACAACTGTCAAAAAAAGCCAACTTTTTTTGTGTGGTTTGTGTGCGTAAAGTATTACAATATTTCACTATCAACATACGATTTCATTATTAAACGGAAAAGCGTGAAATAATGTATACTTTTTTTAACGGCTGTTGCTAGGCAACCGACAGTTTCATGCAACAACAGTGACAGATCCGAATAATAACGAAATCCTGTCATAAAGACAGTTCTCATTTTCTTTGGCAACTAATAACCTATAAATATCTGATATACAAATGTTTCACCAATAATATTCTTAGCATTCTTACTATTAAATAAGTATTATCAAAATACCAAACTATCGCGGCGAATATATTCAAAATAATAGCATATACCTCTAAGGAACTATTGGACCTGATCTACACTAGGTAATCCAAGGTAGCTATGGCTGTTTGGCCGTCAGAAACTTTAGTGGACAACAATAATTAATGAAATTTGTGAAATTGGGCATCTATCCAGATAACGAATTCTTGATAACTATAAATTTAATTTAAGTAGAAATGAAAAGTGATGAAGATTGAACGGAAAAAATCGTGGATAGTGCAAATATGAGATTTCATTCAAAGAAAGAAAAAGGTATTCGTTGCTTCACGAGGATTGTTTATTTATTTTGAATACGAATCTAAGAAAATGAAAAGTTACTTCGATGGACTAGTTATTCGAAAGTCAAGTCAGCATTAATAATAATAATATTGACCTCGATGAATATGTTATTTTAATATTCGCTTCAAATTTTTCATTTTGCGGGATAGTGTGAAGAGAAAGGGATTTCGACTCTGTCAAAATTATTCGTTTCATTTGTTTGACACTCAACTCTCCGGCATACTCTTCGAACTTTGTTCGAATAATGAATCAATGAATCAATAAAAATATACCAAATTCATTTCATATTTGCAAACAATATGAATTGGTTATTACTCGTAGGAATGCCGCACATTTCCTACTCGTAAAAAAATTATCACTTTACTCACTTGATACATAAATTACTATTGTATAGTTCCAGATTTATAAAAATTGTGAATTTTTGAAAAATGGTCTTTTTTTTAAGTTTTCCCGGATTTTCTCAGACGAAAATGCACCGATCCGGTCGTACAAAAAACTATTTTGTAGGTTTAATAATTTTTTAGAAAAGTTCTATTGGCTGTAAAACGATTCCTCCAATAGTTTTGGAAATATCTGCAACCAACCAAAAAAGTTGTAATTTTTTTCACACTACCTTGTTTAAAAAATTCCACAAAGCGGTTTTGCTGGGGCGAAAACCAGGATCATTAACGAATTAAAAATTGGCATAGGCTATTTGCGTCTTTTATTTTGTGGGTGAAAAAACTTCTATGGCTTGGTCTACTACTAGACAATGGCTGAACACCGTAAACCGTATACGCTCTCCAAAACAGAGCAACATACCCTTTCTAAACGCAGAAAACAGATGCATCGGCAGTCAAAACAAATAAGAATCATCTTCGGCGAGAAAATCTGGCGCGACTAGCTGCACCTTGGAAACCTAAACAAACGAATGGCATGTTGAGAGAGAACAGCACATATGCGGCGATATAGTGATTTAACCGAGGTAAGCCGGCGATATGGCTAATTGCTGACACATTCGTGAACCATCTCGACAAACGACATACTCCTTCACTCTCCCGCAATCGTAACGCGATAGTTTTTTGTTCTGTCAGCGCGATATATCGCTAGCCGCGCCGCCTTGATAGCGTGTTATCGATTGGTCATATAAAGTGCGCAAAGAGAGATTCGAATTCAAAATAAACAAACAGTATTTCGTGCCAACAGTGAGACTGCACCGGTGGACAGGTATCGAGAGTTCAAACTAACAGAATCCAAAGGTACGACACCAAAAATTACTCCGAAGTTCGAAAAACTAAATTGAGACACAAGAAAAAACTTGAAACGTGATCACCTTGCTTAGGTTATGTCACGGTCAGTCGAAACAAACGACAATTTAGGTGATAGATGGATTCGACTCCCGTGATCTCCTGCAGTATTTGAACAAGTTGTCACCGATGTTGTCATCTGTACGTGGAATAACAAAAGATAAAAATAATCTTATCAAGGTGCTAATAAAAAGAATGCGTAAACGCGGTTTTAGCGTAAAATATTAACCTATATAACAAAGTACAAGTGACTAAACTGTTTTGAAAAAGTTTAAGAAGTTTGTTAAAACGGACGTTTTGTGAGCTCGTAAGGTCTGTGAATGTTGAAAGGTTTATATCAGTAACAGAACAAATAGTACGAGTAAATATTTGTCGTTAGTGTTTATATATATATCCTTCTTTATTGATTTGTTCGAATAATCGAGCATTTTTTATCGTCAATGCCTATTCACCATTTCAACGAATATTTGAATAACTAAAAATGTTTTTTCAATTTCAAGTGTAACGCTATACGTGTTTCCAAGAAAATAATGATGATATCGTGCGAAAGTTCTGGAAATACTTTGTATGTATAATGCTTCATAAAGTCTCATATCATGCACAGATTTTCTCTATTTTCCAATTTTATCAATTACATACGAGTAGGTATATGAAATTTTGAAGTACGAGCGTGGCGAGAACTTCAGTACGAGTGGGAAATGGGTCATTTCATGCAAATTGTACACTATACTTTTTCTACGACCATCTGAATCAATAATAATCTTTATTTAATTAAATAGGATATCCTAATATAAACACATTAAAATTTCTTCACTAACTATAGACAATAATACAGCACATAGTGACACAATAAAACAACACTAGCAGTACAAAATAAAATATAAAACATAGTATAAAAATAGCAGAGAGACAAATTTAAACTAACAAAATAATTAAAAATAATTAAAACTTATGACGTTCATGACTGTCGAATACTCTTATTAGACTAGTTACCAAGTAAGTATACAAAAAAAGTTTTTACATACATCACATTTACAATCAGATCCGGTGATAGCCATTAAAAATATGACATATTCAAATATTTATCAAATTCAAATCCCGTAAAAAAAATGTACGAAGAGTCACTATCTACAATTCAGGAACTAGACATATAAACAACACAAACTACACTCAACAATACACGCAAACTCAAAAACAAATTTTAAATAACTAGCGGACCCGACAGACATTGAACAGAAGGAAAATGTCAAAACATCGTCAATTATTCATAAAGTTATGTTTTGTTCTAATGTGTTCATTTTTGATTCGACGACTAACCCTGCGGAGATTAGCTTGGACCACTGGCGCACCCAGGGCACAAAATGTTTGTACCTTCAGAATGATTTTTTTTATAGAAATTGCATATGTATCATTTTGTTTATCATTGTTTTTCATTTTCCCAGAATTGAACCCTAATTCATATATTTTACTATTTTCATTGGCTTCTATGAGCCCCCCCCCCCCCAAGAGAAATTCCTGAGTGCGCCAGTGGCTTGGACAAACATCGTGTCACGGGATTTTTGTACAGGGTGGCCCACGAGGTTTTGGTCATATCGGATCTCGAAAGTAGTATAGAATTGAAACTTTGGGGTTGTAAATTAAAGCATTAGATGCAGCTTTTTCTGATATTATGTTACCCAATGAGCTTTTTGTTCTTGGTCACGTGACATCAGATTCAAAATTATTAATGGGACAACCTGTATATATTAGCATTTCTATGTTCCTCCCGATAAAACGATTCCAGCAAACTATCTTAGAACCTTTCAGAGACTCTGTTCTGATTCATTCCACGGCGATCTCGAATTTTCTAATACTTTGAAGAACGTTCAAGAGTTTCCTTTCTCACGATCTTATGATCCAGAAAGTTAAACCACCAATAAATAGATTGTTGCTGTAATCTTGGAAAGTATATAATTCATCGAAAAAACAACTCAACAAGGTAAAAGACAATTCAATTCTCCACAAAAATGATTCCTCATTGTCTGCAACCTTAATGTGACTTTTTTGATGTACGGGTTTCAACTGCCCCCTGTTCTGTGTGCTGCTTTAAAACGCGCCGATCCCTGCTTTTTCATGGTCGCGGGATACGCAGAAAACGGGATCTAAACTCCTGATGACTTTACAGGATCCATCCAGCACCATTGTTATGAAGTCTACGGTCTCCCTATTGTCTGAGATGCTACATTTTGCAAGTTTTTATGTCGAGCAATTATCACTATTATTAATATTATTGTATGTCTATGGTTTCATCTACCATTCACTACCTCTCACTGCATTTTCTCAATGGTATCAAATAGAAATGTGAAAATTGGAGGTTGCTTCTCTAAAAAAAAAAAATGTCACGTGCTCAACAAAGTAATTATTATATTAAACATAGATAAAAAGCGGCCCGAAACCCTCGTGTCCTAGTTATAACGATTCCCAATTGATAAAATGGATCAATGTCCAATCCTTTTGTTTTGTGGAATTGTTTGACTTTAACGTTCATAAATAACTAAAGTTTGAATCACAGCAGACAAACAACTGAATAGCACGTAAAGCTGATAATTTAAACAATAAAAACCTGATTGCATAGAGTATTGCAAATTTCTGTATTTAGTTGAGTAGGTTTTTGTTTGATGTAAGATATATTTTTTAGAAGGACAAAAGTGCTTTCACCCCAGTGTTCAAAAAAAATTACCAATAAAAAAAAACTATTATGGTGAAACATGGGTAACGATAGGGTATGCGTGATTATCAATAACTAACTACATTTCAGACTGATACTCAGACATATGCAAAATTTGATATGACTCCAAAACTTCATGAAATTGAATGAAAATACATATTTTTTCACGGTTATAACACGAAACTGCTCTTTCCTAACTGTGTTTTATTAAACATTGGGAAGCATTTCATTTCCATATCTGATAAGACAAAGAGATTTATTATACAATAAACCACGTCTCCCATGAAATGTTAAAATTCAAGCAAAGAATACAGATGGCTCTGTTTGGTTAAATTCTGGTTGAATCATATTATGAGTAACGAAAGATTACATTTAATCACTCAATCACTGTAACAATATAATTGTGAATATTGTGAATATTGTGAATAATTACACCTTAATTTTCATTTCAAAGCTTCTAGAGACAATGAAAATTACCTCGTTCAGGTATTCAATATAAAATTGATATGTTTATTGTACTGTTTATTCTGTTGGAGATTTTCATAAAATTCCGTTGTGAAATAATTTCGCCATTATATATTACAGCCGTAGAAAAAGTATAGTGTACAACGAGTATGGAATGCTCTTTTCCCACTCATTTATGCTGCAAACTGAATACTCGTGGAAAACTACTATCATTCCATGCTTGTTGTACAAAATTTATTCTATTATTGCTTTATTTCAAAATCCCGTATGTGTTCACTTCTAATACGTTTTCAAACCATCAGTATGTTTCAGACTTGCCAACCCAGCCTTCGCTCGGATGGAAAGCCGATATGTAGCCAATCAAGACAAGAATGACTCCGTGGAACGAAAATTTGGTGTCGTTTTTTCTCGTCAGTTTATGTAACGCTGTGTTAACAGAAGATGTCACCCAAATCAAGGAGTACGGATGTCGATGGTACGGAGGATCGACTGCTGGATTGGCTTGTGACTGTCAAGAAGGCACCGAGGTAAAATTTTAAAAAAATCTACCTATTTGAAATAATTCAGTTGAACAAATACAAATACAATCTGTTTAATCTTACTTAAATCTCCCAAGGCCAAACGCTTAATGTAAATATTTGAATTAGAAAAGTGTAGATAATCTTTAAATTTACAAATAACGCATAAGTAAAATTCATGAATATATCGCTGGAAACAGGAGTTATCTTCACCTCGAAAATATCCGAACAAACATAGCTCAGAATAACCATGTGAGCAGAAAAATCATGAACAATCTACCTATCTCAATGAAAAAAATCACCAATGAAAAACAATTCACTGTACATCTGAAACAATACATTCACCGTAACCATAGTAGCTAAAAAAAAGTAAGGTATAAACGCAAGAAAATATATGTTTTATCCTACACTGTGAGAAAGTTGAATTTAACCAGCTGTACGGAGAAGAAAAAGTAACTTTTTCCACGTCTAGCCAAGAAAATAAATTTTACATTTTCACGCTAGGTGACGACGTCAGTATAAAAATAAATTGTTAGTAGTTGTTAATGTCTGCAAATTCATTGAATCATAAGTTGTCATATTTGATATTTGTTTGAAGTTATTTCTCCTACAATGAAATCCGTAGTAGCGTATCATAGCCGGTTCTAGACCTCCACCACTTTGATGTTATCACCGACCTATCAGTGACTTTCCAGCGACCTTCAGGGGTCTGTTTGGTGCATAGGTGCCATTGCGTGGCTATGATCTTGAGATCCACTTGTTGGGTCTTTTTGGTGTTGTTTGACCTCGATGAAGGTTGTAAGATATATTCAGGGTTTGTGTTTGACCTTGAGATGGCATTATTATGTTTGGAAAAGTCTGCATACTCTGTAATGCAGATCTTGGTTTAACACTATTGAAGAACAAAAATTATCTCCATGTGTGACTCTCACGACGTGTACCATTAACAAACTCTAATATTCAGTTTGTAAAGAGTACGATATTTATTGTGGTCTGACACCACGTAGATACAACGAGTAATATGAGCTCTCATCTGGCATGGCTTCCCTCTCCTGGGAACATCTACTAAATAATATAGAACAACGTGTGTTATCTTTACTTGTTCTCGGACTCCAAGAAATACTTTTATTCATGAATTACTTTCATGTGTACTTCCGACGAACGCAAAATCAAGTTTAAATTAACAATCTGAGACTGGAAAATGGTAATTAAATAATTATAGTTGAGGAAAATTGCATATTTCGAAAACTGTAAAAATACCGCTCTCAAAAACGCCATAATATCCATAATATGATTATGTAGAGTTCAAACAAGTCAGATAATTTAAGGAGCGTAATTCAGGGAGACTCCCTCAGTTCCCTTCTTGTTTTCATCACATGTTGCCATTATCTGAGCGCCCGTGGAAACCACCAATACCATGAGGTATAACCGTCAACCACTAAATTGGAAATAACCTTAAAAGAGTATACGCATCTTACCGGATTGGAATTTGGAATCGTCAAGTAGCTACAACGGTTCATCTTAAAAGAAGACATAGCGAGAAACTCTAAGACAACGTCCAGTTGATAGACAGAAGCAAGGCCAGCTTGAAAAAACGTTTACCTAATCCGCGGGGAGACCGTGGACTTTTCAATTCTAAGTGTCTCCATAACAGAGTGGAGCATGTAAAGTTATCGGAGTTTGAAAACCCTCCTCTGTATAGTCCGCGACCACCATGAAGCAGGTATTGCAACGTTTCAGTTCAATTTAGCTGTACATGTGACCAATGACCAATGAACCTGACCGTTGCCGTGCTCAGGTCAAGTGTGCTCTGAAGTCGGAAACGGGGAGATTTATATTGGCGTGAAAGAAAGGGGCCTTCAAAATCCTGGAATATCGTAGTCGCCAAATGGGTTGAAGGTTTCTGGAAGTATATGTAACGCCTGTCTTGCGATCGTTGCTGTGTTGCAGTACGCTCCAGAAGAAATCGAGAGTATTCGGATTAAGTCAACACAATAGTCGGAGTGCTTTTTGGAATCTAGCGATGGCACTATGTACATATTTCGGTGTTTATCTCAAAAGTTCCTAGCTTAAGGCCGAGGTGTTTCTTGGTTCAGTAGTGTGGAGCTGGCAATGACCACAAAATCGGTACGTAGGTGTTCCGTCATTTGAATCGAAACATAATTTTTGTTTCAAAATCCAAAGAGCATTGTGAATTAGTTCTTGTAGAAAACTTTACCAACAATCTGACAGATATAATTCAGCGGCCGTAGGACGCAGTAGATGTTCTGTTGGAGACTTGCCGACGAATACGCGTAATGAATAGTCAGTAGGCTCTCGTATATGTTTATCAAATATATTGCAATAATCATAAGAAACGAACCCCAAGGCTCTGTTTTGAGAAGGATATCTTCTGTATTATACATAAATGATCTGAGTCTACCCCTTTTTTTAAATTGTCATTACTCACCGATAGCCAATAATTTATTTTTCGATGTTATAGTTATTTTCATAATTTTCCACAAGTCCTACATCTCAGAAAAATATATCAGAATACTGTTAAAACTTCATTAACACATCGTTTTGATAGCATCAACTAGGGATTATTTGGGCAAAAAGTTATATAACAATGAATGTAAATAAAAGTTATACCATTGACATTAATATTTCGACGGGTTATTGCAAAGACCTTATTATTTTCACAATTATTTATATTCAAAAATGAACAGAACAATAATTTTTCTTGAAATAGTTATTTTCATAATGTTCCGCAAGTCCTACATCTCAGAAAAATGTATCAGAATACTGTTAAAACTTCATTAACACTTGGCATCGTTTTGATAGCAACAACTAGGGATTATTTAGGCAAAAAAGTTATATAAAAATGAATATAAATAAAAGTTATACCATTGACATTAATATTTCGACGGATTATTGCAGAGACCTTATTATTTTCACAATTGTTTATATTCAAAAGTGAACAGAACAATAATTTTTCTTGAAATATGATCTAAATGTATTTTTTTTACAGATGATCATCAAAAACCATTCAATCCCAGCGTATGACACAATGGAAATCCAAATACGCGGATGCAAACTACTGAAGTTCGAAGAAAACTCCGTGGTAGAAATGAAAAACCTGAGAAACATCACTCTGAACGACATCGAATCGATAATCTTCGATACCAAAAGCATGAACTGGTACGGCTTCAGAGACGAAAACGGACAAAACGAACATTTCGACATCACAGTTCCATCACTGAAGATAAGCGTATATAACAGCAACGTCTCCCTCATTTCCAGCCACACTTTCGCAGGAAGAATCAACGAAATAGTCTTCGATGGCGTGGTAATCGATAAAATACAACCCTTCTCCTTCAGCAATCTGCTGCAAACCGAGCTGATAGCCATCAGGAACTCCGAGATCAAGGATATCGAAGTGCAAGCTTTCAAGAAGTTTGCCACGGAGTATTTGGAGCTAGATGGCGTTACTGCGCCGCTCATACCTAGCCGTGCATTTTCCAACGTTACCGTTTATCAAAACATGACTATAGAAAACTGCGTGTTCGACACAGTACGACCAGGCGGGTTCGCGATCAACGACCCCAGAGCGTTCCAGATGACCAACACGAACATCAGCCACCTGAACGGCGAAGGCTTCAAGATCTCCTCGAGAGGATCTGTGGTGTTCCGCGATAACTTCTTCGGGGAAGTCAACGACGGAGCATTCCAAGGTATCAGCCTGAGACGCGACGTTTTAGGCGACGTACTGTTCCTCATCGACTCCAACTCGTTTTCGAAGTTGTCGAGGTACTCGATGAGCGTCTCAGATCCTGGTGTACGGTTCCGAAACATTTACATAAGCGAACCATGCGACTGCGCGGACTTGGAGCGAACGATAAGCGAAAGTTCTTTTTACACAGACATGAAGTGTTTGCAAGACAACCAATACGTGACAGTGGAAGCATTCAAATCGACAATGTGTTCAGTAATTAGCAGTTACTATATTATTATTATTATAGTTTGCGTCGTCACTGTAGGTCTTGTAGCTGTCGTTACCGGACTGGTGTTGTACTATAAACACGTGTACAGGAGCAACAAGTATGGCAGCCAAAAACTCGGAAAGGGCAGGAACTTGAGCTTGATCGTCCCTGATGGTCGTACATACAGGGAAACCGAACTACACGTTATCGTCGAAAAGACTGACCTCCTCACCACGGATTTGTAGTACGGGAGTTGTTATTTGTTGTGTAATATTTGTTTATAATTTCGAAGAGCCATGATAACAGTATTAGGATGATTGAAAGAAGTCATACGTTTAATTTGAAGTCAAGTTACGAAAATACATTTGAAAATCATGAAGAAAAATATGTTTATATAATTTTTAGATATATCTGGACATATCACGTTCATCACATATAAAGTTACAAAAAAAAAGTTGTTTTATTAAAGTAGACTCAAAGGTAAAATCTCAGTGTTGGTTAATATATTCAGTAGTAATACCACGGGAGCATCGAAAATAATCGATTATACTTCCCTGTCACGAGACGTACTCGAGGTAAGTATAATCTATTATTTTTGTTTGCTCGAGTGGTATTTGTATATATATATATATTCATATGCCTAGCACGCTCCGATCGCTAAATTTTCATTTTCTGAGCACTGACACAAGTTCCAGTGGTTAAAATCCCAGGAAAGAGAAAATGAGTCAGCAAAATCTGTCATTATCTGTTGGTCTATTACTATTATACATCGAATAAACTTGATGATTCGTTCGTTGACGTTAACTGACAAACGTCAAATAATTTTTACAATGATAGAACTGTCATATTTGGAGGAACCGAAAGTTTATTGATAAACGCCAACAGTAAGTTGCTAATGGCAACATTCACTTTATTGAGAGTGTGAAACACCAAATCGATTACACCACTTTGTTAAGGGTATCAGTTATGAATACCTGGTATCTAGGTAGGATTTGCAGTTGCAATTGGCTACTTCAATGATGAATTGTATAATCAGTAGTAATACCACAAGAACATCGAACCAGAGTCTCCTGCGAAGGAATACGTCGAGTTACGAGGTAAGTATTATTTTCGTTTATTCGAATGGTATTTGTTACGATTATATATCGAATAAACTTGATGATTCTTTCTTTGACGTTAACTGGTAATTTTAAAGCAATATTTCAATAATCAATATCAATTCAAGAAACAAAAGAAAAGACATACATGAATATGTAATAGCTTACCTTATTTATCCAGAGGCTCTGGATGTAGCATAAATGCCCTGCATATAGCGAAAACAAGGAAAAATCACGAAAAGAACAAATAATCCAACTGTCATCAGACAGTTTTTCAACCATACCATAGATCAACTCTTCTTTACTGTTTTTTTCACTAAATGATATATCAAAAATGGCTCCTCATCTTTTCCTACTATAGACTCAGACAGAAGTCCAAACAATTTGTAGGTGAGCAACAAACGTGAAAAACTAGAAATATATCAAATCAAGTTAAAACATGCTTTTCTACAAGGTAACATACACGGCAAATATCTGACGGAAAAAGTCTATTTTCCTGGATAATATCGCGGCGGACAAAGAATGAAATTGTATAATTGCTCAATATTTCTTGCGAGGATACCCGTGCAATATGTACATAATCCCACTTTCCAATTAGAAGAGAGTGCTTATTTTCTCAATAATTTTTGCCACATATCTCACTAGAAAAAAAAGTTTATTTCGAAATGATTGCATTTCTCACCAATTTAATTGTTGAATCATCAATTACCAATATGATTCTAAGGAGTTTTGGGGAAATAGTGTAACGTTCATCAAGTAAACTTCCCTTCACATACCTGTTAACAGTGAACATACTAAGACAGCTGAACAATCTTAATTTTTTTTTCCTGCTATTGTGTTAACAAATCAAAACTGGACTCACCTGTAAGGCAGCATTCCATCCAAAGCTTGATGGACAGTGGGTGGAGAGCTGAGCGCCAAACCTTTCGATAATAACGGTCCATGCCTCGAAAATATATCCGAAGCAATGTTTTCTGCCATTTCCATGTCAACATCTCCCTCATCTGAAACAATTGACCACTAAGCAAATTGAACATTCTTATGTATAGACAATCTCGTCATCTATCGTTTCCATGTGAACTTTTGCTGTCAAGCAAATATCATTTGAGCTTGAAGATTTTACAATGTTTCGTTTTTTGTGTGTCCCAGATAGAAAGGACGATGCCAAGGGTGAGAATTTGAAAGTTACTCCGTTCCATTTACCTTATATTAACGTTACTACTTATACGAGGTGTGGCTAGAAGATAACAGGTCTGGTTTTCGATGAGACAAACGACCTGAGCCTCAAGGTCAAACGCCATATTGCCGAGTCGCCTGACATTACCCCCCACATTTCAAAGGGTTGAAACACAAGGTTGCTCAGTTGGTTCACAGCTTTCGTTCGTGTCAGACCGTTTATATGCCGCTTTCCAAAACAATGTTAGGCATTTTGATTCAGTAACGTGACAATGTGAAATCTTTAGTGAAACTCGGTAAATCCGCAACAGAACCTATTCTCTCTTACAACAAGTATAAGTATGGGAATGAATGTAAGTCAAGTACACGGGTTTTTGAGTGGCATGAACGTTTCAAAGAAGGGGGAGAAGATATTGAAGATGATCCACGTCCAGGACGCCCTTCAACTTCGAAAACGGATGAATATCGAGAAAATAGGCAATCTCATCCGTTAAGATCGCCGTATGAGTATCCATGCAGTTACCGAGAGCGTAGGAATTGACAAAGAGTCACTTAGACAAATATTACATGAACATTTCAAGGAAAAGTGTGGTCCAAAATTGTGCCAAATAACGCCTGAATAAAAGGACTCAAGGGTGAACATTTTTTCTAACATCTTGAGAAACATCAAGAAAGGTCCTAAACTGTTGAAAAGAGTTACGACGTGTGACGAATCTAGTTTTTTACCTATGACCCAGAAACTAAGTGCTAATCAATGCACTGAAAGAGTACAAATTCGAGGTTTTAACCACTCTCCGATAGCGAGTACAAAGAAAGCGGCCAGAGTTGTGGATTATTCATCAGGAAAACGGCCCAGCCCACACTGCACTGATTGTTGAGTAATTTTTGGCAAAGTATGACATCTCTGTGTTGGAACATCCACCTTACTCACCAGACCTAGTTCCGTGCGACTTTTTTGTTTCCGAAAGTGAAGGACTCGTTGAAAGGAACCAGGTTTGATAGAGTGAAAGCTGTAAAGGAAAAATCGACGGATACCATGAACATGCTTTCAGAAAATGATCTTAAACACTGTTTTGAATAGTGGAAAGTTCGAATTATGGATAGGTGGAATGGAGGGAAGTATATTGAAGGGATAAGGTGAAAGTTGTGAAGGAAATAATAATGAAAGTTACGCCAAAAATCATGTTATTTTCTTGCCACATCTCGTATGTCACATTCTAGAGAATTCTTACCTCCAATGACAGGAAGAAGAATGTCTTTTTTCATTAGACTTGCGGCGCACATGCCCCCCAAGAAGGACAGCTCGGATTCCAAATGTTTGAGTTCGATATTGAAACTTGTGGTACCTTCGGATGGCCATTCATAACCAATAACGAGACACTTGAATCCATAAGCACTAATTCGTTCATCTTTCAAATAATCAGATGCAGTTTCCAATGAGAAGATCACTTCGTTACCTGGCAAGATAATCGAGTTCATTGGCCACTGTAAACTGAAGAAACCATTTGAAAAGAATTAAGTGGATGAAACACTGATGCCTACCTTCCGCTAAATCTATGCAGAACAGGCCAGTAAGGCATGGGGGGAGTATCGTTCTCCTCTGAACAGGCAACAGATTTCTTGTCCATTTTAAAGTTCATAGCAGGAACAAAGAGCTGCAATGAGTCTTCGGGTTGAACTGTAGCACAAGCAGGATCAAAATCCAAACTCATCCATTTCACACTGTCCGGAAATTGTACCCTGAAATGGAAGAAAGACCTTCACACCAGTATTCAACAGATAGATATCAACCAGAAGAATAAGTTGTTATCTGTATGTTTAATAAAATTCAACAAATGAAAAAATATAAAAGTTGCACCTAGCAAATAAAATTATTGTTATTGGACTGATCTAAAACAGGGTATAAAAATTGTAATGATTATAATTACCTGTAGTTAGTTACCGTTGAAGGTTTATAAGGATGATCACTTTCCACCAGAGTATAATGATGACTAGTGGTATCAGCTTTGTAATCTATATTTTCGTGGTTCGAGGATATGCTCAAAGAAGCTAAAGATTTGTTATTCAAATATCCCGAGGTTCCCATCAAATTCAAAGCCGCTACGTGAGGAAGAAGTTCCTGAATCAAATTCAGTATATGTACGGCGCTCTGAAAAATAAGTTACAACAATCAGGTTGGTTTTCGGGTCTTAATGCAACCGAATACCTATCTTCCCCTAAAATTTAAAATTATTCTAATAGAAACAGTTTTACATACCTTTGAATCGCTAGTAGCCAATGGGCTGATATGCGCCAAAACCAACGGAAGTAATGTTGTTACGATGCAGGATTTGCTCAGTATCTCTGCTGCAGGAACCTCATCAGCTTTCTCTCTGGCCAGCACCATCAAATTGCTCGCTTTTTGGCTGATAGCACTTGTCATGGACAATGCCGTGTTTCTCGCTTGCTGCTCCAATTTTGTTGTTGCTGCCCTTCCATATTCAAGAGGGTTGCTAAATAAAATATACAGTGTATGTTACGTAAAGATACAGACTAATTCAGGACTGACGTACGGAATTCACTGGGTTTGTTTCATCTCACAAATGACCCACAAATTTTATTTTATATATTCTAAATCTCACCTGTAATAAAGAATAACCGGAATTTGCCCTCTAGTAAGAGTAGATCCGTTGAAACTCAGAGAGCACGTTGAAAAAGTGAATATGGTGTTATCAGACCCCTTGACAGAAGTCAGTCCCCCATCCCCGTTGTTTGTCCTACCACCATGATTTCTCAGCCTAATTGCATACTTGAGATTTTCCTGCAAACAAAGTAAGACTCAACAAATAACACATTACAAGATTAGGTCCCAACCTTGATAGGAACAGCTCTATCAAACTTAATTTCAATCACATCAGGAGGAAAATCTTCGGGTCCGAATGATCCCCTGGTAATCTCCAAACTGTTCCATCTGTGTGCATGGGGCTGACCATCTGGACCATTCATGGTACTAGTCTGAAGTCAAAATTATCCTTGATTATACAATCGGAAAATAAAATAAAGCTAATTACATCTTCTAGTAGTTCAAGCTCGTATTCATAATGTCCGATGCCTCCATAAACACCAGCACCTACAACGGAAATTCCGGGGTGGTCAACTTGAAAGCATATGGCATCTGGAGAACCATTTCCGGTATTCCAGGTTCTCGACTGATTTGTTCTTGTGAATCTAGATGGAGTCATGTGCAGTGTACGTCCGCATGTGCCTTGTAGATCTTCCTGAAAGCAAATCGGTTGTAGTGATATTGCAAATTACTCCGGTTGTGTACTTTTTCATAACCTCACTAAATTATACTTACTTCAGCAGAGCTACATTGATGAACTAATTCGGCCAAAACTCTAGCTAGTAAGTGACAGCAATATTTGGTAAGTTCTAGTGAGCAACTGGTGTTACTTTTCTGCAAACTTCTCACAATGGGGTCACAAGCTAAGTTTATGAGACATTCCAAAACTTCATTCCATTGCCAAGAGATGCCTGTACAGCTGGATTCCTTCTAAAAATTACATAAGGTAAATTTTCATCTATTTACAGGTAAACCAAACTAGCTCTGCTTCTGAGATGCGCAAACGATAAAGAGCAACAGTAGCTGTGTGACAGAGATCGACTACCATTTATCATCTGAGAGCGAACGAGCTCCCGCCCCACACCGGGGTTTGATCTACTGCGCATCCAATTTTCAGAGGCAGAGCTAGTTTGGTTGACCTGTACATTACTAATTCATTTACAGACACCCGTAAGTTTTTTTATATAGGACAACTAAATCCTTTGTCAAAGGAGAAATAAGAGGAATTGAAAATAATGGGAACAGCTATACAAAGAAATCATGCTCAAGAATGTTGTCATATAATAATAATAATATCAAGTTGCTGCTACAAATATGCTTGCCGTTCCGATCTTTCTCTACTCCTTCGGAGGAATGAAGTGAAGGAGGAGTTGCGACATCTGACGTAAAGAGGCCCAAGATGATTCGTCTATACAGGAATTTGCATCCTTAATCGTCTATTCCTCGGTTATATCTTCCCCGACAACATGGAGACCGAGGACTTTTTAATTTGGAGTGTCTTCACAACAGAATAGTACTGGATGCCGCTTGTAAAGTCATCAAGAGTTTAGATCAACATCTCTGTACGGTCCGTGACCATGAAAAAATAGCAGCCCGAGCGGCTGATGAACTTGGTGTCACTATCGACACCAAACGGCGTGACCCAAACTCTATTACCAAGTTCGAACCCGCTGGACAAAAAGCCAAATAAAGGCCGCAGAAAATGCAGTCTTGCTGCAGCTTCACAGGGGCAAATCTATGCACGTGGTCTTGTTCAAGAATGTCGAAGAACTCGATTTATCCAAAAACTTGACCTAATGACAAGTGGGCTGAAGTCAGACCGAGAGTTTCATAATGGCCTGCCAGGATGACATCTTCAACACCTTGGTTTTCCATAGCCGCGCGATGGGTATAAATGATACTATACATAGGGCCGGCCGTGGGGCGCCAAAGACCATATTGCGTTTGCTGTCAGCATGTCCAGCATATGCGGTCTTAGCATATATCCACAAACATAACGCGGCACTACGAGTAAGCGAATAAGCATCAAAGTATGTTCAATATAGAGTTTTCGTCTCCTAGCGAAACGAACATCGTCCGAAAAGAGGAGGAAATATCGAGATTAACTAGTCGAACTCCCAGACCATTTTGTAAAAATGTTTATTCTGATAATATGGTTCCTTGGCAGCTTGATGCATTTGACAGTCTTGAACCTAAAACTCATACCGGCAGACAGTAGGAATCACATAGCCGGACGAATGCAAAAGGCCGTCATCCCTGGTTTATTGCTTCTGCTCAGGGCACACGATTAGCGAACCCAATAGCTGCTCACCTCATAGTTTGGGGATATCGGGATAATGACGAGCCCAGCTCGACCTTTGACTGTGTCCAATCTTTGGAGACAGGGCCCGACTGGATTTTTTTTTATTTCAATTTAAATAATAATATCAAACAAATGATCAACAATATTGTGCATAATGGCAACAATATTATCTCGTGCACAGTTTAGCATGCTTCAAATTTTCAATAAATGGTATGAAGTATCTTGCATTTCTTCAGTTATTTCGCCAAACTTTAATGAACAATTCCAGTCAAGAACACTAAATTATGGGACTGCCCGATCAGACTTAAGCCAGTCACCGAATTGTGACATACGACAAACCTCGGTGGCCTCGTACTCGAAGTCCACCACGATTTTTAATACCACAATGAAAAGAGCATATGAAGACCGGGTGCAAATCAGTATCTCATTTCAAGGCCATATCAAATACAAACATGGAAGATAGGAATCGAGCAGTTCAAATTATAGTGTCCCTGGATTTAAACACTACAACATTTTCGGGTCCAAATCGACTGATATTTGCTAGGCCTCTTTTCGTATGATTCAAAATCAGAATGGATATAATATGGATACCATAATACTTCGATTCATGAATTCGGGAATATTTAGAACTTAAAAACTGTATCCATTTCGACTTTGAATCGTATGTAAAAAAGCCTAGTAAACGTGAGACGATATAGATCCGAAAATGTTGTAATGGCAACAGAATATGGTTAATGGACTCGTCCATTGATAAAACGTCTATTTCAATATAGCAAAACACTCCAAGAGTTCCACACTAACCTGACTTTTGTAACTCATTTGTTCAACAAGAATAGGATAATGGTGTGAGTCAGAAACACTCATCATCGGTAGGCCTGTATTATCGGAGGGACTCAAACCCCGATGGAGTGAGCTTTCCAAGCTTATGCTGTGGCCAATGAGTGGAAAAGTACTCCGCAAACGAACACTGGGCGCACAGAGTGCACAGAGAACTGCACTCAACAATCTTTGGCTGCTGCTGTAGATGTTCTGGCCATTATCCTGAAAAACAAAAAATCAGCACATTCCTTCTGCCTCACAAGTTACAAGTACCTTATTACTCTCTGCTAACAAATCACACAGACAAGTCCATTTCAAATAAGCAGTTGGGTAGAAAGCATGGAAACACAACACGAACGTATGATGGCATTCATCCAATACGTTATTCATCATATGTATACTGAGCGTGTTGATCTTGCTAGATTTCTTATTCTGCATCACCACCGGTATGTTGTCGGACAAAATCTGTTTCAGTAACGTCCTTACGTCTCCTATACATTCCGCCAGCTGAACGTTTTCCAAAGAAACTTTCCTGTTTATTTGCTTCGGGTAAATTTCGTTGGTGTAAGTACAAATCAATCGCAAACTGGCTCTGCTGATGTACACCAAACGCTCCAGTTCAAGGGTAGTGTATATAATTTTCAGCGATTGACCTTCCACGATTCCCAACTTGAAAGTATTCCACGAGGACTGTAAAAGAGACAGCAAACTCTGGAAACACTCTTTGGTGACGGTCCTTGAGAAGCTCTTCGAGAGGATGTGAATGGGTTCGACTATGTCCGTTTGTCTAGGCGGCGACTGGTTTTCAGGGGTGATTATTTTGTAGAGCAGTTGGGGTATTTGGCCGGCATTGACGTCAGTACCGTTATTCGACTTTTTCGAAGATTTGAAGTAAAACATCACCTGATCTTCCGTTGTAACCATGGTTTGACCAGAGGAACCACAATCACTACTTGGGCCACTTATCCTACACCAAGCTACAAACCATCGGTGTGCCTTTAAAAAAAAATTATTACAAATAAAAAGTGGTCATCAAGTTCAATTTAACTTGACAATGCTCAACCTTTCAGATCCTTAATTTGGGAATGACCATTCCATCTGCCTTTTGGTTTGTAGAACTCTCCTTTCACGTTTTCACGTATCACGGAAATGATACTTTTCCCTCAGACGGTTTTCTTACGAAAAGTATGAAATCGAAGTATGATATATATGAAATATTGTTTTTCAATCGCCCAAAGTTTGAAATTCTGTTTTGTGTCTTACAACATACGTATTTGATGAACCAGAATTCTTATTTCTTAATCCATAACGAAACTACTTTCAAAATTTTCATCAGTTTATATTTTTTGTTCTCAAGTTATTCACTATCAAAATATATGAAGAAGATGTATAATGAAGAGGAAAACAACACGTGCTGCGTCGACATAATAGACGGAGAGTCAGGTACAAAAAGTGCTGTGAATACGGACATGATTTTTTTTGTGTAAATCACAGGTTTGAAAAGAGCATTTTTTTTATCCGATTATATTCAAAATTGGTATAATTGGTATAAAAGTGTTTTTGGGATCGACGATCACGTTTTTCATCAAATTTTGAATATTTAAGATAGCAGCTTCAAAATGGTGGATGAATTTTGTGATTATACTTAGATACCGTTGAAAATTGAGGGGATTCTGGGATTGGAAATCGTGATATATTTCCCAAAGTTCAACGACAAGCAAGCAACGAAGCAGATCGTTTAGCAATAGCTAAATCATTGTCCTTCATTTATCTTGTTCATGTAAATATATCTGTGACAGCTGGAGGGTAGCTGTAGTCGTAAATGATCAAAAATTGTATAAGTATCCCCTTCACCACACTGATTTCTCTTATTAGAAATGATTGATTTTGAGATATTTGGTATTGAATGAACTCAATTTGTGACATCAATCACACCATAACTTTCGAATTACATGTTATAAACTCATACAACCCTATATATTTGACAAACACTTTTCCAAGGGAATTCAATTTAGTGGAAACAAAGGGGTTTTCTTTCATTCATTAAAAAAATATAATTTTAATAAGTCACACATTTATGACTTTTTTCAACACATTCAGCTGACTTCAAATTATATGCAATATAGAATTTATATAATTTTCACCCTTGGCAAATTCATGTTATCACCTCGCCAGGTATGACAACTTTGATAGTGACCTAAAACACCTGTTCTCAGATTTGCTTGACTGACCACAGTATGTTTGTGTAAAAGTCGAACAAAATGTCACGATTGACGATGCACTTCTTAAAAAATTATATTGTCAATGTTGCTTTATATACCCATCCAAGAGAAACTGATATCTGTGCCTTCGCAATATTGAATTCAATTCTGAAAAATCACAAAAAAATATAAAATTATGAGAGCATATTGTTCAGTTTTCAAATTCTCCTGATATTGAGTGGACCTATGGAGAATGATACTCTTTTACTATGTTTAATATTGCATAGATTTGAGGTTTGTCACATGACCATTAACAGTTCGTTCAAATGCCGTTTGGCCTGAGAAATGCACCTGACACATTTCAGAGTTTTATGGAAATACCGGCTTCTTTCATTATCATGCCACTAATGACATATCTAACATAATTCAATGGGTCAAAACATACACTTTCTAAAGCTTTTGAGCATTCACTTTGTAACGCCCTTTCACCTACTGAATACTCATTCACCGTTTCAATGTATTTCAGATTATAGATTGATTTGAGATATTGATAAAATATGGGTGATAGAGAGTAAGACAGAAAATTATTAAATACTTCATCAACAATTACCTGTAGAGGGATGGGTTCGTCAAATAAAATGGGGAACTTTTGCCTAGGGCCGCATTCATAAGGAATTTCCTCAGTTTCCGCCAGTAGTTCCCCGTCTATTTCTTGTTCTCCTCCTTCAGGTCCAATATCCAACAACTTCAGTTTGGCCGTGTATTCCCCCCGTCCACCGAAAAGTCCGAAACCTCCTATTAGAATATCAGAATCGGCCATGAAACGAATAGCCTCTATGCTGTGACCAGAATAGCCCCACCCCCCTCCATGGCTCTCAAACCTATTAACCGCTTGAAAGTCTTCCTTGGAGTACTGTTTACCAGACATAAGCTGCCTATCGTCGATAACATCGCTGATAGCCAAAATTTGCAATTGGTGAGCTATGGAGAGTATGTCGAGACAGCAGAGAAGATTGATGGCCGCTTGGAAACGTGTTACGAAACAGTTTGTCGTTACTGGCAAAGCTAACTCTGGCGACAGTATGGATGCTAGCTGCAAACTCTTGTCGGGGGTATCAGAATCATAAGTTGTTATGTCGTCGGTGATCTGATTATCCAACATCTTGAATGACTTATTTGATTGAAGTTCGCTGGCAATGACGTTATAACACGAGAATTCGTTACAGTTGGAGTCATAAGACCAGAGAACATTATAAATTGGATCCATGCACACTATTTTATTGCTAAAGTCGACTTGATCTTGGCCCTTAAACGAGTTGCAATTGCCGTCCCGTTTGTTGATCACCAGGCACTTGAAATTTTTTGCAGTTTCTTCTTCATTTGGAAGTAAAACTGAAAACAAAATAGAATTAATTTCTCACAAAGCCAATATAGATGATCATTTATACCGATAGAGTGTTTGTTTGCTGTCACAGTTGACTTTGATATACTTATAGAATTGATTAAGCTCTCATCTAGCTTCAAAAAAGTTTGATCTCCAGAAGCTCCAACCCAAGTCGCTCTACGCCCATGCCTGGGGCCGATATTAGGAATGAGGCCTGGAATACTGTACCAAGGCGTTCTAGGGTTGCTATAGCGAGAACTCGAACTATTGCCAGGTTGGGTAGCATCTTGGGATGACGCTGAATTGGGAGATCTTCCCAGTTGTCCCTTCTGTAAAAGATGAAACATACTTGCTACATTAGGAGAGATGACAATAACCAAGAATCATCAATACCATGTATTTATCTGAAGAAATAGGATTCATGGATTATAAAAGAAACGTATTGATTGTTATATTATGAGCTAAAGTTGGAACAGTATTCCAAAACAGGTCGAATCTGTGCCTTATAAATCATGAGGTCCTCCCATGAGATGGTACTGCTGATGGTAATAACAAGCATTGAAATGGAAGATTTTATCGGTATAGATACTCCTGACAATAGATACTCCTGACACAGTTACGCTGGGTACTGTGAGATTGGCCTTTCTAGAGAAAAGACATTCTTGGGTTTTATTCACATTGAATTCTAGAATTTTGGCTAAGTCCATATTTCTGCATTCACTGGCTCTTATCGGAGCTTTAGAAGAGAAAGCGGTATGAGCAAAGCTGTTCACTGGACATGAGGTAGCTACCAACAAATCAAAGAACAGTGTTGGTGCTAGAATGGATACCTGCGGAACACCAGCATTTATTGGTAGAGTATCAGATGATACTCCATCGACCACCACGTGGAGAGATTGGTCTGAGAGAAAGCTAGATAGCAAGGAACACAACTGGGGAGGCAAGCCATAAGATGGAAGTTTGGCTATGAGTCCTTGGTGCCAAACACGATCAAATGCCTTGGAGATATAGCTGCAAGATTAAGTCATTTATTTCGCATTGTTTTCATGTGAGGAAAGTAAACAAATAACTCGTTGGGAGTTTTTCTCAATGTGTTATCGCACTGAGAGACCGCACAGCATTTATACAATTCCGAATGAACACCAGCTGAATCGACATACAAAGTAACTGAATTGTTGCACATAAGCCCCTGATGTTTACTTTTGACATAGAGAGAAGTGACGTCACGAGCACAGTCATAATACGGCACGCGTATTGTCACGAATTCAAAATCAGTCACCATGCATTTTATAATGTAATAGAAACTATGTTAATGCTTTCCTAATGCTTGACAATATGATATATTATTATAAAACATACCTAATATGATATTAAAAATATAGATTATTTCTTTGTACTCACTTGTGCATTGCCAAAGGTGTAAACTTCACCTTTTGAGGTGAGTACAACAGAATGGTTGCTGCCTGCTGCAACATGTACTGCACTGCAAGGAAGCCTCACCAGCTGAATACCACTTTTGGTCAATATATCTCCGCATCCAAGTTGCCCATATAAGTTGGATCCAAAAGTGTATACCTATAGACACATTTTAAAAAAAATTAAAAATGTCGACTGAATAAAAGCAACATAAATGCTGAATATTTTCAATTTGCTTTCCAATTACCTGTCCGTTCTGCAAAAGAAGTATACTATGATGTAGTCCACAAGCTATTTGCACTACTGGATTTTCAGTTGGCAAAACCAGCTTATCTGGAGGTAGGCACGTTATACGGGTAGCATCCCTCTCAACATCTGAGCCCTGCTGTTCTTTCACTACAAGAAAATATAAAATATTTGTTAATAGAACTGAAGTTCAAAAAATCTAAGCAGCACTAATGATATGAAGAGGATCCTAGAAACTTGTTAACGTGCATATACAGTGTGACCCATTTAAGATGACATTCAAAAAGCCCACTAGGACACCAAATTTCATTAGTAAATCTGCATTTTCAAGGCCAACTTGTCTTATTTTTCAAGGTATTTAATCTAAAAAAATTACTAGCGATTTTTTTAGCGATTGGCGAAATTTTCAATTTTTTTTCTATCGCCCGCTTTATAAATATGTTTTAGAAATTGTTCTATTCAAATAGTCTGGAAAAATACCATTTTCAATACAATCACTAATCGAACCTAGAAACAAAAAAAAATCATCCAACAACCACCTGCACCCATAATAACTAACCTGTGGCGAGAGCGTTACTCTGTCGGATGCTATTGTTGATGCGATGAACCGCAGAAGAGTTGGTGACCGGCCTGGACGATTTCGATTTCAATGACTGTTTACTAGAACCTTGTACGGATTTCTTGCTCTTATTCTTTCTCTCTTCTAGGCGACTTTGAAGCTGAAAAAGAAGGGTTCAGTTTTCATCTTGGCGAATTGATAATAATATTCAGAAACCTGTTCTTGCAGTTTGATTCTTTGCCTGGGTGGTATGGACTTCTCGCGAAAAATTAAATCTAGTCTCATCATCCCAGCTAAGTCAGCTAGTTCAGAGTTATCGACGACTTCTCTGGCGCATATTCTGCAGCAGCCGCAGATGGCACAGCCACTATCGCCTTCTCCACATCCACATTCTCTGAAAATTATAGAAAAATTCTTCTAGTGGAGGATGGGATTTGAGAAATTTTCACAGAATATAACCATGATTAAAAAATTTCTCTTTGAATTTTCGAGAATAGAATCCTATACTTTTATCAAATGGTCATATTTTAACAAAACTCATTTTTTAACGAATGCACAAGTAGTTATTGCATCTTGGTCCCCAATTAGTGCTAGCAACAGTCCGTCAAAGGTAATAGGTCACATATGGTTGAGTATGGCAAAAAAGTCTTGAGCCAGAGAAAATATTATTATTATTTTTAAACGTTTATTTTTAACCTCTAATCAGATTACAATAAATCTGACACCCCAAACATTCAGGATAACAACATCAATAAATTGTCCCTATTCCAACTGCTCCAGCGACTAAAATTTTGTATTTGTTCTAACCATCAACCGGCTGCACCCCTACGATCAAACCTCAGAAGTCTTCAGAAGACTCCTGCGAGCTGGAAATGAGAAGGGTCTTACTTTTAACATGCGATCCCAAGCACTGCAGCAACATTTTTGGCGTCGGCGTCGATGGTCACAGAACTATTTGTCTAGCAACGGGAGAACAAGTGGACTCAAAATTTCAAATCAATCACGACAGGCACCCTTGTGTTGATTCGGACGAGGAACAGATGGATACAAATCTGTCTATATTGACCTACTCTTGCACTGACAAGTGCAGTCCGAATCATAACAAAATTCTGCTAGTTGGTTACATTGAACACTTGCAATGGACAAGTTCAGTGATGTTGTTAATACTATATTTAACGCGCTGGAATTTAAATATAGCTTAAAACTACTTTACTAAAAATTACTGAGAAATAGATTATTAAAGTTTACGTATTTTAGTGCGGAACGTCTATGGTCTCCGACTAGACTGTGACGTCATATGACGCGAGATCGCTCCACCACAAATTACCTACCCACTTATCACTTCCTTAGCTGCGACAGGGTACTCGCTTCGTTTGTTGATTGTTTTTTATTTCACCATAATGGAAGAAGGCTTCGTGAAAGGACAAAATGATAATTTACCTAAAATAGATATATACACAGTGATGGAGATTTTTTCTTCGAATCCGTCTTATGTCAGTGCTGAAATAAAAGGCGTTCAACTCTTTAAGTGAGTATCAACTTTTAAGTTTGCTCCGCCACAGGGTTCAACTTATAACGATGATTTATTTAAAAAACGTTTCATAACAGTTTGTAGTTCAGTACTGCAAAGCGGCATGTTTGAAGCTAACCGTAGTTTATAACACTGTTATTCAAAGCGGAAAAAAGGATTTCACTCGGGCAAAATTAGAGATATGATTCACAGATTATGAAGGCCGCTCTATTGGAACTTCATTTGTGCTATTGGTATATAACTGGGGTAAGATTTTCTTTGAAAAATTGCGACAGCCTTCCGTATATGACATTCCATTAGGTACTTCACCTTAATACCAACCAGACTATAATAGGTACATCAAAATTATCTTCACACACATATGTAGTACTGTTAGGTCCAATCAAGTCATGCCTCATTAGTTGCACCACTTCTTTTTATTCATGTCATTTGGTAGGTACACGAAAAAAAATGTATTGAGATTTATAACTGTCGTGCTTTCACACATAGGGACAATAGAATATGAGTAAGAAATTTTTTTAATTTCTGCCATCGTGTAATAAACAAAACACAACACGAACGGAGCAAATGCCTGCACACCAATGAATAAGAATAAGAGCCGCCTCGCTCAAGAGCGCCGCGTGTAATGAAATTATTTTTCCAAGCGCATCTCCAAAGTCCTATAACTCTTTTATTTCTAGAGATAGTTCAACGATTTTTTTAATTAATCCATAACCAAAAAATGAAAACTTGTACATTGTCCTCTGCAATGAGGTGCATCCCACAAGTATCAGTTAGATATTATTCAGTACCCGTCGAGGTATTAGCCAGGAGAATAGCTGTATTCGCCACATTAAGCCTACGTTACAGATGTATATGGGAGTAAAAGGGTAAAACATCGGTCGGCAACGACTACCGTTATTAAACGATCTCCCAGAAGAACTCTGAGCTTTATTATCAAATCTCAAAATTACACTAGTTTCCACTTACTGTCCAGGATTTCGTTCCGCACTCATGGAAGACAAACAGCTGATGGAATATCCCGTACATTCCCTGCAAACCGTACAAATCATGCACATGTCATCGTGCCAAGAATGCATGCCAGGAGGGCAAATATTATGCTGCTCCCCCATATTGGGATCAGACACACTAGGGATGTTAACGCCATCTTTCTGATTTTCCGTTTGAATTTCATCAAGCAAGTCTTGTTCTTCCTGTACGCCACAAGTGTCCATGGCGACGATGTTGGTAGAATTTTCTAAAATAAAAAAATGTTTAATCTAAGACTAGCAAAGGAATGGAGAGCAATTCATACCCTCTTTGGATGTGATGAATTCTCTTCCACACTGGAATTTGTTATTGATGCCGAAAGTATACACCTGCCCTTTATTAGTTAACGCTACTGTATGGGCTTTTCCGAGAGACACTTGGGTGATGAATTCGCCTTTCAAACTGCCTACGACTCCTATATAAAACAAAATGCATTCATTATCCACCACTCAGAAATAACTAATATGACAACCCAAAATAAATCAGTCAATTTTCCGTTTGGAAACTGAATTGCATTTCACTGATTTTTTTTCTTCCAAAAACGAATATAAGTATTACACATGATGAAGAAGTATAAACGACTTAGTTCCAGCCCACAACATTATTAATTGTTTATTTTTTAGTGTAAATGCATTTTGTGTACCAATGAAATCCAAAAATATGTTTAAACATTTAATTACATATAAATAATAAAGATAAAAGATAGTATGCCAAAAGAGTACATCTGAAATAACACACTATAACGTGTATATAGAATTTTTTGAAAAACTTTCAATATATTCTTGTATTTTTCAATCTTGGCCAGCTCGCGTAGCGTATCCAGCCAAATGTACCTGTCCCTGTCTATACCCATATGTTGTATTTTGTTATGCATTCCTTCCAATCTCATCACTCGAGTCTTGGGAAGGCTGCAGTATAAAATAAATATACAAATATATTTTTAGTGATTACAAGTGATCATTCGATTTCTCATACTTCAAACTCTCTTAAATTAATAGATTTGAATAAGGATAGATTTTGTGACATTTTAAGAACATTTTTAGGTGAAACTATGGCAAAATGCGACTAGACTGGACTAAGAGTCGACAAAGAATTTCTCAACTGTCATGAATTGCTTAACTGTTTCTTTAGTGTTTTTGTTAATCTCATGTTGACTAGTGTTAATACTAAGATAAAAACATTCCATAACTATATGAAAAATATATACAAAATCAAATATATGCAAACTTGAACAGAAAACAAAAAGTAGAGGTAGAAATATACCTGTCACTGGATCGGCATGTGTGGTGTCCTTCCCAAACATGATCAGTTCACCCTCTTTATTAATCAACGCCGTGGTACCGCTGTTACACGCAACAGATACCATACACTGTCCATCTACCTTTATCATCTTCTTTGGTTTCACAGGTTTCGGTTGCCTTCTAACTTTATTTTGGTCACCATCCTCTCCTCTGCGTGCAGTTCCTTCAAACGCATAAATAAAAGCAACTTGAGTTAACCCTAATGTGCAGCTTTTGTACTATCAAGATAAGTTTATGAATTCAAACACACAAATATTTTTACAAACCATTAATCATAAAAATGAATATAAGCTGCATTTGAAACTCACCAATAAAGATGACCGATCCATCTTCAGTTATCAGTACTGCATGAAGGCCATCGTGGCCGATGGACATCTGATTTACTTTTGGTGTTTTAGTGAGAACTAGCTCAGACCATTTTCCAGTTCTAACTCCGGCCTGTTTTATCCCCAGAGCCGAGGATTTACCACAATAAAGTATCTATAAAAAATCAAGATATGTCACATTTTTATTTGAAATTAAAAAATTGTTAAGCTGACTTGTATCAATACAATTACGGGTGTTTATATTCGATTAGATTTGTGAGGAAAGCAACATTTTTGAGAAAAGGTTGATTAAATGAGAAAATGTTGATTATGTTCATTGGTTTACAGAAGAAAAAAAATTAATAATTCCATTTTTCAGAATTACATTTCGAAAACAAAATGCTAATTGATCATCAGTGTTCATATCAGGGCAGAGATATAGGTCCAGATACTAAAGCAGCACAAATATTTCTCATTTAATATACAATTTGCTTGTTTACCTTTCCTGTGACAGTTCTGATGAGCCCAAACTCTTTTCCAGCACAGATACTGGCAATTTCTTCTTCACTCCCAGTATTAACTGTGTATGTCCCAATTTCTTCATCAAAAGAGGAAAGTCCAAACACATCGACACATTTCCTTGCTAATTTCAATGGTAACTCACTCACAAGAGATGCTGGTGAGGTATTTTGATTCAACATCCTAACGACGAACCCGTCCTAAAATAATTTATTCATAATTACTATTTTATTTATTCATTCCACATGAAATATACTATTATAACATAATATAAAAGCCATACAAATTTTTAGGGTCCAGAATTTTGTTTATTTGCACCTAAGTTACAAGGAGTGAATTTTTGTATATAATAAATTGTAAAACGCCAATACAGTGCCCTGTGGGATGACTAGTTGTGTATATAGTTAGCCATGTCATAATCATTGTTAATTGTTACATCATTCCCATCATGAATATTTAATGTATTACTATTTTTTGTCATTATTAGTATTGCTTGATTCAGAGACTACTTAGAACTATTTTTCTGATATCATTTTTATTTTCATTGAGTGAAACATTATTACTCCTGGTCGCTTTAAACTTCAGTTTTTTTCTGTGTTAGAGTTAATGTGATATCCATGACTTTATTCGTTTAGAGCATTTTATAGTCTTTCTCTCTCTTTTTTGTTTAGACTCTGATCATATATGTCTATAAATACATCCAAAAAATTTTGAAAAAGCTGCATTTGGGTTATTATAATTATTTATATCACTCCAGTCTTGCAGTTTCATTAGATTTTAATTTTTTTATTATCTAGGACTTCAATAAATTAGTGTTTTTTTGTGCTTAAAATTGTTTTAAAATTGTTTTTTCCGTTAACCTGCTGTCGTTCCCCTCAAAAGCCCTCAAAAGTCGAAACTTGTGCGAGCTAAGGATTGAAACAGATAATTCGTAAAATATAGGATAGTGATCAGTAACATCATCATTGATGACAAAAGACTTATGTTTTAGATTGTTGTATTGTGGATATTTTTTCATGAAGATATGTTCTATACAAGTTGATGTTGGAACTGTCACCCTTGTATAAAGCATTAATATAAATGATTTGAAGCCCAAAGATGATATCAGTTCAAAATAATTAACCGAAACAAGATATTTGCCAGTACATCAATATTTATGACTTCAACAAATATGTCATTTGACTTTTTAGGATATTTAGCAAATAATTTTCAAGTTCATTTATAAAAAGTTCTGCATTTGTTGAAGGTGCTCTGTATTAGGCTAGGATGGGTATATTGATATTATTAATTGTGCAATGAATTTGACTAATAGTGATTTTACATTGCATTAAAATTGTATCATCAAAAGTAAAGTTTAGGCTAGATTTTACATATTTTTCGTTTGTTCACATTGCTAATGAATTTTCATTATTTGTTGAATATCGAGCTTTGGAATAAATTATTCCATTAGAAGGCTTTTAGGATTTCACTGAAATATTTCATAATTTTTAGGCTGCTTAAATTTTGCTTGATTTTGCTTGTTTTATATACAACTCATAGGATTAAAGCGTTTTCATTACTTGAGTAACTACTTTCTTGGCTAATCTAGTGCACTTATATAAGTGTTCGAAAGAGAGATTCCATTTTCAATGAATTAATGAATTTTCTTACATCTTTAGCAGGCGATATCACTCCTAGATAATCTCCATCAGAAAACACTACAGTTGCTGAGGAATCTCTATTATGTAGAGGCACAGACGCAGATATGAGCAGATTACTTCTCTCAACAACTAGGAATTCACAGCCTCGCCTTCCACATAGTTTCAAATAAAGATTTCCCTTAAAATACAGAGTTATTACTTGGAAGTACAAATATCGCCATTTCTTACATCACAAAATACCAAACTTCCGTTATCATTCGGATAAAAATCTGGTTTCCAAACCACAACATGTCCTTTTATGGTTCCTCCATAGCCACTTCCGATTTTCAATAAGCCTCGAGAAGTGAATAAATACAAGTACTGTCCATCGCAAGCCAAAGATTTCATCTTCATCTGATGGTTGTGAAGTTCATTAGGAAGTTTAACAGTGAAATAATCGATTTTAGCTTTGCCAGGTACTCCATGGGTTATCCAAGCTGGTCTGATGATTTTTCCTAACAGTATACCGTGAACGCTTTTTTGGAGAGAAGAAAGGACGGCAGGCATCTGAAACATGACAGATTATTGGAGTGGTTCAATTATTTTATTCATTGTTCTTGTTGAAATATGCACAATGAAAATACCATTGACACAAAAAAAGCACAGCAACAGTTCATACATAAGGTAAAAAGTAAAAAAATCCGAAAATTTTATATTTAAGTCCGTAAGGGGAAGTAGCTGTTTTATGCCAAACGTATGCCTCATATTTTCCACTTGTGGGAATTTGTAGAGAGAAGAAAATAAACTCTCTGGCACACCTCTGAACTTTGTTGGATTCAAATAACTTTACTCTTCCTGGAGTCTGTGCCACAGAGGTGTGCTTCTTACTTTGCAGCAGGTGGTGCTGCGATTAATTTTATTTTAAGTCGCGGTTTCATTTGTAGGTGATGCCTATAAAGCTTTTTGGATATTAGTTTATTTGATGAAACAAGACCACTCTAATATTGTCTGACCTATCCTAGCACTGATGATAGGCCAGAAACTTGAAACATGCACATATGCAGGTGGTCATTTCCAACCAAATGAAGGATAATATTCAACTGTTGTTGTGTCCCCCTTGAGGAACATTGCACAAATGGATGACAGATGTAATTCAATGTCTGTAAGGGAAAGAACGATCGGAATTATTCATTTCTTAAACTAAATCTAATAAAACATCAGCTTCGAATAAAATCAAAGAACCACACAAAATGATCAATAAAAACTTGAAAAAATAATAATAATAATAATAATACAGAAACACATAAGCTGAAATATTATTTCTGCTTACTAGTGAATGAAAAGGAAGTGGCTGACAAATTTGCAACATACTAATACTTTTTAAACATATTTATGCAAAAGTAAAACAGATGCAGTCTTTGGGGAAAATTCTACAATAATTAGTTCAACTGTTTCTCAATGTTCTCCAAATAAATATATTTCTTTCATACATATCATCATAAAATCACTAAAAACTAAAGCAAATTCTGAGATTTTTAAAAATTATTAATGAGAAAATTATATCCTTTTAAACAAGCCTAACCAATATCCGAATAAGAATTTCGCAGATTCATGAAAATATCATTTGTTTCTGCCTATCGCAAAAAAGTGACAAAGTATGGATAATTACCTACCACCAAATATTATGTCTCTTGACCAACAAGCTGATTTCACTCTGCATAATGAATATAATTTTGCAGAGCATTAAAAATCTTTCAAGGCAGTGTCAATATGATTTTAGAAAAAATAATTTACAGAATCAGACACTTATCACTTATTAAATTATGTTAAGACTTCTATTTTGTATAAAAAAATATGTTCTATCGATTGTTTTTGAAAGCTTTTGACTGCCTTAAATCTAGCTATCCTTCGTATTGAGTATAAAGAGTAGCATTCAGAAATGATTAAGTTCAAAACAATCAACCATTTCATTTTGATAGATACACCAAAAATGTACAAATCCATGTAAAAAATTACAGAAGATATGGGAGTGTTTCCATGAGAAGTGAAACAAATTTGGATTTTTTCAGAACTGAATTTTTTTGAGGAAGAAACTGAATTGGCAATAAAATGGTCGTTCTAATAACGAATTTGAAGATATTTTCGATATATTTTGCCTCCTACTATACTTTTTCGTAAATGATGTTTCCATCGCTGCTGGCGTGGAGTGTATATTATTTTAAATTACCCCTTCTAGGTTATTTTGTTAGTTTTTGATGTATCTATCAATTGTGAGAATTTTCTAGGACGAAACGTTTTTTAAATGTATTGATATATTAGTTAACAACTCAAACATAACAGAAACAGAAAATGTGAAATTTCTGGTAGTATCATTCAATTAAGATCTGTCTTTTAAAACTCACTGTTTAAATTTATCAAAGTTGTTGAATTCTAAATGTTTTCAAATCAATTAGAAAATTGAAGAAAACACTTCATATAAATCACATACGTTTACTTTATTTTGGTGAAATACAGACTAAGATTAGTTATGGAATTTGTATTTGGGGGAGCTCTCACCATTCTAAAAATGTTTTTCGTCATAGAAAAAAAATCTAAGGTGTATTTCAAACATCTCATTTGTAGACTCCTGTTGACCTGTTTTTATTAACTTGAGAATTTTAGAAATGAAGCGGTTGCGGACCTACGTTCAGATGAAGCATTTTTTTCCTCAAATCATCCAACGATTAGCGTCTTTTAGGATCAGCATCAATTATGGAACACCCAGCATAATGACTTTTGTTTGAAAATACAATGGGATGTTCATAAAATCAGTTGTGGAATCATCTGTGGTTGAAAGACAAACTTTAGTCGCTATTTTCCATAGTTCAAGATAACCTCTTGGTAGGTATTCATGTTGAAAAGTGGAACATTCTCCATTACAATTGCTGAAATGTGATTTTTTTTGTAATATCTAACAGAAACCAACTAATTCCCCGGCTAAAGCCACACTGGACATTGAACTACATCTGATAGATATTGTAAAATTACACTAACTAAAAGTGAAAATTCCCATTTTCAATCAGATAGTTGATTTTTTTTCAATAATCTCTAGTTTTCATTACCAGGGAAGTAGTTGTTTTCTGTTAGATATTATAAAAAAAAAACACATTTTTCAATTTTAATGGAGAATGTTCCCCTTTACACCCTGTATAACTTTATCCCAGTGATATAACCAATACTTAATTGATAAAGTATTTTCCCTCATATTGTTATCTAAGAGTTTTCTGCTAGTGTTTTGTCACAGAATCACTCATTTTATGCACTATTGATTGGTCTAATCCGGGAACAGGGAATACTAAATTTATTAAAGTTTGCGAAATGTGTGAGAAAATGATTTCAAAAGAGCATGCATAGAGACATAATGGGTAGGTCTATTGATTGTGTTGTTAGAAGTACTTGGAACACTGATCAGAGTCGAAATGCCAGAGAATTTTGAAAAACCCCATAATACTGATTTAACAAAAAATTAGCTGTACAAAATCGATACTGAAATTAAAGTGAGATTCTATAAATTTGATGAGTATCTCTAATAAACCCAAATAACTTGCACCACAATTGAAGGTGACAACACTGCAAAAAACCTACAAAGGGAACAAAATACTCCGAACCACTCACCTTTAATTTTACCTTTTAAAAATAAAAAAGTAATTTGACTAGTTGAATTAATCTTTCAAAAACATTTTAATTTTTGTTGGTGGTACCAATTATACCAAGTTTTAAGAATTTAATTAAATCATCACCTGAATATTTTGGAGCGATAAAGCCCTTGGACACATCAAAAGTGCAGCAGCGGCAGAAAGGTATTTTCCAGTATCACCTCTCACCACCACCAGTGACAATAAGCAGGCACAAGCCACTGCTGTGAAATGACTTCCGTCATTAGGAACAGAGCTCTCAGGTCCATGAAGAGTGGCCAAATCTAACAACAAATTGAATAACGAATCTATAACTTCGGGTGGTTCAAACTTGAGTGCTTCTGGCGTCTGTCCTTGCAAGACGTTGAGCAAAGCATTCAATGCCTTGGTACAAAGCACTGGGTGTGTGATTCGACTTTCTTTTATCAGTTCAAAAACTGACCTCAACCCTAAACCCACAACTTTAGACACTATTATGGGTGTAAGGTAGGTGCTTTGAGAATTGTCTTCAGTATCACTCTCGATTTCACTCTGATCTTGGATTGGGGCGCTGCAGCTGCTGTGAAGGTACGCCTGACTCGCTTGCCTCATCCATCTATCAAGGACTGCTAGTCGTACGGAAGCAAATACGGCAAATGCTGAGGCATTGCCTGGTAACTCGATTTCTGGAGCACTTTGCGGATCATTATCACATGGTAGCTCAGCTTTATTTTTTTGCTTGTATCGCAATTTCGAAGATTTCTTCTTTAAGCGTTTCCATTCCAGTCTTTTTCTGAAAATCATTTGTTAGATAATTCTCACAAAAACAATGAATTAAAACTTACTTAGAGCTTTCTGGAAGAACTTTGTACGCCTCATGGAATATCGTACTGAAATCTTCAGGGTCGGGCAACATTTTCAAAGAGTGTCCGTTTTCTTTCTCTTATTTTTGTTTAGCTTCACATATTATTGATTTTCTTGATGTGTCATAGAAAATCCCTGGGACAGGAAAATCGATAAAATGAACATAGATAGAATAGAATTTTAATAATCGTTCTGCCGCTACAAATCTGATCGTAATTTGCAATAGTCAGCAAAATATCTTGTTAGATGGTTAATTGGAATAAAAGGTTTTTAATCCGCCGGGAATTTTAAACAATTCGCCAAAACTTGTGATGACACTGATGACAGGTGAATATATGACATATGACATTTATCAGGTGAGATTCGTGACAGATCCATGACAGATCACATACGAATTTTAGGAAGTGTCTAATATTTCGCAGTCTGCATCTGAAAATTATTTGTATAAATTTTAAGAACCGCTTGTGACTCTATTGATACTGTCTATTTGGTCTCAAACGGATAGATGACATTAGTTTAAATACTCTGTAAAAAGGTAATCGAAGAAATACTGTACTGTTCCTTCTTATTGATCTTAAAATTTTTTGTGGTGGCTTTTGCTGAAAATTTAGTAAAAAATACTATTAACTGCAATACTGAGAAATGGTTCTTCACACTTTATTATTTCATCTATGTTTGTAATTTTTGGATACAGGTAGTTCTACTGTTTTGCTTCATTCCTGTAAAACAATGTACTTACATCCTTATTTATAAAATATTTTATTCAATATACAGGATGTGTCCGAAATTTGAGCGATTAAGAAAATGGGTTATTATATATGAAACAAAATGTAACAATAAATATCAAGAATTTTCGTTTTTGAAGCAATCAAAAATGTTCAAAATTTTTATGAAATCGCTTTCAGTTATCTTTGTGTGAGAGGCACGGTTTGATTCTCCAAGCCACAGTGTTTCAGCGCGGCCATCTTCTACTTTCCACACTTCATTTTCGCAATTTCGGAAATAACCTGTATATAACGTCGATACTTACTTCATATAGGGAGAAAAAACACCCTTTGGAGATGAACAAAGTATTTTACGAATGATTAAATGTCCCCAAGCATATAGATTTGGTTTTATTGATTATTAGAAATCAGGTAATTGCCTAAAACTCATTTCTTAAAAATGAAAATAGATCATTAAAAATGTAGCCTTTCGCAAATTTCCTATTATAAAGTGGTTTTGTCGGCAACCATCGAACAGAAAATCTCTGCCCAGCACCTGGCACAAGTACATCATCTGGACATCCCGAAGACATCCCTGATTTCAACCAGGGAAGTCCCGAGGACGTGCGGTAGCCACCAAAAAGTCTAATATGGGATGTCATATGATACATTTATTGGTACCGAGGACATACCTGGGTTGTCCTAGGGATGTAACAGCTACGGCATTCACCGCATATCCTCTATGGGACATCCCAAACATGTTCGTGTACCTACAGTACACTTTGGGACAATCATCGAAGAAAAAAAGTCTCCCAGCCCCATACGACTGCCGAATCACCTCTGCTCAATACTTCGCGAAGTTTTTCTAGAAAAACGCTCTTGGCAATGCTTCATGTAACAACTATCAAATTTTAATCAAAACATTTGCTATTTGTCAGCTGGCCCTACGATAATACATAAGTGTCTGATGGGCGGTACAGAATACCTACCACAGCTAGACCTTCCATGATATCCATAATTCTGTAGAGCGCTTAGCTAAAACTAAAGGTCAGCGTCAGGTTGTATGTAAAGTCTGTTTATGGTTATTCTCGAGATAATATGTTTCTGATGTTGTCATTTGCACATCCATATACTCTAGTTAGTAAATTATAGATAGTGACTCATCGTTAAGGTTTTTACGTGATTTGAATGTGCGGAGAGGATGTAAGAAAGTAACAAAGTAAAATTTTATTTGAAGCCTGAGAACCAAGCTGATTTATGATTTATGTTCTATTTCTTGACCTGCTTTATATGAAATATGAACCGTACAACCTGTGAATCACAGTCTAAAATTTACGAACTCGAGTACAGGATATAGAAAAGTACCACCCTAGGTTAGCCTGCGTTTATGAAAAAACAGTCTCATTCATTATCCTCTCATTATATCTCCAGTACAAAATGTACAAATCTTAGGTATATTTCCAATGATGATGATGTCATATTATGTACTCGTCGCTTGTAGTATTCCTACGAGCGTGGGGAAAAGTTACTTTTCCGCACGATTTTTCGTTTTGAAAGTTGTACTTTTCCGTACGATTTAAAATCGTGCGGAAAAGTTACTTTCCCGCACGATTTTTACTTTTCCGTACGATTTTTACTTTTCCGCACGATTTTTGTATTGTTGAAAATGAGGAAATTTACGACTAACTAAATGATTTATGTAACTATTCTGTCTTATTAGTCATTTTGTAGCATCATTATAAAAACTTGTTTATTAAAAACCTTGTTTTTTCATAAATAAGATGGACAAAAACACTCGTAGGAAAAATATTGTACCTAACTCTTACGGAAAATGTCTTTTCCGCCCTACTACTAAGTACTACTTTCCGCACTTGTTAGGTAAATAACTATTTTGTGATGTCAACAATGGACGTCACTGCACATATGCGCTCGATAATCATTTTATTGTATTTTTTATTTGAATTTGGTTGTTTTAATGATATGCATATTTGAAAAAGAAAAAGCGAAATATCCCCAATCCATGTAGATTACTGAGGCAAACTTGTATAAATTGTACCTTTATATATCAAACAGTGTGCCGAATTAATTATATTTATTTAATGTAGTATCACAGTTTATGTGCGGAAATTTTGTCATTGGAAGTTTCCACAAAATGTTTGTGCAGTTGATATAAACTAGCAAAAACGTTAGCTGGATCTACGTCTGGATATTTTTTGGTAACGACTTCTGGTGGTCTGTCGTCGATCAATGCGGCATTCCACCCGCTACCCCTTGCTCCAGAGTAGTCCAACAACGCTCTATCTCCAACATGTAGGCATTCGTCAGGTTTCAAATTCGGCAATTTGGAAAAGAACATGGCTTCTTCGAAAATTCTCGGATCTGGTTTCTCGATTCCGACCTCGTAAGATGTCAGGACGAACTGGAAATAGTGGCGCAGTTTCGTGTTCATCAGCGTGCTGCTTAGTCTTGGATCGAAATTTGAAATTACTCCCATAGATACGTCTGTAACAAAGAAAACACAATGCTTACTCTCCTAGGTGTTAACAGTTAAAATGGTAAATAAAAGTGTAACTTAAGACAGATAACGAATGAAATTTTATTTGAAAAGGTACATTTTTTGACCGATATTCTCTGAACGTTCGGTGGTTTTCTGGTTCGATTTATTCTCAGACACAGCAAAACCTGCGCAAGTCGAAGGCACTACCACCAAAGTTGTACGGACTACCTGATATCCATAAGGAAGGAGTCCCACTAAGACCAATCGTCAGTGCGATTGGATCGCCAACAAACAGCATAGCAAAAAGTACCTAGCTTCTCTACTGAACCGATACATTGGCCAAACTGACACTCATAACAGAGATTCCACCCACTTCATTGAAATGATTAAAAACATCCCGTTAGGACCAAAGGATATTCTTATCAGTTCTCGCTGCTTACGAAAACACCCATCAACGAAGCACTGCATTGCACAAGCCAGAAATTTCCAGATTGAACCACAACGCTCTTTCAAAACACTGCCTCACCACTACGCACTTTCAATGGAACAAGGAATTCTACGAACAAATAGACGATATTCCAATGGGCAGCCCTCTGAGTCCGGTTGTGGCTAACTTCTTTATGGAGAAGTTCAAACAACAAGCACTGAAATCTGCAAGATGCAAGCCGTATTGATTTCGCTATGTGGATGACACTTTCGTAAGAAGGAGTCATGAGAACTAACAAATGTTGACAACCATCTCAACTCCATAAATCCCGAAGATCCAGTTCACAATAGAAACAGAAAGGAACAAAGCGAGCTTCTTGAGAAACTTGAAGGCAAAACGATATTCAAACCAACGAAGACCATTGGAAAAAGTCTGAGAGCCGCAAAAGACCCAAAAGATCCGCGCTCTACTCCTGGTGTTTACCGCACTCCTTGTAGCTGTGGTGACTTATATATCGGTACGACAAAAATGAGCATGAACACCCGCCTACCCGAACACAAGAGCATGCTCTACTAAATATAATTATGTTTAATGAAAACCAGGTACTGGACAGGACCTCAGGGTATTACCCACGAATATTCAGAGAGGCTATTGAAATTCAAAAACACCCTAATAATTTTAACCGAAAAGAAGAAGGGCTCAATCTAATAAAACGTGAAGGTTAGTTATCAGAGAGACCAAAACAAAAATATGTATCGGAGTCCAATGAGCAAGCGAAATGAGGTCACGAATTAGGATACGCACAATAAAAGAAGAAATTTGCACAGACACCGAGTCAGTTAGGCTCAAACGAACGCCGTCCGTTTCCGCACCGCATTTGAAAATGTCTACTGCAGATGCTGAAGAATTTCAACTCGTTCTATTGATGATATATTTATTTTGTGGAAATTCATGTTGACTAGGATAGTGAAAATATAACTCATTCGTTACGACCGGTTTCGGCTTATTGAACCATTATCAAGTAAGCATACTTGAAAAAGTAATTTTTTTATATCATATATTCAGGAATTTTATTTATTCAAGAGGCATCACCAGTGCGTCACCACGAAAGTCAAATTTCGTCATTGCGCCGCACATCTTAGGTGTGTGCGGATATAATTTATTTATTTATTTTCAATATTTTACCTTTGGGGCGCCAAACTAATACCGTTCAACTATGACTGAACACATTTATAAATTATAATGAAGCCCTTTATTTTTGGTAGGGCTGTGTATGCAGTTATGAACACGAAATATCAGTGGATAATGTCACCTATTATGTTTTATTATATACTCATACTTACCTACGACCAGGGCCGTATGCATTATGCACATTATGCAGCTGGGCCCCTACCTCCTTCCCTTTTCTATTTTACCATCAGTTTTCGAAGTTTGATGCAATTGGTCAAAAATGCATTTTTGTTGGAGTTTTTTTATTTTGTATTAATGTGAAATCTTGTAACTATAAAACAAATCAATGGAAAATTGTAATTTTCAACAATAATAATAATAGTAATACTCCCTCATAAACACTCGTCGAGTGTACCCAATGGCGCATAACCTGTGGCCTTGTGTGGGTAGAGGACGACTATTACTATTATTTGCCTAGGCGCTCAGGGGCGACTTACTGATTTTTGGTGGCGTATTCACTTTTCACCTGCAGGAAAACCTAGAAAACTTACAGCACCACCTTGAGTGGTTAGTATGCACTTCAAGCTAGCACTAGACGAGATTGACATCTTGAAAACTCACAATACACTCGCTTTTCAACAAGTATGTTCCGATATCAAGTATCTCGTACCTACGTCGGGCTTGAACCGACTATCGCTTGCTGAAGTTCCGAACGACCTCCGCCTCAGGCCGCTACCGACCATCCAAATACAATAATTTTTTTAAACAAATTCGCCTTTCTGACTTTTCTAGCGGCAAAATCATCTATTATTTTTTCAAAATTCAGCTGTCTAGCTAATGGTGACTCGATTGAGAGCATTGCCAAACCACTGAGTCGTGTCTGTCTCATATATAGTTGGGTGTTGGCATTGTATATAATCATTAATGTTTCAAGAGGACTCCGGGCCTCCTGTCTTCTCGGGCCCCGGAACCAGTGGCGCACCCAGGGGGGGGGCACGGGGGCACAGGCCCCCCCCGAACTCCTATAGACAACCCAATATTTCTCTCACAGTTTGTAACCGAATTGAAAATAAATGTTCTGCCGTGAGCCGTGAAATCTTCTCTTCTAAGTAGGTACATTATCTTGTCTTAACTCCGCCCTCGCGCAGTTTACGACTGCGATACCTCGCTAGGGAATGAGGCATTATTACATCATCTGCTACGTTATGAACAGTATATTAGTGTCAGTGATGAGTGTTGGTTGAGCACATCCGATTTTGTTTCTGAATTATTGTTGTTGGTTGTCGCATTGTTTTTAAGATCTCGTTGCTTTGAAGGTATAACCCATAAAAAATGTAAGTAGACTATATTTAATGGGTCATATTTTCTATGTTCATTTACTGACTTATTTTTTCTAGACGTTAATCAAAAATCAAAATGAATGGAAAACGGAAGTCTCATACTCTTTTGGATTTTTTTCAAAAGAAAAAGACAAAGACAAACGAGGATACTTCAGATGAAGGTGGAAATATTGATGCTGTGATTGATTCTCAGCCATCAACCTCTGGGGTGGTTGTTACTACTGTTGCAGACCAATCTGATATTTCTTCCTTCAGAAACAAAAACAAACAGCTGAATGATGGTGACAAAATAAAAATACTGCAGGGGTTATCGGCACCACAAAAAAAATTTGAGTTTCCAAGTACAACTTTTGGAAATAAATCTAGGAAATTTCAATATGATTGGCTTGAAAATTATAAGTGGCTGATATATTCGAAATCAGAAGACGGTGCTTACTGTAAATATTGTTTCATTTTTTCCCAAAAAGAAGTTGGACATAATTCAGCTCAAATCACTGGACATCTTGTTAGTGATCCTTATCGAAATTGGAAAAAAGCTTTGGAGAGTTTTCAGAAACACCAGACAACCCAATACCATCGTGCTGCAAGTATTAAGGCTGATAACTTTTTGGCAGTAATGGCGGGGGAAAGTCAATCAATCGATTCTCAAGTTGATTCCGCAAGAACACGCCAGATCCAAGAAAACCAGGAGAAATTGGCACCGATTATAAAGACTGTCATATTGTGTGGCAGACAGGGACTCCCTTTACGGGGACATCGAGACCATGGCGAGTTCAACGTCAGTGTAGAACCAGAAGAAAATGAGGGGAATTTTCGTGCCTTGTTGAGAGCTAGGATTGATTCAGGAGATGTAAATTTGAAGAAACATTTCGAAACATGTCCTCGAAATGCTACTTACATCAGCTGGAATATACAGAACCAAATAATTGAGGCATGTGACATCATAATAAAACGAAAAATTGCTAGTGAAGTGAATAGTTCTAAATGTTTCTCTATATTAGCCGATGAAACAACAGACATATCAACCATTGAACAATGTTCAATCTGTGTCCGTTATGTTAAAAATACTGGAACAAGCCACAATCAATTCACTATATGTGAAAATTTCCTTACTTTTGTGCCCATTAAGTCAACTTGTGGAAAAGATCTTGCTGATGCAATCATAAATGGACTGATATTATGCAATATTGATGTTTCAAATTTGAGAGGACAGGGATATGATGGAGCATCTAATATGAGTGGGCATCTAAAGGGGACCCAAGCTTGTATTGCCAAAGATCATCCAACAGCGCTCTATGTACATTGTGCAGCACATAATCTCAATCTGGCCATTTCTAGTGCATCTGGAATACCGCCTATCAGGAACTGTATGGGGACCATTGAGAAAGTGTATACTTTCTTCAATACCCCTAAAAGGCAACAAGTGCTGCAACATCAAGTGCAATTATTAATTCCAGAATCTCGCAGAGACCGGATGAAACAGATGTGTCCAACCAGATGGATTCAAAGGCATGATTCTGTCATGGTTATGGTGCAATTGTTAAAACCCGTGCATTCAGCACTTCAGGAAATATCTTTATGGAAAGATAAGGAATCCAGTTCAGGTGCGTTCGTTTTGCTGAGTGCTCTGGCGCAGTCGCAGTTCATCATTTCGTTGTTCTCTGTAGAGAAGCTTCTCGGATACAGTCTTCCTTTATCTAAAATTCTCCAACTTGAGAACTCGGATCTTGCGTTTGCGATGGATAATGCCGAAGAAACAATCTCCAGTGTCAAATACGTGCGCGACAATGCTGAAGCGCAGTTCAAAAATATTTTCGATGAAGCAAAACAGATTGCCGATATGTTTGACATTGAAATCAAAATCCCAAGATTGGCCTCGAAGCAAACAAATCGGGCTAACGTACCCGCTGAAAGTGCCATAGATTATTATCGAAGATCAGTTTTCATACCATGGGTTGATTCATTTTTATCTGGCTTAGAAGATCGATTCACCCAGCATAAGTCACTTCTTAAAAAATTCATGGTATTGTTACCTGCAGAGAGTTTTCCTTCTGGATCAAAAAATAAGGAATTTTTGGACCTTGCTGAGTTTTATAGTCATGATATCCAGGACGTCAGCAGGAATATTCTGGAGGCAGAACTGTGTCTGTGGTACCAGAAATTTAATAAAACCAGTCATCCACAAAGACCAAAAAATGCACTTGATGCATTGAATTTATGTAATCAAGATATATATCCAAATGTTTTTATATTACTCAAAATATTCGCGACTCTGCCGGTATCGACCAGTTCTCCGGAAAGGTCATTCTCGACATTACGTCGACTGAAATCCTATTTGAGGAATACAACCAGTGAACATAGGCTGAATGGACTGGCACATTTGAATGTTCATAGGGAAATTCACGTTGACCCAAAGGAGGTGATGGCAGTTCTGAAGGAGAATGGACCAAGAAGGCTTGATTTTGTTTTATAAATATATATTTTTATATTTGACTAATTTTTACTCATCTCTCCTTCATCATTCTTTTCATCTCCATCATTTTTTTCAGTCGTTAGAATGCTTCTTCCATTGTTGAGGGCATCAATCCAGAATAAAGAAATTCTCTACTTATTGAAAAAAAAACCTTTCTTTAGAAACTTCAAGTTTGTTATAGCATTCTATCGTTATTCTGAAATACACATGACCTTGACCAGAAAAAAATTCGCCTGCGGCGCAATTTTTTATCCGCATGCAGTCATGTGTGCCCCCCCCATAACATCATTCTGGGTGCGCCACTGCCCGGAACATTTGCCCCCTGCCCCGCCCCTTTCTCCGGGCCTGCCTGTGGCAAAAACGGCAAGGGCTGCAAGTATTTTTCATCACCTCCAAAACTCGTTTCGATTTTTCATCCTAGCTTGCGTAGCTTTCATGCAATATTGAGAATCTTGACAAACTCTCTTTCATCTTTCTTTTTGTTATAAATACTTTTTTGATATTTTCAACGGTTGATGAGTTATCGGCGAAAATATGTTTTTTGTTTGACAAAAGGGGTGGTTTTTCAGAGGCGTAGCCATCATATCCCTCCAAAACGAATGGTTGTGATTTTATGATGTATGGGACCTCTACTAACACTCAACAGTTTATGAAAGAACATTTCCATGCCGGATAATTGTGTAGAAAATTTATATACCGACTGTACTAATTCAGTGGTGCAACCAATATTTCATTTTGGAGGGCTGAACATGGAATTTCTCAAATGTTTTTAGCTGCGCCAGTGTGAACATTACGCGCGACCAGAAGATAAAGATTATATAAAAATAGTTATCAAATCTTCCTATTGTTAGTCCTAGGAACATATCAAACAATAACAATGTTTCAAACTAAGTGTTGACTCACCTTTACTCCGTATATAAGACAATAGATCATTAACGCCATAACATGGTTGCCAACAAGCCGATGTTTTATAAACTTCTGTAAGATGCGAAGCGATAGCGTCTAGTTTTCTGTCATCTAAATTGAACTTTGAGTCTTTGAAAGTCCCTTTCACAATCATATTCCACCATCGTTCCCATCCCAGACCGGTGTGGACTCCAAAATTCGGATGTTCTTTGTTCATCTTGTGCCAGTGGGCTTTGAAATTGGCGCTCAGAGCGTTGTTGTCGCATAAAACGCCGTACATTGCCCCGATCTCCCCGTATTGTTGGCTGGGAGACGATCGAAACTTCAGAAGAGTACCAGTCACATCGAATGTTATCAAACGTAGCCGAGATATTAGCATTTTGAGTGATGTTCTACTATCAGTAACTATCTAAAAACTGTTTTGTTACAGCGGAAAGCGCAACTTAGTTTTGGACAAATTTTGCCAATTGATTCATAGCGACATGCGGAATGGGGAACAAAGTCTACGGTTAGAATGATAGGGAGACAGGGTCGGCTCTAGTTTGTAATGACCAAAATTTTTGTTTTCGATAGTGTTTAGATTTTTCTGTAAATAATAATAACCAGCACAGGCTATGCCTTCGGTTACACTTATTAACTACCATCCATCGTTCAGTGTGAATGGGTCAAGACCTAGCATGAATTATATTCCGAACGATGCTGCTATATTAATAAAAAAACTTTAGGCACTAAGACGTCAATTTTGGACGGTACAGGTGACTATATAATAATAATGATTTTCCATCTGAAAATAATCTAGAACCTACTGCCGTACAAAAATAATGGGACCGGAAGCCACGACTAAAATACGTATGAAAAAAATTCCTGGATTTCGGTCCCATTCATCATTATTAATGTTGAATGAAAAAAAAGCATTCCCCATGGAAATTTGAAAAATGTGATTCATTTGTAATATCGAACATAAAACAACTACTTCCCCGGCTGAAGCCAAGCTGGGCATTGAACTTCATCTGAAAGATATCGTGAAAAGCAAAGCAAAGCAAACAGCAAAGGAAAAAATCTGAAAGAAAATTTTACATTTTCATTCAGAGAGTTGATTTTTGAAATACCCATATAAATAAATGATACGGAGAATGTTATTCAAAAGTATCACTCCCAGAAATCGTTCAATTCTTTGATGGTATAAATATCACGTCTTTCGCTAGACCTCCAATAAATTGCCTTCTAAGGGACGGGGGCCACAAGGCCCGCAAGTACCCTAAATCTGGCAATGGTAAGGGTGCAGCCAGCTAGATAACGAAAATAACATATTTTGTAATATGAAAATAGATTATAAATAATCCAACCTTTGGTAAAGTTTTTCTACAAGAACGTAGTACTTTGCAATGCTTCCTATAACAAATAGCAAATGTTAATGAAGAAAACAGGTGATTATCTGCATTCCAGTTTCACAGTTTTGCCGATCATCAGTGCAGACCCGGTTAGGACGGAGAGCCACTATTCTTATCCGTCAACCTGATTTGCTATTTGTCAAAATAAAAATGTAAAGATTATGTTGACAGGACCAAGAAAGCGACCAGAACATCACGGACTTGGAAAGAGAACGAAACCAGCATACTCTCCTGGAGAGATTTTTCGGAATTAGACCTAATTTTCAAGGCAATGTGGGCGCAGTGGGGCTCCCTGATTGTAGAAGATGGTTTACTCGAGCGTATCAGCTAATGGAATGTCATCATTGATGTAACTGGACTATTTTTATGATGATAACAACAACAAATGCATCCTTGTTGCTATGGACTATTTCAGCAAATGGGTAGAAGCCTATGTCATTCCAGACCAAGAAAGCATCAACGGTAGCATTGGAGTTACGTTCCTACCAGGGAAGAAATTTTGAGTTGAAGTTATTGAAGAAATTTTGTGAGTTGATGGGTATGAGCAAATCACAAACGACTGCGTCTAACCCCCAGCCGGATGGCATGGTTGAAAAATTCATTCAAACCATGGAACATCTCTCCAAGAATGTGGAAAACCATCGAAGGGTTTGGAATAGATACCTTCCACTATTTCTGACGGCATATAGAGCAGCCATATAGCTACGCGGCTTCGTGCGTAATTCTTCCATTCGTGCGTAATATGCCTTTTACAACACTTGTTACGTAATATACTATTAACAGAACATAACGTTCCAACATTGCCTCTATGTCACAAGTATATTACAAACAACAACAACGTGCTAAAAAAGAACATTGCAGACATACCCAATTATGTTATGTCCTTGCTGGGATCTCATGTACCTTTTAGATCGCTCGTCCATTGGCAACCCATAATAATTCCATGAACTCCATTGTCCATGAAAAAATCTTGTAGGATAGAAAAAAATAGAATGGAAGAAGGACTTGAAGATTCATCCTGAAGAATTCCACTGATGAAATTGAATGATTTAGTTGTCATTACCTTTCAGTGAAGCGGTTTCAACCTCTACTTTTCACCCTCCACGAAATCAGAACCTTTCTTGCCACCCTATATGCAAAGATTGTTTTGTGTTCCCAAACGCCAGCTTATTCCATTCCAATAACCCCATGTCGCACCTCACAGATTTGTGACCTATTTACCCAAACAACGCGGAATCCTGATTAAACTCAATCCTCTATTTCCCGCAGGAAAAGCTGTAATAGGCACTCCTGAGTCCCTTTTAACGCTTGCGTCAGTTCCCATCAGCTGTTTGATGTACATTCAGGCAAATGGGGTTTGATAACTCGACGCGATTTTGCGGGGGTTGATATTTGATTTCAGAACGTGTTGATGCGTGTTTGGGGTTGTTCCGATCTGTGATGTGTTTGAAAGTTGTGTTTTCGATCGCAAAAGAACAAAACTCGAGACCGAATTGTGATGCGGCTAGTGACGAGGACTCTCATCGTGTTTGTTGTGCTGAAAACGATCCTGCCGCCGATTTCCACGAAATTTGCACAAGAAGGTGAAAAAAATCAAGATATTGTTGGAAGAAAAGGTGTACAATAATGCTTTTTTGGGGGTTTCGAAATATTCGGACCCCTTTCAGTATTTTCAATAGGTACCTCCTATCTGATTGAATAAACGAGAATGAATAAATGGTGGAGCGAATTGAAATGTGAGAGAGTATAATAATTTATAATTTTATAAAAAGGGTTTTCAAGGAAAGTAAAAATTGAGATTTTCAAACTCCAATCTGAACATAACCTCAAAAAAAAAGATGCAAATTAATTCTGGGGGTAGCTATACCAGTGAGTTCAAGATAATTCGAGGTGATCAGACACAATCATGAAACTGACAAGTGTGGTATATCATTGAATTTGGAATGAATTTGTATTTATTCAAAAAAGGCCGTATTTATAAAAAGTTGATGATGGTTATTTGATAACGAAACGTAGGAAAGTAAAACATCACAAGAAAGTGTATCAAAAGTTGCTGTTGGATAAATGTTATATTTTGTTCCATCTCTGAGGATAATAAAAACGAGGGGTCGAAAATGGGTGAATTAATTCAATGTACGAAACACAAATATTTTAGGAAAAATTTTGTACGGAACTCTAGTTTACGAAACAAGAAAAAATCATTTTTTATCCGTTTCCATCCAGTTTCTCGGCACATACCCTACCTTAATGGACACCACCCAGATAACCATGCGATACAAAAACCGTGTAAATAAGGCCCGCCTCAAGGAAAATCATTGTGATGACTTTCAGATATGAAATGCGACGTCACATAGAAAGTCACTAACAGGTGTTACACAAGTCCACATTTCATATCACACATAAGTCACATTGTGATATCAATTGTTTTTCATAGTTTTCTATAGATTTCGATTTTCTCTACACACATCAGTACATTCATCCAAACTTCTGACAGGCATTTGCGTACAACACTTGACTATTTGCATCTTCATATAAGAACAGTTAACACCAGTGTGGGCACTTTAGGCAAATCGTAAACATTTGGTAAAAACAAATTGAAATCTAAAAAACTCACGTGTTTGTACGAGCATTAAACCAAATACAATAGGTCTCATGCATGTTTTTTCCTATTTGTTCCAATAAATTATACCATCCATTCAAATACTGGGAAAATAAGATGGCTGCCAAAAATATCAATGATTAACTAGAATAAAAATGATCGAAAAATAGTAGAAATTAAAAAAATCGTCTTTTGGCGGTAAGATTTGACGTCAAAATACATGTCAACAAAGATTATCCAGAGGAAAAATAGTTTTGGTAGGTAGGAAACAATGTTTAATGATTGAATAACAAAGTACATGATGCACACAAAAATTCCAGTGATTTTGTGATACATGCATGTGACCTATTAACAATTCCATTATGAAACATTACAAAACTCATTATTCTTTTAAACGACACACACTATTATTCTTTCTCGAAATTTAAATGACCAAAGTCTAATCCAAAGATTATCGTTCGATAATCACAAGATTCGAAATCCCGATTTCTAGGTTATGTTCGTGGTCTGATGAGTTCTTTTGTCAAGATGGAGGGGGGTCCGAGCCGCCCTGACTGACATTTTTTTTGAGGTAATTTTGTGCGTCCCAAACTGCAGATTTTTTTTTTACATATCTACGATCTAGCCATCAAGGGTTTATTTATTTTTTAACGGTCCGATGTTTTTCACTATTTTTGAGGATTTTTCTGATTTTATAATGGCCAAATTTCCGACCGAAATTTTTTGCCGTAATTTTCCGCTTCTGAAACCGACGGACATGATTTCTAATTCCTAGTGGTTGACTATCTAGTCATCAGATGTTTCTCTTTTTTCGATAAGGAGGGGTTTGTGTCCCTGAACCAACAATATATAGTCGTAATTGTTCACGTCAGAAACAGTCGGAAATGTCGAATTCATTTCCTGAGATAAATAAGCTCTGTGGAAAATGTATGCAATTTATGACTAAAAATTAAACCAAAACACTTTTTAAATTTTTGAGAAAGGCACAAGACACTAAAATAATGTTGAAGGTCGGTAATATGAATTTGGCCTGGGGACATTCGCATCGGACATCCCAAAAACATTCCGAGTCGTACGTCCCAATAATGTCCATATTAGGTTCTGGGACGTTCGGACCTGAGTGGAACATACAATTGACATTGAGAGAGAGAGAGAGAGAGAGAGAGAGAACACGTGGCTACGCAGGCCAACAGCTGGTCTTAGCTGCCGCATTAGATCTTTCACATCAAACTTTTATATATGACCAGGAGCATGGAACCCAGAAAATCACACCCTCCTTCTCTTTTCCACCTTTTCAACGTCCAAAACCGTCAGTATTTTTCCCGAATTTCTACGCTTTATCTGTCGTTTTAATATAATTCTCCATATTAACCGAAACGACCAAAAAAAAAAATTGGAATGGCTTAAAACTTTTGGTAGAAAGAATTTTCACTTGCAGAACTTTCGTTTGACTCCTGCACCCCTCCGCAATTGGCCCTAAATGGATCGGAAACCGAAGTAGGCGAGAGTCGAATACAAAAGGACTACGCCGACGTTCGTGAGGTGAAATTTTCGGGGTCTATCGGCCCTTTGGGTGAACAACGCCTTTGCAAAATCAAATGCATAGCTGGCCAGTGGGTCGGACCTTTATGCATCGATCAACAGGGTAAGTTTCTCAAAGTAAAGTGTAATAATGTATACAAGGTGTTTCCGAAATTGGAGCAATTAAGAAAATGGGTAGTTGGGCAGAATAGATGTCTCTCTTAAATGCTGAAAAATTAATCGTCTACCACACTTCTTGTAAATGAAAATCATTTCATATTATAGAAAAATCAAAATGGACCTTTCGTATTAGTTATTAGTTCTCTGGCTTGTTTTAGTTGGTAATATCATATGGATCAGTTGTGTGCGAATGGATGCACTGTGTAACTTTCGAAGAATAAAGATACAATTCACCTCTTGAAAGTTTTAACTTTATTTTTTCAAATTACAAATACTATTGAAAATGTTGTCATCAACAACTTTTTTTTTTCCATAGTGAAAAACAAAACATTAAACCAGGGTTCCGACGATTTAAATCAAATGATTTAAATCACGATTTATTTCATGATTTAAATCAACTGATTTTATCATTTCTAATCATGATTCAAATCAAATTATAAATTGCTGTAAAAACAAGTCTGCGAAACAGATAACTTATCAGAAAATTCAAAAATAGGAAGAAGTTTATTCAAAACACACATGCATTATGTAAGTGTAAAAACATATTTTCTTGTAACGACAGGAACACGCGGCACGCTGCCGAAAAATTTTCATGTCAACACAAGTTCTTTTTGTATGTCGCCGAGGATATACGCAAATATTTTTCGGCCAATAGAGAAAAGTAATGAAAATAAGTGATTTTAAAGTTCATTATTTCCACATTTAAAGAAAAAATCAGTATAAATCAAAAAAATCAGTAGGTATAAATAAAAAAATCTCGATTTAATCAAAAAAATCAGATTTATTGAGTTTTTCAAAAAAATCGTGATTTTTTGCAACTCTGCATTAAACAAAAAATGACGAATTAACACACTGATGAAGGAACTAACTTATTTGTTTAAAGATGAAGTCAGGCACAAACATTGTCAGGCATCTCCCATTAAAAGTAAATTACATAATAATTATATGAAAATCATAATTTTCAAGCTAATTCGCAATACAAAATAAGAAATTCTCAATATTACTAAATATCGCTTATGAACACGTCGTTTTTTTGTTTTTGTGCATTTTTAACAATATTTTTCCATACGAACATTATATTTTCTATATTTTCTACATACCAACTCAAAGTCCAGGTTTCGAAGAAAAAAATGAATACTGACAAATTTGAAAAATCGAATTTTTTTTCGTGAATTTAGTTATTTGATTGTCAATTTAATTCATGCACTAAAAATGCCATATGTCGCGGTGTTTTGTCATTATTACAGCGAAAAAAGTTTGCCCTAAGTTTTCCAGCGACTAAACGGAACCTAACTTTTGAAAGTATGACAACCAGCATTGTAATAGTTATTTATGCAACAAGTGCAAAAAAGTAAGTGATTATTGCACTCGACGTGAAATTGTCCGACGAGGCCATTAGGTCGAGTTGGACAACACGTTAAGTGCAATAAACAATTTTTGCACGAGTTGCATACAACATTTTTTCTACGTTCATGCAAAAATCAAAAAATGATTTATTAAGGTACGGCATTAAGTGCTGGAAAATGAAAAGCGCAACTTAAATAATTCATTATTACTATCGATTTGCATTGAAACAGATCACTATCATCTATTTTCCATTAATAATACTCATTTTAAAACTTTCAATTCTGTTATTGTCAGAAATAATTTTTGACTGACGTTTCTATAACCACAGTTGCATTGTTAATATCAAAATCATATAGTAGCCGTGAGCGCGTATGTTATCACGAGGTGTGGTCATAGTTTGCTCTATGCAGGTAGACGGTTTAGAACAAAGCGGATCAGTTTTGATTATGGAGTTTTTCTCGGAAAGGCATTGTTTGTTTAGCTCTGGCTGCTAACATTAATTAACATTAATACAAAATAATATAAAATATGTAACTGTTTAAAACGTATTGCCAATCTTACAGAAAATCTGCTAAATATGTAATGGGTTTGAACATTTATGTTTGTCATGATGACAGCACGTTAAGTTGAATGACAGATGAGTGCAATAAAAACTTTATTGCACTAGTGCAATAAATAACTTCTTTTTCCACTAAATATAGTTCAATAAAATTTTGCTTTTTGCATGAATGTAGAAAACCATATTTTTGATGACGTTATGTCACATATTCATTAAATTGTCTTACCGAATTACACTCTAGCTTTTTCTTGTCAAAGTAAACTTGACATTTATAATTCGAATTTTGTTGCCATTAACTCAAAAAACTGCCCCTGAAAAAATTACGAGTCCGCAGGACACCAGATGTAAGGAACTAGGGCTGTACAAAGTTCTAGGCACCGCCACTCCCGAATGTCAGGCAATAAAATTCTCATTACTACATGTCAAGTTTACTTCGACAAAAAAAGCTCTCGTGTAATTATAAGTGAAAATTTTGCTTTCATTTCAAATTTAAATTCGAATAAAATCGAAAAATAAATATTTTTCTCTGAAAAAATTACAGCTCATTTATAACACTAACACTAAAAAGAACGTTTTCACCAAGTTTCATGAGAAGGATAAAAATTAAAAACAAAAAAAAAACGAAAAAGAATGTTTGTTAACGTTTTTCTCATTAATTTCGGGCTTATGTTGAAAAATAACTCATACAAAAGATTCAGATTTATCAATGATCTACAACTTTTCATGAGAATTTTTTCCGATATGATGTATATTTCATCCATAAATCGTAAAAAACCAAGATCCAACCCTCAAAAAGTATATTTAGCGATCCCTACCCTCCTTCCGGAACTTTTACTGAGTCGCCTTAATTTTTATTCATTTACTTATAAATCACCCAAGATTTTCCGACCCCCCCACATAGGTACTACTAAGATTTTTTTTATTTTTTTTTTAAGTTATTGACCCTGGCCTAATAATTTGAATTTCAACTTGTAATTTTTTACAAAGTATTAGGCGGAATTGTAAACTTTATAGACCACTGTAAGAGCTTCCAAAAGTCATCAAACTAGACCCCCAAGGTCATTTAAATATTTTGGGATTATTCTTGCCTTCGCTTGGGGGAGAACGGGTGAAAGTGGTGGAGTCAAGAATACCGGAAAATAGTGCCTCCCTTTCACTATTGTAAATCTGTGGAAGGTTTTAAACGATGTTCAACATTGTGAGTCATCCAAAACGAAACTATCATTTTGTGTTTCAGACAATGGTAGATTTCAGCCCTTGTTCAGGAACTGCAAACTTGAATATATAAATCCACATCTCATAGTCAATTTTCGTAATGTGACACTTCATGTAAGTATACATTAGTAATTAGTACAAATGAATTATTTTTATCCAAAATGCAATACATATACTTAAAATGGTGATATATTTTTTAAATTATGAGATCTTTCACGGAGAAAAATGTATAGTGATATTAACAATAATTTCTGGTACTATATGTGACAGCAATAATTTATACTAACGTTAACCATAAAATATTTCACCTATTTATTGGTATTTTACCACCTACTATCCAAGTTATTAGGATTACCAAAAATTATTGTAACTTTTATGATAATTTCTTGAATATACCAGATTTGTTTCAGTGTTCATTGGGCGGGGTTTTCAACTCACTATTAAGTGAGATTGAATTAAAACTATTTTGTTAACACGTTTTTCGAAAATTTCACTCAACTTGTTCAAGTTTTTACTTTAAGTTTCCGGGATGGACTTTTCCGCATGGAGCAAGATTGCACACCAGATGTAAGGAACTAGGGCTGTACAAACTTCTAGGCACCGCCACTCCCGAATGTCAAAACGGAGCCTGGTCATCAAGACTACCTTCTTGTGTACCAACAACACTTCTGACAAATTTCACAGGTAATAATTCTTAATTTAACAAGTAGAGATAGTCACCAAGTTATAGGTTGAGTTCGTACAATTTTTGCTTGAATGTTCGAGACTTGAAATTATTTTACGTGGAACGTCCCATTCAGTACATTTTCATATTCCTCTTGGAAAATTACCTTCAAATCGATACATCTTATGGAATGTTCTTAAAATTGTTCAAAATTGTTTTTTCCGGTAACCAGATGTCGTCCCCTTACGAACGGCATCCCTCAAAAGCCAAAACTTGTGCGAGCCAAGGATTAACGAGGTCTTACCTTTTAACGTGCGATTCCTAGCACTTCTTCGAGGACTTCCTTGGAATGTCCTGGATCGTAAATATTTTGAAATGTTTGCAAGGGACATTCAATGTCCCGGATGGTATATATTCTGGCATGCCTTCAAAAAGGAAATGTCCCTGCGTGTACCTTCTTCCTTCTTGGGATGTCCAGAGAGGATATACTGAATATTTCCTAGGGTCATCTGTCGAATGTTCTGGCACTATGGAAACTATCTTCAGGAATGACAATTTCATACGCGGGACACGAATCAGTATTTAAAACGAAACAAACTTTTTTTTTCAAACTTTCATTCAAAACAATTCAAATAATCAATTACATAATAACCAATTTATGAGCTATTTTACAATTCATCAAATGTCGATAATTACACAATGTTTAGTAATAAGGACTCGAAAGATATTGTTAATCACCGTTGCATTTTCAATGAGGTATAATTTTAAACTTTTTTTGAATATAGGACAGCATTCTCATGGTATGAAATGTAGGGAAAGGTTGATTTTAAACCCCTTCAAAATTATTTATCAAATGTTTTGTATGAGCGAGTCAGGACCACTTCATAATCTCTCCAAATGAAATTATTTTTAGAGGATTCTCCACCGACAATACTGATCAAAATCCCGTCTGGTTCGGCGTCTGTGGAACCTGGAGGAGAACTCGCAATATATCCAGGAACCACTCTTCATTTTGAATGTATTTTTTCTCGTAGAGTGGGATCTCCCGACTGGACTTGGACGTCTCCCTTGGGTCAATATCTGACAGGTGAAAGGAAATTATTAAAAGTTTAAAATAGTGGATCAAGTTAATGGCATTTATCAAAAGCTACTGATTTAAAAACTGTGGCAAAAGCTCTCACTATAGATTCATAATTCTCATACCTCATCAAAACAAATTACTTAGTAGGCCACAAAAAAACTTAGTAGCAGCATTTTCTTTACATACTTCACACCATGTGGTAAATGGTTTGTTTTAATTGAGTCGTATTTAACCGAGCACCAAAGTAATTTTGATATGATTTCCAAATATTTATCTTGTGTCACCAAAAATCATAGTTGAAATACCAAATTATTTATTAATTTTTGAGCCTCAAACTATTGAGTTTTCAGTCCCAAAGTATTGAGTTTTGAAGTTTATTTATATATTTCAGCAGCAATAATTATTATTGATACCTACCACAAATCTTACTTGAACACTAAATGATAATAAAGAATGGTGATACATTGACAGCGGACACCCTATGTATCAAGTTAACAAATGCCATCCTTAGGACTTTCTTGGTAGATTTCATTTACTTAACTTTGTCAAAGAATGATCTTATTATTTCCAAATATAATACAAATAGAGTTTTCAAGAAGTTTTGATAACGTAGACAGATACAGTCTCGGAAACTTCAATGTTTTTCATAGTTATTTTTTCAGACCGGAAAGAAAATAGTCGTGTAAACGCAGTAACTTATCGAAGCATAATGATTAATTTTTCTTCTATATTGTACAGATTTTCTTTAATTTTTTTGTATGTTGCTTTATGCAAATTATTTTCAAGATGACATCAACTGATTATTGTTTTTAGGTTGGGCAATAGCATCAGAAGAACGAGATACGAAATACAGATTGTCAATTTATTACGCCAAATCCCAAGATTCTGGGACATTCACGTGCGCAACTCCCAGAGGAATTACCAACAGTATTACTCTTCATGTTGCAGGTATTTGTTATTCAATAACGCAAGTTTAGTATTCAATAATGAAAAAACTATTTTTGAAGGTGAAAATATTGTAACAATTGTTATATAGTCTCCATTTAACCCTTAAACATGTTCAGTGCCATCGACGCAGTATGGCGTTATCTATATCTATATACGTGACATGACGCCGTACGGCGTCGAAATCACCTGGTGCCAGAACGCCGGTCCTAATAAGCATATCAGCCAATGTTATTTGGACTCCTATGTATCATGGGAGCATAAATACCATAGTCTGATATATCTGCTAATTATCCCTTCCTGCTCGCCCTAACCACATGTTCTCGGTAAGCTTGGCTTTTGGCGAGCATTACACCGTGAGGTGTCTCAGTGCCATTTGAAAAGCAAATTGCTAATCAGAGTAGCGTGTGTTTACAAAAAATAACTACTTACATAATATTATTCTTGATCTGTTATGATTTCATAATCGATTCAATATTCTTCGAGATTCATTTCTTCAGTTCTACAGTAACAGAAGATTTCAAAATTCTGTACCAAAAGAAAACTTAGGTCATTGGCCCCAGAAAATTCCTGGTGTCCCAGGACCTAAGTCTGGAGAGAAGTCTGTTTTCTAAAGTGTAAACTGTGTACTATGAAAAACACATGCCGCGAAACCAGTTTCCGACGCAAGGGATGTGTTGGAAAGCTTTGTGCCCTTCCTGTTTTGAGGAGTGGCATAACAAATAGATGTAACACTTTTGGTAGGATGCAGTTGTTATAATTAGAGTTTTTTCATTATGATTAGAAGCGCTTTTGTTTTTGAATACATTTTTTTCTTCACATTTTTTATTTGTTTTTATTTATAACGCCGTTCAGCGTCATGCGAAGACAAATGCTAATATAGTTTGACAGCGTGACAGGGCTCTGTTCGGCGTAATCAAAAGTAATAAAAAAAATCATATTATAATTTTTTTCAAATAAAATTTCATATGAATCACTTACCTAAGGCAATAACGAATTTCTATATGGGAATTGGGAACTGTCACTGAACGTCTTAATATAAGAAATGTGATACAAATTGTTGTTTATTATACAGCTATTCATTGTGAGCCAGTTTCTGTCTCTGGAATGCATCTCAGCGTCAGCGTCGGAGGGACTCGTTTGGGCAACACAGCCAAGTTTCAGTGCCCGGTAGGGTTCAGAATATCGGGTGAGCCAAATCTAACATGCCAAGCTTCAGGTGAGTAAACTATCCGTTAAAACAAAATAATTCTTGAACTGTATAATAGTTATTTGAGTAACAAGGACTGTAAAGACTTGTTACCATTCGAGGTGAGCGAGTACGAGCCGGGGCAAAGTCGAAGCTCGTCGCTTGCCGAGGATATTAACAGTCGATACATTCCGTGTTACTTATTACGTTGTTCCCGCTGCTTGTTGACATTTCTCAAAATTTACCTGGATTGAAGTTTGTTTTCTTACCCTTTCTTCATGATTATTCATTCCGCTATTTCATTCTAAGTTGCTTTGTGTGCGTAACTAAGTTACCGAATAAACAGACAACAATAATATTCAAAAAGTCTCATAACCTAAAAATTGATATACCTAAATGAAGCTGAAGGTATTACTTGTCAAAGTCAAAGTCATTATTACCCTAGGCATGTAAATGACCTTATTTGCATTCCGTTGTCAAGATGAATTAGTAAACGAATGATATAATAGCCATTTACCTGTTCTGTTTCTAAACATGTATGGACTGTTTACAGTGTCAGCAGCGGGAAATTTATGTTGAATGACATTTGAACAATATATTTTGCTACTTGCATTATCCGTGGGAACTCCAAAAAGAATAACTCTAGTATTAAATAGTATAAAACTCACCAACTATTTTGGTAAAGTTGGAAGGTGGAGAAAGGCGTATATTTTTCGTTAATTGAACATATTTTGGCTGCTTTTCTAGAGAATATGGAAGATCGAATGAAGAGTACATTATTCAACACATAAAGTGCCACAACAGGAAATAAAAACCGAATCTGTAAGGCCCTTCTTTTGTTCACTTGTGGAAAAGTCCCAAAAATCTGGCCAAGCGAAACTACAGTGGTACCACTGCAGACTAAATATATATATCTTTCAACACTCAGCTAGGTCACCAATTTTATTATGTCCTTAACGGCTATATATTAATATTTTAATTTTTGACATCGCAATTGAGAAAGTTTTCTGATACTGGTTGGCCAGATAATTTCAGCGAGGCCAGTTGGCCCTTTACGTGTTTAAAAAAGAAGAAGCAAAATTTACATCAACCTATTCATAGAGTAGGCATTACTAAGGCAGTAATGTCAGATGATATGGTTTGTTTACAAACAAATATTGATTCTTTGTGGTAATTCCAATCTCAAAAGAAGTGAGATTTAGAAACTTTTGATGACCAAAATAATGAATTCCGATGAAATCAATGAATATTCTGAAGCATGCGATATATATAGTACAGGATCCGAAGAGAGGTCGACTATCACCGTTCTGATAAAAGGATGAAACATACTTTTTATGAAGTTTCATGAATTGACGAATACGGCTAAAATGGGTTGCCTATCAAAATGTGGTCCAGACTATAAAAAATTTGCACCCTATTGTCGATTTGACAGAACATTTTATTCTTCATAAAAATTAGTGCATTGCAGATTACCTGCATATGAGTTGCCAAAATCTCAAATTTCCAGACGGTGTACAGAGGAGATAAAAAAATTGAATATTTTCAATTCTGAACAACCTCCTTGAATGAACTTTTTGATAATGTCAATAATAAGGGGTAGTTTACACTTAATCAAAATTCCTCTTTTTTGTTCCCCCTGTACACCGTTTGAAAATTTGAAATTTTGACAACTCATATGCAAGTATTCTGCAATGCACTAATTTTTTATGAAGGATAAATATTTCTGAAAAATCGATGATAAAAAAGTGATCCTTTCGAAAGCCAGATAGATAACGCGTAAGAAATTCGGAAAAAAATATGGTGGTCTGGGGCCTCGGACCCCTTTCTTTATTAAAAAAACTTGCGAAAACTCGTGAAAATGAAACCGGAAAACCCGTAAAAATTGTAAAACACATGGAATCTTCGAATTATTTTAGTATGTACATCTATGTATCTAGTAAGGTGGGATCGGTCGGGGAGCTTGAACCCCCCCTACTTCTGGAAAAAAGTGTGCTAATACTCACGAAATTAAAAGTGGAAAAATCCGTAAAAATAGTAAAATGACTATCGAATAATTTAGTTTCAAAAGAAAATTCTCCCCCCCCCCACTCATCGAAGGCGTTGGAATCCGAAAAAAACTCCAATGGTTTCGGACATGGAGAAATAAGTTGAAAAAAAATATTAGTCCGGGGTCTTGGAGTTTTCGAAAAAACTTACGAAAACTTGGAAAATTATATAAACTCGTAAAAATTCGAAAATTCCAAAATAAAAAAAAAAATACATCAAACCATGAATTCATAATTTGTACCTTCTACTCTCTCAACCGTCTCATGTTGATCAGGTAAATGGTCTGCACCCGTTCCAAAATGCGAATTAGTCAAATGTCCGCCCTTAGACTCCGCAGAGGGACTGGAAGAGCCTCATTTACAGCTGGAAGAGTACAATAATAGCTACGGGGGACGATCCGTGTTCAGCTGCGCGTGGGGCTACAAGCTGTTAGGCCCTCCCGGAATCGAATGCGAACTCAACGGAAATTGGTCCGGTCCACTGCCTAAATGTGTTCGTAAGTCACTTTTGTTGTTTTTGAAAGCTTCTGTCGTTGAGGGTGGAGAGAAATTGTTCAGAGTTTATCCGATGTGGAATAAGAATACCTTAGTGAGGATTAAATTTTACCTACCACCAATATGTAATATCAAACATTACGATACTGATATCCCAATAAACACAAATTGATCTCCGAGACGTAAATGAGATTCTCACGAAGGTAACATATCGCACCCGTGAATCACAATGTGAAGCTTTTGAATGTCGAGAAGAGTGCTATTTCGGCCCGTAATGTCCTATTCAACGACGTCACTATGTGAACTATTTTGTAACTCTCATGGACATCTGAAATAAGTACTGCCTTGAGATGTCAAAATGTAACGCTTATGGCGAGGTCCTTTAGAGGTTACACTTGCATCACATTTATATTCACATTTTTCATCATTAGGTAATCTCCATTTTGACTTCATTGGTACCACTAATTAGTACAACAGCACTTCACATTGAGCTCACAGTAATGTGAGCTCAATACGAGTAAGTAAATACGATAGCTTCAGACTTCGGATTGAGATATCTGTGATATACAGTGTGTCCATAAAGTAACCTCCCCTGTTAACTTTTGAACGGATTGGAATATTATTTTGAATTTATTTTTGGTGAAATGGTTTATTTAGAAGATACTTTTTGACACCGAAATAATTATCTGTCTTTCAAATGGCGTTTTTTGGGGCGGGGTTACTCATTAAGAGTTCTAATTTTATGTCCAGTCATTTTGTTTTGGAATATTTTTGATTTTGCTGTCATATAGAGAATTGAAGTATCACTATGCCATTTAAAAGAAAAAAAAATTGTATTAAAAAGTAGCTCATAAACAACCAACTCGCCAAACAAAAATTTCAAAGAAAAATTTCAATCTGTTCAAAAAATAACAGGGGGGGGGTACTTCATTGAAACACTGCAATCAATCAGCTCCATCAAATATAGTGTTTTCAGCAGTAATATCATACGACTTTCACAAATAGCCGGCTATCTTTTCAATGATTTGTCTAGAAGACTTGTACATCTCATTAACTTCAAGCATTACTAATCTGTATATTAGCGTTTGATAAGTTACAGTGAGATTGAATTGGAGAAAAAAAATACTTGCTATTGTGAAAGGCGAATGGTATTTGGAAAGATTTTGCTGAATGAGACAACACCGTTTTTCTTAATCATATTTCAACTATTTTCCCAGGAATATAACCAACCAGCAACATTATATCGACTATCACTATTATTTGGAATATACAAGGAACTATTATACATACTCATACCATTACGAAAGTCATATGAGTTTCGTAATGAGATACTTTACCGCACTATTGCGGTAAAGTAAAATTCATTTGTTTCTCTTTTTAAATGTCAGTCTATTTAATGGAAAATAATAACAAGAAGTAATTTATTATAAAGGACCCCGCACATTTCTTATGGAAAATGGCTTTCCGGGAATTTGGCTGAATTTTTGGTATGTTGCAGTTCTTGATGAGCTGACCAAAAGTGTCTATAGCCACAAAGCTCAAAAATGAACAGTTTTCGAGATATGGAGCTATCAAAATGGATTTTTTGGGGTATTTGCTCATTAATCGGAGAGCTCTTATTTCTTGTTGGGATAGAATTTCAATATTCGATGCCTGGAACGCAACTTAGAAATGGTCTTCCTCAGTTATAGTGGGCACCGTTATTAAAATATTTGGATACACTGCTCCACAATGCCTATGGAATGATATACAAATTGCAAGATCTTCCATAGGAGGACGCTAGAATATAACATATTTACATGACATATTTCGGGTATTTTTTGAAGAGAAAGGATAATAACCGATTCCATATATATCTGATATCCAATAATATCTAATGTTTTCCAAAATGTTTATAACGAGGCCCAGCGATCTGTAATGAGGGAAAATGAAAAAGTCCTAATCGTGTATCCTCAGAGATAACAATTGTTATCATTATTGATGTCATTTACATATTATATGTGATTTGTTTCTCACAAATCTCGATAATCTAACAATGGGGTGCCAAGACATTTTCCTCAGAATGGCTCGAAATGGATAATACCTCCTCACAGCCAAATGAATCCGTGAAAATGTCTGCATTTTTGATACGTGATAGTACTTTCCAGGTAGAATGGGGTAGTTCAGGTGTTGGAAGCAAACTATTAATGGAACTTTCGATATTTACACCCAAATTCTTGAAAACACTATGTTTTTTATAAGTGTTACATTAAAGTTTACAAATATAAATAACTGTTTATTCATATGATTGTTTACAAAATGAATAGGTAGATGAATCAAAACCAATATATTATTAAGAATAACATTCATCATAATAACAATATTAATAATAATGAACATCGGCGAAAACAAAGTAAAAGCAGCCATTGGAAATCCGGCATGACCAATTTTTGGCTGAAAAAACTTCATGCAGCACATAAGAATTAACAACAGAATGATTAACAACAACCAAATCATTCTGGGTTCTCTGACAAAGAAAAGAATATAGCTAATACCCAAAAATGAAAATACAGAACTAGCAAAGATGCAGACATTTTCACGGATTCGTTTGGCTGTGAGATGCTATCATCCATTTCGAGCCATTCTGAGGAAAATGTCTTGGCATTAGTGCGGTAAAGTATCTCTTTACGAAACTCATATCAGTATCGTAATGTCTGACATTACATATTGATAGTAGGTAAAATATTGTACAATATTTGTGTCGTATTACCTAATAATTCAAATCTATTTCAGTCCATTATCACCCAACATTACATTTTATTATCGTTTATTTAACGTCGGCCTCTTTCTGGAACCAGAGATCACACTTATGCCGGTGAGCACTCTTTCCCCAACCTGGAATTGCGACCAGGGATCTTTAACGAGTCCATCATCAATCGGAGACCGCCGGCTTAACGTCCCTCCGAAAGGTTGGCATATCCCCAATATGGTTTTCAACGAGGGTTTTCCCTGCATGAGTCGGTCACTCATCCAAGTACTGACCGCGTTCGACTTTTAGTCAACCTGAGAATTCGGGCCATGCTTCAGTATTATGAAATATCCTACGCCCCTGCATGTCGAGAGGTTATCTAGCAACCAATATAGTTCTGAGAACTCGGCAAGGAAGCGGCGGCTAGTACGAGTTAGATTACGTCACTATCGGCCCGTTATAGAAGCGTGAAACACAGGCGGGGTTTCTATAACTCCACGATGCATTCTGAAATGGATGATTCTAGGCGGTCTGGTCGCGGCAGAAGTTTTCGATGCTTCCATCGGGCTATATAAGCAGGACGGTTAGAGCAAACGGAGAAGTTGAAATTGATGCTGAAGTTTACAGAAGTTTATAAAGTCGAATTCGTATATAGTATATTCGAGTAATATAATTAGTTTATTGGAATGTATTGTTATTTTGGAGCTGTAAATAAACGAGTCAGAACTGTCCAGTATTTTCTGTAGCCAAGAAGAGTTCATAACAGTTGGCGTCAAAAGTAGGATTATTGGCTAGAGATTCCATAGGAATATAGGAATTGTTGGGTGGACCAAAAAGTTTTGTGAAAATTGTTGTCAGAAGCAGTAGTCAGCGGATACAAGCAGTTCGTAAGAAGGTTTTGGGACGACCCAAGGAGATTCAGAACGATTGTTAGAACTGGCCGTTAGTCGAGAACAATTAGGGCGATACAGGATTACAGCTAAGTGAGAAATTGGACTTGCTTTTAAACTATATCCCAAAGGGAAAAAGAAAAAATAGTCAGAGAAAGACAGATTGGCGAAGAACATCGTAATCAGAAAAAAGATATGGAAAGTCAGATTGAAGAGAAACTCATAAAAAGGGCAAAGAAAGAAGAAAAAGAGAGAAACAAATTGAGAAAGAACGTCGGTAACAGAAAAAGAAGAAAGACACACAAATTGGAAAGGAACGTTGGCAAAAGGTAATGAAAGGAAGAGCTATAAAATGGAGGAAAGAGTTGAGAAGAGATAAAAAGAAAAAAAGGAAAGAGAAACAAGTTGGAGAGGAACGCTGGGAGAAGTTGGAGCGATAATGGAAAAATCATAAACAATTTGATGAGGAAAGTTTTTCAAAAATAGGAGAACGGATAAGATGCCGGAAAAGATAAGAAGAGCAGGAGCAGTTGCAGCAGGTTTCACAGAAACTAATGGAATCTGTCAATTGTTTTAATTTTTTATTTTATTTGCTGATATAGGTTTTCTGAGCAACTCGTTATTATAGACAGCATACGGAAGGTTAAAGTTGAGAGTCCTTGATTAAAGACAGAATCCTGAGATTGTCGTTCAAATAACTTCAAAACCATACATGCAGAAAACGTCCGAACATAACATATATTCTGTTTTAGCCATCCAATGCCCACCACCAGTGTTACCTCTGAATGGACATTTGATCCAGTCCGAAGCTCCAGGCATGGATGGGGGTAGATACGCTGTTGGAAGCCTAGTACAGTTCGCCTGCACAGGAGCTCATCATCTCGAAGGAGAGGCTAGCATAATTTGCACTGAGACTGGATTCTGGTCTCACCCTCCTCCTTTTTGTAAGTATCGTATTGCAACAGTATCAACCAAACAATTGGGATAATATAATTCAAGGGCGTCGCAATTTTTTTTCTTGGAGGTTAAAGGTATTGATTTTTTTGGGGGGGTAAAGGCTTTCAGGTATATTGGACTTGCACATGTTGATTATTAAATTTAATTCAAAAAATTCTTGAAATAGCTACGAATATATGATTATTCTTGGGCGGGGTAATTACCCCCATTACCCCCCATACCGACTTCCTTCTTGATATAATTGAAAATTGAAGGAATAATTTTTGAGAAAAAAGCCTCTAACACATGCAATTGCTGAAATTTCATTACTTTTTGTGTACCGGATGGATCGAATCGCAAATGGAAAAATATATTTGTTTTTTCAAAAGGAAACTCACAAATTCAATTACTAATAAGGAAAGGCCACAAAATTTCCTTTCCAATAATGTACCACAATTGGTATTTACTTCGCCATGTTAACGTATGAATGAAATACATTATGATTTGTGATGCACTTACAACATAAATTTTGTTTTATGAGATGAAAAATCATCGGTACTCAGCTGGATTACTCTTTGCTATGGACCACAGGAGCGCAGTTGCAGAACCCTGATGTATTAATTGTACAGGTCAGCGAATTACTGGATTATTTACATGTCTATATTGTTACAGGCAGACCAAGATGTTCATATATAGGAGAACCTGAAAATGGTTTCATCTCGCCGACAAAATTCGCCTACGATCCAGGAGACGAACTGAAAATAATCTGCAATCCCGGATTTGAAACGACTCTCGAGTCTAACCTAAAATGTTTACCAGATGGAAAATGGTCGATGGGCCTACCTGTATGCACGAATATAACCTATGTCTAGAACAATAGTTTGAAAAAATTATACAGTCTTCCTTGCGTATGATCAGTAAATGGATGGCATATGATTAACTTTGTACCTATATATTTTATATTTTAAACCATGTTTACAATAATTCCGAAGCTTTTGGAGGTGAATAGGATGGACACACAACCTAGGTGTTCTGCAGTGGCGGTTCTACTATACCGCGAAACCCCGCGGCGCGGGTACTATACCGCGAAACCCCGCGGCGCGGGGGGCCCAGATGTGTTTGAAATTGTTATTTTCGTAAGCTGCTCGATAAAATTTCCACATGCGAATAGGTTTTCACAAATGTTACAAGAGATACTAAGTGGACTTGCAATATTATCCATAGATGGAGAAAAAGCAGCTACAATAAATCAATCAACTTTATTACCCAAGAAACATTACATGTTTATAGAAGGGTTTAAAAAAAATAATAATACAAATCTTAATGGAAAAATCAGTTTGTATAAACGCGTTTGCAGATAGAAAGGCAAGAAGAAAAGATTTTCAATGAATTTCTATTGTATAGTTATATCTCAGAGTAATACATGAGTTATATTCAATGATCATTTCCGAGGGATTTTGATACTGTATTCATTTTTTGATCATATTTTATGTACTTTCCTACTGATCTCTTTGTTTCTGTGTTTTTTTTTTATATATTTTATATTATTTTAAAGAATTATACGTTTGGTTTGAGATTTCAATATAATTCATACCAGTTTTCTGAAAAGTTGTTATTTATTCACAGTGCTCGCAGGTGATTACAGCATATATGTAAAACGCATGTTTTAACAACAAAATTAGTAAAGAGGTTCACCTGAAAACAAGAGGCCTTGGCACAATTCTGGCGGGGGGACCATTAATCCTAGACACGCCACTGGTGTGTTCTATGGTAAGTTTCGACTTTTGAGGGCTGCCGTTCGTAAGGGGACGACAGCTGGTTAACGAAAAAAACCATTTCAAAACAAAGTTTTCAACAAATATCTTTGTTTCTTTTAGACAATAGAAATCAAAAAAAAAAAATTACTCAAACTGTTGATATCGTTAAAATATATCATTGTATACACCTAACTTACACATAATTTGTTACCAAGCCTCTAAAAATAATTTTACATTCAAACGATTCCGTGTCAGTATAAGCTGGTTGAAATATTAACCATGCCAGAAAAAATTAAAATTGTTTTCATATATGGTGAATATACATGTAAGTCACAAGTAAGTGACCAACATTTAATTCATGGGAATTGGGCATTTCGGTAGAAATGTGCAACAATAGATTATATTTTATTGACAAAGAAGATCATACTTACATTAGGTATTGAACGTTTTTGAAAATAAAGCTGTTTGATAATGTCGTCGTTATAGTATAATGTGCAATTAATCATCCTTAAAAAAATTTTTTTCCTATACCAGACTTGCCATACCTCAACATGCAGTATCTTGGAAATGATAACTATTAACATATCCATAATTCTAGAGTTACAGATTAATTCTGGAAATGTATTTGCTTCTCTAGATGTATATATAGCAAAATAATACCAAATTCCACCAATTAACAATTTAATAGTAACCGTGGAAAACATCAAGGGCATCGCTAATTGTTTTGGTGGGGGTAAAGGTTTTACATTTTTCCCTTGGGGGGGGGGGTAAAGGCTCAAATTTCATTGAAAAATACTGGTATATAACTATTCTTGATGGGGGTGTAATGACCCTCATTACCCCCCATAGCGACGCCCTTGGAAACCATAAGAATTAATGCACTGCACATCACGTACATATATACAGTTTCTCAAACAAATTCTCCCAATTTATTTCAATTAAGTAATATGTACCTATACTTAATAAGAAAGAAAATTCCTATGTACCTAGGGAGTAAGCCTTTTCCTGATTTGGGTAATTAATAAATATCATATTATTACTCCCTTGATACATAATTATAAAATTACCAATTTTATATAGATTTTTGATATATTCTTTACAAATCATTTGCCGAACTTAGATATGAATACGTTATAGTGCAACGAGGGAAAATCTAGAAATGTTTGAATAATGTAAAATAAATAGAGGTCAAAGAAAAAATAATCAATACAAAAAAAAATAAGTATGTCTACATCATAGGGTCGAAAAATATACTAGGTGCTCCGTTTGAAAAACACGAGATAATTCAGTTAAAAGTTCCGAATTGAAAAATCATTTTTAGCCACTCTGTATAATTTACACACATCCCACATCTGTCTATCAAATATCATCGTAATTATTTCCTCTTGAAAACTATGATCGTTACAACAGTCCTTTTCGGGATGAGTATGCAGAAAACATTATTTCGACAAAAAATCATAAATTTCAAGTGATTGGAGATGTTATCGGAGAGGTGGATGGAGGATGTGGACACTAAAAACTAAAATGCCTCAAAAAATGTGCGATAAAAAAAGCACTGGAACCTGTAGACTTTTATCGGTTCACCCTTTATATTCGGCATACATTTCTGGTTGAAGATTGTTGTCTAGTTTACTTTGGTTTTTAAATCATTTTCCCCTTCCTAGCTATCACAGCATAAAAATCCAGCAATCAGATTCTGACGCAGTATTGCCCCACCCTGTATAATATAGAAATGAAAATGTAACAATAAGTAGTATTAGCACAGATTTCTGTGGTGTTAGTAACAACCATTTTGCCAAACATTTTCAGAGCAAAGCACGATCGAATAGTTTTTAATCAAAATGCCTTGCAGTGACTTCATTTCTTTTGGTTTGTTACATTGTATAATTTGAAGGCAGTTTGATGAAGGTATTTGACCGTGAGCCACGAACTTATCCCTCATAGATTTATTATGGATGGTGTTCTATAATGTGGAGTTTTCTACTTAGATTTGAATTATTCGTCTAAACAATGTTTTTCAAATTGTTTGGAAAAACTGCCCACTTGACTTCAAGGACAAATAGTTTGGGAACACGTCTAGTGAGACAGATTATATTGAATAGTTATTTTTGTATCTAGTGCGCGAAATCCTATTTTTTTTTAACTCGGCTGCGCCTCGTTAAAAAAAAATCAGTTTTCGATCACCAAAGTATTTCGCCCACGAGATGCAAACAACATTTTTCTACAAACGTCAAAAAAAATAGGTAGTATAAAATATTGTCACAATTTGAAAAGTTTTAAAAAGCCTTACTTTACTCAATTATTGTAAAAAAGTGTCACTTCTCATATTGTTGTCAATGCGCGAACCTTGTCATTTTTTGACGTTTGTAGAAAAAAAATAATATTAAGAATTGATTGAACAGGAAAAATTGTTAAATTATACTTGTTAACATTTTAATAAACTTTTTTCAATTCAGAATTTGTTGATATATTACCTACTCATCTATTCTTGCTTTTCTAATTGTTTTAACATAAATTGATCAGTCCTTGAGCCATATGTCATTTACCGTGATAAAAAGTATCCTATGTGATAAACCATCCTTAACACTGAACAGAGTGGCCTGAACCGTTACAGATACATCAATATAAGCCAATGCGTGGGGTCTTCTTAAAAAGTATCAAAGACTTTGGCTTATCCAATAATCAAACTTTTTTTTTTCGTGGAGTGGGAAAATCTTCTAAAAGTCGAAAGGTCACCCCATGACCTGACCATGACCGACTAAAAACCCACTCTTATGTCCAGGTAGGCTTCTCTGGAATGGCCCTCAGGCATTACTTCAGAGAAGCAGACTAAGATGATGTTGTGAGGCTCTCCTTTTTGTTGAGTCGGTTGTTCGTTCCTCATTCATTCAGTTCTTTCCTTTTTGTCGTCATTATGGCCTTGGAGAGTTTGTGAACTTCTTTCTTTTCGAGCATCTTTCCAACCATGTTTTCCGGGGTTAGTTCCCCTGTCGTCGCGAATGTGGTCTGCCTAAGTCTATCGTGGCCGCGTGGGTGAAGAGGTCTCTGGCACTAGATGCACGGCCTGTCGTGAAGCGTCTGAGACCATTATTCCTGTCAGCATGTCTCAGCATACAATGCATATATCATGCCGAGGGGCGCTTTTATCCTGGGGGTTGTTACCACCCCATCTCGGGGGTGGACATTTTTTAGTTAGTTTACTTTAGTTATTCGCGATTGGAAGTTACAGTTTTTCGACGAAAAATTCAAAGTTTTTAATCGGGTTTTCGCGAATAACTCGAAAAATATGCATTTTACAAAAAAACTATTGACAGCAAAATTGTAGCCTATAAAAAATGAAAATTCTATTTTTATAATTCCTGTACGACCAATACGGAACGAGCTGAGGCTTGTTAAGGGTCTGCATCCCTGAAAAAAAGGGGGACGGAAACGATTTCTTTCTTCTGATTGATGAAGGAATGTATGAGTGTATACAGATAAAAATAACAAAAAAAATATTTTGAATGTATTAACTGAATAAAAAGGATATTTCTTCCCATTTTTGTGCATTTTTGATCAGTGCCACCATCAAAATGAACGAATATTTTTATGATGTTTCCTTGTATTATTGAAGTCTATCAATTACTTGATGGAATGACGGTCTCGTTTTCCTCTTACACAATTCGGTTTATTTGTGAATAATTTTACAAAAAAGTGTTGTTTTTGCGAAATCAATTTCCTTGCATTATTCCATTCGAATTGGGAAATAGCCAATTTTATAACCGTCAAGCTATAACGGAATATTTCAGCCGTCGACTAGTGAAAATTAATTATTAATTACAATTCTTGAATCCAAAATAGAACTGAATTTCTTTACGCACCTCACGTTGCTCCTCCAATACGGCTGATAACGTGAAACGTGGAGAGAGGGATCATGCAAGTTCTGGCACAGGGTCGGATTTCGGATCACTTGAAATATTCGCTGCGCCTAGACATTTTTGTTGTGCTATTAACTATCGGTTATGATAATAAATGAAAGTACATTCCATTTAACTTACTCGAAATTGTTTTCTCTAACTTATTTGGATATGAACTCTACCGATGATGCAACTATTTGTGGATATATTCCAAAATTCGGGAAAATATAAAATTCACTGGTCGGGTGGAAATTCAAAAAAATATAATTTAAAAAATTACTAGTTTTTATACAACTTGTTTTCTATGTGTGGGGGTGGGTGCGTGTGGGTGTGTTTGTGTGTGCATGTATACATGTTTATTTCAAATTTGAAAGTGGTTTATATTATTCATCGGAAGTTTGATTTTGTGGAGGAAATTGAATTCTTGACATGATTTGTTTGGGTATTTAACCTTCCACAATCTGTCAATTCAGTCATCCAGTCGACTTGTTTGGCAGGAATTCATCAGTTGGAAGACAATAAATAAATCATGACATTTTCAGATTGAGAAAAATTTAAGATGGCGGCTCCTGTTGGACGAGTATCGTGATTACTTTCAAAAAATAATATACGATAAAGACTTCATACACCAGCACGGTATATTTATGCTGCATGCATGTCATTAGCTTTATCCAGTATTCTAGATGAGACCATCGGTATAACTTTTTGTTGTACACTTTTCTTCCCAAAATTCTCATTCAAAACATCATCGAAATAGTTTCCGCCCGTTAATCAATTATACCTACTATTTTTAACGCTTCATATTCTACAGATTTTCAGTTTTTTTATTTTACTTTCAATTTTCGATTCATTCTGTGATTGGACCGCAATATTTAATCTCAAATGCTCGTACAAATTTTCAGATTACCACGAAAGCGAATAGGAAAAACAATCACAGAAATACTTTATTCGGTCCTGTACCGCGCGAAAGTTAACAAGCTGGAAATGGCAGTTCGAACATGAACTGCCATCTAGCGATATAAGTTTCTTATACTAAGGGCTAAAGACAGTTAATGGTTAGCTTTTGTTCGTCAAATGCTAAATTTGAGAGATTCAGAGTCAAATAGCGATAAAACTGTGCATTTAATGAGGAAAACTTATGGACGTTTTTTAAAAGTACATAAAAGTAGCTTTTTTCCAAAAACAAACAGAAGAAAACAACCCCCTAATTACCACCCTAATTAAAATTGATCTTCGCCCTTGTGCGATTATTTTTAATTATGAATTATAAACTTAATTTGGAACATAAAGTGAAAAACGCTTTTCTGCAATTTCGTAAAAAGTGCTATTTTTTTCAAAACAACTTCAAAAAGACTGGCGTTACGAAAAAATTATCGAGTATCGAATTGTAGCTTTTTTGATTATTGTAAAGTAGATTTTCCATGGGATAACTCTTTGGCGAGATATAACCTGTATTTATGAACGAGCACCACCGTATTCGAGCCCTTTAAACTCACCCCATTTTGAAACGGAGAGATTTAAAGGGATTCAATTCACATACCCTTGTAGCTCTTGATAAATCCCTACGAAATAATTTTTTGATGAACTGTCTATCATTGAAAATGAAGGAGCTATGTTTAAAAAAATCACACTCATAATTTTTCCAAAATACAGGTGAGGAAACATCTACTCATGAGCATTGCAATGTTGTAAGGGGTGGTTTTTAGGAGTTAAAAATTTGCAAAATAATGATAATAAAAATAAAAATTTTTAATTAAAAAACTGTCAAGCAATTGAATTTTTTAGTGTAAATCTTTATTTTTAAGCTTCAATAGGGGTTGATTTATAAGAGTTGAAAAAGTCATAAAATAGAATTGATACATATTTTAAGCAACACCATTCTTAAGTTAAAACACTATGATAAATAATGAAATATTTTTGAGGGTAAATCTTGTTTTTAATTAAGCTACCATAGGGGTTGATTTATGAGGGTTGAAAAGTTGCAAAATGAAATTTGTACATATTTTAAGCAACATAATTCTTAAATTAAATCAATGTCATAAATTTTTCATTTGTTTAGAGTAATTTTTTTCATATTAAGCTCTAACAAGGGTAGATTTTTAAGGGCTGAAATATTTTGAAATTGTTTCAAAGCATAAAACAATCATTATTCAACTAATCCAAACTAAATTTTACCCATTAAAGATTGAAAATGTTATTTTTATAACTCTTGACAATTATGGGTAGTTTTCACCCCAGAAAAATGAACAGCGCTCATCGGCATGAAAAAATAAATAAGGAAGATGAGCCTAATTAAAATT